>OX454267.1:5504537-6704537 GCA_949715065.1 Periphyllus acericola
TTTTTCCACCACGTAAAATGACATCGTATACATTTAAATTTTATCGTGTATTTCCCGTGATGATATAGTATAGCATATTACTGTTGTCTAATCGATTCGTTGCGTCTTCACAGGTTTCGTGACCCCGGTGGAGGTGCATTTCGACAACCCGGATGGTGGATTCTTCGTCCGTCACCCGATCGTCGGCGGCCCGGCGGGAGCGGTCGCCAGCAACAGCAACAGACGCAGATGGGTGGTGACGACGGCGGGGCCGTGCTCAGCGTGGATCGGTTCACCGTTTTGCAGGACGTGCCGCAGACGTCGATCCGGGCCAGCTACGGGCCGTTCTCCACCAAGCAGACGGTGCCGTCGCGGTACCTGATACCCGACCCGAACGCGGCCGGCATGTCCGGCGGCGGCAACGGGACCGGGTCGCCGGCGGGCGGCCTGTACGCGGCCGGCGGCGTTGCGGCCGCGGCCGTGGACATATCGTCGATGGACGTGTCCGCTCACCTGGTGCAGAAGCGCGTGTACCGCGAGACGCCCGTGGTGCGCACGCTGTTCCACGTCGGCTACAGCGTGGTCCGGTCGCAGTCGGCTGGGTCCGGCCAACCGCCGCCGCCGCCGCTGCCGCCGCCGTCGACCGCGGACGCGGCCGGCGGCCCGCGCGCCTCGTCCTACGGCAAGCTGTGCGCGGTCACCAAGGCCACGTTCGAGGGCGCGGACCGACCGGTGACGGCCGCGTGCAAGCCCGACCCTCGGGACGGCGTGTGCACCGCCCGGCTAGTGTTGCCGGCCAAGTGGTGGCCGCCGCTCAACCCGCCCGACGCCAAGCCGGTCAAGACGCCGCAGCGGTACGTGCAGATCTCGTACGCACTGCTCGAGTCCGACCACCGGTGCAGCCAGTCGGACGTGCAGCTGCAGCCGTTCACGTACATCGGACAGGCGGCGCTGGAGCACGCACAACGGCCGTACAAGGAACTCAAGACGGACGCGTACCTACTCATGCTCGTCCCGTCCGTGCCACTGTACCCGAAATCGTTCACGTACGTCCCCGTTTTCTTCGACGCCGGACCCAAGGAGCAGAACATCAAAGGGTTCATACTCAGGTAAAATAAAAATAAAAAACCGCATGGCGCGGAGTGTTACTTTTGTACGTGTCGCGTGGGCTAAAATGATATATATATATATATATATATCATTTTTATCATCAGTTAGAGTTAGTTTTATAATAATAATTAATAGCCCCTGTGCGCTTCGCAGCACCAAAACATTGAAATTGAGTAAAAATCAATATCATTTAATCTCAAACCAATTAATAGAAAATAGAATTGTTGTTGTCATTATGTATGTGCAGCTGTTCAATATATTTAATCAAAATTCTTCACACTCAAAATTAAAAAATTTATTAATAAACATCAAAATTCGAAAAGTGTTATTATTATTTGGGAAATGGAAACCTAATCATAAAATAACCTAACCTAATCACCTACCTATGGATTCAATATAGCGAATATCCAAATGCTTTCAATGTACTGCAATGAGCCGTACTGCAATTTTAACTTTTTGTCACTAAAAAAACAATATGAATTTCACAATCGTATTAAAATGCGACGAAAAAAACACATGAAAAAACACCACACTGAAAACAAATTTTCACAAATTTTATTTCACTGAAAAGAAAGTAATTTTACGTAAAACGTAACTTTTAATGCCATAGACTCACGTGCCACGGAAACAAATAATAAAAAATAACCACATAGAGTGTACTCGTATATCTCTCCACGGCAACACAATAATATTGTTGAATATCGTGCGTGCGTGTGTGATTAATATTGTGCACTTAAGAGGCCATAACTCCGGAACCACATATCGCACAGCGTACAAACTTCACAGAAACCATCTACATATCAATCTTAATATGCCCTGAAATTTTTATCGAAATCGGTTCTGTGGATCTTGAGCTATAAGATTTATTCAAAATGTACACTTATTTTTTTATATATATATATATATATTGTGCATGCTGTATAGTAAAATCAAGCATTTCACTAAATGTTCAGGTCCGTTGAGATTCCATCGATACGTGCATAGGTCTTTTAAACTTGAAACCAATGTACATATTACCATTGCTTAAAAAAAAAACCATTCTGAATGTAAAGGGTCGGGTAGTTCAGTTTATATTATATAATATCGTGTAATAAAAATTCGTTGAAGTACCCTATTTCGTCAAAATGTCATTTTTTAACGCTTAAAAAAGTTGTTTGCGACTTTCCCATAAACCTTTTTTTTATTGGCTATAAATAAAATTCTATGGAAAATCTTGTGTCTATGAAATATAAATAAGTCGATTCTCGATCTAGGTTGAAATCTGAAGGAATTTTTTTTCAATTATTCAAAAAACTGTTGAGAAATTGACCTCTTCAAAGTACCAACTAGACGTATATTTCATATCAGAAAATTACCATGTTTGTATATACTTTTATGGTCGAAATCGTACACACAAACACAATAAAAAAAACAAGCACACGTCATGATAAAACCAATACATTTCTGGTGTCACTAAAAATTGAAAAGTGGAAAAATATTTTAAATTTTACTTTTTTATTAATTATTTACTGTTATTCTATATAAATTAATTCGTCATTTTTCCGGTATCCAATATCGATAGAAGCCCCGTACAACCAAATGTGTAAAAGCCTACGGGTGTATTTTTTTTATATTGTTTGCTTATGAGTATTTTACTATACGAGTATTTACATTTGAATCAGAATACTGAATAACAATAAGTATTATAATTAAGAAGAAAACATTGTTTCAAATAGTATATAAAATATTCCATTGTTATTGATTGCCTAGTTCGCAATAGGTATTTAGTGAAATGCTTATGACATATATTATTATATACGAGGTATATAAGCGATCCGGTTTTTTTTTTTTTATTATTTCTACTCAATATTTTTTTTTTGTCCGTCTTGTTAATAAAATGTCCGTTGTGTAGAGCCAAAGTCAAGAACGGCCTGCGAGTTTTAAGCGCTGAGAACAGCAATCCGGAAAGGTGGACCATCAACTACACGTCGAACCCAAAGGGTACTCAGATCACGGTGACAGCCGTGCATAAGGGACTGCCGGTCACCGGGTTAGCGTGGCCAAATTCCAGGTACGAGGAAGTACTGCAGTGGCTGTTGCAAGTGGACTCCGAGACCGAGGAAGCGTGGGAAGAGGGACGGGTCGTGTGGACCGTTCAGTACGTCATGGAAGCTACGAGCAACGTTACTAATTGGACTTCGGGCGCGTCTTCGGTCGCTTTTCCCAAGATCGACCGTCACCGAGCTGCGTACAAACATCACAGACGACAAGCGGCTGTTTTGGCCGGTCGACGCCGGACGGCTAGACTCTCGGGCGTCGCCACGAAAATGCTCTACCTAGACGGGGTTAACGGTGTTTTGGACGGGATAAAGCGCAAGATATCTGCCCGGTTTGAAATACACAAGGACGACACTGAGGCCGTACTCCCTATATCTAAGGTACCTATGCATCTCATATATTATATTGTGGTTAGTTATCTGTGGCGCTTAACAATTTACTATAATATATACATTTTTTTTTTTAATCGATTTACTGATATGTTTGTATGTGATATCGAACATACGAGTATATTAGCATTTTGACTGATGTGGGTAGTGATCCTATTTGACCATGAAAAATAAAGATACCTATCTGCATTCTTCGTGGTTTTGGCGTTAAATGATTGTCCAGGTGGATTGTATTAAACTCTTAAGTGATTATGATTTAAATCGCGGAACTCACGTCAAATTACTAATAAAAAATGTTAATAATATATGAGAGCAGTCTTGTATATGGTATCTAAATCATATGCACAGTATCAATATCACTATTTGTTGTTTGTGATTAAAATTTAATTAAAATCTTATATATAGTATATTTAAAATCGAATTACGTTGTTGTTGACATTATATTACATGTAACAGTAAACATTCGAAATCCGTTTTGTTTCTTCGTCGTAGCTTCTAATAATAAAATTACAGCTGTTGACGGTGAGTTTCCCACGATAACACGTGCATTTGAAAACACAAAAGACCTCCACCCCCGTCTAGAGCGTGGTAGTCGTAATATAGAACTAACTGTAGTTTATACGGTGGAGTAGTCTTATATACGAGTAGATGTAGAAATTCATGCGTTTTACAATTTTAACATTTTTGCACCTTTGTCCGTTGACACTCTCGACCAGGTGTATGTTTATAGCTGATCAAATTGTATTTTAACGTACAGTTTATCATATCAAGACATACGTTTACATTGTATTCTAGTTTTTATTCCGAGTGTATAACATACGGTGAATCAATTAATTAAGGTTTTGTGTTTACGGTTAGAGATCGTACGATTTGCGATGTGTGTGGTTTTAGATACAGTACTATATTCGTTGAATCCTTAGAATGTAGAAAATTCTTCCGTATGTTCCTCATTGGCCTCACCCATTTATAACATCATGAATCACCATCGGACGGCAAAGGGTTTGATATAAAATATGTTCTCTACTTTTATATCGTGCAATGTGGACGTACACATACACGTACACCCAAGGGCGGACAGCGCAGTAGCGGATGGCAATGACAGATCGATTTGTTACCGGGCATTCTGAAAAGCGAAATTTGTCATCATCTGGCCGGGGAGGTTGTGTTGCATCGGATAGGTTATATGTATATATATATTATATATATATGTATAGTAGAATATGCTGAATTTAGGTCCCTCGAGGTATTCGTTGTAACTGATTTTCACCTGGGGTTAGCGTGGTAATTACGTATTCGAGTAAAATAATAATTGAATGCACCGCGGTATCATTACGGAAAATTAATACTTCAAATATGGCTCACGGTATCTCAAAATATATAATACAAATAGACGCTCATGATTTTTATTCTTGTAGAATTGGGAGATTATCAATACAGCAGTGTTGACTGGAAAACAGATATCGCACGCCATGAAGGTGTTTGTGGTCAGCTATGCGGGCAAAATCTCCGATGTCACCCGGCAGTCTGTGTGTCAAATAGAAGACGACAGCGTACTGAAAGTAATTACCGTGACGTCAAAGTAAATTGGATACGTGGTATATTTTATCAACTACGAACGTGTTTTAATTACAGGTCACTTCATCCTGCAGTTCCGTTTACGTGGACGGTTCGGAAATCAGAGGTTCGTCAAATGCAACAGTCATCGTTAAATATGAAACGTACACTGGCACTGCGCATTTTATCGTATGGGTTCCTGAAATAAACGAAATGGATTTGACAATCGCCGATCAAAAACTGAACCAGATCAAAGGCTGGCGAGTACCTGTGAGTTTGGAAGCTGACGACGACATGGACGAGTGAGTCAATCGCAGCGATATTTGCAACAACGACGCGTACCAATGTGACTTTATAAATATAACGACATTCTGTTGTTGGTACTGTGTTACAGTTACGTTAACAAATTGAAAAGGTCTGCTGAGAGCAAAGGAGTCCACATGAAATCCATACCTGATTTCCGGTTGAACGAAATGATTACCGAAGACATGGTATCCGACGAGTACGACAGAAAAACCAGCTGTCAGTTAAGATTTCAACAAACGTCAGTTGAGGTAAAACTACATGTTTCTTAAATAAAATATGTTATTTACTTCAGTACTTGTGGTGTGCTGTATAATAATATAATAGGTACATATGACACGCAATACGTCGTATTTTACAATGAGCAAACCACATATTATAATATGTTTAATAATTAATAAGATATATGATTGTACTAATTATTATTAACTATTTTATTCAGTTCAAAATTCATATTAATAAATAAAACCAACTCATAAACTTCTTTTTAAATAAAACGTTTACCGGAATAAATTATTCGATTCTTTGAAACATGACTTAATAAACAATTAATGTTCATTAGGCCATAATACAGTTTTATTAGTTTATATTAGCCCGAGTTAATGAAACTCGGAACTCCTTAAAAAGTTTAGTGGAAAAAAATGTATACGATTGTACTATATATAATCAAGAATAACAAATAAGAATAATAGTTTTTGTAAAAAAGACTTTTCCGTGCTTTTGGTTTATATAACAGCGTTTGATAAAAGAAAAGTTTCTATTTTTTTCCGTTCATTAATACTTATACAACGACCAATTGACCTTTATCATTAAAGTACGAGTATTTATTACATTATCTAAAATACTCTAACCTTAACTATGAAAAAAAATACCAACATATATTTAATAGGTCTGTTGTAAAATTAAAAATAAATCTTTAAATGTTATTAAATAAGTTGTATTTTCTTACGAATTTAGCAACATTTTCTACCTTGTACAACATGAAAAAGTATAAGTAATACTAAATATTACAATCGTTTTTAATTAATAATATACTTAAAAATAGTTTGTCAAAAAACAAAAATCCTTTAATAATGGAAATCCTAAATATTGTATTCTAAAAACAGGACTTTCGTAGAATTTAAACTATAAAGTAAATCCCTTATCTGGAATAATAAGAGAATGACCAATAGTCAAGATTAACCTTGCATTTGGAATTATATATATTATTCCGTAAAAACCTGTGTATTATTCTGTGCTATTTGATCTCCAAAAAGAACCTATTCAACGCACCAGGGGAAAAAATAGTATGTAATAATTATTATTTTAATGAAAATTAATTAACTACCTTACAATAAACTTGTGAAACAGGAATATCCCACGGTAGAATTACATATATTTCCCCTTACGTTTACGTCTTCAACGTCATTACTGTATATAGGTACTATAATCCTATTGGGTTTCCAAGCACGTATAATTTCATTTTACATCGTATATCCCATACCAAGATATAACAAACCATGTAAAATAGTGTGTTCCCACCACCCCCGGTGGAAAAATTCGAAATTCAAACGCCGCAGCCGCGTACGGATCTTGACACGTCCTGAATAAAAACAGGAAGCGAACGATGGTAATAATAATAATCGTTAAACCCACAGTACGCGCGCGTATATATTCCTACAATATTATACTCGTTTATTGGCACGTGCCTGTAACCCCTGCAGTACGGGTAGATGCACATTTTATCCTAGGAGTACTAAAACTATGTACCTTCAAGACCTAACGAACCAGCAACCTAAATAAAATTATTAATTATACCTTAATTTACTGTTCATTAAAGTAATTATATCAATTATTTACTTCCTCTACTCGATTTTTTCGTGTTCTCCGCTGCTCGTCTGTATTTTTTTTTACCGATATTATTTATTGTGTGGTATTAATTATATCTGGTATTCGAATCTCTCAAACGCAAATATACAATATTCGGCCAAATGAACTCATGCCTCCCCTTCAAGCTAGTGTTTTTTGGATTCAAACTATTTCTTTTATTATATTGTGTATTTTAATTCGGATCGGTATGAAATAATAATACATTTTATCGATATATTTATTTGCCTAAAGAATAAATAGTATAACATACATCGTATAACATGTATCAAATGTCGTTTTGCTGGAACTAAACCGGGAAACGTTGATTTGATACTTACGGCACCCCCTAGCGTGTGTATAATATGTGTGTCAAAGCGTGAGTAGATGACCCGCACACCCCTGGCGAACCCACGAGTACGTTTGAAACTTGATCAGATTCATCATAGCCAATCATGTCAATCGACTATGGCAGTATTCGATTTTAACTATGCAGTGGTGCCATGGAATACAAAAACAAATATTACGACTACCTGTGTAATAACTAATAAGTAATAACGGTTTGTTCGCAGATATACGCGAGGTTCAAGGCGACGGACCACGACTCGGGCCGGGTGAGCTATTTCGTTAACAGGCGCACGTGGTTGAAGGTGACCGACCTGCTGCTGCACTACCTGCGGTCGTCCGACCCGCGGGTGGCGTCCATCACGGGGCAGATCGTGCGCGGCCACAACGTGGGCCGCACCGAGGTGCAGGTGATATCCGCCCTGTCCGGCCACGTGCTCGTGTCTAAGGAGATCCGGGTGGTCAGCGACAAGGTGACGGTGGCCCGGCTCGCGGTCAACGTCGTGTCAGGGCTGCAGCTGAACATCCGGCCGGACGCGGCCGTGGAGAACAACTACATCGCGGAGACGTCGGTGACGCGCAAGCTGACGGCCAAGTACCAGGAGGGGCTGCTGGACATCGACCTGTGGTTCTCGGACGACACGCGCACGCCGCTGCGGTCCGTGGCCATGTCCGACTACGCGCTGCGCGTCGAGTCCACCAACCCGGACGTGGTCGCGTTCGCCCCGATGGCCGCGTCCCCGCATCCGCGCGTCATCGCCGTCGGCTCGGGCAAGGGCCAGTTGCTCCGCGTGTCGTTCGGCCCGCCGGACGCGTGTGGCCGTCACGAGGGGGCCGGCGGTGGCGGCCCGGGTGGCATCCGCAAACCCGTCCAGTCGACCGTGCTCAGCGAGACTGCGGCCGAGGTCCAGGTGGATTTCTCGTCGTCACCGTACTCGGTCGAACAGTTCGTGCAAAACGATGGCGGCGGCGGCGGCAGCGGCACAGGTGTCGGCGGCAGTGGCGTGCTGAACGTGGGACCGCCCAGGGACAAGAAGGATCGCAACAAGGATTCCGCCGGAGGTGAGTTCAGACCTAAATTTTTCCCGGTTTAGGTTTCACAAATTGTGCCCATTTTTATTGGCAAACGAAACCGGACCGCAGGGGCTTTTGAAAAGTGGTAATTTTTCGTTTTTCATACTTCGCCTTTGGAAAACCGCCGTTGTTCGTTAACCGTCTCGGGTTTTTGAATGTGAGCCCGAGCTTAATTTTTTTCCGAGGTTAAATCGCGTTTAGACTCCCAGCTGTTCGTTTCGCGGTACAAACGAGATTACGCGAAACATCTTGTCCGGACAAAAACACAAATCACATTACACTTTCCACTAAAGCGACGGTCTTCAATATATATAAAGTACACCGCGACGACGTTTTCCAGAAACGGAACTGACAACGCCATTAGTCCGTCGCAGTTTTTTCCTATTCTTTGTTTTTATTTTCGCTTTTTCGCTTTGTGATGTTATTGCGTAACGTTTCACTTGTTCTATATTACGACGACGACGACGACATTGTTGCCGTCTTCTCGTTTCATCACCGTTGAGCTATTTTTTTCGCATTACGAATTATATTTAGTCGAGTCGAAATCTCGAAAATAACGATCGATGTACTTACGAAACTTACAGCACTGTGCCTTTACACACGAAAAACAAACTCAGTTCGTGTTCCTTAAATATTCTGTGCCTCTGTTATGTACTTCTATTATGTAATATATACCTATGTACATTATCGACATGAGTGGAATTTTTATCAACTTTTATGTCGTACATACAGCGGAAATCGCTCGTGTGAACGAATATTATGTACGTAGGTAACTTGTATTAAATTTGTATAGACATTTAACTTATGTACCGCAGCTTTACGTTGGTGTATTAAATTATTTACACCCGCGATAGCCTATAGCTCACTTACGTGCATTATGCTTTGTGAATATATTTTCTCACTATTAATATTTTCGTAAACATCGTTACTAATATTTTCAATTATACGATAGGTATGTATAGTCATTATTGTTGGTCTTTTGTTACATATTAAATTATTTTTGACTATTCCACGATGCAATAAATCCAATGAAAGCACTCTAAATTACTTTACCGTAAACCCATGGCTATTCGTTTTAAATAACCAAATTTCACATTGTGTTTTTCATTGGTATACAATGAGTGGTACTAAAATGAATTTTCACATACACACACACACATATATATATATATATATATATATATATATGTACACACTCTCACTAGAATCGGATTATTACAATTTATTGTTTTAGAGTTCTAGACCGTACTATTTCATTTATAATAGCATTTATGGTTATTCAAGTAACATAAGTTTAAAATTTTAATTGAAAATGGTTTTGTCGACAACTTTGCGCATTAGGTATTTTTGTTTTAAAAAAAAAGGTACCTATACTTTTTTTATGCGAATTCATATTCAATTTATACCATTTGATTTATCTTAGATAGCTAATGCTTTACTGTATAAATGATTGTTATGCATATTATCGATCTCTAACGGTGACCTTCATCTGACCGGTTACAGGATCAACCGGCATCAAAGACGAAAACAACGACGAGCCGACTGTACAAGCGAGACAGCACAACAACAACAATAACAACAATAACAACAACAATATCGGCGTTGGGAGCACGACGGTGCACGCTCACAAAGTGCCCGCTCACGTGAGTCCGTTCGAACTTGGCATGTACACACTGCTGGCCGCCCTGTGCTTCGCCATCGTAGCGTTCGTCATATCCTGCGTCGTCTACGCGTCTAAGTACAAACAGAACTCGTTAGAAATGCCCACCACCACATTAATGAGTGAGTACTTTAAGGACTCGTAAACTGAAAAATGTCATTCACCATGAATTAGAACCTTTTACATGCAATAATAAATACATTTTAAGGTTAAAAAAAAAATTTTATTTTTAATTTCTTTTCAAATTAATTACATTTTAATTATAAAGGATGACGATTTATTGTTTAAATTTCTGGGGGTCTAGATCCCATGTATCTTCGTCCTATATACGTGCCTGACGACACGTGTCGTTTCCGCAGTCGATTTTCACGACGATAATGTAGTACGATACTCTAAATTATAAATAAATACTATTTGTGAAATACGTTTTACAGCGAAATCGTTCATGGGTAACGTAAATGGTACAAAGGACGTCGGCGCCGGCGGCTGTGGTGCCGGCGGAACCAAACCTCTGTCGGAGGAACCTACTATGAACGCCCACGACTGGGTGTGGCTGGGCAGATCTACGTTGGAACGTTCGTCCGGCATGCTCGTGCCGTCGATGGGCAACAAATCGCACAACAACAACAACAACAACAACAACAACATCAACAACAACAGCAGCAGCGGCCAGATAAACGAACAAAATATGAGAATCATGTCGAACCCGATATACGGCGTGGACAACGTCAACGGTAGTGGTAACTGTGGTAACCTACAGCAGCAAGGAAGAAATCCTCCTCCACCGATCAATACTTCCACGTACAGCGTCAAAGACCGGTTATCCAACGGCAATATCGTTTTCAACAAGCTGTGGAAAGTGTAAGTTTGACGCGCGACGGCCGATTCCCGACTGTGGGGTTTTGCGCGGGGGGGCTGCTGCGAACTCGTCAAACGGTGCTCCGGACAAAAGTTTTAAATCGCATTTGCAGTTGTAAATATACTTGTTCGCGTATATCTATTTATATCAGGACTTAAGTAAGAGACATAGGAGATCGATTCCTCCCATCTCTTGAATACAGTTTGGGTGGACGGGGACCAATACGTGCGTCCCTAGAGAGAAACCATAAGGACCATGTGTCGTCGTACGCCCGCACGCCATTCCGTTTTCGATCCGGACGTGACTTTCCGGCTATAATAGTAATGATAATGATAATAATAATAATATTAATATTAATACACGACAACGCAGTTCGTATAACATATTATATTATGTAGTGTGTGTATACGCTCTTTCGATTTAATATCCGGACGTCCCCGATGGCGTCTCGCATTAAAACGGTCTCGCAGCCGGTCGGCTTCATCCGGCGCATATGCACACACGCTCCGTCGTTCCCGATCGATTCGGCTACCGTGCACCGACTTGACGGGAACCGAGACGCGATGCGACCGCAAGGCGCAAAGTGAATTCAAAATGGTCGATCGTGTTCATTAGCTGTACGACCGAGTCCGTCCGAGTCCGATTTTGGTGTTCCGGCAAAGTGGTTTGTTCGTTTTCGGACAAGTCCATATCTGGCGCTAATAATCGTCACGGTCTTCATAGCTACATTTACGGCGACCGCACATTATAATATACGACGCGTACGAACCGTTTATGTGCCGCGCCATGCCTCTCGGCTAAAAATAATTATCACTATTCCCCTCGTTTCACACAAACACGTGTCGCATCACTGTACGGACATCGTATACGAGTAGATGACGTCTGTTTAAATCACGCGTACCATATTTTGTTGATCGATATGTGAGGCTTTTTAAATTTTCGAAATTGTTTTATATTTTACTATGTATTATAGATGAATAATAATAATTTAAGTCTTATAAAACAATTTTACTTTTCAAATCCCGATTTATACTTTTTTTTTTTGATTTCCGCCTTGTTCGTGATATAAAAGCTGTTGACCAGCAAACTCAGACGTCAAACTATGAGAACGAGGACACTTACGGATTTAAAAATATTACTCGTCATGAATCTTGTGCTATAAATTATCATTTGTAAGTTTGCAAGGCATCAGTACAGCACTTAGCGAATCAAAAAAGCTTCTTAACAGAAGACATTAACATTCAGAAATTATTCATCAACATTATACAGTCGGAAACGTTATTGTAAATTATAAACTGCTCGGATTATAACATTTTTTTATTAATTTAAAATTCTCCGAAAAGCGTACAAGTCCTTTTCGTTTTTGTTTTGTTCCTCTTTGTAAATAACACCTGAGTCGAGTTTCGAAGTACAATAAAACGGTTTTGTTTCTATTGCATAGTGTCGGTTAATAAGTTAATATATGTATCAAAATAAATGAGTTTATTTTAAATGTATAATGATATATTTCTTATTAAAACACCATGATAATGTTAATAATATTTTTGTCTTAAGGTCGATTGGAAACACAAATTGCTTTATTCTTTTATTTTAGCATTGAGTGTGTATGTTGTGCCTTTTATTGAATCTTAATGCAAGGAGAGAGTCCTTTTATTATTCCATCCGTTGTAATGTGTGTTTATTTAGATTAAATTATATAAATAAACAATTCACCATCCGAAGTGTTCAACTAAATAATTCAATTTTTTATTTATAAATACATTTCCTGTTTCTCGGTATGCCACTTAAAACTTTGGTTCTCAATTTTGGAACATAATAATAAATATTGATGCACGCACATTCTCGTATCCGCACGTCTATATTTTAGGGTAATAGAAGAAGTTTAAACTTTAAATTACACTAAAACTGTATTTCTGTGCAAATATGTGTGGGACCAAGTGGAAAGATAAAATTAAAATATCGCATTCGTTTACTAACTTGTGCTACAACCATTTGCTTTCGCCTTTAAATTCGATTTTATTTGCCCGGGACTAGTTTTTTCCAGCGTCTATTTTCATAGGTTAGGTTAGGTGAGTTTTTCAGTCGAAATGTACCTCGAGTTTTCGTGTAAAGTTCTCGCACCCGGAAACAATACTTATGTAAGTCGAATTGTCGACCATTTCGCGTATGCATCACGAAAACCACACGTGTCTCGAATATACGTCTGAAATATCGATGTGGCTGAACGAGACCTGCACCTAAAACCACACTGCTTTTGTAATACGCAGCGTACTCTTATATGTCCGTATGATTTTGCCGTTTTCAGACTTCCGACACCGAACGACCAGAACTTGGAAAAGCCGACCGACTATAGGCCACCGGTGCCGCCGCACAGATCACAATTAAACGCGGACCACGTGGGTGACGACGAAGACGACGAACAAGCGCCGCCGCCGCCTCCCAAACGGCATCACCACCACCATCACCATCATCGCAACAGGAGTCAAGGTATGTGTAGGGTGTAACCCTAATACGTCAATCTGCATCTAACACCTTGCCGTGTTGTGTTGTGTAAAACAATTATCTCTGATTGGCTGAACCACATATGATATATATAATATATATATTTAATTTATCACATGTTACCGAAGTATAACCATGTGCTACCGCGAAGTTGATTTCATCCAAACGTTGAACGTGTGGTTACTGATTTTAATAGATCCTATGATAAAATTAGTAATGCGAACCCGCGGCCTTTATTAGGTATACAGTTGTACGTATTTTTTTCAACTTTTTTTTCTTCCCCCTTGCAGGTGGTGGTAGATCTTTGGTGGCCGGAAACAACAACAACCACCACTCTAAGGCGCCGGAGAGGAATTCCGATCCACTGTTCGTGGAGACGTGTAATCGGAGATCGATGGACGTGAAGAGGGCTGCCATCATAGGGAACCCTATGTTCGCGTTCGATCCCACGGCCGCATCCGCTGCGCCCGCTGACCAGAAGCTCCAGAGCGCGGGCGGTAGCGACACGATCAAACTGGACGACCTCAACCTCGGCATGGATTACAAGCAGCTGATGGAGTACTTCGACAACCTGAAAGAGTCGAACGCCTGATTCGCGACGGCACCTCTTTTTTCTTTTTCTGTTGACGTCGCCGTCTCGCATCCGCCCTGTTACCTCTGTAACTAGTCACCATCACGCACACACCCACGCACGTTTACTCACAGTCACTCGTAGTGCACGCGCGATCCCTTTTGCCTACGTCCCCGTCTCCGTCCACCGTCGCGCACAAGAAGTCAATTAATTCAAAATGGTTGTCGATGTAGTAACATTATACGGAACAAAATGTTGTTGATATTATGTTCGGTTGACGTCGATTGACGGTTGATGATCGTAAGATTAGTTTTAGGATTAGTTTGTGGCGTAGTCGTCGTTTTAGTTGTTTTTCACGTACGGTTGTGAGGTACCTAAATCGTTACGACGAATCGACTGTTTATACTCTATATAACTTTGGTTGTTCCTGGTTGTTTGACGCACGGCGCGGTATTACGACCTTATGATTACGATTATTGTCGTGCAAACACTGCACGGCGTCTGGTCGATACCCTGTTAGCCTCTGCTGCTACTATTATCGTAAATATATACAAAAACATTTTTTTTTTTTTAAATTTACCTACCTATATAATCTATTTACACGTTTCGAACTACCTACTTAAGATTTATTTCGCAGACATACACTATTATCGAGAAAAAAATAAACTTTATTATATAATATAGTAATATTATTATATTATATTACGTTTTTAAACGAGCTTTATAGTGAGTTTATAAAAAAAAAAAAAACCTCTTAACTAGTTCCTTTATCTGAATTGTTGTTATAAATATTAGAATCGCAGTTATAACCGAACGCAACGAAAAAAAAAACCATGAATAAATAACATAAAAGTTGTGCTACATCAGTGCGATTAATTATCTACGTTATTTCCTATTAATATTATATATGACAATTTTTGCTGGTAATAATGAATAAGTTTTTAATTTCGCCTACACGTGTTTCTCTGAATGTTCCTAATATTTATTTTATCACTATATATTGATAATATTGTTTAAGTGATTTCCCTTTTAGATGAATATTATCATTAATCTTAATTTTTTTTGTTAAATTTAATTGTTATTTATTATAAACTTTTTAGTTTGATACCTATTATCGCTTTCAATTTTATTTTATATATACTTTTGTACATAATATTCATATCTACCAATGTTTTTCAATATCTTATTTATATCGATTATTACACTTAATGAGTAACTATATTGTAACTCATACATTTATATGTTAATCATGTAGTACTATTTTTTTTAAATTAAATATTGATGGTACCTACTCCCAAATGAAATGTCCCCTAAACCAAACAGTTACCATATATATGATATACAACAAGGCCTATCTATGAAAAAATATTATATATATATTATAGTAAAGCAAAACTACACACGTTTATTACAAACATTAATACGCACATATATTATTCTAAAAAAAATGTTTTCTTTGTCCTAATTTGTTTTGAAATGTATTTTAATCCTTTTTTTTCTTTAAGTTTTTGTGTGCCATTTCAATATCATTCATAACACTGCAATGGGATTATAATTGTTATTTTCATTTTTTTTTTCTGTGATAATGTAAATAATTTGATTTTATTAGTCAGTCTTACATTGCAGACTTCCGTGCATTACCTCAGTTCACGATTCAAAAATATTATAACACATTTGAGAAACCGTTTTCAATTGTTCCTTGTTTTTACGTGCAAACTATAATATAATACAGATCAGATATTCATAGGTTCTATTTATGTCACTAGAGGGGCTAAAACGGTTTCTCAAACATAATCAAAAATCATACAGCCGTCCATATTATATATGTTATGCAATACTTAATAAACAATATATTACGAAATTCGAGGTTAACTCGTTTGGACCGTACTAGTTTAAAAATATAATATATGATGATAATGATAAATAATAAGTTAGAAAATAAACACTAATCCTTTAAACGTTTTGAACTTAAATAGTGCAAACGAACTACCTATTAAAAAAAATACCTATTATTTCTAGTCAAAGTATATATTGATATTATATTATATTAAATATGTATATTATGTTTAAGCCGTAGTTAAAGTAGGATGTATAAAAAATATATATGTTGTTTGCCTTCTTTTTGGGATGCAGAAGCTTCTACAAATACATTTTTACCTGTGTTTCATTCGTTTTGTGTATTAAGTACTTTGCGATAAGTTAACGCGCAAACACGTCGTACGCGACACAATGAGACTGTTTTTTGTGTAGAGTTATTATAATTTTTTAGTGTTTTCTTACCTTTATTTTATTATTATTATTTTAATTTTAAGTATAGACACGTATGTTTGTTGCTTCGTAGAGTATTTATTTGGGATCTGATTATCTGTCCATTTACATTTTTTTTTTCACTATCTATATTTTTGTCATATTTTTTTTTTTATCAATATTAATTTGGCCCTTACACAATTCGGTGAACAAACTTTACAGTAAATTGTTTTTACCTTCATTTACCGAATTGTGACCTGTACAACCTATCAGATGATTTCACCAAAATGATAATTTTTATTAGATTGTAATGTAGAAGTAGTAGTTGACACTACAATTTAAGCATTGTTACGTTAATGTAAGCAGATATTAATTTTAAATATACAATTTATTAAACTTAAAACAGTTTTATTTATTTGCTGATAAAACGGAAAACCGTAATGTTTTGTGTTATGAGTGTCGGTATAGAAAATATTATTATAAATATGGGCAATATTAGGTTTTAAATAATTATATTGTTATGATGATGTTACAATAAGATTGATTTTATTATTACACTGTATCAATGCACTATAATTATACTCATAAGTTGTATTTGAATAAAATATTGTTGACTATTTGACAAAGAACAATGGATTCACTGTGTACACAGAATATACTGTGTTTGTACATTTTCCTCCAATAGTATGCATAATATTATAATGGAACTGATGCCGGGTTGTCGCGTGGTTATTTAACCCATAATGTTTTGAAATTCAATTTTTGTATGAACAATTGTCAATGTTTGTCAATGGTATTATTCTTAGTAAGACAGTTGTTGTATAATCGTCGTTCGGTACAGTACATAACTAGTGAATTGTCTTGTTACAAACGTGTAGTGCTTACTATGAAAGAAAAAGTAGATTACATTGCGCGGTTGACAAAAGGCGAAACCGGTCGAGCACTGGCCGAAAAGCATGGTGTTGGAACATCCACTATTTCAGGTATAAAAAAAAATGCGGACTCTATCACCAGGTAGGTACGTGAATAATCTCGATGATGAAAAAGGTTCTTTAACACGTAAAACAATGAAAAAACCTAAAACAGAATTATTAGAACAATGCTGTGTTTACTTGGTTTATGCAAGAAAAAAAAAAGAGCGTCTGGACAGCCCATATCAGGTCCTTTATTGTGTGAAAAGCATTATATTTCAATAAAAAACTTGCGAGGGGAATCATCATCAGTGGATGGATGAGAAACTTTAAATCACGCCATGGAATTCGACAAATCGAGATTCATGGAGAAAAGATGAGTGCAAATGTCACTGCAGCAGAATCGTTTTCTCATAATGTCAAGAAATACATCAAAGAAAACAAATTTGACATGGATTTCATCTACAATGCAGATGAAACGGGCCTCAACTGGAAAGCTTTACCATCGAAGTCCTTGGTATCTCAACGTGAGGCAGCAGCTCCAGGATAAGAATTAAGCAAATACCGAGTAACAGTTATGGTATGTGCAAATGCTACCGGTACTCATAAAATTCCATAACTTTTGATTGGTAAGTCTAAAAATCCACGTTGCTTTAAAAATGTAAAAATTTCATTGACGTACAAAAGCCAAAAAAATGTATGGATGAACGCCGATTTGTTCGTGGAATGGTTTCAACACACATTTGTTTCTGAAGTGAAACAATTTCAGCAAAATATAGGAAAAGTTTTACTATTGTTAGATAATCCATCTCACCCTTCAACAGAAACTTTAAATACCATAAATGATGAATTCAAAGTAAAATTTTTTCCTCCCAATGTTACTTCTCTAATACAACCTATGGACCAGAGTGTGATAGAAACATCGAAAAGACTATACAGAAAATAATTAATATTAGATGACCAGGAATCATTTCTATCCTTTTATAAAAAAAATAATCTGAAGAATTGCTGCTACATGCTAGTTGAAGCATGGAAATGTGTACAAAATTGCGCTTTGGAAAGGTCATGGAATAAGTTACTAAAGCAAGTTGAGGATACCCAAAAGATGAAATTAAATGTTGAAATAGCTGAAATACAAGAGTGTATAAGCCAAGTTCACGTATTTGGGGATTGTGATGAAGAGAATATAAATGTACTGATTGCTTATGGATACAAATGATCCTGGATATCAAATACTTTCAGATGATGAAATAGTTCGTAGCTTATTTGAAGAAGAGGAAAATGAAACTGACAATTTGACTGAAGGTGAAAATGGGCCGTCTCATTCTGAAGCTTTTGATGCATTGGATTTGACGTTTAAATGGTTTGAGAGGCAAGAAGAATCGAACACCACTCAATTATTGCAACTAAGAAGATTGAGAGACATAGCTGCTCTAAAAAGAAAGTCAACTATGAAGCTAACTAAAATATCATAATTTTTCAAAATAAAATAAATAATGTGCCAATTCAGCTTTTTTTGGTTTCAAAATATGTCACATATTATAATTAAAGCTCATTTTGTTTCAGTTAAATATTATAATAAAATTATTTGTTTATGGTTACAAATTTTAAATTATATTACATACACATTATTAATAAATACATAAATACAATATATTCATACAATTATATAACTTTTGATATATCATACGTCAATCATCCGGATGTTTGCTTATCCGGACCATCCTTGACATTAATTAGACCGGATAATTGGAGTTCTACTGTATAATGTAATGAAATAACAAAAAAAAAAAAAATAATAGGTTAATAAATAACATTAATAAATAGTATTGTTAAAATAATTAACTTTTTTTACTTAACCTAACACAACATTGATATTTTATCAAAATAGTTAAAATAGTTATTAAAATACATTGCCAAGTGTTACAAATGTTTTGAGTTTTCTATAGAATCCCTAGGATTTCTATAGGATGCCGATGTAAAAACACTTTTCCGGTATCATATACGATAACCTGTTACTTTTTTAGCTGATAGGGAATGTTGGTACTTTGAGGATGTCATATTTTGAATTAATCAACAGCTTCCCGAATAATCGAGAAAAACAGAGAAATAATTGCGAAAAACTTCAACCGCGAAGTTGAATTTCTTCGGTGAAAGTGCGTTGGAATTGTTCAAAAGTTTCCGTTATTATTTTTTTTTTTTTTTTTTTATTTTATTTAATATCGGTAAAGATTACTAGGCCTCACTGAGTTTAAACTCGTGTGGAGGCCTAGGAGTTATCTTAATACAATACATTTACATTTAACATTTAACATTTTCTCTTTAAATACCTACTCAAATACACAATAAAAATCAATATCAATAAACATAAGTACAATAATATAAGAAATATAAGAACAGCAAATATAAAAAAACAATGTTAGTTGTAAAAACAAATTAATCTTTATACTTCAATATAGTAGCATCGTATTCATGGTGAAGCCAATGGGTTATGTATTTTTTGAAAAAAGTAAGGGACATATTAGCCACTTCTTTGGGCATTATATTATGTGTATGTGTCCCAACAAAATCATACATTTTACGACATCCAGCTTTTTTGGGAAATTTTAGCAAATAGTTATTAGAAGCATATCTAGTGTTAACTTTGTGGTTTACAGAGGATAACAGGTTATGTTTTTTTAGGAAAATGGTACAGGTTTTTATATATAGTTTATTTATATTAAGTACATTAAATTCTTCATATTATTGTTTTGTTCGTTAAATCATTTAACGGTATATATTATATAAACGTTCTAAAATAAAGTTCTCGTAAGAATAATTTGAAGTGATAAATATTATTTAATAATAGGTTAGGTTAGTAGGATTAACAGAATTATGAAGAGAATAAAATATTCATGCGAGCTAGAACGGGTTTCCGTGGGTGTGAATTTAATCGCTTAAAAACGCATTTCTAAAATTATTTTCAGAACAAACAAAGAATCGAAATAAGCCCGAATAAAAAAAAAAAACCATAAAAAGAAATTATTTGCACAGCATTTGGGTAAAAAAAGTACATTTTTTAATTTCTATAAAGAAACCTAAGGTGTGAATCTCGGTAAATGGAGGTGATGCAGAATGAAAGCAGATGTTCGCAACCATATCAGATAAGCCGCACCTCAATAGGAACCGAGGAATTGAGGAATATTGTCTAAAGCGAACAAGGGTCGTTGGAGACAACACCGAGGAAAAACGAGAAAATATTCCTTCGTAGTGAGCAGTTGGAATCTCTAAGCTTTAAAGTTACAGCAGTAACACCTTATCAAATATGTAGCACTTTGCAGCGTATTCGCTTCTATTTGGTTTATTGGATTTGCATAAAACGAATTAAATTCAACAATCTGGAAACAATCGTTTTGGATAAAAACGTCGGCGCGACCTTGCCTTGCTCGCGGTCAACATCTTAACACACCTGTATATGGTAATCAGAAAACAATTACATTAATTATAATCGGAGAAAATTAGTTTTGCCGCAATCGCAGTGGGTATGTTTTATTAAATCGTAGTGGAAAACGTGTAAACGTTGTACTCACTGAATCATTTCAGTAGATGCTCGCCGATGCCGTCGGTACGTTACCGTGCGCAGGGTTTTCCATGGACATCATCATTTCACCGGAGTCTCGTAGTGTTTGTATTAGTCTCTAAAGAAGTAATGGAAGTACGTGTAAGTATCAATTTCAATAAAGCCGCGTGAAAAAAAAATAAAAAATAAACGTTCGATAAATTGTTTCAACACATTTGAAGCGTATAAATGATGGTGAAATAATAGATTTCATGGTAAAAAAAGTAAAAATAAATACTCGCGACTCAAAAGTGTTCAGCGCGTCGAAAAAGTTTCGTTGAAAATTAACTCCTTAGGAAATGTGTTATTGTAAAACCGTCACGAACAATACAATCTATAACCAGAGCTGTTACATTGTGTCAGTGCCGTAGCTGTGGGGGGGGGCTTAAGGGCTTAAGCCCCCCCTCCTCGAAATAACAAATTGGAAATCGTATATTCGCCTGTGACTGGCATGAATCGTTACTCGTTTCTTGTATCTACATTCTACAATGATTGTAGTATTCTCTATTCACTATTCAGTATTTTATAGTATTTTATATTATTGTGATAAGGTAACTTACAAACAGTATTCTAGAAATTACAGCAAGTACCATATAAATATGATTACCATAGACCTATTACAAATTACTTGCACATGAATTTGAATTTTGGAAACAAAAATGGCCCAATAAAAAAAAAATTGTATTCCAAAAAGTCCCTTAGATACAATACCTAAGTGTCCAGAAGAATTGTTTCCAAGTTATCTATATTACCAGTATCAACTGCATCAGTCGAACGAAGTTTTTCTACTTTAAAAAGATTAAAGCCTTATTTAAGGAACTCTACGAGTACAGGTGAGACAAGACTAAATGGTTTAGCGCTGATGAATATTCACAGAGATATACATACCTATTGATTCTGAAGTAATAATTAATGTTTGCTTCAAAAAAAGAAAGAAGATTAGATTTTAAATTATAAAGAATTATTTAATTATTTATTTCATTGATTTTTTTTTTATTATTATTATTATCATAGTTACTAAAATCTGTATTTTTAGTTATTTTTACAATTTTTTAATTTACTTCCTTTATACAAGCGTTTCCCAACCTGGGGGGCGTGTAAACATTTCTGGGGAGGCGTAAGCAGTCAAAAAAATACAGTTTTTATTTATTAAATTATTTTTATTTTAAAATGTAGGGAAAATATGAAAAATTAATAACGACTGGTTATTGAGTATTGATAAAGATTACAATTATTTAGCGTTAGCCACTAATCGACTAAAGCACTCACAACTTAATCGTTTTATGTCGCCACGCCGCCACACTATCAGTTAATAAATTGGTACGATAAGAACGCCTGGTGAAAAGGTTATTACTTATTAGTTATTAGTAATAACTTATTACTTATTAGGCTTTAGTTATGGGGGGCGCGAGAGTTTCGAAAATCTACAAAGAGGGCGTGGAATAAAAAAAGGTTGGGAACTTATAGTTCTTATCTATATGAATAAATTTAAAATAAAAGGAAAAAAGTTATAGTTTTTGAAATATCCTTTTTTTAAAAAAAAAAAAACACACAAGCTTAATTGACGACAAACAATGAAAAATTTCATTTTATAACTTCACTGGCAAAGCGAAGAAAATAAATATCACCATGGGAGTTTTTGAATTCAATATTCTTAAATATGATAATATTAACCGACTTGCTAGATTGTAAAAATCTGGTTATACCCTAGCCCTAGTGAATATTTTAGCCCTCCCCCCCCCCGAAAAAAAATCCTGGCTACGGCACTGTATTGTGTACACAGACGTGGCTGCAGTATTACATATTACACGCTATGTGTACGCGTCTATACCTGTACCACTTGAATGACGAACACGCCAAACATTAAAAACGACATGGTCATCATTGAACGTTCGAACGTGGGTTTTAACATCGCAAAAGCAGTCGTCTGGGGTTTGCCATCCGCCGTTTGCCTTCCCGCCGCTCCGCTCATTGCAGTCCGTCGATCGATCGAGTGCCGGCGACTTCGACGGTCGTGTCCCGCGTTGAGAAACGCATGTTGCAGCAGGCTCAACAGATAATCTATTACGACAGCACATCACGGTTGTTACACATTGAGCTGATTATTGTTGTTTTTTTTTTTTTTAATTAAAATTTTTATTTTCATCATCTGTCACGAAATAGTTGAAAAACAAGTGAATGCGATGAAAGAAAAACAAAACGATGTAAAAATAAGATGTTATAAATCGAAAGAAGAGTTCTCCCGACGTAGGAACTTCTACAAGCGAGCTTAGTGAATATTATTACTTATTAAGAGGAGGGAGTGGTAGAAATAAAAATAAATACATCAATCTATCGGGTTTGAAGGTCACGGCACCACCGTCATTTTGGCCCTTTTTCGGGTTACCCGGGTCCGGGTGTATTTTTTGATGCAAGTCCTCTTTAATAAGAGGATTTCTATAGATTTTTATAGATCAAGTTTTAACCGCTTGTAATACGTTACATCATGAACTGGATACATGGCAAGATCATTGTAGAAGTGTAATGCTTTAGTTATAGCTTGGAGGGTTTTCGATTGAAAACGTTGAGTTCGATGTGAGTTTGAGAGTTTGCAGAGCCCCATAGTTGGATCCCGTAGGTCCAGATTGGTTTGATGAAAAGTTTATATACTAGTATAGCTTAGTTGGTTATTTAGAGCACATTTTAAATCCACAATGGTTCATGAAATATTAATCTTATTTTATTCGAGAAAATTCAAGCTACGTTGCGTTACCATGTTATCTAGTATAATGTTTATTAGTTAAAGCTTATTCGGAAAAAGACACACGACCGTTGTGAATACATTATCTGATAGCATTTCGCATTCGAATAATATTGTATTAAATAAATGTGAATGAATTCCAAATATTCGTACATGTCGAAATGCCAATATTTCCAAGTGTACGACGATTTACGATTAATATCATTATCTTTGATTATGCTATGCTATTGAAGATTATAATTTATAACCATAAAATATGACAACACCTTATGATGTGACCAGTGATAAAAGTATTATGTTAGAATTAAAATAAACCATGACGTTATTATTACTTAGATTTACATTGTAAAAAATTAATACGAGGATCAGATAATATTTTTAGATTAATTATCATTTCCTGAGTACCGGTTTTTTTTTCGTCTCGCTCCAATATAAAACATCGCTGTTAGAAAAAGTTGATTTTACGATGCTCCAATTTAAGTTCAATCCAAATCTCAAGCAGAGTGATTGATATAAGTTTTTTTCGATACTATTATGTTCGCAAAACGTAATACAGGTCGTTCCGAAGTCCTGTATACTACGTACGATTAAAATGCATTGCGAGAAGATCGTAATTCCGTATGAACATCATAATAGGTAATTGATAAGTTGTGGCAAACGGGTGCCAGTTTCACGACTTTTTAGCCTTCCTAACATAGGCGCCCGGAGGGGGGAGGGGAAAAACGGAATTAAACAGACAATACGTAAATTAAACTTAATGAACTATACATTTTGTTTAGAACATTATTTAATATTTCACGATCTTTGCCCCCTCCCACTAGAAAAACTTCTGCGGTGTCTGTTACTTCCTAACCACAATTATACTGCTGACTCGCGCATTCGCACGTACTTACGTATCTTGTCGTACAGCTGGTCCCTGGCGTCGTGCAGATACGAGAACACCATCGTCTTTACCGCGGGCACCTGTTCGAGTTGTTCTTCTCGTTCGCCGCCGCCATCATGATCATCCACTTCCACTGTGACATCGTCCTCCTTGTATTCGCTATCGTAGTCGTCGACGACTTGATACTCATTACCGATTCCACCGCTCGCGATCGCCTCGAGACGGACGTCCACGTTTTGCTCTTGTTCTACCGGATATCCGGTTTCCCCTTGGTCGATAGTCCCGGTCCTGTCCAGTCCCTTGACGCCATCATCGACCTGCGTTTCGCCGTCTTCGACCTGCGTTTTGACGCCGTCGTCCTGCGTATCGCCGTCTTGGACCTGCGTTTTGACGCCGTCGTCCTGCGTATCGCCGTCTTCGACCTGCGTTTTGACGCCGTCGTCCTGTGCTTCGCCGTTTTCGTCCTTCGTTTCGCCGTCTTCGTCCTTCGTTTCGCCGTGTTCGTCCTTTGTTTCGCCGTATTCGTCCAGCGTTTTGACGCCATGGTCCTGCGCTTCACCGGCTTCATCCTCCGTTTGGCTACCTCCTCGGACGTCCTTAATCATGTCTACTGGGATGTAATTTCTCGAACCCTCGTTCGCCTCGTTTCCCCCGGCCGATTCGCTTTCCACCCGAAAGCCGCACGGCATGGACACGTTGAGTCGCGAACTGCCTTCACCGGTCAACGTGCACAGTTGTATCCATTTCGATCCGTCGTCGTCGCCGTCGTCGCCGTCGTCTGCCGCCCAAAATACGTCGACGGTCATCACGAGCATCAAGAGCGCGGTCGTTTTCGCGGATGGCATGATGGCGTCAGCGGTCTTCGCGAGACTGCTGCGGACTGTACGAAGACAAAATATAGTAATGCGTCGTGATCGCCGTTACGCCGTTCCGCGTGTGTCGCGATGTGTGCGGAGACTTAACGGTTAGGTTAACGCTGCGGAGGACGAAGAGATTACGACTTTAATTGTTTTTAATGTATCTACGGTGCGCTTTGGAAAAGAACGGTGGAAAAGAACGGCAGTTTCGACACGCTCGCCGGTACATACACGCGGTGAACGTGACGAATTATTTTAATAACAATAATAATTACGTATAGTGGTACGCGCGCCTAGTTGCCCTGAGTTCACGCGCAATGATGAACTAGGTACTGTATATGGGTGAGACTACCTCACCGGGTTAAAATGATTAAAAAAATTCATCTTATAAGTGGTTTTCAACAATCGAAAAATATAAATTTCAATGTCACTTATGATCACTTTAAAATAGTTTGAAGTACCGAAACCAAACCTTTTTCATTGCTGGTGTTGATAAATATATATTTTATACTACAATGTACAATATATTTATGTTATTTTGTATCCAATATTAAATGAAACATACTGTAACACTCAGCTAATGTGATTATTGTCCATGCATAATATTACTTTACTTCTTATAAAATAATTTGTTTTTATAGAACTTAAAATTAAATATAAGATTTATTTTTAAATACAGAAATTACAAAATTACAAAAATCATCAATATGCCATAAATATGAATTAATAAATATATACAAACAATTGTACACGTCGTGTGATAAAAATTAATTTCCTAAAATTAAATAACTACCCAAAAAAATGTAAGCTTTTATTCATTCGTGCACAAGACCACTTCTGCTGAAGCAGCGTGTTAAGCATAACACACAATTTTTCACAAGTATTGTACATTTATTAAACACATTTTGTTGATGGTTGTATTTTTCAAAGAGGGGAGGGGGGTGAATTCTCCTTCCTCTAGAGTATACACCTAGATTCAACGCTGACGGTCGCATGCAAATAGTATTCTGACGCGATCTGTGGTAGTCGTACGCGCAGAGGCGCTCCGTGACGGACTACTAGTAGGCAAACACATGTGTGTAATTGCTTGTGACGTTGCAGTCGCGTTGTCCGTATCAGATGCTTTCGAAATACTCGTGTTTGACGGCAGGTACCAACAGTTGGAAAACGTCGTTTCCGTGCTGCCGTATCCCATGGTCTTCGAGAGCGGTCGCGAAACGTTTGCACATCTCGTTGTACTTGTCCGTCACGGTCGTCAGATCGGTCCATATCCGTTCGATCTGTTTGTTTTTCTTGGCGAGCAGAGCCTGGAAAAAACGCCGTCAGCAGGAGCGAATCGATATCAAAATAATCGTATTGTAATCAATTGGACACCTGACCGATTCGGATTTGGGCCCCGACATAGTGTGGTAAAGTCTAAAGTACAGGTGGTGAGTGTCGGCAGAATATCGGGTTACACGTTTTTTTTTAAACCTATTTTCGGAGAAAAAACGTCTAGTGTCTCGAGTACCATTAAATCGAATCGAATTGTACATTATTGGCGATTGCCCAACGCGATTACTTGAAATAATTTCCGAAATAATTTCTTGGTAATTACAGTTGTTCTCAATACCGATTAGCAGTTTTAAATTTAAAATATCGTATCGGTTTTTGGCTTCGTATGGGCTGCAAATAACGGTTTATCGGGAAAAAGTCATGACGGCTCATTTCTAATCTGAAGGGCGGCATATTTCGTGCACTGAACCAAAAAAAAAAATATTGCTTCCCGATTTCTAACGATTTAATCTAACTTAGCGCAATTTTTGCGGGCATTTGGCGAGATATCGTTCGAAATCTGGCTCCGTACGGGATGTATTTAAAGACACGCGTGCCGAAAACACCGTCGACGATTCCTCGGGAAATAATACCCAACGTTTAAGTCTTAACCATGACATAATAAACCTGCTCGTAGGTAGACACTAGACGGACACAATATTTAAATAAATGCTAATAGTCGGTAGAATGTTCGTACGTATACGCCGTCCAACACTGAAACGAATCGCTGAATAATAATTATTATAATTTAGTATCATCGGGAGAGGTATATAAACGCGCGTAAAGCGTTTGGGTGAAACTTTTTACCTGCGTGATAAACACGATGTGTTTGGGCGAGCTCCTTATACGATGATGATTTTTATCATAAAAAGAAATAAATTATTATTTTAATAATAATTTTTTTTTAAATTAGAAAAATATGGGTCGATAAAAAAATGAATAAATAAATCGGGATATTACAAAGTTTCCCAAGCACATCACAATATTTTTGGCCCAAACGTATTGGAATTTTTTTAAAACCACTCGCCAAGTAGGTACGTTGCAATTTTATTATAAATTCGCCCTAACGCGAACCGCCCATATGATCGTGTATGCCTGCTGGGTTGCCATTTGGCGGTGGGGTGGGGGTTGGATGTAGATTGCGATTTTATTAGTATTATAATTACATTATGATATAATATTGATTTATTAAATTATTAAATATGCAAACCTTTAACCATACACAATGATTCGATGTATGAAAATATAATACGTAAGCACGTATTTTATTTACTACAACGAACAAAAAAATTGTCAGACAAAAAAAAAGGGCCCGTTTAGATTTGGACACCCCCATATTAAAAATTGAAAAGGCGCCCCCGGTATGATGAGGGGAATGGACATGGACGCGGGGCGGATTTTCTAGCACTGTATGCGCTTTTTCTTCGGTTCTCACCTCGGTTTTAGCGTTCATCGCCATCGCGATCGACGTGTCCGCCGACGTGGCTCCCATCAGCCTCGCGATCTGCGCATCCTTTTCCTCGACCATTTCCTTCGACCGCCTCAGCCGGTGCTCGATGCCTATCAGCTTCTTGCCGTGTAACATCTGCAAGCGCATCAGTCCATCCGAGTACTCGTCGCGCGTCGCGTCCAAATCGGCTTGCATCTGCGAAGTCAACCAGTCACGTTTGTGTACGTCATAATACATAATATGACGCGTACGATTTGGTCACGATTCATGTGTAATAAATATATTGTCATTTCTCACACAGACCAGCGGCTCCCAACTGTGAAGCTACGGACCCTTGACTCAAACTCGAATCGGACCGGAGAACCGTTTTTTGGAAATGAAGAAAGAAAATCCTATTTATCTTTTTTTCGTGTTTTTCAATTTTTTAATTTTTACGTGCACTTGTTTGTAATAATTCGGACATGCAAATTATTAATGTTCTCCAAAACATACAATACAAAGGGATATTTATTTTATTTAACTCTTTAAATATATTATTATCTTCTTTTTACGTAGATGCATAGCACTTTACACTATCTTGACAGAGAACTTTGAAAACGAACAGGTATTATAGTTCTATACTTCAGAATGAATGAACGAAAAACATTCGGAGAAAGGACGAAAAAATGGACCGGACATATAAAGAGAAACAATGAATGAATAACGACAATAACAAAAGGAAACATAGAAGGAAAAATTGGAAGAGATATACCAAGAACACCATGAAGCAGAATTATGAAGCAGATCGACGTACGAAACGTAGTACTGAAACATAGGAAAAAACAATTACAAAGAACTAAAATTATTTGTCGGATGGGAGAGATAGGGAAGAGTGGACATTCATCGAAGTCACTGAACCAATAAAAGGATTGTAAAAAAAAAACAAAAAATTAAAAAACTACCCGTTTACTAGCAATTTGATCGCAAGTTATTAAAATTGCGTTGACTGTCAAACTTTATCAGAAGAATGAAACCGTTGTCATATTACTTGGTTCATAATCTCGTCCCAAGTTTGGCTGCATGCTTGATATTTTCACTTTAAAAACGACCGCGTACGTTCTAACATCGACCCGCTGACCACCCGTCCACCCATGGGGGTTCGTGGACCACCTATTAGGAACCACTGGTGTAAACGACCTGCGCGTACTTTTTCCAAAATCATTTTCAGCTCGTCGTGGTCCACCTGGAGATCCTTGTACTTCTCGGCCGAATGTTTCAGACGCTTGGTGAGAACCTGCGACCGCACAGCACAGACATGCGGGACACGACGCCGATGAGAAAATTGATTAAGTATACTGTTTTGATTTTTGGTTTTGATAATATAGGTACCACACATTTTTATTTACAAACACGCTCGGTTGTATAACAATGGCGTTACAGATTGTCATGTTTTTAATATTATTATTCTTATTATTATTGTTAATATTGAAGGAGCAACAACAAAGATTAGTGGCTTTTAGAATTACACGGTATGGGAAAATCTGGAACAGCTTTTATGTTATGTGCATATGAAAAGGGAAAGATTGCGATGTATGTCACGCTTTCGAAAGCCGTTTGAAAGGAGAAGAAAATTACTGTCGGAACAAAATGTACATGCGTTCACGTTTTTGACGATTACGATTTTAACAACCCGTTTATACATACGCTGATAATTATTAATTCATTTCTTATTGGTTCCAATTAAAATTTGGACTGGCCATTGTAAAACATTTTTAGTTAATTTTTTTTATTTCTTAACCGAAACGTAACTGCAGTTCAAATAACTATAAACAAACAATTTTTGGTTAGTCAAATCGAAAATGACAAAGTTGTAAAATTAAAAATTATTCGGAAGTTATAATAATTACATTTTTTTTCTACAACGAAAATATTCATTACGATATGGTTTCGTATGTTATGTATAATATTGATTGAAAAATTAAATTCGTTGGTTGCAATGATGTTTTGAGTTTTGAATTTTTGATGTCTAAATAATGGTCTAAGATAAAATTTCGAATTATTCAATATAATAAAAAAAAAATTCGAATTATTAAATCAATAAAAATTAATAAATATATTTTCAAACAACTTTTAAGTTAAAATTTAGTGGAGCGCGTGACGCGATGCAATATTAAGAATATTAGAAACGTTTCGTCGCACTTATAGTCGCGCAAACACGTAAATACAAATATTTCGGAGAAAAGATACATTTGTACTCCTATATAGTACGCGTACGTAACGGTACTTAAATGTTCTCAATACTTTACCACAATCTGCAATGAACTGTTGCACCTACCGTCAACCGTTGTTTGTCCTTTAGGTAATTCGCCATTTTCTGCGTTAGTTCTTCCACGGTGTTTTGCGCTTCCGCCAGTGGCCCCTTCAACGATTCGTTCTCTTTCGTCACCTCCTTCAAGTCCATCTCCGCTCTCTGCTGGTCTTCTTTCAACTCCAACAGATTTTCCTGCACTCACGATGACACACTATTTCGTTATATTTCATTATGCGCGGCGCGGTGGCGTCGGGTGTGAAACGTCATGTATATTATACACTATGGTATATTATGGCGTCGGGCGAATCGCGCACAAACCTTTAAACTGCCGATTAACGTTAAATTGTTGACCGTTATGTCGTTGTAATGTTCTTTTAGATTGTTGAAAGCGTTGTTGTGGTCCTCTATGATCTCCGCTATCCTCTTGTTCTTTCTCGCCTCGGTTTCCGCCACTTCCACTTTGTTCTTCAGGTCCATCCGGTTTCTAAGGTCTTCCATCCGTTTCTGATACTTGCTCTCTATCACTTGACAGTCCACGATAAACCTATCTTTCAGCTCTCGCATCACTCTGGCGTGTTCCTATATCAAGGTATATGCAACGCAAACGCAAGACCCGACGCGTGAGACGTTCATGTCAATCAATGATCATAATAATATAATATTATAAATATACAACAATATGTATAATGTATATTGTATACACGTACCAGTCGAATATTGTTGATTTCTTCTATGTGTCGCAAATTTATATCCACTATTTCCTGCTTAAGTGAGTCGTTTTCCTTCACCAACTCGTCTTCTTCTTTTATGTGTTCGTCGTTGGCGATTTTCAGTGAAACCATGTTTTCAGCCTAAATAACAGTTATACACGTACTGGTTGGTTATAAGTTATAATACTTAACGTAAATTATAATTACCACGAAAAAAATATCTAATAAAATTATAACTCACTTGCACTTCTGAGAGGTGTACATGCTGTTCGTACATCAACAGTTTTAACTTTTGTTTATAAACTTTGATTTCGTCCTGATGCTTCTCCTCAATATCCTCAATCTCCCTATCCTTATTCCTGCAATAATACGCGAACCATTATTATTATTATTTCCATTTTATATCCGTGATTTCTATTGTCTTGCCTCAACGATGCTCTATTTTCTTCCAACTCGTGTCTGGTAATTTCCCAAAACGTTAACACCTTATCTCTTTCCAGTTGAAAGAAATTCCTTTCTTCTCGTTCACGTTCCAATTCTTTCTTCATTCTAGATGCAAATCCTTCCAGCTGCTCTCTGGACATTTCGGACATGGATACGCCATCCACGATGCCGGAACTTGCACGGCCGCCTTTGCTTCCTTTTGATTTTTTTTTTGGAGCCTTCGTAGAGCCATAAAAAAAATTTTGTTTAATAACATTTAAAATTCGTTAATATAGTTTATATTTACCATTTTTAAATTTGTTTTTATTATGTTCGCAACAGTACGAATGCACCGACTAAACAAACTGGCCACTAAAATTATGTTTTATCGTTGATATCTCCCTAAATACGTTACCACGGAAACACGAGTAAATACGACGTCCCCGTATTTTCTATAACGACCAATATCACCGGTGTCACATATTATAGCTATCCAACTTCAGTTAAAACTAAGGCGTAAAAATAATCGATAAACAAAAAGAGGTTATAATAACAATGTATTCATTTATAAGTTATTATTATATTTAAATAAATATATAATAATGAGTACTTAAAATAAAAATAAAGTTCGTGTACAAAATGACCATCAGAAAAACATTAAAAATTAACAACAAAAATTGCACAAATACAATATTATAACATTAACTGAATTAATACTACGTACAGGGTATAACACATTTACACTACAATATAAGTGTTAAGTTGCATGTGCTAGTTTAATAAGCGCTGCGCCGTAACAACAGTGATGTAATGTATACTAATAATAATAATAATTATGTTAACTTATCGCTATGTCTTATGAAGCTCGTAAACAGAGAGGTAACCGGAAAGGAACTTTTCTATTCTCATCCTCTGAACGAAATCCATCAGTATCATCTAGAAATCGTAATTAATTATTGTTCGAAATTCGTTTACGACGTTGCGCGGTAGCATGCTGCACCTGTCGGAGCAATAATTGCAATTTACTTTTTTTTCTTCCGTGTCCACGTTCAGGCACTCGGCGAGTACGACGTATGTGAAAGAGTTTAACGAATTCGGAGCGACTTTTTTCAACAACGAGATCCTCTGGAGGCCCAATTCGTACGGGATGTGAAGATATATGTGCCTAGCACCTGTCCAATCCTTCCAAGATTCAATCATTACCTAAACATTTCAACAAGCATTATTTATCAAATTTGATTCGTAAAACAAATATGTGTATATGTTACGCCGAATTTTCCCCGCCGATTTTATGAACTAGGCAGACTTTTTTCTGCCGAATGCATGAATTCGGCCACACATTGTTTGGCAATATACTGTTCATACGATATCCGTACATTTTTATACTATCAGCGCGTATTCACGCAATCGGCAAGACGTGGTATGAAGTAACGAATGCAAGTTAAATAGTTTTTAAATGCGTGTCTTTAAATCCTATTTATCTATCGAACAGGTAATTCAATGAAAGTTAAAAAGGTATAAATTATATATTAGGAATGTTTAGTATATAGTAGTTAGGTCATTGTATTGATCCCGACCTAGGAGTCTCGCCTTTTTTAATATATTTATTTATTATATATACATAGGTAATCATCCTACGTTTTAAATAACTTTTATAATCACGCAATTTAAGAATAAATATAAAAATCCAATTTTATTGTAATTGAAATCTTGTTTGAATTTCGTTTCAGTGTTAGAAAGGTCTTGCCGATTCCATGCAATCTGCAGTTGTTTGTCCTTACTGCTGCTGAATTCACGTATTCGACAACAGCGTTGCTGATTTCATGAAATCGGCAGTTTTACGAATTCGGCTTAACATACGTATATACGCACAACTAATACGACACCGCGGTTGTGCACAAGATAAATTTAACATTTTAACTGCAATATGTGTACTTGTTGGAGAAACCGTTAGTTATCTGAAGACGATATAATGTCGAGTATAGAGTGCTATATGTACGTATTGTACGATATTTAGAGGAAAAGTATATATAACTGTTGAACCGGAATTACAAAAATAAACCCCTTTTCTGTCCGCGAGCTAAGTGTGAGCGCACGTTTCGAAAAGTAGTCATCGGATTTAGTACGGTTTTCTCCAATGAATTGGCCGAGACTCGAGGAAGTTTTGTAGGAGCATAAGAAAAAAAATGAAAAAATAATTATTGGTGTTCACCGCTACATAAATTATAAAAATCCATAAAAATACTGTCAAATACTCTATTCAAAAGTTACGGTACCGATTTTTACGAGGTTTTTGTAGAATGGTCCAAGTTGTTCAAAAAAGAGATAACCCCATTCAACTCTTTCGATAGTCCCACTATACCACCCCCAAAATCTGGCTTTTAGGTTTTTTTGGTACTTTGGTAACACAAATTAAAAAAAAAAAACAGTTTAAAATGTTTACCTTGGTAGTTACTCTGTACATCTATACACAAAATCAGGAAACCAAAAATATGTTAAGTCATTCGCCACTTACGTCATACTAAATATATTAGGGTGAGCATTAAGTACCTAGTTTAAATCATTTTAAGTTTGTTCAACTGTATAATATAGCGAATGGAATAATTTAAAATATTGTTTATTCAATAATGTTGACTATATATTGTAAATAGTTTATTATCAATTAATATCAATAAAAATAGCGAAATCTCTTCAGTATGAGCCTTCTATCATTTTTCAACATTTTTCTGCAACGAATTATAAATTCTAGATTACATACAGGTATAAATATAATGAATGCTATTAATAGAAAAGCATATCAGGGTCAGCTATATAGTAAAAATCAATAAAAATCAATATCTTTAGAACGTTTTAACAATTTTTTTACATCGAAATAGTAATTTCTATAATATAAAACAGTAAATATCTTTCGAACGATGCCAGGTTATTCAGATAATTTATATTATAAAAACCCAGTAGCGGATCTGAAGCTCATTTAAGGAAAGGACAAAGTGTAATCATACCGACAAGGATATTAAAAAGGGCATAACTGAAAACATATTTTGGGGGAAGTTTCAAATTTGTTTAATAAACTATACATTAATATTTTTCTTACATTCAAATCGTTTTTTAATAATTTCAGGGAGTTATGGTTGTTCTGGACCACCGGAAACGTCACCAGGTTTAAGGGTAAAAGTTTTCAAAAATTAACTTTCAATAATCTCATTATCAAAATTTTTTTTTATGAATTTACAAATGATTTGACTAAATAAGACTATAAGCCTAAAAATGTCTAGAAAAAGCCTAAAAAATAAATGTTTTTGTCTTATTATTCTGTCTTAAAAAAAAATTAAACTGCATTAATATTATATTACTGAATTTATATTATAATGATATGCATATTATTATAATTTATTAGAGTGAAAATTGTATAGCCGAAAATCTGTCAAATATTCTTCCACATCAATATGTTTATGTCCCTACGAATATTGAGTAAAGCTAAGCCAGTTGATCAATCAAATATTATTTAAATTCAATGATTTGCATTGATAATTAAATAATAATAATTTATAAGATATTCAAAGGATAATATCAGAAGATTATAATATCATTTTTTTTTGTACCATTTCATGAATTAAGTTTGAAGTTATAGTTATGAATTATGAATGAAATATGGCGCATTAGTTTAAGTAACAAAAATAGTCATGTGGGGAGGGGAGCGATCACCACGTCTCCCCACACAAACCCTCCACTGTAAGAACCGGATTGTAATATACCAATGTGTAATGGATATCGGATGACTACTGCGATTATGCGGTTCGTAGTATTTAGCATTCTTCCTTTACAAACGAATTGTCCTAGTCATTTGCACATGGTGCGATTCGATGTCGATTAATGTTTTATGGTACCACTATATACGGTTCCCAGGCCGTTGTCGGACTTCTACACGTTACTGTTATCACACATTATAGATCCAATCTGTGCTATTATTGTACATTTCTACGTCATCATAATCGTGCGGTGTGCGTACACGGTGTACAACGCATATTGTTACAGCTTACCTCGACCATACTGGTATCAAGAATTTTGAATCCGGAAACGATGTACGATATGCTCGCCGAAGTCGTTACGAACGGGCCGTTTCCGTCTTCACATTCGATGCTTTTGATCTCTCGATAAACGCCTGAAACGGTATTAATAATATATTTTATCAATCAATCAACGCCCGCAAAATGCTGCACGTATACATCGACAGCTGCAGCTATAATAGTTGAGTTTATAATATAATAGTAGCTTAAAAGATGCCACACCCGCTTAATCTTAAGTGAGTTATGATAATGTCAAACATAATGTTAAAAAGCTTCTAACTTGCTTGGATATTAAGATATTGTAAAAATCTACAGGATAATTGGTTTCCAGTTAAAAAGACCAATGTCCAACGGAACAATATCATTCACCAACACATCCGTCCCTGTATCTCATCCAAGCGAGGCGTCTCATCCGACCTAGGAGTTCTGCCCTTTTATTAAAATATATCCTTAACATATAAAATAAAGAGAGATGTTTCCAATCAAATATCAATAGAAAATATCGTAGGTTCTATTTTAAAGAAAAAAATTAAATGTGTTGAATGTTTAAAGTAAGATGCATTGATCATATAGAATCAGTTTTTTCAATAATCAATGGTTATAAAAAATGTTGTGCTATTTTTTTTTAATAATGGTCAGACGATATTTATCGATATTCTGTATAAAAAATGTCAGCCCCTCCCCCCCTCCAATAAAAAATCTTAAATTGCGCGTACTATAGACTGTGGCGTCCTCTTAAGGTCCGAGTGCGATCGAAATCCTCCACGATAAGTCTCCGGACATAACTCATAAACATGAAACGTGATAATATATAATGACCGGCCACTCCGGGCAATAAAAGCGAAATACGTGCGGGCCAGAATCGACTCGCCCCGAGAGTTTTATCGCATACGCGCGCCGAGGAACGTTTTAAACGCTGAACATAAAAACGACGAGAACGTGAGAACGCGTAAACGCCACGGACCCGCGTACAGATATTTGAAGAGATTCGTTTGTTGGGAAAACGATGATATATTTGACACAACATAACAATATTATAATGTATCGTCATACCGAATAACATCGACTACGCGATTGGCCGAACGATAACGTCAGGCGTAAACAAATAGTTATATTCTCGTTAGGATTCGTATTTTTACAATAAATGAAATATAATAATATCGAAATCGACTGATGCATAGCTAGCCCGTGAACGCTATTATTCTATTATTATTTCTATTATTATTATTCGTTGTACATTACGTAATTAAGTTTTACCGTGAGGTTTGAAATAATAATCAACCTGTTCTGCGATCGAATTGTGTTCACCTGTATTCACCAGTACAATATATGTAAACAGTTTTTGTTTTTTTTTTCTCGATTAGACAGCGTAGTTTTGATGAAAAATACTATTGACTTCATTAATACCTCAAAATAGTGTGCAGCGTATCTCGTGACTCATTCTCGCAAAATAAGTGATTATGTTGTATCGTATTATAATACGTATAACAGGTTTAATTGGAGTGAATTGGAGTAAAGGTAATTTAAAAATTAACATAATTTATGTTAATTTATAGATCTGAAACATGTGTATATAATTTGTATGTAACAAAACACTTGAACCAATTTGTAATCGGCCTACTTATAGTTACTACTGATTGGTACTTGTACGGTAATTGCGCATATAATAATTTATCGTGTATAGATTTGTTTAATTTCACATACGATATTATGTACGTGAACGACCTATAGAATATTCTGTTCACCTTGGTGCAACTGGAAATGTTCGCTTAACTCCTTTTGATCTTGGAGCACCGACATCAATGCATTTCGGTCCTCGGTGAAGTGAACGATGGGATAGACTGCAACTTTACAACAAAATGAAAATCAAACACGAGAACGAGTGCGAACGTCGAAGTGAACAACATATTGAAATGGTTTACCGTTTTTTTCCTTGCATTTCAACGCGGTCCCTTTTGCGAAGTCGTCTTTCAACACCTCCGAAACGTCCTGAAGACGTTTTTCCGTCACCTGCGAACCGTCCCGGGTCGTGGCCGTGATGAACGAGAACAGAGTCAACGGCCTTCGGCACCTCTGATTTTTCGGTTCTGCGCAACGATAAAGAGTAAACATTATTTATTCTATACTCCTATAAATACACGCAGTTGCATAACATACGAATCTTATTCGTGTGAACAATAGCGTGGTATATGTTATTATGTAAAGCTATAATATGTCAACGAGCATGAATCTTTAGAGAACATTTTCCCACATTTTTATTTAACGATTTTACGTAACGATAAACTTCAAATTCCTATACAAATACCTCGATCATAGATTGCATAATTTCTTATGAATATCTTATAAATGCTTAGTTGGAACGGATCGAAGATGAAAGGTTTAATTTTCAGTTAGTTTGAAAAGAAAATAACTACATCAAAGCATCTCATATTAACTGGTCCAATGGGAATTATTTATCATTTTTGTCTAAAAACTAAAAAGAAGTGCGTTGAAAGCTCACATCAGGGGCGCCGAAACCTATACTTATTTAGGGCGGTTGCCCACATATTAAAATGGGTGAGTAGACGAGATCTGTAAGAAAGATATATGAATATACAATATAGATTATTTCTACCTGTACGATATAATTCTAATAAGAGTGTAGAAAGTATCTATATACACATAATACGTACTATAGTTTAGAAACAACAATAGTATAGCTAATACTACAACAACTTATAGGTATTGATTTACAAGATTCGTAATTCGTACGGCGTTGAATTGATTATTTTGTTCTGTGTCCACTGTTTAATATCACTGCCTCCTAAAACGCAGCTACGAAATAATAATTAACTTCAATAAGTATTTCGGTGAGGTGGGTGGGTGAGTTATCAAATAGGGTTTGCCCTACGGCCTCGGGCCTACATATATTTTTATACTTTGGTGCCACTGGTTCACATAGCAGTTAGAAACCCATTACAACTTATTGGCTCGTATTCGATTCTACTTCGTGCGGTCAATTTAATAGAGTCAACGGTTGATCGAGCCGACAAATTGAAATTAATTTGACGAAACTTTTTTAATTTCTTTTAATTCGAATAGGATCTATACAGTTATCGACCCGGAAACAAACTATCGAAAACGCGTGTGCGAACTGTGCCACCGTGGAATGCTTTAAAAACGTATATAATATACTTCATTGATATAGCAGTTATTGGTTTTCATTCTTCATTAAATAAAACACTCCCGTGATGCGCGCCTACGTACGCATAAATGTCGCAAAGTACTAATTAGCGCCAACATTGCTGTCTCGTTGCAACTTGCAAGTTACACGACTGTTGCTTGACAACACGCGTATATATCGTGCAGCTTATTAAAACGTTAAATGTTAATTATAATACGAAAACGAATCCCTTTACTTGTATATAAATTAAGCCGAATTCCGTGGATATAACGTGTATTATAATTTATATGTATGTTATGGCCAACACGCGATGACATATATTGGAAAAAAAATGGTTTGATTCCTCGCGTTCGAAACGAAAAAAACAACCGGGAAAAAAAAAACGCTAACGATTTCGGCAGCAGCCACCTATGTATAATAGTCGACCTACCAGAAGCGCCAATTAATGTATACTAAAACGAAATAATATATTTGTACTAAAACGTATTGTACACATGGACGACGCGTGAAATAAAGTGCGTAAAATGCTTTTCTTTTTTTTTTGAAAACGCGTACTCTCGGACCGTATTAGAAACGTATTAAGCATAGTTGGTGTTAACGTTTTTTCTTCTAACCCCCCAGAAATCGGTTTCATCGTCTCCGTTGTTTTACGTGCGCGAGTGTGTGCGTGTGCTGGTACGTGAAAACGCAAGCAAACAACGTCACGTATATGGAAAGTAAGTGCAGCCGGATTGTTTGAATTCTCGCTGCATTCTTCGGTAAAATATTAAAGACGCCGATTGTTTTCTACATTATATTTTCTTTTCGCTAATAACATCACCGGAGAAACGATAAACGCGAGGGGGCTCGGCGGCCCCAGCTGAAACGTGCGTGTCGGCAAGATGATCACGAACGACCCATAAACACACGCGGCTCGACCATTAGGGTTTGTGCAGACGAAACTAAACGCCTACGGTGCAGTTTACACACGCACACGCACAAATACACATACCCACGCTCACCCATATATTATTATAAACGACTTATTGAATTTTAACGTTTCGCCGTGGCCTTCAACTTAACCTTAGAAAATATTGTGTACCATGTGCTCAACTCGTTTTATTGGTCCACGAGCGCCTACTGTAGTAACCCGTGCATTATAATAGTTGTTCTCTCTGCGTATAACATAATGATGTGTTGTGTGTTAATTATCGTTTTATTTACTTATAACAGTACGCGTTATTTATTTTTATCCGCTCGACGACGACGGCGACGTCTTGATTGCCGGAAGACTGCATATTAATATGTTGTTCGACATCGTGAAATCACGGTTCGCCACGGAATCCCTACCGGTTACGTGTTAGGACGTCGGGTCGGACTACCATAAATAATGGTGTTGAAATGAATCGTAAACGCACCTGCGGTGATAATATTATGATCGGCAGTAGTACGTTTGTGCAATTACGAATGTATAAGTCTACGCGCGTGGCAACGGTCAACGGTGGAGGCAAACATATTTGAATTGGACTAGGCGTGCAGAGTGTAGGTTATATCCATCGGTCGGTCCGCCGTTCGTTTCGAAAACGCCAACGCAAGAACACATTCGACGTTTTGATTTGTAAACTTGGACCGTTCAAAAAACCTCGGGAGATTTTAAATTAATGTATTTGATAACAATCTGTGAAATAGCATATTGCGTACCGTTTATCTTTGCTATCTATAGTGGAATAATAGCGCCAATAGCGACGTTTATACATTACCAACTATAAACTATTACTATACCACATCACTCGTAAAGTAGTAAATGGCAAATCTTCGTGGAACACTATACTTTATCTAAGATTGTTTCACACATAACATATTTCTAGATCTATACATATTGTACCAACTATTTTCAATATAATTATTCGAACAGGCCGTTAACATCTGTACCAATCACTAACAACACAGAAATATCATTTATATTATGTATGGTCGTATGGATATTCAAACGACCGCGGTGACCACGCTTTTTTGTTGTTGTAAAAATCATTCGTATACTCTCAATCACTTTATCAGATCATAATAAAAGGCAACGTGCGTGTAGATATACTAAATTGTTATTGTTTCTTGAGGTCATGAATGTTAGGTAGATATTATTGTTTTTGACGTGGACATGTCTTATCGCTGGGGTCAAGCTTAAATGTTCTCCGAATTGTCACGCCGGATATCACACTCGTTGAGTAAAATGCACTCCGTTTCCTCGACAACGACTTGGTTGTCATATAGTCAAAATCGTACTAAATTTCCTGTAGTTTTTTTTTTAATAAAAGAATAATTGGTGGTAATCCGAATTTATCAGAAATAAAATTGCTTAACAATCGTTAAATATTTCCCAACATTACAAAATCGTAGTATTTTAAAATAATTTATATGAAACACACTTCATATTTGAATCTTTAATAATATCCTGAATCGTATTAATACGTCACTCCGGCATGTTTGGCTACATTGTGTAATATATTGATAATAGTCATTATATGCAAATGCTTTAAATAATTTTGAACACTACTCACATAACTTTGATATATTTAGACGAATTTACATCATTGAATAAGGTCAATATAAGGACATAAAGAACATTTACATTTTTACCAAAGTAGTAGTTTACCATAAATAATAAATAGTTTATACACACGCATATAATTTCGAACATTTAATTTACCCGATATAAATCAAAGACAATAGAATATTGTATATAAATGTTTTATTTATTTTATAAATAGATGCATGAAACCCGATTATAAAATGAGAGCTCATTACTATGTAGTGAATGTACCCGAGTTCTCGCTAGAATATACGAAATTCACATTTGTTTTATATTATTGTACACCGTAAAAACAATACTTTTTTATAACTCTTAAGATAATGCCTACTTATTACTTTTTGGTTTGTCACAATTTTTTTTATAGAAGGACAAAATCATTGTTACTTAAAAAAAAAAAAATTAATTTACTTGGTGCAAGCATAGGCTTTTAAACGCGCCACATTGGTGCACATACGAGGGTTTCGGGGGATGTTTAGCACCTGCAACTCACAAATTAGCACCCTCAGTTTATTTTGAGTTAAAAACATTTTTTTAAGATAATTATTTTTTGTTTAATATTTCAGTTTGTAATAATAATACTAATACACTAATGATTAAGTCAAAATCACACTAATAATAATAATAATAGATATTATGTCTATTATTATAATAGTATAATAAAAAGTTTTTTTTAGAATTTTTTCAATTTTTTTAAGAAAGACGGTTTTTATTTTATTTCGTAGAGGCATATATTTTTAATACATCTGTTTATCGAAAGTCTATCTTGATTGTCTTCTATGTTGTGATTTATAAGTTTATTTTGAATGTAATGAACTGTACGTCGGGTAAGTGCGAGGTGTTAGCCTTGGTTATCTCAGATTTAAAAAATGTCGCACTCCCAAAGCTTTAGACTGAACGTGCGCGCTTACGAAACGCGTCTGCAGCCGATAACACTTTATTATCGTTTCGCCAAAGTTTCGCGTTTTCGATAAATACGACATCGAGGCAAGCCTCCATAGTAATACAGCCGTAGTCGTCTTAAGTCGTACGCGCTCGTTCATATGATAATAACTAGGGAACGGACATTAATGCCATAAAAAATTAAAAAAATGTCCTTAAAAATACGATTTAATACCTTAAAAAAATACTTTAATATAAAAAAATGCACTAAAAAATTCCCTAAAAACTTTAAAAATGTATTTAAAATCAATAAAACACAATTTTGAATTTAAAACTTATAAAAAAACACATTATTATGAAAAATTTATCTTATAAAAAATATTTAAGTACAATAAAACCTTCTCTTGTCTTCTCAATTATCTTTTTGTGGAGTAAACAAAACTAAACTAAATAAATCTACGAAAATAACTAGTAAACGTTAAAGATGAGGCTATACGTGATACTAAATGATAAAGTCGACTCAACTCAACACTGCAGTACAAAATTATAATTATTTAGATAAATAGATTATTGCGGGTAATAATATGTTGTAACTTGTATGTATGTATATACGTGTGTCTACACGTGTAAACAATAATTTCGTAACATAATAAATATTTATTTTTATTTTTTGAGAATGAATGTTCATACATTTTTATTGAATTTTATCCATTCCTATATAAAAATGACTTAAAAACATAGAAATGCACGTAAAATGTCAAAAAATGCTCTAAAAATGTAATAAGGTCCTAAAAATGCAAAAAAATGCAAAATAAAAGTTACATTTTTTAATTCCTTGATGTATGAAACGAACTTTGTGCTGGGAATCAATGTTTTCGGTCATTCAGAAAAAAATGCAATTTGCATTAAAATCCGTTCCCTTATAACATTATAGTACGGTGCGTGGGACGACGGCGATAAACGCTATAATATATCGTTTGGGCGATCTCACATGTACATAATATTCCGCATCGAAGGCGAACACGCTTTAGGCGCTGGCCCCCGAGCGTCTGTAGGTACGGATGAATCGCGAGTTTTTACCGCAAACGACGTGCGGTGATTACGGTACACAATAATATTATCGTAAAATACAGTACAGTACAGGTTACTCACGGGAGATTATGTTCAGTTTGAAGGTAGAATGAGATCCGTTCTCCATTTATCATGTTACACACCACGCGTGTCTGCTGGTCGCTGCGCGGTAAATTATATTATCGAAATATTATTATTGCGTACACTGCGGCGCGTTCATTATTGCGACGTTCATTGATGGTGTACATCACCAAAGGGACCGCCAAATGGCCGAGAACCCGGACGCGCGCCGTCGTCGAGAAGCGAAGTACAGAGCGGAGTAAAGAAAAAAATTCGATGTACTCGTATACGATACGGTGATTGTTTATTGTCAATACATATTATCGCGATCTCGCGGTCGCTTCCGGCGGATGGTTTCTTGACTGTTGCGACGACGACCGATAGTAGGATGCAATATTATTATCACGACGATATAGTGTCACACGCGGCACACGTTCGCACGGTCGGTCCTCGCGCTGGCGATTGAACGCGCGGGCAACGGATTTCGTCGGCGGAGAACCACGGCCGCTGCTGCCGCCACGCCGAACCCGCCCACAATATTTTCAGGTGCGCCGTTCGAACGGTGGGAATCCGTTTGTCTGCCGAAATGTCCCACCGACGTATTGTATAGGGTGTCCCACCGGGATTCACGCGGAGCGATTTATCAATTCCGTGTTCATAGAGACAATCGAATTATGTTTTTTTAACATCCCTGGACAAAGGCGATTCTGTTAACAGCAGTTTGGTAAATATATGTATTCGTTATTCGATAGTTAAAAATTAACTTTTTATTTTATAATTTTTGTGAAATTCGAAGACGACCATTTTATAAGGCTTCTTTTCCTGAAAATTTCAACGGTTCAACTTTCAGTTTTAATTGTGTTTACAAAAAGCTTATAAAAAAAAAAAACTTTCAGTTTTCATTGGTTTCATGAGTTTTAATCATTCTTTTTAGTTTACAAAGAAATTATGTAAATTAGTATCACCTCGTCATTTTTCCGATAAGGTTTGCTGATAATGTTAATATTATTTAAAACTGTGTAGATAATACATTATTATCTCGTAAGCTAGAAAAAATTTTAAAAATCAAAAAAATTATAAAAATGGAAAGTTGAACCGTCAACATTTTCAGAAAAGTAAGCAGTCTAAAATGGCTATCTTTGATATTTATAAAAGTTATAAAATAAAAACGTAATTTTTTAACTTCTTAATAATACACTTATATTTTGTTATAAATATCAAACTATTGTCAACAAAATTGCCTTTGTCCAGGGATGTTTATAAAAAAATAGAATTTGTATGTCTATTACTATGTGAGGTATTTCCCTGTGTAAGTCCCAGAGGCACACCCTGTATACACATCATCCATATTGGATCTATGACGGTTCATCCTGTGCAGCGTATAGCGACTCCAAGGCCACCCTTGGCTTTTTGTTCGAATTTGTATATACCGTTTTGTTTTTCGTTTCCAATTGTTAACAAGTATAAAACTCTTCAGTAGACGTCTTGTTGTTTTTTCTACCCCCTACTCACTTTGAACATTATTTAAACACGAATCGAAAATCTAGTTCTAGTGAATATATAACTACATGCAAACTTCTTACGGGTTTTGTTCTTTCGAAAATATCATAAATGAAAATAAATTGTAATAATCATATAGTACAGACGAATAATAATTGATGACAGTTTGTTCAGCAGTCTTGTGCTATATTATGTTCTGTAATATTACAATTTACATTAAATGTTACAATTGTTATAAAACGTAAAACTCGACAGTGCGCCAGTTACAAATGACGATAAATGTTAATAATAAATTGCAATTAAAAACAGACTAATATGGAACGCGGTTTCTTGTATTTGTGACCGAAAAGCAACATTTTTGTATCGGAAGAAAGGGGTTAAATTTCATATTGTACAAGTGATGTTTCGGATGAATGTAGCAAACACTTGTCAACTTATGGGTATAACTACGCGTTCACTGGACGAAAAACGAATTTATTGCTACACAAATACAGTTAGGTAATTGATTTTCACATATCCGCGGCGAACAAGTTCAAACCATTATAGTGCATATCACCCGTCCGTTCCACAAATAACGGATAAATTCGCATAATATCTTATAATGATTTAATTACCTGTACTATTGTACACGGACGGACCGAGGATAAATCGTACGAACCGTTCGGCGGCGGCTATCTGCAGACGTTGAAAACGAAAGATGTTTGCGCGTTACGATATTATGTACGAGCGTGCATTGTTGTGTTCTAATGTCGAAATCTTAGCATTAATATTTTACACGTCGCACCAGTGATGAAGCACATTGTTGCGAGCGCAGCGTTTTTCCTCTTGAAACGAGCGTCAAAACGTTAAAACAAAATATTGTAATAACAATATGACTTATCGCTTTTCGCCGCGGCGGCGCTCGCCCACTGCACTGCCCGATGATATGCGTTATGTGATAACGTTTCTTTAATTTCGCGTACGCAAAGACGTACGATATAGTATTGTATCAACACGATATAATGACCCGGCCGCCGTCGGAGCGCCAACAATGCGTAAGCCTGTCGCAATAAAATTATGCAAATGACATAATATGTACCGGCACGCCGTCGTTCGCGGCTGCAGGGACAATGGGAGAACTACGAAACGAAACGCTACAATAAATAAAGGTATAGGTACTTGCATATAAATGTGTACGACCGTTTGGTATAATACGCGGCTTGTATTTTTCTCGCGCGCGCGACTTGTGTACGACTACGCGCGTGCCATCATTCATTCAGGACGATTAATCCTTTACAAGCGGTGCGTACATGTATACTATGTTAAGCGTTTAATCGTTCTCATGCATCGCTTTGCAAGGCGCAATTATTTTTACATACCATAGGGCGAGCCCGTGTCGTAGGCAGCAGCTGTAATGGTCATTTTCTTAAGGGCATTGCGAACCGCACGATTTTCTTTCTCTTTCTTCGCAAGCGCAACACATACGAGTATATAAATATATATAGGGATTTATTTAGACCTTTTCCGTTTCCAATACGTATACCGATCGATCGATTGATGCGAAAAAGATTTTGAAAACTGATTTGAAGTCTGATATAGATCGATTTTCCAAAATGTTTGAAAATCAACAAAAGTTTATTATTTTTTTTTTTTTTTTTTGGTACATTAAGAACAAAATTTTAAAAAATGTGGGAAAATCTATGTAAAAAAGACTTTACCACGTATTCCAATCGGTTTTCAAAATCGTTATCGCATCGATAGACTATCGATCGGTACGTTAGAAAACGTCCCTATGTTGCGCGTGTGATAGAAAGAGAAAGAAAACCGTGGCTTGCAATCGCCTTAAATATATAGAGGTATACAGTTAATACATCTCTACGACGACGACGTCAGCGGAAAGACGACGCCGTATTACCCGAAGCACATGGCCAACGACTGACAGCCGCAATGGCGTTTTATTATACCTACGCGCGTATAATATTTCGAATATAATCGTGATCGGCTGCCGATAAAATAACTGACGATAATGTCGAAATCGTTTGTGCACGGAGACGTTCGCCGAAGCGTCCGGAAACGAGTTTCAGTGTTTTCACGTCGTCGGCCGTGTGTGTAATATGTAAATAAGCATATCGGAAGACGTTTCAGCCGCACATAACATTTTATAATACACGTGTACGATTTTAATATTATATGTTGTAATGCGCGCAAACTCACACGACGGCTGTTGCGGCAGCTCGCGGGTGCAATTATAACCATGTAGGGCGTGCGCGTAACTGCAGTTTAAAACATTTTTCCCCGAATCCCAGTGCGATAAATACATGTGACAATCATCACGCAATCGAACGCGAACGTAAGCTCCTCGTTCCAGGGTGTCTATTTTGTGCGCCATACGCGTAGGAAATCATTACAATATCTGATCGCGGAAAATATGAGTTTTTCCCGTACGGAAGTCGCAATAGCTGTTCTCGCAATTCGGGCGAGGCCCCTGCAGATGGACTACACCGCGTCGATATTATTATATGTATTGTTATTACTTATTACTTAGTTGCAGTTCACCAGTCGTTGCAGACGGACGTTGATCGTTTATGTGGTTCGCTTATCTGCTTATCGTAATATTTTAAAGTATTTATTATATTGGTGTGCTCCGTTTGTAATGACGAAATATACGATAATGAAGATATCAAATACAGTAAATATAATATGTTTTTACATTTTTCATGCGCTGGTATTAGAGAAACCAATTTCAGGAAAATGAGTGCTACTAACAAAGTGAAATGGTGTTGTGGAAATTGCAAAGATTTTAAGTCTGAAGTAAGTGCTGTAACAAGTCATGGAAAAAAACCCTCATCAGAAAATGATTATTCCCACTCTGAGAAAATATTAACGAAGTTGAAAGATTCGGTTATTTTCGTGAGTGGGACGATTTTGATAAGAAATTGCATGATTTAATTAAATCGATAAATGAAGTCAGATTCGAAAATAAACATCTAAAAGAACAAAATCAAATGCTAACAAATGAAATGAATCTAGTCAATAAAAAAATTAATTTTATGGAACAAAAATTATTTGAAAATCATATTGAATAAGTTGGAGTTTCTCAACAAGAAAGTGAATATTGTTGCAAAATAGTAGAAGAAATTTCAAAGGCAGTAGGAGAATGTGTGTCAGTTGTATCTGCGTATCGTTTAAATTGTCAGTGTTTATTATAAGTCATATTTTTATTTTCATTTTTATTTTTTTTTCCTCTCTCTCTATTTTTTTTGGTTTTCTTTTCTTTCCCCTCTTTATTTTAATATACTGTGTTTATTATTATTTGTTAAAATAAGTAATCAAATTTAATTAAATGAGTGAATTGTTTCTCCCTACACCACCACAAGCTATGCTTAAAGGTGAAGGTACTTTTTATTATTTCTTAAATACTTTGTATTGTACTGTGTTATTTCAAAAATAATAAAAATCAATTCAAATTCAAATTCAAATTCAAACTGCGATTGTACACGAGCATCGAACAATATAGATTGGATATTTGGATTAGCTCTAGGAGAAACGATTTATCATTTGCTTTTTTCCGCTACAAGTCAACGACGAACAACTCTTGCACTAAATAAAGTATTATTAACCTACACTACATATTATATCGTTAAACCGTTAATCGTGATTTTAACAGGAACGGACTCGGTGGACAAACATTTTTTGTCTGATTTATAACGGGAAACGGAAAAGTCAATTTTTATAGTCACTTCATACTCACTGTTGAAACCTCGAATTCTTAACTAACTTTTGGTTCTGAAGTGATGCTTCTATACTGAGTGCTTCTGCTGCGTCCACAGGAACAAGCAAGTTTTTTTACTCCGAAGTTGTTGCGCGTCCTTTAAGATAACCAAAAAAAGATTTTAAAAATCGAATTTTTTTTATCGTGTTCTTCAACGCTCGATAAATAGGATGAAATGTGAAGTGATCGAGTGTCAAAAATCCAAATAAGTAGGGTTGAACTTGAAATTTTATTTTTTTGATGTTTTTTCGTCATTTTCTCGATTGAAAACGTTTCGGTCGTGTCTCTGGTAGATCGTAGGTGATACGTACAGTGGGTAAGTCCGAAAATCGGTGTCGTTTCATTTGACCTTAATCCGTCGCTTATATTTCTCGGAAATCGATATTTTACTCATAAAAGAACAGGAATGGACGGCGGCGGTGCGATGACGCATTGCGAGAGGAATATAAATAATTCTGGTGTAGAAAAATATTAATAAAATATTGTGCAACATTTCTGTTTTTCGGGTTAAATGTTCAAAACGCGCACGCGATAGTATGTTTTGGTTATTATTATTAATATTATTTATCACGAGTAGTCGTAATAATCGTTCGGACTCGTGGACAGCTGTATCCTTATTTATTATATTATATTATTACTGGTATTATAATTCTGTTATTATTGTTTTCGGGTGTTCTTAACGCACTGCGGTGAAAATTACGTAGTTACTAGTACATGTCTGTATATATTACGAGCTCATGACCGCAACTCGGTCGACATTACATTACAGTTGTTTGTTGAACGCGCCGTCGCTGTCACATATGTTAGTAATATAATAATAATAATAATAATAATAATAATAATAATAATAATAATAATAATAATAATAATAATAATAATAATAATAATAATAATAATAATAATAATAATAATAATAATAATAATAATAATAATAATAATAATAATAATAATAATAATAATAATACTAATATGCAAAGGTTGCGGTGAATTCGTCGAGACGATAAAGTATATTATACGAGTAATATATTATAAGCCCCGATGTCGACGAGGAGAAACGTATATTTTTTCACGACCGTTCGTCGACGATATTACGATCAGAAAAAATATATATAAACATAAAAGGCGAGACTCCACTGTAGAGTAAGTTACAGAGGGTGAATTATACTGTTGTATCGGTCTTTTCAATTTGAAACCATTGTTTTCGAAAACAAGATTTAGAGCGATAGAGGTCTGGAGGATCAGTTCATAATGTTTATATATTTTTAAAAAAGCAAAAATATAACTTTTTAAATAGGAATCCTTACACAAAAGATGTAATCTTGATTCTCATTTTTTATCTAAATTTCAATTACATACTCGTACCTATAAAAAGCGTGAGAATTGTTGAAATCTTTTTAAATTTACACCAGCTCTAGGAAATAGCCATTTAAATCTTGGTGAACATTTTAAGTTCTTGTAGCCCCCCTACAATTAATACGTTTTGAATTACAATGAAAAAAAAAAAATCAAAATTGGTATTCTATATATTTATTAAACTCTTGGGAAAACTGTTGAGAAATTCAAAAAATGACCTCTCAAATGTACCAACCATACAACATTTGGTATCGGAAACCTACCTTACAATTGTCAACGCTTTCTAGGAAAAAAGTTGACAACATACACTAGGGTGACTATACGTCCCATTTAAAACAGGATCGTCCCTTTTTTGATCAGCATGTCCCGTTGTCCCGACAAACTTCGAACGGGACGTTTTATATCCCATTTTTAGAAGATGGTCCAGTTTTTATCCCGTTATTTCTATATTATTAAATTATCAATAAATAAATATAATACTACAACCAGCAGTTTCCAGAACTATTGAAATTTATTCACCATAAAAATCATAGTTTGACCATCAGAATAAATGCCCAGCAATGTTTTAGTGACCTCCGTTTCAATAATTTGATTTTATTTCATACAAAGTCAATAAAAAAATCGTTTATGATACTGTAAGAAGAATACAAGAGGAAAACATACCCGCATTTCAAATAAAAGAAGAATCAGAAATACCACGTGGAAATAGAAAAAATAGAAAAACAAAAATATTTTTAGCTTTTAGCGTAAACTCACTACTCTAAGAATTAAAGACAAAAAATACATATATACAGAAAAAAAAACAATTTATAGAACAAATTAGCAGGTCTTATGACACATTTTTGTTGTACACTGAAAAGTGGGAAAGTTCTTTTGAAGAATTAAAAATATATTTTGTTAGACCCGACTAATAAGTTTTCCATCATGTAATTATATTCAAAAAAGTTAAATTTTTATTTTGTGAAATAATAAAAAACAAACTGATTGGAATGTGGATGAAGATATTCTTTTCTATCGATTAAGTAGTAGTAATAATAATATGAATAGCATGTAGTTAATGTTATAAATAACAATTGATAAGATTGTTCAAAGTTATTCAAAAATTATTAGTCCCTAATCCCTACACAGAAAAAAAATATATAAAACACACATCATGATTTCGGTGCACATGCGGTCGTGTAATTATTATTATTATTATTATTATTATTATTTATTATTATTATTATTATTGTTATTACAACTATGGCTCGCATATAAATAGATGGAATATATTATATTTCGTGTATTTATATATATTCAATACGAAGGGCCACCGAACCGCACTGCTGTCTCGTAGTGCGGCGTGTGGCGATTGACAGGTCGAGTCGTTTCATTCCACGCGCGTACGTAATTTATTCAATTCATTCGGCGCGTTCTATTTGTCAAATCGTGTCGTGTCTATACGGTGCGACAGTAACGACAACAGAAAAAAAGAACCGACCCGATGCCGCGCGCACATGCGTATATACGTGCATATATGGGATTGTACATTATAATATACAGGGTGGGGCGTGGTTACTTCCGTATTTTAAAAAATCAAACACAAAAATTATTGGCAATATTGATTTAATTTTTTTTTTTTTGTGAATAGGGGTACATTTAAAGTTTTATTTTCACGCAGCAGATGCAATATGATACCTCATCATTATGACTTATTTACAATGCAACGCAGAAAAAAAAAATGCAACAAAATTAAATTTTTCCAGCGTCCTAATATGAAACACATTGTAATAAAAAATTTAATTTATAATAGAATTTAAAATCACAACTAAAAGTATCCAATAATAATTATATCAACACAGCTTTATCGTGATATTTATTATTTTAACAACTTTGCTTTTTTATACGACCGATTTTTCGAATAAAATATTTTTTTCGCGGCAAATTTTAACATATTATTACTTACACTTCCTTCCTGGTTGAATTACCTAGCCTCGGCCGGAAGGTATTTTTTTTGATTTAGATTAGAATCATATTACCATTTCGTTGGAAAAAAAAGGTAGAAAAAAGCGCACAATCGTTGAATATTCTATTGGTGTTTATTTATATTTTTGTATACTATATTAATTTATATAATATACCTAAATTAGTAATTATTATAATCAATATATTATGCAAAATAAAATATTTCCTGGATAAACAAAAAGTGAAAAAATCTGTGCGTCCAACCTAGAACCCAAAACTATTTCTACCCTTAAAAATACGATTTTTGGAATATTCTTTGTTATTGATGCATCTATACATAACATAGTAATAAATACATTCCCTCAAGATTTCAATCGATAGGTAAATGGTACTTTAGGCTGTAAATAGTTGTAGTTTTAGGGAATTGAAAAAAAATGAATTATTATTTGACAAATTGTATGTACCTATTATTGTATTTTTTTATTTTATTCTAAGAAAATAGTTAACATTATGTAGTTACAGTAATATTAATAAATTATAAATATTGGTATGTTTTTCTGTTGTACATTTGTGGCCCATTGCCCGGGAAATAAAATGTAAACAAATAATGTATACGAAGCAGGTAAAATGTAGCCCAATAATAATCACCGACTAATATTAGAAACATGTATAGCCACCATAATAATATAAGGGGCCAGGACGTTTCTAAATCCGGCCCTGATTATTACCCGTAATCCTTTTCAAACGGATACGTAATCGTTTTCGAACCTTCATATACGTATACACTTCATTATTTATAGAGGACACGATCGACATGACGAAAACGACCGAAAAACCGGCGGGGTTCTAAAACCCTTTCACGTAAAAGATGTGTAGGTACTGTTGTAAAAATATTTATATTTCCGTACCGCTACGATTTCGAGACGAGCGCGAAAACACCGTTTTCGTTCAGGCGGAACGAGGGGCCGTGCGCACGCATTCCGTGAGGTGCACACGACAAACGAGCGCCCGGTATACCCAATTATTGGACTTGCCTCCTTCCGCCCGTATATACTCGTACTTTATCATATATAATTTGTAGACATTATAATATGTATCCATTGGCGTATATGCGAACAGGTGCGACGTAAATAATAATAACCTAGGTAGGTACACCGCGCGCGTGTGTGCTATGTTGTGTGCTCGCATCCGATCGAAAACACGTCGACGACAATATCGTTAAAAATACGTGGTCGTCGGCGACTTAAACGGTCGAGGTCGTCGCCGCCGCCCTTAGGCGTTGGCCGATAGGTACAGCGAGGTGCACGCGTGCCGGGGCCCGGGATCGACCGTGTGTACACGAACATGTGTTACAAGTTTACAACACACGTGTACGCGAACGAGCACCGTGTACACTGTACGCGCGTGTACACTGCAGCGTATTCGTGGGCACGACAGTCGCGTGTGTTGCGGTAATGATGCGCGGACACGGGCGATGAAAATCGAAAACGCGCCGATTGCAATACGATCGCGCGCTCGAATATCCTCTAAGCGTTTACTCTTGCTGCGGATCGTCTGCGCACGTGACGTGTGCCGAAGCTTCTGAACGTCATATCATAACATTCATTGTTATTATTAATGTATCTTCCGTTTCCCCGTACCTATCTGCACCGAGCACGGCCGCATGTATTGTCGCAACGCAAAGTCATGGTGGACATTATATTATCATACACGAACAATTATGATGCACAACATAATATATTTCTGTATCCAACCGCATCCCTTTCCGGGGGCGCCATTTGAGGGTGTTCATTGGTACCCCTGTTTTTTTCGTGTCTGCCTTACAAGCACGTAGCGTCGTAGCACCGATGGCCGTTGATGGTTACAGTTAAGAATACCTATGTAAATCGGTTTTTATCATTTGTATGATAACAGTTACATTCACATTATAATATGATAAATTCAATTCGTTAATTTATTAATTATTAAATATATCGATTATAAGTCTTTGAACCCGACACCCGTACATCACGTGCCACTGAATGAAATATACACCCTAAGATGAATAATAAGCTGCCTGAAAAAAAAATTTGGTCCGTTTAAATGTTGATACCCCTATTGGAAAAATTGTAACGGTGACCCTGCCCATCTCATTATAAAGATGCCCCCCTTTGTGAAATGTCTTGCGATTTTGAGAGTATAATAAACGCATATTCTAGACTTAACTACGTAAGCATGAGACGCGATGCGTGTAAGCGTGTTAACAAAACTTTTATGAGTACCAGTAAAACCAATCGTACCAAATTAGGCGCATTAAAAACTCACTGGATGCAGCCCCTCCCGCAAACTATAAACGAATATCTGGAATCTGCGCAATCGCGTCGTCCGATGATTAATGCGCGTGTGTCCGTCGTACAAACACCGCGGCGAGTTCGGATGCGAGTCCATAACACGTGCGTAGGTATACATATATATATATATATATATATATATATATATATATATATATATATATATATATATATATAAATATTACACATAGTCGTACATTGTACAAATAGGACGTGTTTTTGGAGATTTTTATTTTTAATTAAACGCCGTGAACACAAATCATCGGTCGAGTACGACCGACTACATAGCTAAGACTCGTAGACATACCCATATAGTTGTTTTCAATACGTACGTATAGCAGGACACTACGCGATATAGTTAATTAATATCAATGACGCGGATGGGTGTGCACAAGTAGGAATAATATAGGAACAGGCTATGATAGCTCATGCGATGTACACGAAATTAAAAATAATGACCCCCCGCGCTGTCCCGTTATTCCCGTTGTCTCGCGCGCAACAGTCGCAGTGGATCTGTTGTGTGCAGAGTGTGACTAACAAAATATTACGTGCTGTTGATGCCGAGTCGGTTAAAACGAACATTTGTTTTTTTTAAGTTTTATTTCACTTTTTTATCACGCGTGTTCGGAGCAATACTATAGGACACTTAAAAAATATGAACGCATCAATAATGTAGCGTCAAATACGTGTATGCGTGATACGCGAGTAGGGAATCGAATACAGTTTTTCCCGATCGCATCTAAAAAAGATACCAGTATAAGTTCGGATATACTTACATCCATGATGTAACTCCAACTCCTAAACCTACCTATATTAAAGGTAGTTTGTTTTCAACTCGAAGAACATGGCGATATCTTCCGTCGAGTTACTACCTACAACTTGAATAATGTTCTTGTTAGCTAAATTGGAAATAAAATAAAGTGAACTCGAATTTTTTTCCTTACTACCCGTAATATATTATTATAACTTAAATATATAATTTACAACCCTTTATATTGATGGGATATCTAAATGATTTTTAAATGATAATTGTAAGCATATTTTAATCATGTTGATTTAACAAATGTCTCTCCCGACGTATCAAATTATACGGTGTACCTATTCAGATCTAAAATTAAAAACGACCAATGAAGAATCCTGCAAGTCTTTCTATAAAATATTAACCGACTAGGTACTCACAAAAATCATCTTATCCAAAATTTGGTCTCTGTTACCATACCTGTAAGTAACCCAAGGTGTTTGAAGTAGTATAGACCTATACTTTATGATAAAATCGATAATTCAATTACTTAGGTAACAACAACCAAAACTATATGCTCTAAATAAAAACGTATTAACAATAGATAACAGCTGGTTTATTATGCTCAACGCGCAAAAAACAATAACCCCCAATGATAGTAAAAAACATCCAAACAACGCAACCTAGTTGTCATATTATACTAATCACAAAAATAATTTTACTAAAATATTAAGACTTATAAAAATTAATTTTTATAAAGAAAAACTTAACAGAGTTTCATCTAATCCAAAATAACTAAGAATTTAATAAATTTAATTACAAATAAAAATGTTGATACATCTAAGGAGATCAATTCAATAATGTTTAACAATCAAATGTTAAATGCTACAGACAAACGACATAAGATGTTAAATATTTTCAACGCTTTTTTCATTGATATGGGTCACAAGTTGACCAATAATAATACAATTCACGATAATCGTAAAGATAAAGAAGTACCATTGAATGGAAACTCGTTTGATAATATTTTTAATGAAAAAATAACGGGACAAGAAGTTTTGCAAACGCTGAACATTTTTAAAAATGATACAGCTGGTTTTGATGAAATAACTGTTAAATTATTTAAATCAATTATTAATACTATATTGGATCCACTGGTATATTATAAATATAATCTGAGTACCCTGAAATTGATTAAAATTATAGGCCCTGCAGGGCATTGGGGTTCCACGAAAGTGAACCATTTTCCAAGAGTGTCGTTGTCGTAGAAGTTTGTGACCCACTGCTCTGTTATATATTAGTACTGCATCAAGTCCGAGAAAAACCAACCAAACCGCTATTCGTACTTATCGGTTTGTACTTTGTAGGCCGACCCGGGCGTTCTGCAAATTAAATTTATTTAAAACCCGTTTGATTAATAATTATTTTTCCTAGATATTATGAGATACCGGAAGAAATAATAAGTACATACATGTATATAAGAAAAGAAATACTACATCAAGAATGGTAATGGTTTGTTATAGCAACAAAAAAAATATACACCCACACCCTAACGTTTCTTATCAAGGACATTAAAATAATTAATATCTTCTAGTGTCTTTAAATGCACTAATATTACACTAACGTATTATAGCAATCACGTGAAAGATGTCGTTGGCGTTTATGATTATTATCAAAGTCGAAGATTATGGTTATATTTCGCACCCTAAAACAAAACTATTAAAATGTAAAAAAAAAATTGTTACTTACGAATCGGTAATAATACGCGTGGTAGCATCACGAATTTGTTTATAGGCATTATAATAAATTATACACAGGCCGGCGCTGCTAAATCGGTGTGTACGAGTATTCAACAATACTATAAAAACACCAACCATATGCACCTAACCTAAGCACAAGGAAAACCGAAAAATCCGTTCTCGTGACGACACCTCAGGGTATAATAACATTTTAATAGTGCAGCGTTGTCTTCGAAATCAAGGTTTACTGTAACCGTGGAAAAAAATAATTATATTATTTTATCCAAAATTTGGTACACGTATATATGATTGTAATTCGGAATACAGACACAAAAACGCTTCACACTCGTTTCAATATTGTGCAGGGGCAGGACGATACATAATAAGTTCTGGCGCTGTTATCAATTATCATGCGTACCGGAACATAATATGGATCAAAGACCAATTTAAAATAATCCCATTCAAGACTCAACTCAATTAAAGGAGCCCTCCATTACATAAAATTGAGGAAAAACCAAGAAACTACAGACTGAAATCTGCACGCCTTCCACAGGATGTCATTATATCTCCACAATTATCATAATCATCATCAGAATCCGAATCTTCGTAACCGCTCTCAATAAATTATTATTGTATATATTTTATTTTTACCTATTCTCTATACTCATATATCTTATTTTGAATAAAACCATCACAAACAATTTAACTTTTAACTATAATCGTTAAAATCGTTTTAAAAATATAAATTTGTTGAAACAATAAATTGAGTGATTCAAAACATATTAACGTCATACACGCGTTGTGAAATTTGTCAGATCATTCCGATACACACCCAGCATAGTGAAGTATTCGAACGTACGGAATACGACGGATTATCGTAGAAAACCGAAGGACCCAGCGACAGAGATATTTCAACATTTGTTCGACCTAACATTATACATAGTACACATTCAGTATTATAACATGCCCGTTTATTCTTTTTAAATCGGTATTTGCTCACATATCATTATCGTTATTACTTATTATTATTATTATTACGCCACGACGTGTTTACTTTGGTATTGCAGTATATATAACCACTACGCATAGCGTTTTTTTTTTATTTTTACAATGTTTGTTCGGTACTAAATTTTGTTTTAACTCCTTTTGTTCCCCGTACGTTTGTAACCGATCGGAAATACGTTTATATTTATGGCGTCTAAGTGTGATGTTTTTCGAGGAACCCGAGCGCACCACGACGATTATTTTACGGAAAAATCGAGTAAACAAAACCCTTTAAACCGCACTGTGATGTATATTACACGCACGTTCCAACGGTTATTTTACCTATACGGCTTGTAGTATAAGCGGACGCGTTAAAACGTTTTTATTTATTTCAGTACCGGCGGCGGCGTCGAGGTACTATTATTTATTACGAATTTATTTTTATTTTTTACATTTCTTTTAAAAAGGTCAATATGGGATCGATAGATGGAATTGTGGAAAAATCAGGCCACTCGCAGTGCGGTGTTACACGATGAGCTTCTTTTCGCAAACTGGTTTCGTCCTATTTATGCGAGTACATAAGTATGTAATATGTATAATGTAAATGTTACAGTTAAAGTGTTGAATCAGTTAGTTTATGAAATAACTAGGTAATTTATAAAATAACTAAAGTACAGATAGCATACGTGCTTTTGGATATTTTTTGTTTATTTGGTGCTCCCTCCGTACTGCAATCGGATAACGGCCGAGAATTTTGTAATGAAATTGTAAATTCTTTAAAAGAAATGTGGCCTGAGTTGACTATTGTCCATGGTAAACTACGACATAGCCAATCTCAGGGCAGCATAGAGAGAGCAAACCAGGATATAGAAAATATGCTGACTACGTGGATGCAAAGCAATAATACGAACAAATGGAGTGAAGGCCTTCGGTTTGTACAGTTTATGAAAAAAAAGCTTTACACTCCGGAATTAAACGTAGTCCATATGAAGCGATGTTTGGTAGTGTACCAAAAACTGGACTATCTTCAAGTCTTCTACCTAAAATTATCTTGCGTAAAATGGAATCAGAAGAAGAAGCTGTAAGTGAACAAACTATTAACTCAGGGCAAGAAACGGAAACCCGATAGGATTATATGGTATGTCATAAAAAAAATAAAAATAAAATAGAAAATATTTACAATAGTTTATGATAAATATTTTATCCGTATCTTTAAAGTTGTATTAATGTAATTGACTTAATTTAAATAAAAATTTAATTAATTATTTACAGGATGACGTTATTGACGTAGATCGTCCAATAGTTGACACAGAAAAAGATATAGTTCACTTAAATATTGCTACGGTAGGTCAATTATATCGTTTAGCTAAGCTAAATTAGTTTTAATATTGTGATTATAAAAATAATTAAATGTTTTAAGAAGAGGAAAAGAGCTAAAGAAAATTTGGAAAAACAGGCAAAAAGAATGAAAGATTTATCAAATACTAAATCTGTGGTCGCTAATATTGGTTCTACGGTGCGTATCAAAATTCCCGATGTTGATAGAGGAAGGGGTGATCCTCGTTCAATTATTGCAGTTGTTTTAGAATTAACTGACGATGGGTTTTATCAACTGGGATGCAATGCCGGTAAGATGAATTTAAATAATACAAGTTATTTTTTATTTTTTATTTTGTATTTATTTGATACCTACCTACACATTTTAATTACAGGAGTGTTAAAACAGTTATACTCTCGATCACAGTTCACAGTATGTTCAGAAAATGTGTTAGCTGTAGAAGCTGTTCCAAATGAAAGTGTTACATTAATATCTGCGGCAACTGCGCAGTCACTGGGAACTGGTCAGGGTTTTTTTAAGTGTACTTGTACCAAAAAATGTGACACAAAGCGATGTGTTTGTAGAAAAAATGAGGTATTGTACAACTCTAAATGTCATAATAGCCTTACATGTACAAATAAATAAATAATATTTTAATATATATTTAAAATTTTAATGTATTTTATACTTTAACGGATATCAAACTGAAATTGTATAGAATAACTAGATAGTCTATGAAATAACTAGTTAAAGTACAGTTTTCATGTATTATTTCATACTTTAACTAACATATGTAGGTAATTCATGAACTACCTAGTTATTTCATAAAATAACGGAATTCAACACTTTAGCTGTAACATATATAACAAAACCACGGTCGGTGTACAAAAACAGTTCTACGTTCTTATCTATAATAATATAATATACCGTCCCTCTAGTGCGTTACCAGTATTAAAATGCACGCCACGCGCGTACACGGTAACTAATTACAGTGATTATTGTACACGCGATCGCGTTAAGACATCGACGATAATTGCAGGGGCTATGATAGACGTTATATTTGATACGCCGGTTATCGTGGGTCAGGCGCATGAGTCCGGTCGCCCAATAACTGATATTCTCTAATATATTATAAAAAATGTATACATGGTACGGCCAACGCGATCGGAAATCCGATAACGCGAAGGGAGAAAACGCCCGTACCTATTGGATTTTTATCATTCGAGCAATATTATAATATTATATACACCGGCTTTTTACTCGTGGAACTATGGAACACGATTTTAAGGCTTACATACCGATTCGATTCGCAACAGTCAATGTAGATCAAGTTAACGCACCTAGCATGATAACACCGCACCTCTACCGTCATCGGGTACATTAAGTTCCATTTGAATATTAACACCCCTCTAGCACGTATATAATAACTTAAAATTAGATATATTTCAAAAATATATAATATTATAAAAGCTAAAACTATAATATTATATCAAAAATTTCATACTTACCTGCCTTCATCTGATTTACTGACCGTGAGCTACAACATTTGATGTTAATACTGCGTTTCTAGATTCCGTTCGGCTAAAAGAGCATCGCTCAAAATTATATAACTAAATTGGACATCATCATAGCAAGTAATATGCATGTCATATATATGTTACACCGGATTCGTGAGTTAGGCAGACTATTTTTTACTGAATGCATGAATTCAACAACACATTATTTCACAATAAACAGTTCAGGCAACATTCGTATATTAAAATACTGTAGTAGTCTAGACGTCTAGTACGAGTGTATTATATGTAGGCACTGCCAACCAATGTGTACCTACGTACGCAATCGGCAAGACGTGGTAAGAAATAATTTATGCAAGATTAATAATATTTAAATGCGTGTCGATAAATCCTATTTATCCATCAAACGAACGTAACTGAATAAAACATAAAAGTGGTATAAATTATTTTATTTATAGGAAAGTTCAGTATGGTAGTTCAGGTAATAACTACGATAATTTGCGACAAATATACTATCAGCTTAAGTGTCATATGCGTATATTATACGATCAAACAGGTTGCATCGAAATATTACCAATTAAATATATATGATATGCACTAAAAATTTATATTTTATCTTATTAATGATTTTTAATAAGTATTTTTCTGTTATTTTCTAATATTTATTTCATATAGTTCAGTATTTGTATAAAAGCACCAAGTATCTACTCGTATGTTATTATTATTTTTAACATGTCTTCGAGTTATTTAGTGAAAAATCATTCTTATTTTAAAATATCTAATATAATCATGCCATTTAAAATTATATGAAAAATTCTAATTTTATTGAATAATTTTTTTTTATTCCTTCAAAAATTTGCTAAGTAAAACTATGTACAAAAAAAAAGAATCACAACGTTAAAGACTAAGGTTGTTGAAATCTCATTAGTTATTTTCACGAATTTTCACGAATTCGGTGAAACGTAAATGTAAAATTATTCATGAATATACATATGTATAAGGAAATATGATTAATTTGTGTTGTTTATTCCAATTGGAAATAATGCAAAAGACACTTTATCGCCCTAAATAGCATTGAGCTCATAGAATAAGATTCTCATTCCCGTCATTGCGTTCATACAAATTGTATCAATTTATGAATTTAAGTGTACGTAAGGAGGAATCTTTTTTTGAATACTATACGATACACATAAATGTTGCATTTAACCGATGACGGGTTTTCGGACACAAATTATTTCATTCGAGAGAAGAGATGTAGAGAAACTCATGAATTATTCATAAGGATTTTTTTTTTTGGATAATCATCTTTTAGATTCAAGCCAAAATAATTACCCTATACAAAACGTGCAGTAGCCAAATAAGAAGTTTATTTATCATCATTATATAATAACATATCATGGGTTAGTTTATCTTCCATTAAATGATCAATCACCACCATGGATACGTTCTTGTAATTCCCGACGAACAACATATGATTTGGAACAAGGTCACATACAAGTCACGGTTATCGTTGTGCCGTGCTTACATTTGGGATGATTGATATACGACCGTATGTACGTTTCGAGAAATACATTTCATATTTCAACTTTTGAACCGCAAAGTGATTGAAATTTCGATATTATATACAATTCATATGCTACACGGGAGGGGAGGGGGGCAATGCTGCATTTTGAAAATGCATTTAGGGATGTATGGGTAATTTTGAGAACTTGGGAACCAGTCGTGCAATTGAGTAAAAATTGATTACAAACTGCCTGAAATATAATTTTTTTGAATAAGTTATTTTTTGACTATTTGAGGGCTAGGGTAATGTTTCTACAACCCCCTACAGTATTTTGCGAAAAATTGCTTGGAAACTATACCAGAACAGATTATGCAACTAATCGTACAAGTTGGTACGAATTGAGTGCTAAGTATCAGCATAAAAAGATTTGCGATTTTTCGTGGTAGGGGCAGTTTAATGTTGTACGTATAAAACGCGCTTCTCTGGTCACCGAGGTCCACGGAAAACTGGATATAACTAGATTTAATTTAATTTATCAGTTTATCACCTGCAACGGGTAAACCGTTATATGATGATATTATAGTACTTAAAATACTATTGTTGTCCTTTATTATAATCATATAATTTAGAAAGTCTGCGTTTACTCAGTCAAACTTGTACTATCGCAGTAGGTACATAAATTGTAAAATGTTTTAAGTCATACGTTTTTAAAAAAATTTTTATTAATTTATGGGACCCCTCGCGAGCATCTCAGTGGGGCCCATAATCCTTTTCGATAAATAAACAATTGAGCAATGCGTTCAGCGTGATATGTACAAAACGTAGCCTAATAAACCGTAATAGTGGGCGGAAAAATAATATTGTACAATCATACGGAACGAAATGCAAATTGATACGATACTTTGGACGGCTGCGCGAGGTGCACGAAAACATACGAAACTCAAAACGCCAAGGCCCGGTAATCGTAAACAATAATCTCACTCGAAAAAATTACGTACCAACGAATAGAACATCCCGTTCCTCTATAGCTTAGCACAGTACGTGTACGATGTAGTTTCGTGACATGTGTTTCGTTTTAAGTTTTTCACATCCTCACGAGAAATCACACGTTGCACCATACAACGCGACATAATCCTTGTGAGTTCTTAAACTATCGCCTGTTCTCTACTCTTTTGATTTTCTTTACTTGATAGCCGTTAATATAGGAACCGTTTCCTTTTCATTGGTTTGATAAATTATAATTGGTCGACTTTTTCTTCACTTTTTACCGTATTGTTGTTTTATTTTATTCTTCGTTCAGATTTTGTACTCTTTACCCTTTTTGATTTTTATTATAAACAAAATCTGTGGAAAGAAAAAAAACATCCTACAACCACTATTTGGGATTCTTGTTTAGTCTTAGACTTTTCAATTTATGGCTCAATACATTTCCAATATTATTGTTAAAAATGTTTTAAAAACATATAAATTATTTATACAATACCTTACTGTGCAGACTTTAATCATAGTACACAACACTATGCATATACACTATATCTTCAGCATATTGAAATTTGAATCCTTTTCGCAAGATATATCGAGGTCTTCCGACGCTTAAATTAACGATGTCCGTTCGCTGTATTAAAAACAAAATGTAATATTTTACTTGAAAATGAAGAAAAACTATTTATTATTTAATAATTAATACATTTTTTGTAAAATTATTCCAATATGGAAATTATATTTTAATGAAAGTATTCTGAAGTTTCTGAACAAAACACGATAATTTGGGATAAACAGTTCTTGGAATTAGTTTTACTTTTCGACCTTAGATATATTTTATTTGTGCGCCAGGACTCCGGAAAATATTATGTACGTTGAGTCATCGGTTTTTGCCTATTTTCAAGAGCACTTATAATCCCAGGCAGATGATTTGATTTGTATTCGCGAGAGAACAATGAAAATATGTTCACCGTCGACGACAATTTATTTGTACTTGATCTAATTATAACCATTCAATTGTTTCTTTTTCTATTTGGAATAATCAAATCATTTCACATTACCAATGAGTACATGAACAACGAAGGTTTTCTATCTGCAACTGAGAACACTTGATCAATATTCAGTTAAGTCTTACGTCTTCGTTTTATTAATCAAGGTTTTTTTTAACAAATAAACCTACGTTAGATTCAAATCGATATTGTCAGCAATGTCAAATGTGTTCCACTGACATTTCACTTTACCGCAACAGACTAGTGACTACTAATACAAACGAACGGATAACCATCTGGTTTCATAATGTTTTCATAACACAACGATAGCGTGACACAATCCGAATAATTTTTAATTCACTATTTATCGCTATCATATTTAGTCGTACTTGTCATTAATGTCTTGGTCATTTTACGATAAATGTAAAAATATTATGACCACCCAGTTCAATTACCCAACCCATCCATCCCAAAAAATTCGTCGAGGAATACAATTTATTCAAAATTGGGATATTATAATTTTATTTAACCACTATTATCGATTTTATCTGTGCAGAATACGGACCGACTAATAATTTGTGTACTGGAACATTGTATATTATTCATCACACAGATTCTTAATAAATATTCAACGTTCTCTAAAATGTAAAACGGTGACCCATAACGGGTCGGTTAAATTTTAAAGATTAGTACATTTGTTAATTTTTTATAAAGTCAAATGCTCAAATACAAGTACGTTCTTTTTATTAAAAACAATCTGTAGATAATGCTTCTAAATCAACGCGTATGGTATGATTATAGTTGAATCGATGATTGCAGAAACGGAACGAGTCACATATTTTATGAAATTGAGATACTAGTAAAAACGTATAGTAGTTACGTGTGTCTATGCATTGAATGTAAAAACGTCTTTTGTAATACGGTTTTTAACTATAAAAACCTGAACATTTTTGTTGACAGCGAAAACGTCTTTAGTCAATGATTTTTACAGTAAACAGTATAATAAACTATTTATTTTTCAATTGTTTTTGTTGACAAAATAAAATAAATATCAACTTAATCGTAATTTCTTTTTTTCTATTACAAAACTATTTCGAATGAATTAATGGTTTCGTTTTATTGAATAACTTCTAAACTAACAACAGTTGATTTAAAAATTAAGATCACAGGTTATAACTTACAAATTCAATAACTCATTGTTCTCGTAAAAAACAACATTCAATTACATAAAATAAAGCTTTTGAAACAAGACAAACTAAACTTTTAAATTATAAAACATGCCTTCAGTGAAATATATGTATTATATATTTATTTTACAACTGGTACGCTTTTTTTTTTAAAAAGTAAGCTTTTCTGTAATTGAAATATTTTTTGCCGGTGTCTTAGGATTCTATTACCCTCAACAATTTTTACCCCCCCCCGGTAAAAATATCCTAGGATATTTTTACCGGGGGTAATTATATCCTAGGATATTTTGATATCCCCTGGGGGGTAAATATAACCTAGGATATATTTACCCCCCGGCAAAAATTTGGACTCTGGGAGGTAAATATATCCTGACGTATATTTTTACCTCCCGGGTGAATATAACCTAGGATATATTTACCCCCCGGTAAAAATTTGGTCTCTATAGTATATATTGTATTTTTAAGTACATAAGTTACCTATCTAATAAGCAGGGCTAGGATTTGTATGCAACAGCATGTTTTTCTTGGATTTCTGATTATTGATTTTGTCAGTAATGTCCACGAATCACCTCATGATGAGATAAATGGTGGAGTTTTTATTTTGCATGTTTTTGCATATTTTGGATAAAATGCATATTATTGCATATTTCGATTATAAGAATGCGAAAAATGCATGTTTTATAGTATATTTCGTAATTAATATTTATAATTTAATATTTATTCGTATTTAATTCTAGCTCTGCTGATTAAAGTATAAAACTTGGTTTTTTTGTCAAACACAAATTTTATTTTTTTAAATACAATCCTATAGTACAATAGGTATGCGATTAAAGATTGAATAGTTTGACGAAGAAAGATAAACACAATTAATAAAATTATGCCGGTCAATATAAAATCCAAGATAAGATATAATTTATTTATATTATATTATATTATATTTAATTATATTTTATTTTATTTCTCAATTATATTATATTAAGACAAACAGCCAACCACTGATGTATTTCAATAAATAAATATTTTTTCTGTAACTATATTTTTGTGTTTATCTTATAAAAATTAAAATGCATATCTTTGCATATTTTACAATTTTTTAATGCATACAAATCCTAGCCCTGCTAATAAGTAATAACTCTAATAACTAATAAGTAATAAATAATAATAAATAAATATTTTATATTTTAGTTGTGTTTCAAATTTTTATTATAATCACAATTATTATTATCACATCATTATCATTATAATTCGATTTCGAATCATGCCTGAAAAAAAAAAATCGAAAATACAATCTTTTTTTTCAAAAACCACCTTCAATAATGAATTTATTGTCAAATTCATTGAATGCAACTCAAACAGTTATAAGTTCCTCTAGTTCCTCATTACCATCAACTGTATCTGATACGCCTAGTACTCAGTTCACACCTTCGACTACAGATATTAATCGTACATCTTCCAGTTATAATATTCAATAAATTGTTAAAGCAAAGTGAAATAGAGGAAATTTTGAGCATAATTTGGGTCCCTGATATTAATTACAATTTTCCTATCAAAATATGATTGGAATAATTGTTAAATAATTGATTGTTAGGAAAATAGGTAGTTTTAAAGGGAAGGTTTTAGTGTTGGTTATTTTTTTTAAACCCCCACCCAGATCAAATTTGAATGTACGCCACTGTATGGCTATGATTATTCCTATCTGTATTGTCAGTATAATTCGAGTAATAAACATAATTACCTGAAGAAGCTGGTTTTTCATAATTTTCCCATGGCCTGAACATTATTTATACTAATATTATGCACACTGAATTAACAACAAGGAATATAAATGTCACACCAACACCGCAATAGTACAGAATAAAATAGTGGTATAAATTTTATATTATATTATTATAATTGTATTTCTTTACATTTTCCAATCGCCTTCCACGAATCAGTCACACTGTCATAATAGATAAGCCTGCGACGTGAAAAACGCCATCGCAGCTCATCATATAATAACTATTTTGGTACAAATCCAAAGATAATATAAAAAATATAAATAAATTTTTATATGTATATAAAAATAATATATAAATATCCTAATCATATCTTATCTTGTCAGTTGTACTAACTCGTCGGACGGTCGACCATGCATCAATCAGAATAATATTATGTGTGCCCGAAAAATTTACCGAAAAATAAAATTATTGTTATAGATTCTGCAACAATTTATATTTTACATTTTTACCCTACACTGTTCCATATTCAAAAATGATAGGTATTCTAAAAAAAATAATTATTCTACAATGTTAAAATATTACGTACCAGAATTTATAATCCATTCCTTAGCAACATCTGTATTAGATGGAAATGTATGAAATACATTCCGGCTCGTTTTATGAGTTTTTGTACAATACATTTATAGTACATACATTTATCACCTGACATTTTAACAATAAAATAAAAATATACAAAACGTATGTAACTAAATTTATAAAAAAAATTACAAATTTAATAAAAATATAATATACTTTAAAATGTAACATGATTTACCTCCCAGAGACCAAATTTTTGCCGGGGGGTAAATATATCCTAGGTTATATTCACCCAGGAGGTAAAAATATACTTCAGGATATATTTACCTCCCAGAGACCAAATTTTTGCCGGGGGGTAAATATATCCTAGGTTATATTCACCTGGGAGGTACGAATATACGTCAGGATATATTTACCTCCCAGAGACCAAATTTTTGCCGGGGGGTAAATATATCCTAGGTTATATTCACCCGGGAGGTAAAAATATACTTCAGGATATATTTACCTCCCGGAGATCAAATTTTTGCCGGGGGGTAAATATATCCTAGGTTATATTCACTTGGGAGGTAAAAATATACTTCAGGATATATTTACCCATTTATAATACCCACCTAAAAGACTGTTCGACATTTTTAGAGCCAATTCTTCGACCCAAAAAAAGCGTGTAGAATACTCTCGTTGACTAGATATTAAATATTTATAATTGCAAGATTAATACTTCATAATCCGGGAAGTCCGAAGGTGTGACGTAAAAATGTTCTTGAAGGCATGACGTTAAACTATAATTCCAATGTTTCTCGACCTTGTTTTACTCAACGCCGCTTTGAGATTTTCAAAAATCTCACTCCGCACCCTCCCCCGACAAAGTAAAAAAAAAAATAAAACCAAACGAAGCTTATCTGTATCGATATAACAAAATAAAAACTTGTTTATTACTAGTTCGCTGTTATTTCCTGTTATTTTAGTGTGTAATATCTACGTATACATAATTCTGTATGTTACTTTTGGTATATTATTATTTTTGATTATACGCAATTACCTATACATTTTATTCCAATAAGTTATGAACAATAAAAGTGAAACTCACTGTAGAAGCGCCCCCCTTAACGTCATATTAAGTAAAACGCTCCATCAAAATTAAAAAAAAATCACAAGTGGGCGGTTTTCACGTACTATATACGAAAACTTGTAACCATTCGTGGACCACATATTGATATTGTATACGCTCTATGACAATATAATGTGGGTTTTTTAAATAAAAAATCACATCAACATTTAGTTTCCGTCGATGGTTTTCCACTGAAATAAAAACATATGTTGGGGGAGCTATATCTTTCTTGGTAACTGAAGAAAAAGCGTTTGCTCGAAAAATTATAATCACACGACTACTATACCAAATACACTTCTCAATCCGCTCAGGGTGTACATTTCTATGCACGTATACAATATTATTTGACGTTCCATAAACGTGTAAAATAATCGTTTGTGTAAGATAAAAAAAAATGTTATAATATACCCCGCAATCGCTGTACAGGTGAACAAGACATTTTATTGAACTATTATTGTACCTACCCACCTCCAAAAGATGTTTGTTTCGAGAATAATAATATAATAATGAAAACCGTGGTTGCATCTGAATCAATGTAGCCGCGAAGACGCATAATGCATACACGGCGGACGTATATTCTTTGATAACATTTTGTTACAATATTACAATACGTCTATAATAAGTATAGCGGAGACAATCATTATTGTGTAATAATGCGGGCTTGTGTGCGTATATATTTTGCAAATATGGTAATCATACACCACCGCCCAAAAGGGTTAGGTCGCGACGTGCGTTGGGCACAATATGATCATCGCTAACGATTTCCGATTGGATTCGCGATGAAATCCGTTCCAGAGAAAAATCGTTGTTTTTTTTCTATCGCGGCCGATTGCGGTTATAATAATATGGGGCGATGGAATTTTTGTACGTACGTGTACACACATAAGTGCAATTGACTCTCGGCGTATTATATATCGTATACGGTAATTATTGTATACATATAATTTATTTATTTATTTATTTATTTATATATATATATATAAACGGGTATATACCCTTTAGAATGATAAACAATAGTACAGTGATAATTAATAATTAATATTTACAAATGAAAAGACAATTAAGAATACAGTTTTGATACTGATATTACAATAAAATTACAACAAATTAATAATAATTAAAACATTTATGATACTGAGAATTGATAAGTTTACAAATAATTAACATCCGAGCTTAATGCTACATAAACATTATATTTAAAAACATTACGAGACATAAAAAAGAAGTCGATCTGATTATTAATGCTGTTAGCCAAAGAAAGTACTCTGGGAAAAAATGATGCGGAACTATAGTTAGTGGAATAAGATGGGACTATAAATAAATTATGTGACCTCGTACTATGATTACTAAAGTTAAAACCAACAAGGGAAAGGAGCTCGGAAGAATCAATGTTACCATTCAGTAAATCGAACAAGAACATCAAGTCTGCAACTTTTCTTCTAATTTCGCATAAAGGTAACCCCAGATTGGTAGACTGTAGGTGATAAGTGTCACGGTCAATAGCTAAATTAAATTTATTACAGATCAACCTTAGAAATTTATACTGAACATTTTCTACCTGATTAATATAGAGAGCATAATTTGGTGACCAAACCACAGAGCCAAATTCTAAGTGAGACCTAACAAGAGAGTAGTATAATATTTTCATTGAGTTAATGTTTTTGAAATTTTTAGTGTTTCTGTAAATGAAACCTAACATTTTGAAAGCTTTATTTGTTCCCAAATTTATGTGTGAAGAGAAAGACATATTTGATTCAAGTAAAATTCCTAAATCCATAATTTGATTGACTCTTGTAAGTAATACATGGTCGATTGAGTAATTAAACAAAATAGGTTTATGTAGGCGAGTATAAGTAATGATACTACATTTATTGATGTTTAATGGTAAGCAGTTTTTTTTACTCCAAATTACAAGCTTGTCAAGATTAGATTGCAAATTTACTGCGTCAGAGAGAGATTCTAATTGTGAAAATAGTTTTGCATCATCGGCAAACAATAAAAAGTTTACTGAAGAATCAAGAACAGTGGGTAAATCGTTAACAAATAATATAAATAACAGAGGACCCAGATGAGAACCTTGAGGAACACCTGAACCTACACTAAAATAATTGGAGGTGAAAAGAGATAACTTTACTGCTTGTGTGCGGCAAGTTAGATAAGATTCTATCCAATTTAAAAAGTTCCCACCAAAACCAAAACTATTTAATTTTTTTAGAAGTAATTTGTGATTGACTCTATCGAAGGCTCTTTGGAAGTCTGTGTAGATGGAATCAATTTGAGTATGATTATTGAAGGAATTTGATATTTTAGATTGATAAAGTAGGAGGTTAGTAGAAATTGACATTTTATGTCTAAAGCCGTGTTGATTTGAACAAATATACGGAGAGATAATTAAAGATAATTTTTTTGTGATAATCGCTTCAAACATCTTAGGGATTATTGACATCTTAGAAATAGGTCTATAATTAGTAACATTATGTTTGTCACCGGACTTATGTATCGGTGTCACAAAAGACATTTTCCAAATATCAGGAAAGTAACCAATACTTAAGGAATTATTAAACATCAAATATAAAGGATCAACTAGTACTGACCAGCAAGTTTTGAGAAAAGATAAAGGGACACCATCAGGACCTGTAGCGGAATAAGTACCTATCTAATGAATTCAAATACATAAATGTATTTTTAGCCGATCTCAAATCGTTTTTTCGCCATAACTCGGCTGCTAATAGACTTAGAGGGCTGGAAATGGTCTCATTGGAACCGCGTAAAAAATCTACGTCGATTGAGCTATATTTGGACCCGATCAGATGAAAGCGGACCGATTAAGGGCGTTTTTAAATGTTATAAATCCGAATATTATTTTATTTTTAGCCGATTTGAAATAGTTTTTTCGACAAAACGAGGTCCCTATTAGATTTAGAGGGCTGGAATTGGTCGCATTGGAACCACAAGAAAATTCTACGTCGATTTAATTATATATAAACCCGATCGGATGAAATCGGACCGATTTTTAAATTTTATGAATCCGAATATTCTTGTATTTTTAGCCGATCTCAAATCGTTTTTTCATCATAACTCGGCCGCTAATAGACTTAGAGGGCTGAAAAAGGTCTCTATGGAACCACAAGGAAATTATACGTCGATTCAGCTATATTTGGACCCGATCGGATGCAATCCGATCGATTGAGAGCGTTTTTAAATTTCATGAATCCGAATATTCTTCGAAATATTAGATTATACAATAATTTTGTGTACAATAATTATCGTATACGGTAATTATTGTATAAATAAAATTGTATTTTTAGGCGATCTCAAATCGTTTTTTCGCCATAACTCGGCCGCTAATAGACTTAGAGGGCTGGAATTGGTTTCATTGGAAGCGCAAGGAAATTCTAAGTCGATTTAACTATAATTGGACCCGATCGGTTGAAATCGGACCGATTTAGAGCGTTTTTAAATGTTATGAATCCGAATATTATTGTATTTTTAGCCGATTTGAAATGGTTTTTTCGACATTACTCGGTCCCTATTAAATTTAGAGGGCTGAAAATGGTCGTATTGGAACCGCAAGGAAATTCTACGTCGATTTAACAATATTTGGACCCGATCGGATGAAATCGGACCGATTTAGAGCGTTTTTAAATGTTATGAATCCGAATCTTATTTTATTTTTAGCCGATTTGAAATCGTTTTATCGCCATAACTAGGTCTCTTTTAAATTTAGAGGGCTGGAATTGGTTTCATTGGAACCGCAAGAAAATTCTACGTCGATTTAACTATATTTGAACCCGATTGAATGAAATTGGACCGATTTAGAGCGTTTTTAAATTTTATGAAACCGAATATTCTTCGAAATATTAGCTTATACATCCATATTATTATACATATTATTATATTTTAAGCCGATCTCAAATTGTTTGTCGCCATAACTCGGCTGCTAATAGACTTATAGGGCTGAAAATGGTGTCATTGGAACCGCGTGCAAATTCTACGTCGATTGAGCTATATTTGGACCCGATCGGATGAAAGCGGACCGATTAAGGGCGTTTTTAAATGTTATGAATCCGAATATTCTTCGAAATATTAGATTATACAATCATATTGTGTACAATAAGTATCGTATATGATAATTATTGTATACATATAATTGTATTTTTAGCCAATCTCAAATCGTTTTTTCACCATAACTCGGCCGCTATAAGACTCAGTGGGCTGGAAATAGTCTCCGTGGAACCGCATGGAAATTCTACGTCGATTAAGCTATATTTGGACCCGATCGGATGCAATCCGATCGATTGAGAGCGTTTTTAAATTTCATGAATCCGAATATTATTATATTTTAAGCCGATCTCAAATCATTTTTTCACCATTACTCAGTCCCTTTTAGACTTAGATGGCTGGAATTGGTCTCATTGGAAGCGCAAGGAAATTCTACGTCGATTTAACTATATTTGAACCCGATTGAATGAAATCGGACTGATATAGAGCGTTTTTAAATGTTATGAATCCGAATATTATTTTATTTTTAGCCGATTTGAAATCGTTTTTTCGACATAACTCGGTCCCTTCTAGCTTTAGAGGGCTGGAATTGGTCGTATTGGAACCGCAAGTAAATTCTACGTCGATTTAACTATATTTGGACCCGAACGGATGATATCGGACCGATTTAGAGCGTTTTTAATTTTTATGAAACCGAATATTATTGTATTTTAAGCAGATTTCAAATAGTTTTTTTGCAAAAACTCGGTCTATATTAGACTTAAGGGGCTGGAATTAGCCTCATTGGAAGCGCAAAGAAATTCATCGTCGATTAAGCTATATTTGGACCCGATCAGATGAAATCGGACCGATTTAGAGCGTTTTTAAACTTTATGAATCCGAATATTATTGTATTTTTAGCCGATTTCAAATCGTTTTCTCGACATTACTCGGTCCCTATTAAATTTAAAGGGCTGGAATTGGTTGCATTGGAACCGCGAGGAAATTCTACGTCGATTTAACAATATTTGGACCCGATCGGATGAAATCGGACCGATTTAGAGCGTTTTTAAATGTTATGAATCCGAATCTTATTTTATTTTTAGCCAATTTGAAATCGTTTTTTCGCCATAACTCGGTCTCTTTTAAATTTAGAGGGCTGGAATTGGTTGCATTGGAACCGTGCGGAAATTCTACGTCGATTTAACAATATTTCGACCCGATCGGATGAAATCGGACTGATTTAGAGCGTTTTTAAATGTTATGAATCCGAATCTTATTTTATTTTTAGCCGATTTGAAATCGTTTTTTCGCCATAACTCGGTCTCTTTTAAATTTAGAGGGCTGGAATTGGTTTCATTGGAAGCGCAAGGAAAATCTAAGTCGATTTAACTATAATTGGACCCGATCGGTTGAAATCGGACCGATTTAGAGCGTTTTTAAATGTTATGAATCCGAATATTATTGTATTTTAAGCAGATTTCAAATAGTTTTTTTGCAAAAACTCGGTCTATATTAGACTAAGGGGGCTGGAATTAGTCTCATTGGAAGCGCAAAGAAATTCTTCGTCGATTAAGCTATATTTGGACACGATCAGATGAAATCGGACCGATTTAGAGCGTTTTTAAACTTTATGAATCCGAATATTATTGTATTTTTAGCCGATTTCAAATCGTTTTCTCGACATTTCTCGGTCCCTATTAAATTTAAAGGGCTGGAATTGATTGCATTGGAACCGCGAGGAAATTCTACGTCGATTTAACAATATTTGGACCCGATCGGATGAAATCGGACCGATTTATAGCGTTTTTAAATGTTATGAATCCGAATCTTATTTTATTTTTAGCCAATTTGAAATGGTTTTTTGCCATAACTCAGTCCCTTTTAGACTTAGATGGCTGGAATTGGTCTCATTGGAAGCGCAAGGAAATTCTACGTCGATTTAACTATATTTGAACCCGATTGAATGAAATCGGACTGATATAGAGCGTTTTTAAATGTTATGAATCCGAATATTATTTTATTTTTAGCCGATTTGAAATCGTTTTTTCGACATAACTCGGTCCCTTCTAGCTTTAGAGGGCTGGAATTGGTCGTATTGGAACCGCAAGTAAATTCTACGTCGATTTAACTATATTTGGACCCGAACGGATGATATCGGACCGATTTAGAGCGTTTTTAATTTTTATGAAACCGAATATTATTGTATTTTAAGCAGATTTCAAATAGTTTTTTTGCAAAAACTCGGTCTATATTAGACTTAAGGGGCTGGAATTAGCCTCATTGGAAGCGCAAAGAAATTCTTCGTCGATTAAGCTATATTTGGACCCGATCAGATGAAATCGGACCGATTTAGAGCGTTTTTAAACTTTATGAATCCGAATATTATTGTATTTTTAGCCGATTTCAAATCGTTTTCTCGACATTACTCGGTCCCTATTAAATTTAAAGGGCTGGAATTGGTTGCATTGGAACCGCGAGGAAATTCTACGTCGATTTAACAATATTTGGACCCGATCGGATGAAATCGGACCGATTTAGAGCGTTTTTAAATGTTATGAATCCGAATCTTATTTTATTTTTAGCCAATTTGAAATCGTTTTTTCGCCATAACTCGGTCTCTTTTAAATTTAGAGGGCTGGAATTGGTTGCATTGGAACCGTGCGGAAATTCTACGTCGATTTAACAATATTTCGACCCGATCGGATGAAATCGGACTGATTTAGAGCGTTTTTAAATGTTATGAATCCGAATCTTATTTTATTTTTAGCCGATTTGAAATCGTTTTTTTGCCATAACTCGGTCTCTTTTAAATTTAGAGGGCTGGAATTGGTTTCATTGGAAGCGCAAGGAAAATCTAAGTCGATTTAACTATAATTGGACCCGATCGGTTGAAATCGGACCGATTTAGAGCGTTTTTAAATGTTATGAATCCGAATATTATTGTATTTTAAGCAGATTTCAAATAGTTTTTTTGCAAAAACTCGGTCTATATTAGACTAAGAGGGCTGGAATTAGTCTCATTGGAAGCGCAAAGAAATTCTTCGTCGATTAAGCTATATTTGGACACGATCAGATGAAATCGGACCGATTTAGAGCGTTTTTAAACTTTATGAATCCGAATATTATTGTATTTTTAGCCGATTTCAAATCGTTTTCTCGACATTTCTCGGTCCCTATTAAATTTAAAGGGCTGGAATTGATTGCATTGGAACCGCGAGGAAATTCTACGTCGATTTAACAATATTTGGACCCGATCGGATGAAATCGGACCGATTTATAGCGTTTTTAAATGTTATGAATCCGAATCTTATTTTATTTTTAGCCGATTTGAAATCGTTTTTTCGCCATAACTAGGTTTCTTTTAAATTTAGAGGGCTGGAATTGGTTTCATTGGAACCGCAAGAAAATTCTACGTCGATTTAACTATATTTGAACCCGATTGAATGAAATTGGACCGATTTAGAGCGTTTATAAATGTTATGAATCCGAATATTATTGTATTTTTAGTCAATCTGAAATCGTTTTTTCGCCATAACTTGGCCGCTAATAGACTTATAGGGCTGAAAATGGTCTCTTTGGAACCGCAAGGAAATTATACGTTGATTAAGTTATATTTGGACCCGATCGGATGAAATCGGACCGATTTAGAGCGTTTTTAAATGTTATGAATCCGAATATTATTTTATTTTTAGCCGATTTGAAATAGTTTTTTCAAAATAACTCGGTCTCTTTTAAATTTAGAGGGCTGGAATTGGTTTCATTGGAAGCGCAAGGAAATTCTACGTCGATTTAACAATATTTGGACCCGATCGGATGAAATCGGACCGATTTAGAGCGTTTTTAAATGTTATGAATCCGAATCTTATTTTATTTTTAGCCAATTTGAAATCGTTTTTTCGCCATAACTCGGTCTCTTTTAAATTTAGAGGGCTGGAATTGGTTTCATTGGAAGCGCAAGGAAAACCTAAGTCGATTTAACTATAATTGGACCTGATCGGTTGAAATCGGACTGATTTAGAGCGTTTTTAAATGTTATGAATCCGAATATTATTGTATTTTAAGCAGATTTCAAATAGTTTTTTTGCAAAAACTCGGTCTATATTAGACTTAGGGGGCTGGAATTAGTCTCAATGGAAGCGCAAAGAAATTCTTCGTCGATTAAGCTATATTTGGACCCGATCAGATGAAATCGGACCGATTTAGAGCGTTTTTAAACTTTATGAATCCGAATATTATTGTATTTTTAGCCGATTTCAAATCGTTTTCTCGACATTACTCGGTCCCTATTAAATTTAAAGGGCTGGAATTGGTTTCATTGGAAGCGCGAAGAAAATCTAAGTCGATTTAACTATAATTGGACCCGATTGGTTGAAATCGGACCGATTTAGAGCGTTTTTAAATGTTATGAATCCGAATATTATTGTATTTTAAGCAGATTTCAAATAGTTTTTTTGCAAAAACTCGGTCTATATTAGATTTAGGGGGCTGGAATTAGTCTCATTGGAAGCGCAAAGAAATTCTTCGTCGATTAAGCTATATTTGGACCCGATCAGATGAATCGGACCGATTTAGAGCGTTTTTAAATGTTATGAATCCGAATCTTATTTTATTTTTAGCCGATTTGAAATCGTTTTTTCGCCATAACTAGGTTTCTTTTAAATTTAGAGGGCTGGAATTGGTTTCATTGGAACCGCAAGAAAATTCTACGTCGATTTAACTATATTTGAACCCGATTGAATGAAATCGGACCGATTTAGAGCGTTTTTAAATGTTATGAATCCGAATATTATTGTATTTTTAGTCAATCTCAAATCGTTTTTTCGCCATAACTCGGCCGCTAATAGACTTATAGGGCTGGAAATGGTCTCTTTGGAACCGCAAGGAAATTATACGTCGATTAAGTTATATTTGGACCCGATCGGATGAAATCGGACCGATTTAGAGCGTTTTTAAATGTTATGAATCCGAATATTATTTTATTTTTAGCCGATTTGAAATAGTTTTTTCGAAATAACTCGGTCTCTTTTAAATTTAGAGGGCTGGAATTGATTTCATTGGAAGCGCAAGGAAATTCTAAGTCGATTTAACTATAATTGGACCCGATCGGTTGAAATCGGACCGATTTAGAGCGTTTTTAAATGTTATGAATCCGAATATTATTGTATTTTTAGCCGATTTGAAATCGTTTTTTCGAGATTACTCGGTCCCTATTTAATTTAGAGTGCTGAAAATGGTCGTATTAGAACCGCAAGGAAATTCTACGACGATTTAACAATATTTGGACCCGATCGGATGAAATCGGACCGATTTAGAGCGTTTTTAAATGTTATGAATCCGAATCTTATTTTATTTTTAGCCGATTTGAAATCGTTTTTTCGCCATAACTAGGTCTCTTTTAAATTTAGAGGGCTGGAATTGGTTTCAATGGAACCGCAAGAAAATTCTACGTCGATTTAACTATATTTGAACCCGATTGAATGAAATCGGACCGATTTAGAGCGTTTTTAAATTTTATGAAACCGAATATTCTTCGAAATATTAGCTTATACATCCATATTATTATACATATTATTATATTTTAAGCCGATCTCAAATTGTTTGTCGCCATAACTCGGCTGCTAATAGACTTATAGGGCTGAAAATGGTGTCATTGGAACCGCGTGCAAATTCTACGTCGATTGAGCTATATTTGGACCCGATCGGATGAAAGCGGACCGATTAAGGGCGTTTTTAAATGTTATGAATCCGAATATTCTTCGAAATATTAGATTATACAATCATATTGTGTACAATAATTATCGTATATGATAATTATTGTATACATATAATTGTATTTTTAGCCAATCTCAAATCGTTTTTTCACCATAACTCGGCCGCTATAAGACTCAGAGGGCTGGAAATAGTCTCATTGGAAGCGCAAGGAAATTCTACGTCGATTTAACTATATTTGAACCCGATTGAATGAAATCGGACCGATATAGAGCGTTTTTAAATGTTATGAATCCGAATATTATTTTATTTTTAGCCGATTTGAAATCGTTTTATCGACATAACTCGGTCCCTATTACATTTAGAGGCCTGGAATTGGTCGTATTGGAACGGCAAGTAAATTCTACGTCGATTTAACTATATTTGGACCCGAACGGATGAAATCGGACCGATTTAGAGCGTTTTTAATTTTTATGAAACCGAATATTATTGTATTTTAAGCAGATTTCAAATTGTTTTTTCGCCAAAACTCGGTCTATATTAGACTTAGGGGCTGGAATTAGTCTCATTGGAAGCGCAAGGAAATTCTCCGTCGATTAAGCTATATTTGGACCCGATCAGATGAAATCGAACCGATTTAGAGCGTTTTTAAACTTTATGAATCCGAATATTATTGTATTTTTAGCCGATTTCAAATCGTTTTTTCGACATTTCTCGGTCCCTATTAAATTTAAAGGACTGGAATTGGTCGCATTGGAACCGCGAGGAAATTCTACGTCGATTTAACAATATTTGGACCCGATCGGATGAAATCGGACCGATTTAGAGCGTTTTTAAATGTTATGAATCCGAATCTTATTTTATTTTTAGCCGATTTGAAATCGTTTTTTCGCCATTACTCGGTCTCTTTAAAATTTAGAGGGCTGGAATTGGTTTCATTGGAAGCGCAAGGAAATTCTACGTCGATTTAACAATATTTGGACCCGATCGGATGAAATCGGACCGATTTAGAGCGTTTTTAAATGTTATGAATCCGAATCTTATTTTATTTTTAGCCAATTTGAAATCGTTTTTTCGCCATAACTCGGTCTCTTTTAAATTTAGAGGGCTGGAATTGGTTGCATTGGAACCGTGCGGAAATTCTAAGTCGATTTAACTATAATTGGACCCGATCGGTTGAAATCGGACCGATTTAGAGCGTTTTTAAATGTTATGAATCCGAATATTATTGTATTTTTAGCCGATTTGAAATGGTTTTTTCGACATTAATTGGTCCCTATTAAATTTAGAGGGCTGAAAATGGTCGTATTGGAACCGCAAGGAAATTCTACGTCGATTTAACAATATTTGGACCCGATCGGATGAAATCGGACCGATTTAGAGCGTTTTTAAATGTTATGAATCCGAATCTTATTTTATTTTTAGCCGATTTGAAATCGTTTTTTCGCCATAACTAGGTTTCTTTTAAATTTAGAGGGCTGGAATTGGTTTCATTGGAACCGCAAGAAAATTCTACGTCGATTTAACTATATTTGAACCCGATTGAATGAAATCGGACCGATTTAGAGCGTTTTTAAATGTTATGAATCCGAATATTATTGTATTTTTAGTCAATCTTAAATCGTTTTTTCGCCATAACTCGGCCGCTAATAGACTTATAGGGCTGAAAATGGTCTCTTTGGAACCGCAAGGAAATTATACGTCGATTAAGTTATATTTGGACCCGATCGGATGAAATCGGACCGATTTAGAGCGTTTTTAAATGTTATGAATCCGAATATTATTTTATTTTTAGCCGATTTGAAATAGTTTTTTCGAAATAACTCGGTCTCTTTTAAATTTAGAGGGCTGGAATTGGTTTCATTGGAAGCGCAAGGAAATTCTACGTCGATTTAACAATATTTGGACCCGATCGGATGAAATCGGACTGATTTAGAGCGTTTTTAAATGTTATGAATCCGAATCTTATTTTATTTTTAGCCAATTTGAAATCGTTTTTTCGCCATAACTCGGTCTCTTTTAAATTTAGAGGGCTGGAATTGGTTTCATTGGAAGCGCAAGGAAAACTTAAGTCGATTTAACTATAATTGGACCTGATCGGTTGAAATCGGACCGATTTAGAGCGTTTTTAAATGTTATGAATCCGAATATTATTGTATTTTAAGCAGATTTCAAATAGTTTTTTTGCAAAAACTCGGTCTATATTAGACTTAGGGGGCTGGAATTAGTCTCATTGGAAGCGCAAAGAAATTCTTCGTCGATTAAGCTATATTTGGACCCGATCGGATGAAATCGGACCGATTTAGAGCGTTTATAAATGTTATGATTCCGAATCTTATTTTATTTTTAGTCAATCTCAAATCGTTTTTTCGCCATAACTCGGCCGCTAATAGACTTATAGGGCTGGAAATGGTCTCTTTGGAACCGCAAGGAAATTATACGTCGATTAAGTTATATTTGGACCCGATCGGATGAAATCGGACCGATTTAGAGCGTTTTTAAATGTTATGAATCCGAATATTATTTTATTTTTAGCCGATTTGAAATAGTTTTTTCGAAATAACTCGGTCTCTTTTAAATTTAGAGGGCTGGAATTGGTTTCATTGGAAGCGCAAGGAAAACCTAAGTCGATTTAACTATAATTGGACCTGATCGGTTGAAATCGGACCGATTTAGAGCGTTTTTAAATGTTATGAATCCGAATATTATTGTATTTTAAGCAGATTTCAAATAGTTTTTTTGCAAAAACTCGGTCTATATTTGACTTAGGGGGCTGGAATTAGTCTCATTGGAAGCGCAAAGAAATTCTTCGTCGATTAAGCTATATTTGGACCCGATCAGATGAAATCGGACCGATTTAGAGCGTTTTTAAATGTTATGAATCCGAATATTATTGTATTTTTAGCCGATTTGAAATCGTTTTTTCGAGATTACTCGGTCCCTATTTAATTTAGAGTGCTGAAAATGGTCGTATTGGAACCGCAAGGAAATTCTACGACGATTTAACAATATTTGGACCCGATCGGATGAAATCGGACCGATTTAGAGCGTTTTTAAATGTTATGAATCCGAATCTTATTTTATTTTTAGCCGATTTGAAATCGTTTTTTCGCCATAACTAGGTCTCTTTTAAATTTAGAGGGCTGGAATTGGTTTCAATGGAACCGCAAGAAAATTCTACGTCGATTTAACTATATTTGAACCCGATTGAATGAAATCGGACCGATTTAGAGCGTTTTTAAATGTTATGAATCCGAATATTATTGTATTTTTAGTCAATCTTAAATCGTTTTTTCGCCATAACTCGGCCGCTAATAGACTTATAGGGCTGAAAATGGTCTCTTTGGAACCGCAAGGAAATTATACGTCGATTAAGTTATATTTGGACCCGATCGGATGAAATCGGACCGATTTAGAGCGTTTTTAAATGTTATGAATCCGAATATTATTGTATTTTAAGCAGATTTCAAATAGTTTTTTTGCAAAAACTCGGTCTATATTAGACTTAGGGGGCTGGAATTAGTCTCATTGGAAGCGCAAAGAAATTCTTCGTCGATTAAGCTATATTTGGACCCGATCGGATGAAATCGGACCGATTTAGAGCGTTTATAAATGTTATGATTCCGAATCTTATTTTATTTTTAGTCAATCTCAAATCGTTTTTTCGCCATAACTCGGCCGCTAATAGACTTATAGGGCTGGAAATGGTCTCTTTGGAACCGCAAGGAAATTATACGTCGATTAAGTTATATTTGGACCCGATCGGATGAAATCGGACCGATTTAGAGCGTTTTTAAATGTTATGAATCCGAATATTATTTTATTTTTAGCCGATTTGAAATAGTTTTTTCGAAATAACTCGGTCTCTTTTAAATTTAGAGGGCTGGAATTGGTTTCATTGGAAGCGCAAGGAAAACCTAAGTCGATTTAACTATAATTGGACCTGATCGGTTGAAATCGGACCGATTTAGAGCGTTTTTAAATGTTATGAATCCGAATATTATTGTATTTTAAGCAGATTTCAAATAGTTTTTTTGCAAAAACTCGGTCTATATTTGACTTAGGGGGCTGGAATTAGTCTCATTGGAAGCGCAAAGAAATTCTTCGTCGATTAAGCTATATTTGGACCCGATCAGATGAAATCGGACCGATTTAGAGCGTTTTTAAATGTTATGAATCCGAATATTATTGTATTTTTAGCCGATTTGAAATCGTTTTTTCGAGATTACTCGGTCCCTATTTAATTTAGAGTGCTGAAAATGGTCGTATTGGAACCGCAAGGAAATTCTACGACGATTTAACAATATTTGGACCCGATCGGATGAAATCGGACCGATTTAGAGCGTTTTTAAATGTTATGAATCCGAATCTTATTTTATTTTTAGCCGATTTGAAATCGTTTTTTCGCCATAACTAGGTCTCTTTTAAATTTAGAGGGCTGGAATTGGTTTCAATGGAACCGCAAGAAAATTCTACGTCGATTTAACTATATTTGAACCCGATTGAATGAAATCGGACCGATTTAGAGCGTTTTTAAATTTTATGAAACCGAATATTCTTCGAAATATTAGCTTATACATCCATATTATTATACATATTATTATATTTTAAGCCGATCTCAAATTATTTGTCGCCCTAACTCGGCTGCTAATAGACTTATAGGGCTGAAAATGGTGTCATTGGAACCGCGTGCAAATTCTACGTCGATTGAGCTATATTTGGACCCGATCGGATGAAAGCGGACCGATTAAGGGCGTTTTTAAATGTTATGAATCCGAATATTCTTCGAAATATTAGATTATACAATCATATTGTGTACAATAATTATCGTATATGATAATTATTGTATACATATAATTGTATTTTTAGCCAATCTCAAATAGTTTTTTCACCATAACTCGGCCGCTATAAGACTCAGAGGGCTGGAAATAGTCTCATTGGAAGCGCAAGGAAATTCTACGTCGATTTAACTATATTTGAACCCGATTGAATGAAATCGGACCGATATAGAGCGTTTTTAAATGTTATGAATCCGAATATTATTTTATTTTTAGCCGATTTGAAATCGTTTTATCGACATAACTCGGTCCCTATTACATTTAGAGGCCTGGAATTGGTCGTATTGGAACGGCAAGTAAATTCTACGTCGATTTAACTATATTTGGACCCGAACGGATGAAATCGGACCGATTTAGAGCGTTTTTAATTTTTATGAAACCGAATATTATTGTATTTTAAGCAGATTTCAAATTGTTTTTTCGCCAAAACTCGGTCTATATTAGACTTAAGGGGCTGGAATTAGTCTCATTGGAAGCGCAAGGAAATTCTCCGTCGATTAAGCTATATTTGGACCCGATCAGATGAAATCGAACCGATTTAGAGCGTTTTTAAACTTTATGAATCCGAATATTATTGTATTTTTAGCCGATTTCAAATCGTTTTTTCGACATTTCTCGGTCCCTATTAAATTTAAAGGACAGGAATTGGTCGCATTGGAACCGCGAGGAAATTCTACGTCGATTTAACAATATTTGGACCCGATCGGATGAAATCGGACCGATTTAGAGCGTTTTTAAATGTTATGAATCCGAATCTTATTTTATTTTTAGCCGATTTGAAATCGTTTTTTCGCCATTACTCGGTCTCTTTAAAATTTAGAGGGCTGGAATTGGTTTCATTGGAAGCGCAAGGAAATTCTACGTCGATTTAACAATATTTGGACCCGATCGGATGAAATCGGACCGATTTAGAGCGTTTTTAAATGTTATGAATCCGAATCTTATTTTATTTTTAGCCAATTTGAAATCGTTTTTTCGCCATAACTCGGTCTCTTTTAAATTTAGAGGGCTGGAATTGGTATCATTGGAAGCGCAAGGAAAATCTAAGTCGATTTAACTATAATTGGACCCGATCGGTTGAAATCGGACCGATTTAGAGCGTTTTTAAATGTTATGAATCCGAATATTATTGTATTTTTAGCCGATTTGAAATCGTTTTTTCAAGATTACTCGGTCCCTATTTAATTTAGAGGGCTGGAATTGGTTGCATTGGAACCGTGCGGAAATTCTACGTCGATTTAACAATATTTCGACCCGATCGGATGAAATCGGACCGATTTAGAGCGTTTTTAAATGTTGTGAATCCGAATCTTATTTTATTTTTAGCCGATTTGAAATCGTTTTTTAGCCATAACTCGGTCTCTTTTAAATTTAGAGGGCTGGAATTGGTTTCATTGGAAGCGCAAGGAAATTCTAAGTCGATTTAACTATAATTGGACCCGATCGGTTGAAATCGGACCGATTTAGAGCGTTTTTAAATGTTATGAATCCGAATATTATTGTATTTTTAGCCGATTTGAAATGGTTTTTTCGACATTAATTGGTCCCTATTAAATTTAGAGGGCTGAAAATGGTCTCTTTGGAACCGCAAGGAAATTATACGTCGATTAAGTTATATTTGGACCCGATCGGATGAAATCGGACCGATTTAGAGCGTTTTTAAATGTTATGAATCCGAATCTTATTTTATTTTTAGCCAATTTGAAATAGTTTTTTCGAAATAACTCGGTCTCTTTTAAATTTAGAGGGCTGGAATTGGTTTCATTGGAAGCGCAAGGAAATTCTACGTCGATTTAACAATATTTGGACCCGATCGGATGAAATCGGACTGATTTAGAGCGTTTTTAAATGTTATGAATCCGAATCTTATTTTATTTTTAGCCAATTTGAAATCGTTTTTTCGCCATAACTCGGTCTCTTTTAAATTTAGAGGGCTGGAATTGGTTTCATTGGAAGCGCAAGGAAAACTTAAGTCGATTTAACTATAATTGGACCTGATTGGTTGAAATCGGACCGATTTAGAGCGTTTTTAAATGTTATGAATCCGAATATTATTGTATTTTAAGCAGATTTCAAATAGTTTTTTTGCAAAAACTCGGTCTATATTTGACTTAGGGGGCTGGAATTAGTCTCATTGGAAGCGCAAAGAAATTCTTCGTCGATTAAGCTATATTTGGACCCGATCAGATGAAATCGGACCGATTTAGAGCGTTTTTAAATGTTATGAATCCGAATATTATTGTATTTTTAGCCGATTTGAAATCGTTTTTTCGAGATTACTCGGTCCCTATTTAATTTAGAGTGCTGAAAATGGTCGTATTGGAACCGCAAGGAAATTCTACGACGATTTAACAATATTTGGACCCGATCGGATGAAATCGGACCGATTTAGAGCGTTTTTAAATGTTATGAATCCGAATCTTATTTTATTTTTAGCCGATTTGAAATCGTTTTTTCGCCATAACTAGGTCTCTTTTAAATTTAGAGGGCTGGAATTGGTTTCAATGGAACCGCAAGAAAATTCTACGTCGATTTAACTATATTTGAACCCGATTGAATGAAATCGGACCGATTTAGAGCGTTTTTAAATTTTATGAAACCGAATATTCTTCGAAATATTAGCTTATACATCCATATTATTATACATATTATTATATTTTAAGCCGATCTCAAATTATTTGTCGCCCTAACTCGGCTGCTAATAGACTTATAGGGCTGAAAATGGTGTCATTGGAACCGCGTGCAAATTCTACGTCGATTGAGCTATATTTGGACCCGATCGGATGAAAGCGGACCGATTAAGGGCGTTTTTAAATGTTATGAATCCGAATATTCTTCGAAATATTAGATTATACAATCATATTGTGTACAATAATTATCGTATATGATAATTATTGTATACATATAATTGTATTTTTAGCCAATCTCAAATAGTTTTTTCACCATAACTCGGCCGCTATAAGACTCAGAGGGCTGGAAATAGTCTCATTGGAAGCGCAAGGAAATTCTACGTCGATTTAACTATATTTGAACCCGATTGAATGAAATCGGACCGATATAGAGCGTTTTTAAATGTTATGAATCCGAATATTATTTTATTTTTAGCCGATTTGAAATCGTTTTATCGACATAACTCGGTCCCTATTACATTTAGAGGCCTGGAATTGGTCGTATTGGAACGGCAAGTAAATTCTACGTCGATTTAACTATATTTGGACCCGAACGGATGAAATCGGACCGATTTAGAGCGTTTTTAATTTTTATGAAACCGAATATTATTGTATTTTAAGCAGATTTCAAATTGTTTTTTCGCCAAAACTCGGTCTATATTAGACTTAAGGGGCTGGAATTAGTCTCATTGGAAGCGCAAGGAAATTCTCCGTCGATTAAGCTATATTTGGACCCGATCAGATGAAATCGAACCGATTTAGAGCGTTTTTAAACTTTATGAATCCGAATATTATTGTATTTTTAGCCGATTTCAAATCGTTTTTTCGACATTTCTCGGTCCCTATTAAATTTAAAGGACAGGAATTGGTCGCATTGGAACCGCGAGGAAATTCTACGTCGATTTAACAATATTTGGACCCGATCGGATGAAATCGGACCGATTTAGAGCGTTTTTAAATGTTATGAATCCGAATCTTATTTTATTTTTAGCCGATTTGAAATCGTTTTTTCGCCATTACTCGGTCTCTTTAAAATTTAGAGGGCTGGAATTGGTTTCATTGGAAGCGCAAGGAAATTCTACGTCGATTTAACAATATTTGGACCCGATCGGATGAAATCGGACCGATTTAGAGCGTTTTTAAATGTTATGAATCCGAATCTTATTTTATTTTTAGCCAATTTGAAATCGTTTTTTCGCCATAACTCGGTCTCTTTTAAATTTAGAGGGCTGGAATTGGTTTCATTGGAAGCGCAAGGAAATTCTAAGTCGATTTAACTATAATTGGACCCGATCGGTTGAAATCGGACCGATTTAGAGCGTTTTTAAATGTTATGAATCCGAATATTATTGTATTTTTAGCCGATTTGAAATGGTTTTTTCGACATTAATTGGTCCCTATTAAATTTAGAGGGCTGAAAATGGTCGTATTGGAACCGCAAGGAAATTCTACGTCGATTTAACAATATTTGGACCCGATCGGATGAAATCGGACCGATTTAGAGCGTTTTTAAATGTTATGAATCCGAATCTTATTTTATTTTTAGCCGATTTGAAATCGTTTTTTCGCCATAACTAGGTTTCTTTTAAATTTAGAGGGCTGGAATTGGTTTCATTGGAACCGCAAGAAAATTCTACGTCGATTTAACTATATTTGAACCCGATTGAATGAAATCGGACCGATTTAGAGCGTTTTTAAATGTTATGAATCCGAATATTATTGTATTTTTAGTCAATCTTAAATCGTTTTTTCGCCATAACTCGGCCGCTAATAGACTTATAGGGCTGAAAATGGTCTCTTTGGAACCGCAAGGAAATTATACGTCGATTAAGTTATATTTGGACCCGATCGGATGAAATCGGACCGATTTAGAGCGTTTTTAAATGTTATGAATCCGAATCTTATTTTATTTTTAGCCAATTTGAAATAGTTTTTTCGAAATAACTCGGTCTCTTTTAAATTTAGAGGGCTGGAATTGGTTTCATTGGAAGCGCAAGGAAATTCTACGTCGATTTAACAATATTTGGACCCGATCGGATGAAATCGGACTGATTTAGAGCGTTTTTAAATGTTATGAATCCGAATCTTATTTTATTTTTAGCCAATTTGAAATCGTTTTTTCGCCATAACTCGGTCTCTTTTAAATTTAGAGGGCTGGAATTGGTTTCATTGGAAGCGCAAGGAAAACTTAAGTCGATTTAACTATAATTGGACCTGATTGGTTGAAATCGGACCGATTTAGAGCGTTTTTAAATGTTATGAATCCGAATATTATTGTATTTTTAGCCGATTTGAAATGGTTTTTTCGACATTAATTGGTCCCTATTAAATTTAGAGGGCTGAAAATGGTCGTATTGGAACCGCAAGGAAATTCTACGTCGATTTAACAATATTTGGACCCGATCGGATGAAATCGGACCGATTTAGAGCGTTTTTAAATGTTATGAATCCGAATCTTATTTTATTTTTAGCCGATTTGAAATCGTTTTTTCGCCATAACTAGGTTTCTTTTAAATTTAGAGGGCTGGAATTGGTTTCATTGGAACCGCAAGAAAATTCTACGTCGATTTAACTATATTTGAACCCGATTGAATGAAATCGGACCGATTTAGAGCGTTTTTAAATGTTATGAATCCGAATATTATTGTATTTTTAGTCAATCTTAAATCGTTTTTTCGCCATAACTCGGCCGCTAATAGACTTATAGGGCTGAAAATGGTCTCTTTGGAACCGCAAGGAAATTATACGTCGATTAAGTTATATTTGGACCCGATCGGATGAAATCGGACCGATTTAGAGCGTTTTTAAATGTTATGAATCCGAATCTTATTTTATTTTTAGCCAATTTGAAATAGTTTTTTCGAAATAACTCGGTCTCTTTTAAATTTAGAGGGCTGGAATTGGTTTCATTGGAAGCGCAAGGAAATTCTACGTCGATTTAACAATATTTGGACCCGATCGGATGAAATCGGACTGATTTAGAGCGTTTTTAAATGTTATGAATCCGAATCTTATTTTATTTTTAGCCAATTTGAAATCGTTTTTTCGCCATAACTCGGTCTCTTTTAAATTTAGAGGGCTGGAATTGGTTTCATTGGAAGCGCAAGGAAAACTTAAGTCGATTTAACTATAATTGGACCTGATTGGTTGAAATCGGACCGATTTAGAGCGTTTTTAAATGTTATGAATCCGAATATTATTGTATTTTAAGCAGATTTCAAATAGTTTTTTTGCAAAAACTCGGTCTATATTTGACTTAGGGGGCTGGAATTAGTCTCATTGGAAGCGCAAAGAAATTCTTCGTCGATTAAGCTATATTTGGACCCGATCAGATGAAATCGGACCGATTTAGAGCGTTTTTAAATGTTATGAATCCGAATATTATTGTATTTTTAGCCGATTTGAAATCGTTTTTTCGAGATTACTCGGTCCCTATTTAATTTAGAGTGCTGAAAATGGTCGTATTGGAACCGCAAGGAAATTCTACGACGATTTAACAATATTTGGACCCGATCGGATGAAATCGGACCGATTTAGAGCGTTTTTAAATGTTATGAATCCGAATCTTATTTTATTTTTAGCCGATTTGAAATCGTTTTTTCGCCATAACTAGGTCTCTTTTAAATTTAGAGGGCTGGAATTGGTTTCAATGGAACCGCAAGAAAATTCTACGTCGATTTAACTATATTTGAACCCGATTGAATGAAATCGGACCGATTTAGAGCGTTTTTAAATTTTATGAAACCGAATATTCTTCGAAATATTAGCTTATACATCCATATTATTATACATATTATTATATTTTAAGCCGATCTCAAATTATTTGTCGCCCTAACTCGGCTGCTAATAGACTTATAGGGCTGAAAATGGTGTCATTGGAACCGCGTGCAAATTCTACGTCGATTGAGCTATATTTGGACCCGATCGGATGAAAGCGGACCGATTAAGGGCGTTTTTAAATGTTATGAATCCGAATATTCTTCGAAATATTAGATTATACAATCATATTGTGTACAATAATTATCGTATATGATAATTATTGTATACATATAATTGTATTTTTAGCCAATCTCAAATAGTTTTTTCACCATAACTCGGCCGCTATAAGACTCAGAGGGCTGGAAATAGTCTCATTGGAAGCGCAAGGAAATTCTACGTCGATTTAACTATATTTGAACCCGATTGAATGAAATCGGACCGATATAGAGCGTTTTTAAATGTTATGAATCCGAATATTATTTTATTTTTAGCCGATTTGAAATCGTTTTATCGACATAACTCGGTCCCTATTACATTTAGAGGCCTGGAATTGGTCGTATTGGAACGGCAAGTAAATTCTACGTCGATTTAACTATATTTGGACCCGAACGGATGAAATCGGACCGATTTAGAGCGTTTTTAATTTTTATGAAACCGAATATTATTGTATTTTAAGCAGATTTCAAATTGTTTTTTCGCCAAAACTCGGTCTATATTAGACTTAAGGGGCTGGAATTAGTCTCATTGGAAGCGCAAGGAAATTCTCCGTCGATTAAGCTATATTTGGACCCGATCAGATGAAATCGAACCGATTTAGAGCGTTTTTAAACTTTATGAATCCGAATATTATTGTATTTTTAGCCGATTTCAAATCGTTTTTTCGACATTTCTCGGTCCCTATTAAATTTAAAGGACAGGAATTGGTCGCATTGGAACCGCGAGGAAATTCTACGTCGATTTAACAATATTTGGACCCGATCGGATGAAATCGGACCGATTTAGAGCGTTTTTAAATGTTATGAATCCGAATCTTATTTTATTTTTAGCCGATTTGAAATCGTTTTTTCGCCATTACTCGGTCTCTTTAAAATTTAGAGGGCTGGAATTGGTTTCATTGGAAGCGCAAGGAAATTCTACGTCGATTTAACAATATTTGGACCCGATCGGATGAAATCGGACCGATTTAGAGCGTTTTTAAATGTTATGAATCCGAATCTTATTTTATTTTTAGCCAATTTGAAATCGTTTTTTCGCCATAACTCGGTCTCTTTTAAATTTAGAGGGCTGGAATTGGTTTCATTGGAAGCGCAAGGAAAATCTAAGTCGATTTAACTATAATTGGACCCGATCGGTTGAAATCGGACCGATTTAGAGCGTTTTTAAATGTTATGAATCCGAATATTATTGTATTTTTAGCCGATTTGAAATCGTTTTTTCAAGATTACTCGGTCCCTATTTAATTTAGAGGGCTGGAATTGGTTGCATTGGAACCGTGCGGAAATTCTACGTCGATTTAACAATATTTCGACCCGATCGGATGAAATCGGACCGATTTAGAGCGTTTTTAAATGTTGTGAATCCGAATCTTATTTTATTTTTAGCCGATTTGAAATCGTTTTTTAGCCATAACTCGGTCTCTTTTAAATTTAGAGGGCTGGAATTGGTTTCATTGGAAGCGCAAGGAAATTCTAAGTCGATTTAACTATAATTGGACCCGATCGGTTGAAATCGGACCGATTTAGAGCGTTTTTAAATGTTATGAATCCGAATATTATTGTATTTTTAGCCGATTTGAAATGGTTTTTTCGACATTAATTGGTCCCTATTAAATTTAGAGGGCTGAAAATGGTCGTATTGGAACCGCAAGGAAATTCTACGTCGATTTAACAATATTTGGACCCGATCGGATGAAATCGGACCGATTTAGAGCGTTTTTAAATGTTATGAATCCGAATCTTATTTTATTTTTAGCCGATTTGAAATCGTTTTTTCGCCATAACTAGGTTTCTTTTAAATTTAGAGGGCTGGAATTGGTTTCATTGGAACCGCAAGAAAATTCTACGTCGATTTAACTATATTTGAACCCGATTGAATGAAATCGGACCGATTTAGAGCGTTTTTTAAATGTTATGAATCCGAATATTATTGTATTTTTAGTCAATCTTAAATCGTTTTTTCGCCATAACTCGGCCGCTAATAGACTTATAGGGCTGAAAATGGTCTCTTTGGAACCGCAAGGAAATTATACGTCGATTAAGTTATATTTGGACCCGATCGGATGAAATCGGACCGATTTAGAGCGTTTTTAAATGTTATGAATCCGAATATTATTTTATTTTTAGCCGATTTGAAATAGTTTTTTCGAAATAACTCGGTCTCTTTTAAATTTAGAGGGCTGGAATTGGTTTCATTGGAAGCGCAAGGAAATTCTACGTCGATTTAACAATATTTGGACCCGATCGGATGAAATCGGACTGATTTAGAGCGTTTTTAAATGTTATGAATCCGAATCTTATTTTATTTTTAGCCAATTTGAAATCGTTTTTTCGCCATAACTCGGTCTCTTTTAAATTTAGAGGGCTGGAATTGGTTTCATTGGAAGCGCAAGGAAAACTTAAGTCGATTTAACTATAATTGGACCTGATCGGTTGAAATCGGACCGATTTAGAGCGTTTTTAAATGTTATGAATCCGAATATTATTGTATTTTAAGCAGATTTCAAATAGTTTTTTTGCAAAAACTCGGTCTATATTAGACTTAGGGGGCTGGAATTAGTCTCATTGGAAGCGCAAAGAAATTCTTCGTCGATTAAGCTATATTTGGACCCGATCGGATGAAATCGGACCGATTTAGAGCGTTTATAAATGTTATGATTCCGAATCTTATTTTATTTTTAGTCAATCTCAAATCGTTTTTTCGCCATAACTCGGCCGCTAATAGACTTATAGGGCTGGAAATGGTCTCTTTGGAACCGCAAGGAAATTATACGTCGATTAAGTTATATTTGGACCCGATCGGATGAAATCGGACCGATTTAGAGCGTTTTTAAATGTTATGAATCCGAATATTATTTTATTTTTAGCCGATTTGAAATAGTTTTTTCGAAATAACTCGGTCTCTTTTAAATTTAGAGGGCTGGAATTGGTTTAATTAGAAGCGCAAGGAAATTCTAAGTTGATTTAACTATAATTGGACCCGATCGGTTGAAATCGGACCGATTTAGAGCGTTTTTAAATGTTATGAATCCGAATATTATTGTATTTTTAGCCGATTTGAAATCGTTTTTTCGAGATTACTCGGTCCCTATTTAATTTAGAGTGCTGAAAATGGTCGTATTGGAACCGCAAGGAAATTCTACGACGATTTAACAATATTTGGACCCGATCGGATGAAATCGGACCGATTTAGAGCGTTTTTAAATGTTATGAATCCGAATCTTATTTTATTTTTAGCCGATTTGAAATCGTTTTATAGCCATAACTCGGTCTCTTTTAAATTTAGAGGGCTGGAATTGGTTTCATTAAAAGCGCAAAGAAATTCTTCGTCGATTAAGCTATATTTGGACCCGATCAGATGAAATCGGACCGATTTAGAGCGTTTTTAAATGTTATGAATCCGAATATTATTGTATTTTTAGCCGATTTGAAATCGTTTTTTCGAGATTACTCGGTCCCTATTTAATTTAGAGTGCTGAAAATGGTCGTATTGGAACCGCAAGGAAATTCTACGACGATTTAACAATATTTGGACCCGATCGGATGAAATCGGACCGATTTAGAGCGTTTTTAAATGTTATGAATCCGAATCTTATTTTATTTTTAGCCGATTTGAAATCGTTTTTTCGCCATAACTAGGTCTCTTTTAAATTTAGAGGGCTGGAATTGGTTTCAATGGAACCGCAAGAAAATTCTACGTCGATTTAACTATATTTGAACCCGATTGAATGAAATCGGACCGATTTAGAGCGTTTTTAAATGTTATGAATCCGAATATTATTTTATTTTTAGCCGATTTGAAATAGTTTTTTCGAAATAACTCGGTCTCTTTTAAATTTAGAGGGCTGGAATTGGTTTTATTGGAAGCGCAAGGAAATTCTACGTCGATTTAACAATATTTGGACCCGATCGGATGAAATCGGACCGATTTAGAGCGTTTTTAAATGTTATGAATCCGAATCTTATTTTATTTTTAGCCAATTTGAAATCGTTTTTTCGCCATAACTCGGTCTCTTTTAAATTTAGAGGGCTGGAATTGGTTTCATTGGAAGCGCAAGGAAAACCTAAGTCGATTTAACTATAATTGGACCTGATCGGTTGAAATCGGACCGATTTAGAGCGTTTTTAAATGTTATGAATCCGAATATTATTGTATTTTAAGCAGATTTCAAATAGTTTTTTTGCAAAAACTCGGTCTATATTTGACTTAGGGGGCTGGAATTAGTCTCATTGGAAGCGCAAAGAAATTCTTCGTCGATTAAGCTATATTTGGACCCGATCAGATGAAATCGGACCGATTTAGAGCGTTTTTAAATGTTATGAATCCGAATATTATTGTATTTTTAGCCGATTTGAAATCGTTTTTTCGAGATTACTCGGTCCCTATTTAAATTAGAGTGCTGAAAATGGTCGTATTGGAACCGCAAGGAAATTCTACGACGATTTAACAATATTTGGACCCGATCGGATGAAATCGGACCGATTTAGAGCGTTTTTAAATGTTATGAATCCGAATCTTATTTTATTTTTAGCCGATTTGAAATCGTTTTTTCGCCATAACTAGGTCTCTTTTAAATTTAGAGGGCTGGAATTGGTTTCAATGGAACCGCAAGAAAATTCTACGTCGATTTAACTATATTTGAACCCGATTGAATGAAATCGGACCGATTTAGAGCGTTTTTAAATTTTATGAAACCGAATATTCTTCGAAATATTAGCTTATACATCCATATTATTTTACATATTATTATATTTTAAGCCGATCTCAAATTGTTTGTCGCCATAACTCGGCTGCTAATAGACTTATAGGGCTGAAAATGGTGTCATTGGAACCGCGTGCAAATTCTACGTCGATTGAGCTATATTTGGACCCGATCGGATGAAAGCGGACCGATTAAGGGCGTTTTTAAATGTTATGAATCCGAATATTCTTCGAAATATTAGATTATACAATCATATTGTGTACAATAATTATCGTATATGATAATTATTGTATACATATAATTGTATTTTTAGCCAATCTCAAATCGTTTTTTCACCATAACTCGGCCGCTATAAGACTCAGAGGGCTGGAAATAGTCTCATTGGAAGCGCAAGGAAATTCTACGTCGATTTAACTATATTTGAACCCGATTGAATGAAATCGGACCGATATAGAGCGTTTTTAAATGTTATGAATCCAAATATTATTTTATTTTTAGCCGATTTGAAATCGTTTTATCGACATAACTCGGTCCCTATTACATTTAGAGGCCTGGAATTGGTCGTATTGGAACGGCAAGTAAATTCTACGTCGATTTAACTATATTTGGACCCGAACGGATGAAATCGGACCGATTTAGAGCGTTTTTAATTTTTATGAAACCGAATATTATTGTATTTTAAGCAGATTTCAAATTGTTTTTTCGCCAAAACTCGGTCTATATTAGACTTAAGGGGCTGGAATTAGTCTCATTGGAAGCGCAAGGAAATTCTTCGTCGATTTAACAATATTTGGACCCGATCGGATGAAATCGGACCGATTTAGAGCGTTTTTAAATGTTATGAATCCGAATCTTATTTTATTTTTAGCCGATTTGAAATCGTTTTTTCGCCATTACTCGGTCTCTTTAAAATTTAAAGGACTGGAATTGGTCGCATTGGAACCGCGAGGAAATTCTACGTCGATTTAACAATATTTGGACCCGATCGGATGAAATCGGACCGATTTAGAGCGTTTTTAAATGTTATGAATCCGAATCTTATTTTATTTTTAGCCGATTTTAAATCGTTTTTTCGCCATTACTCGGTCTCTTTAAAATTTAGAGGGCTGGAATTGGTTTCATTGGAAGCGCAAGGAAATTCTACGTCGATTTAACAATATTTGGACCCGATCGGATGAAATCGGACCGATTTAGAGCGTTTTTAAATGTTATGAATCCGAATCTTATTTTATTTTTAGCCAATTTGAAATCGTTTTTTCGCCATAACTCGGTCTCTTTTAAATTTAGAGGGCTGGAATTGGTTTCATTGGAAGCGCAAGGAAAATCTAAGTCGATTTAACTATAATTGGACCCGATCGGTTGAAATCGGACCGATTTAGAGCGTTTTTAAATGTTATGAATCCGAATATTATTGTATTTTTAGCCGATTTGAAATGGTTTTTTCGACATTTATTGGTCCCTATTAAATTTAGAGGGCTGAAAATGGTCGTATTGGAACCGCAAGGAAATTCTACGTCGATTTAACAATAATTGGACCCGATCGGATGAAATCGGACCCATTTAGAGCGTTTTTAAATGTTATGAATCCGAATCTTATTTTATTTTTAGCCGATTTGAAATCGTTTTTTCGCCATAACTAGGTTTCTTTTAAATTTAGAGGGCTGGAATTGGTTTCATTGGAACCGCAAGAAAATTCTACGTCGATTTAACTATATTTGAACCCGATTGAATGAAATCGGACCGATTTAGAGCGTTTTTAAATGTTATGAATCCGAATATTATTGTATTTTTAGTCAATCTTAAATCGTTTTTTCGCCATAACTCGGCCGCTAATAGACTTATAGGGCTGAAAATGGTCTCTTTGGAACCGCAAGGAAATTATACGTCGATAAAGTTATATTTGGACCCGATCGGATGAAATCGGACCGATTTAGAGCGTTTTTAAATGTTATGAATCCGAATATTATTTTATTTTTAGCCGATTTGAAATAGTTTTTTCGAAATAACTCGGTCTCTTTTAAATTTAGAGGGCTGGAATTGGTTTCATTGGAAGCGCAAGGAAATTCTACGTCGATTTAACAATATTTGGACCCGATCGGATGAAATCGGACTGATTTAGAGCGTTTTTAAATGTTATGAATCCGAATCTTATTTTATTTTTAGCCAATTTGAAATCGTTTTTTCGCCATAACTCGGTCTCTTTTAAATTTAGAGGGCTGGAATTGGTTTCATTGGAAGCGCAAGGAAAACTTAAGTCGATTTAACTATAATTGGACCTGATCGGTTGAAATCGGACCGATTTAGAGCGTTTTTAAATGTTATGAATCCGAATATTATTGTATTTTAAGCAGATTTCAAATAGTTTTTTTGCAAAAACTCGGTCTATATTTGACTTAGGGGGCTGGAATTAGTCTCATTGGAAGCGCAAAGAAATTCTTCGTCGATTAAGCTATATTTGGACCCGATCAGATGAAATCGGACCGATTTAGAGCGTTTTTAAATGTTATGAATCCGAATATTATTGTATTTTTAGCCGATTTGAAATCGTTTTTTCGAGATTACTCGGTCCCTATTTAATTTAGAGTGCTGAAAATGGTCGTATTGGAACCGCAAGGAAATTCTACGACGATTTAACAATATTTGGACCCGATCGGATGAAATCGGACCGATTTAGAGCGTTTTTAAATGTTATGAATCCGAATCTTATTTTATTTTTAGCCGATTTGAAATCGTTTTTTCGCCATAACTAGGTCTCTTTTAAATTTAGAGGGCTGGAATTGGTTTCAATGGAACCGCAAGAAAATTCTACGTCGATTTAACTATATTTGAACCCGATTGAATGAAATCGGACCGATTTAGAGCGTTTTTAAATTTTATGAAACCGAATATTCTTCGAAATATTAGCTTATACATCCATATTATTATACATATTATTATATTTTAAGCCGATCTCAAATTGTTTGTCGCCATAACTCGGCTGCTAATAGACTTATAGGGCTGAAAATGGTGTCATTGGAACCGCGTGCAAATTCTACGTCGATTGAGCTATATTTGGACCCGATCGGATGAAAGCGGACCGATTAAGGGCGTTTTTAAATGTTATGAATCCGAATATTCTTCGAAATATTAGATTATACAATCATATTGTGTACAATAATTATCGTATATGATAATTATTGTATACATATAATTGTATTTTTAGCCAATCTCAAATCGTTTTTTCACCATAACTCGGCCGCTATAAGACTCAGAGGGCTGGAAATAGTCTCATTGGAAGCGCAAGGAAATTCTACGTCGATTTAACTATATTTGAACCCGATTGAATGAAATCGGACCGATATAGAGCGTTTTTAAATGTTATGAATCCGAATATTATTTTATTTTTAGCCGATTTGAAATCGTTTTATCGACATAACTCGGTCCCTATTACATTTAGAGGCCTGGAATTGGTCGTATTGGAACGGCAAGTAAATTCTACGTCGATTTAACTATATTTGGACCCGAACGGATGAAATCGGACCGATTTAGAGCGTTTTTAATTTTTATGAAACCGAATATTATTGTATTTTAAGCAGATTTCAAATTGTTTTTTCGCCAAAACTCGGTCTATATTAGACTTAAGGGGCTGGAATTAGTCTCATTGGAAGCGCAAGGAAATTCTCCGTCGATTAAGCTATATTTGGACCCGATCAGATGAAATCGAACCGATTTAGAGCGTTTTTAAACTTTATGAATCCGAATATTATTGTATTTTTAGCCGATTTCAAATCGTTTTTTCGACATTTCTCGGTCCCTATTAAATTTAAAGGACTGGAATTGGTCGCATTGGAACCGCGAGGAAATTCTACGTCGATTTAACAATATTTGGACCCGATCGGATGAAATCGGACCGATTTAGAGCGTTTTTAAATGTTATGAATCCGAATCTTATTTTATTTTTAGCCGATTTGAAATCGTTTTTTCGCCATTACTCGGTCTCTTTAAAATTTAGAGGGCTGGAATTGGTTTCATTGGAAGCGCAAGGAAATTCTACGTCGATTTAATAATATTTGGACCCGATCGGATGAAATCGGACCGATTTAGAGCGTTTTTAAATGTTATGAATCCGAATCTTATTTTATTTTTAGCCAATTTGAAATCGTTTTTTCGCCATAACTCGGTCTCTTTTAAATTTAGAGGGCTGGAATTGGTTTCATTGGAAGCGCAAGGAAAATCTAAGTCGATTTAACTATAATTGGACCCGATCGGTTGAAATCGGACCGATTTAGAGCGTTTTTAAATGTTATGAATCCGAATATTATTGTATTTTTAGCCGATTTGAAATCGTTTTTTCAAGATTACTCGGTCCCTATTTAATTTAGAGGGCTGGAATTGGTTGCATTGGAACCGTGCGGAAATTCTACGTCGATTTAACAATATTTCGACCCGATCGGATGAAATCGGACCGATTTAGAGCGTTTTTAAATGTTGTGAATCCGAATCTTATTTTATTTTTAGCCGATTTGAAATCGTTTTTTAGCCATAACTCGGTCTCTTTTAAATTTAGAGGGCTGGAATTGGTTTCATTGGAAGCGCAAGGAAATTCTAAGTCGATTTAACTATAATTGGACCCGATCGGTTGAAATCGGACCGATTTAGAGCGTTTTTAAATGTTATGAATCCGAATATTATTGTATTTTTAGCCGATTTGAAATGGTTTTTTCGACATTAATTGGTCCCTATTAAATTTAGAGGGCTGAAAATGGTCGTATTGGAACCGCAAGGAAATTCTACGTCGATTTAACAATATTTGGACCCGATCGGATGAAATCGGACCGATTTAGAGCGTTTTTAAATGTTATGAATCCGAATCTTATTTTATTTTTAGCCGATTTGAAATCGTTTTTTCGCCATAACTAGGTTTCTTTTAAATTTAGAGGGCTGGAATTGGTTTCATTGGAACCGCAAGAAAATTCTACGTCGATTTAACTATATTTGAACCCGATTGAATGAAATCGGACCGATTTAGAGCGTTTTTAAATGTTATGAATCCGAATATTATTGTATTTTTAGTCAATCTTAAATCGTTTTTTCGCCATAACTCGGCCGCTAATAGACTTATAGGGCTGAAAATGGTCTCTTTGGAACCGCAAGGAAATTATACGTCGATTAAGTTATATTTGGACCCGATCGGATGAAATCGGACCGATTTAGAGCGTTTTTAAATGTTATGAATCCGAATATTATTTTATTTTTAGCCGATTTGAAATAGTTTTTTCGAAATAACTCGGTCTCTTTTAAATTTAGAGGGCTGGAATTGGTTACATTGGAAGCGCAAGGAAATTCTACGTCGATTTAACAATATTTGGACCCGATCGGATGAAATCGGACTGATTTAGAGCGTTTTTAAATGTTATGAATCCGAATCTTATTTTATTTTTAGCCAATTTGAAATCGTTTTTTCGCCATAACTCGGTCTCTTTTAAATTTAGAGGGCTGGAATTGGTTTCATTGGAAGCGCAAGGAAAACTTAAGTCGATTTAACTATAATTGGACCTGATCGGTTGAAATCGGACCGATTTAGAGCGTTTTTAAATGTTATGAATCCGAATATTATTGTATTTTAAGCAGATTTCAAATAGTTTTTTTGCAAAAACTCGGTCTATATTAGATTTAGGGGGCTGGAATTAGTCTCATTGGAAGCGCAAAGAAATTCTTCGTCGATTAAGCTATATTTGGACCCGATCGGATGAAATCGGACCGATTTAGAGCGTTTATAAATGTTATGATTCCGAATCTTATTTTATTTTTAGTCAATCTCAAATCGTTTTTTCGCCATAACTCGGCCGCTAATAGACTTATAGGGCTGGAAATGGTCTCTTTGGAACCGCAAGGAAATTATACGTCGATTAAGTTATATTTGGACCCGATCGGATGAAATCGGACCGATTTAGAGCGTTTTTAAATGTTATGAATCCGAATATTATTTTATTTTTAGCCGATTTGAAATAGTTTTTTCGAAATAACTCGGTCTCTTTTAAATTTAGAGGGCTGGAATTGGTTTCATTGGAAGCGCAAGGAAATTCTAAGTTGATTTAACTATAATTGGACCCGATCGGTTGAAATCGGACCGATTTAGAGCGTTTTTAAATGTTATGAATCCGAATATTATTGTATTTTTAGCCGATTTGAAATCGTTTTTTCGAGATTACTCGGTCCCTATTTAATTTAGAGTGCTGAAAATGGTCGTATTGGAACCGCAAGGAAATTCTACGACGATTTAACAATATTTGGACCCGATCGGATGAAATCGGACCGATTTAGAGCGTTTTTAAATGTTATGAATCCGAATCTTATTTTATTTTTAGCCGATTTGAAATCGTTTTTTAGCCATAACTCGGTCTCTTTTAAATTTAGAGGGCTGGAATTGGTTTCATTAAAAGCGCAAAGAAATTCTAAGTCGATTTAACTATAATTGGACCCGATCGGTTGAAATCGGACCGATTTAGAGCGTTTTTAAATGTTATGAATCCGAATATTATTGTATTTTTAGCCGATTTGAAATGGTTTTTTCGACATTAATCGGTCCCTATTAAATTTAGAGGGCTGAAAATGGTCGTATTGGAACCGCAAGGAAATTCTACGTCGATTTAACAATATTTGGACCCGATCGGATGAAATCGGACCGATTTAGAGCGTTTTTAAATGTTATGAATCCGAATCTTATTTTATTTTTAGCCGATTTGAAATCGTTTTTTCGCCATAACTAGGTTTCTTTTAAATTTAGAGGGCTGGAATTGGTTTCATTGGAACCGCAAGAAAATTCTACGTCGATTTAACTATATTTGAACCCGATTGAATGAAATCGGACCGATTTAGAGCGTTTTTAAATGTTATGAATCCGAATATTATTGTATTTTTAGTCAATCTTAAATCGTTTTTTCGCCATTACTCGGCCGCTAATAGACTTATAGGGCTGAAAATGGTCTCTTTGGAACCGCAAGGAAATTATACGTCGATTAAGTTATATTTGGACCCGATCGGATGAAATCGGACCGATTTAGAGCGTTTTTAAATGTTATGAATCCGAATATTATTTTATTTTTAGCCGATTTGAAATAGTTTTTTCGAAATAACTCGGTCTCTTTTAAATTTAGAGGGCTGGAATTGGTTTTATTGGAAGCGCAAGGAAATTCTACGTCGATTTAACAATATTTGGACCCGATCGGATGAAATCGGACCGATTTAGAGCGTTTTTAAATGTTATGAATCCGAATCTTATTTTATTTTTAGCCAATTTGAAATTGTTTTTTCGCCATAACTCGGTCTCTTTTAAATTTAGAGGGCTGGAATTGGTTTCATTGGAAGCGCAAGGAAAACCTAAGTCGATTTAACTATAATTGGACCTGATCGGTTGAAATCGGACCGATTTAGAGCGTTTTTAAATGTTATGAATCCGAATATTATTGTATTTTAAGCAGATTTCAAATAGTTTTTTTGCAAAAACTCGGTCTATATTTGACTTAGGGGGCTGGAATTAGTCTCATTGGAAGCGCAAAGAAATTCTTCGTCGATTAAGCTATATTTGGACCCGATCAGATGAAATCGGACCGATTTAGAGCGTTTTTAAATGTTATGAATCCGAATATTATTGTATTTTTAGCCGATTTGAAATCGTTTTTTCGAGATTACTCGGTCCCTATTAAATTTAGAGGGCTGAAAATGGTCGTATTGGAACCGCAAGGAAATTCTACGTCGATTTAACAATAATTGGACCCGATCGGATGAAATCGGACCCATTTAGAGCGTTTTTAAATGTTATGAATCCGAATCTTATTTTATTTTTAGCCGATTTGAAATCGTTTTTTCGCCATAACTAGGTTTCTTTTAAATTTAGAGGGCTGGAATTGGTTTCATTGGAACCGCAAGAAAATTCTACGTCGATTTAACTATATTTGAACCCGATTGAATGAAATCGGACCGATTTAGAGCGTTTTTAAATGTTATGAATCCGAATATTATTGTATTTTTAGTCAATCTTAAATCGTTTTTTCGCCATAACTCGGCCGCTAATAGACTTATAGGGCTGAAAATGGTCTCTTTGGAACCGCAAGGAAATTATACGTCGATAAAGTTATATTTGGACCCGATCGGATGAAATCGGACCGATTTAGAGCGTTTTTAAATGTTATGAATCCGAATATTATTTTATTTTTAGCCGATTTGAAATAGTTTTTTCGAAATAACTCGGTCTCTTTTAAATTTAGAGGGCTGGAATTGGTTTCATTGGAAGCGCAAGGAAATTCTACGTCGATTTAACAATATTTGGACCCGATCGGATGAAATCGGACTGATTTAGAGCGTTTTTAAATGTTATGAATCCGAATCTTATTTTATTTTTAGCCAATTTGAAATCGTTTTTTCGCCATAACTCGGTCTCTTTTAAATTTAGAGGGCTGGAATTGGTTTCATTGGAAGCGCAAGGAAAACTTAAGTCGATTTAACTATAATTGGACCTGATCGGTTGAAATCGGACCGATTTAGAGCGTTTTTAAATGTTATGAATCCGAATATTATTGTATTTTAAGCAGATTTCAAATAGTTTTTTTGCAAAAACTCGGTCTATATTTGACTTAGGGGGCTGGAATTAGTCTCATTGGAAGCGCAAAGAAATTCTTCGTCGATTAAGCTATATTTGGACCCGATCAGATGAAATCGGACCGATTTAGAGCGTTTTTAAATGTTATGAATCCGAATATTATTGTATTTTTAGCCGATTTGAAATCGTTTTTTCGAGATTACTCGGTCCCTATTTAATTTAGAGTGCTGAAAATGGTCGTATTGGAACCGCAAGGAAATTCTACGACGATTTAACAATATTTGGACCCGATCGGATGAAATCGGACCGATTTAGAGCGTTTTTAAATGTTATGAATCCGAATCTTATTTTATTTTTAGCCGATTTGAAATCGTTTTTTCGCCATAACTAGGTCTCTTTTAAATTTAGAGGGCTGGAATTGGTTTCAATGGAACCGCAAGAAAATTCTACGTCGATTTAACTATATTTGAACCCGATTGAATGAAATCGGACCGATTTAGAGCGTTTTTAAATTTTATGAAACCGAATATTCTTCGAAATATTAGCTTATACATCCATATTATTATACATATTATTATATTTTAAGCCGATCTCAAATTGTTTGTCGCCATAACTCGGCTGCTAATAGACTTATAGGGCTGAAAATGGTGTCATTGGAACCGCGTGCAAATTCTACGTCGATTGAGCTATATTTGGACCCGATCGGATGAAAGCGGACCGATTAAGGGCGTTTTTAAATGTTATGAATCCGAATATTCTTCGAAATATTAGATTATACAATCATATTGTGTACAATAATTATCGTATATGATAATTATTGTATACATATAATTGTATTTTTAGCCAATCTCAAATCGTTTTTTCACCATAACTCGGCCGCTATAAGACTCAGAGGGCTGGAAATAGTCTCATTGGAAGCGCAAGGAAATTCTACGTCGATTTAACTATATTTGAACCCGATTGAATGAAATCGGACCGATATAGAGCGTTTTTAAATGTTATGAATCCGAATATTATTTTATTTTTAGCCGATTTGAAATCGTTTTATCGACATAACTCGGTCCCTATTACATTTAGAGGCCTGGAATTGGTCGTATTGGAACGGCAAGTAAATTCTACGTCGATTTAACTATATTTGGACCCGAACGGATGAAATCGGACCGATTTAGAGCGTTTTTAATTTTTATGAAACCGAATATTATTGTATTTTAAGCAGATTTCAAATTGTTTTTTCGCCAAAACTCGGTCTATATTAGACTTAAGGGGCTGGAATTAGTCTCATTGGAAGCGCAAGGAAATTCTCCGTCGATTAAGCTATATTTGGACCCGATCAGATGAAATCGAACCGATTTAGAGCGTTTTTAAACTTTATGAATCCGAATATTATTGTATTTTTAGCCGATTTCAAATCGTTTTTTCGACATTTCTCGGTCCCTATTAAATTTAAAGGACTGGAATTGGTCGCATTGGAACCGCGAGGAAATTCTACGTCGATTTAACAATATTTGGACCCGATCGGATGAAATCGGACCGATTTAGAGCGTTTTTAAATGTTATGAATCCGAATCTTATTTTATTTTTAGCCGATTTGAAATCGTTTTTTCGCCATTACTCGGTCTCTTTAAAATTTAGAGGGCTGGAATTGGTTTCATTGGAAGCGCAAGGAAATTCTACGTCGATTTAATAATATTTGGACCCGATCGGATGAAATCGGACCGATTTAGAGCGTTTTTAAATGTTATGAATCCGAATCTTATTTTATTTTTAGCCAATTTGAAATCGTTTTTTCGCCATAACTCGGTCTCTTTTAAATTTAGAGGGCTGGAATTGGTTTCATTGGAAGCGCAAGGAAAATCTAAGTCGATTTAACTATAATTGGACCCGATCGGTTGAAATCGGACCGATTTAGAGCGTTTTTAAATGTTATGAATCCGAATATTATTGTATTTTTAGCCGATTTGAAATCGTTTTTTCAAGATTACTCGGTCCCTATTTAATTTAGAGGGCTGGAATTGGTTGCATTGGAACCGTGCGGAAATTCTACGTCGATTTAACAATATTTCGACCCGATCGGATGAAATCGGACCGATTTAGAGCGTTTTTAAATGTTGTGAATCCGAATCTTATTTTATTTTTAGCCGATTTGAAATCGTTTTTTAGCCATAACTCGGTCTCTTTTAAATTTAGAGGGCTGGAATTGGTTTCATTGGAAGCGCAAGGAAATTCTAAGTCGATTTAACTATAATTGGACCCGATCGGTTGAAATCGGACCGATTTAGAGCGTTTTTAAATGTTATGAATCCGAATATTATTGTATTTTTAGCCGATTTGAAATGGTTTTTTCGACATTAATTGGTCCCTATTAAATTTAGAGGGCTGAAAATGGTCGTATTGGAACCGCAAGGAAATTCTACGTCGATTTAACAATATTTGGACCCGATCGGATGAAATCGGACCGATTTAGAGCGTTTTTAAATGTTATGAATCCGAATCTTATTTTATTTTTAGCCGATTTGAAATCGTTTTTTCGCCATAACTAGGTTTCTTTTAAATTTAGAGGGCTGGAATTGGTTTCATTGGAACCGCAAGAAAATTCTACGTCGATTTAACTATATTTGAACCCGATTGAATGAAATCGGACCGATTTAGAGCGTTTTTAAATGTTATGAATCCGAATATTATTGTATTTTTAGTCAATCTTAAATCGTTTTTTCGCCATAACTCGGCCGCTAATAGACTTATAGGGCTGAAAATGGTCTCTTTGGAACCGCAAGGAAATTATACGTCGATTAAGTTATATTTGGACCCGATCGGATGAAATCGGACCGATTTAGAGCGTTTTTAAATGTTATGAATCCGAATATTATTTTATTTTTAGCCGATTTGAAATAGTTTTTTCGAAATAACTCGGTCTCTTTTAAATTTAGAGGGCTGGAATTGGTTACATTGGAAGCGCAAGGAAATTCTACGTCGATTTAACAATATTTGGACCCGATCGGATGAAATCGGACTGATTTAGAGCGTTTTTAAATGTTATGAATCCGAATCTTATTTTATTTTTAGCCAATTTGAAATCGTTTTTTCGCCATAACTCGGTCTCTTTTAAATTTAGAGGGCTGGAATTGGTTTCATTGGAAGCGCAAGGAAAACTTAAGTCGATTTAACTATAATTGGACCTGATCGGTTGAAATCGGACCGATTTAGAGCGTTTTTAAATGTTATGAATCCGAATATTATTGTATTTTAAGCAGATTTCAAATAGTTTTTTTGCAAAAACTCGGTCTATATTAGATTTAGGGGGCTGGAATTAGTCTCATTGGAAGCGCAAAGAAATTCTTCGTCGATTAAGCTATATTTGGACCCGATCGGATGAAATCGGACCGATTTAGAGCGTTTATAAATGTTATGATTCCGAATCTTATTTTATTTTTAGTCAATCTCAAATCGTTTTTTCGCCATAACTCGGCCGCTAATAGACTTATAGGGCTGGAAATGGTCTCTTTGGAACCGCAAGGAAATTATACGTCGATTAAGTTATATTTGGACCCGATCGGATGAAATCGGACCGATTTAGAGCGTTTTTAAATGTTATGAATCCGAATATTATTTTATTTTTAGCCGATTTGAAATAGTTTTTTCGAAATAACTCGGTCTCTTTTAAATTTAGAGGGCTGGAATTGGTTTCATTGGAAGCGCAAGGAAATTCTAAGTTGATTTAACTATAATTGGACCCGATCGGTTGAAATCGGACCGATTTAGAGCGTTTTTAAATGTTATGAATCCGAATATTATTGTATTTTTAGCCGATTTGAAATCGTTTTTTCGAGATTACTCGGTCCCTATTTAATTTAGAGTGCTGAAAATGGTCGTATTGGAACCGCAAGGAAATTCTACGACGATTTAACAATATTTGGACCCGATCGGATGAAATCGGACCGATTTAGAGCGTTTTTAAATGTTATGAATCCGAATCTTATTTTATTTTTAGCCGATTTGAAATCGTTTTTTAGCCATAACTCGGTCTCTTTTAAATTTAGAGGGCTGGAATTGGTTTCATTAAAAGCGCAAAGAAATTCTAAGTCGATTTAACTATAATTGGACCCGATCGGTTGAAATCGGACCGATTTAGAGCGTTTTTAAATGTTATGAATCCGAATATTATTGTATTTTTAGCCGATTTGAAATGGTTTTTTCGACATTAATCGGTCCCTATTAAATTTAGAGGGCTGAAAATGGTCGTATTGGAACCGCAAGGAAATTCTACGTCGATTTAACAATATTTGGACCCGATCGGATGAAATCGGACCGATTTAGAGCGTTTTTAAATGTTATGAATCCGAATCTTATTTTATTTTTAGCCAATTTGAAATCGTTTTTTCGCCATAACTCGGTCTCTTTTAAATTTAGAGGGCTGGAATTGGTTTCATTGGAAGCGCAAGGAAAACTTAAGTCGATTTAACTATAATTGGACCTGATCGGTTGAAATCGGACCGATTTAGAGCGTTTTTAAATGTTATGAATCCGAATATTATTGTATTTTAAGCAGATTTCAAATAGTTTTTTTGCAAAAACTCGGTCTATATTAGATTTAGGGGGCTGGAATTAGTCTCATTGGAAGCGCAAAGAAATTCTTCGTCGATTAAGCTATATTTGGACCCGATCGGATGAAATCGGACCGATTTAGAGCGTTTATAAATGTTATGATTCCGAATCTTATTTTATTTTTAGTCAATCTCAAATCGTTTTTTCGCCATAACTCGGCCGCTAATAGACTTATAGGGCTGGAAATGGTCTCTTTGGAACCGCAAGGAAATTATACGTCGATTAAGTTATATTTGGACCCGATCGGATGAAATCGGACCGATTTAGAGCGTTTTTAAATGTTATGAATCCGAATATTATTTTATTTTTAGCCGATTTGAAATAGTTTTTTCGAAATAACTCGGTCTCTTTTAAATTTAGAGGGCTGGAATTGGTTTCATTGGAAGCGCAAGGAAATTCTAAGTTGATTTAACTATAATTGGACCCGATCGGTTGAAATCGGACCGATTTAGAGCGTTTTTAAATGTTATGAATCCGAATATTATTGTATTTTTAGCCGATTTGAAATCGTTTTTTCGAGATTACTCGGTCCCTATTTAATTTAGAGTGCTGAAAATGGTCGTATTGGAACCGCAAGGAAATTCTACGACGATTTAACAATATTTGGACCCGATCGGATGAAATCGGACCGATTTAGAGCGTTTTTAAATGTTATGAATCCGAATCTTATTTTATTTTTAGCCGATTTGAAATCGTTTTTTAGCCATAACTCGGTCTCTTTTAAATTTAGAGGGCTGGAATTGGTTTCATTAAAAGCGCAAAGAAATTCTAAGTCGATTTAACTATAATTGGACCCGATCGGTTGAAATCGGACCGATTTAGAGCGTTTTTAAATGTTATGAATCCGAATATTATTGTATTTTTAGCCGATTTGAAATGGTTTTTTCGACATTAATCGGTCCCTATTAAATTTAGAGGGCTGAAAATGGTCGTATTGGAACCGCAAGGAAATTCTACGTCGATTTAACAATATTTGGACCCGATCGGATGAAATCGGACCGATTTAGAGCGTTTTTAAATGTTATGAATCCGAATCTTATTTTATTTTTAGCCGATTTGAAATCGTTTTTTCGCCATAACTAGGTTTCTTTTAAATTTAGAGGGCTGGAATTGGTTTCATTGGAACCGCAAGAAAATTCTACGTCGATTTAACTATATTTGAACCCGATTGAATGAAATCGGACCGATTTAGAGCGTTTTTAAATGTTATGAATCCGAATATTATTGTATTTTTAGTCAATCTTAAATCGTTTTTTCGCCATTACTCGGCCGCTAATAGACTTATAGGGCTGAAAATGGTCTCTTTGGAACCGCAAGGAAATTATACGTCGATTAAGTTATATTTGGACCCGATCGGATGAAATCGGACCGATTTAGAGCGTTTTTAAATGTTATGAATCCGAATATTATTTTATTTTTAGCCGATTTGAAATAGTTTTTTCGAAATAACTCGGTCTCTTTTAAATTTAGAGGGCTGGAATTGGTTTTATTGGAAGCGCAAGGAAATTCTACGTCGATTTAACAATATTTGGACCCGATCGGATGAAATCGGACCGATTTAGAGCGTTTTTAAATGTTATGAATCCGAATCTTATTTTATTTTTAGCCAATTTGAAATTGTTTTTTCGCCATAACTCGGTCTCTTTTAAATTTAGAGGGCTGGAATTGGTTTCATTGGAAGCGCAAGGAAAACCTAAGTCGATTTAACTATAATTGGACCTGATCGGTTGAAATCGGACCGATTTAGAGCGTTTTTAAATGTTATGAATCCGAATATTATTGTATTTTAAGCAGATTTCAAATAGTTTTTTTGCAAAAACTCGGTCTATATTTGACTTAGGGGGCTGGAATTAGTCTCATTGGAAGCGCAAAGAAATTCTTCGTCGATTAAGCTATATTTGGACCCGATCAGATGAAATCGGACCGATTTAGAGCGTTTTTAAATGTTATGAATCCGAATATTATTGTATTTTTAGCCGATTTGAAATCGTTTTTTCGAGATTACTCGGTCCCTATTTAATTTAGAGTGCTGAAAATGGTCGTATTGGAACCGCAAGGAAATTCTACGACGATTTAACAATATTTGGACCCGATCGGATGAAATCGGACCGATTTAGAGCGTTTTTAAATGTTATGAATCCGAATCTTATTTTATTTTTAGCCGATTTGAAATCGTTTTTTCGCCATAACTAGGTCTCTTTTAAATTTAGAGGGCTGGAATTGGTTTCAATGGAACCGCAAGAAAATTCTACGTCGATTTAACTATATTTGAACCCGATTGAATGAAATCGGACCGATTTAGAGCGTTTTTAAATTTTATGAAACCGAATATTCTTCGAAATATTAGCTTATACATCCATATTATTATACATATTATTATATTTTAAGCCGATCTCAAATTGTTTGTCGCCATAACTCGGCTGCTAATAGACTTATAGGGCTGAAAATGGTGTCATTGGAACCGCGTGCAAATTCTACGTCGATTGAGCTATATTTGGACCCGATCGGATGAAAGCGGACCGATTAAGGGCGTTTTTAAATGTTATGAATCCGAATATTCTTCGAAATATTAGATTATACAATCATATTGTGTACAATAATTATCGTATATGATAATTATTGTATACATATAATTGTATTTTTAGCCAATCTCAAATCGTTTTTTCACCATAACTCGGCCGCTATAAGACTCAGAGGGCTGGAAATAGTCTCATTGGAAGCGCAAGGAAATTCTACGTCGATTTAACTATATTTGAACCCGATTGAATGAAATCGGACCGATTTAGAGCGTTTTTAAATGTTATGAATCCGAATATTATTGTATTTTTAGTCAATCTTAAATCGTTTTTTCGCCATAACTCGGCCGCTAATAGACTTATAGGGCTGAAAATGGTCTCTTTGGAACCGCAAGGAAATTATACGTCGATAAAGTTATATTTGGACCCGATCGGATGAAATCGGACCGATTTAGAGCGTTTTTAAATGTTATGAATCCGAATATTATTTTATTTTTAGCCGATTTGAAATAGTTTTTTCGAAATAACTCGGTCTCTTTTAAATTTAGAGGGCTGGAATTGGTTTCATTGGAAGCGCAAGGAAATTCTACGTCGATTTAACAATATTTGGACCCGATCGGATGAAATCGGACTGATTTAGAGCGTTTTTAAATGTTATGAATCCGAATCTTATTTTATTTTTAGCCAATTTGAAATCGTTTTTTCGCCATAACTCGGTCTCTTTTAAATTTAGAGGGCTGGAATTGGTTTCATTGGAAGCGCAAGGAAAACTTAAGTCGATTTAACTATAATTGGACCTGATCGGTTGAAATCGGACCGATTTAGAGCGTTTTTAAATGTTATGAATCCGAATATTATTGTATTTTAAGCAGATTTCAAATAGTTTTTTTGCAAAAACTCGGTCTATATTTGACTTAGGGGGCTGGAATTAGTCTCATTGGAAGCGCAAAGAAATTCTTCGTCGATTAAGCTATATTTGGACCCGATCAGATGAAATCGGACCGATTTAGAGCGTTTTTAAATGTTATGAATCCGAATATTATTGTATTTTTAGCCGATTTGAAATCGTTTTTTCGAGATTACTCGGTCCCTATTTAATTTAGAGTGCTGAAAATGGTCGTATTGGAACCGCAAGGAAATTCTACGACGATTTAACAATATTTGGACCCGATCGGATGAAATCGGACCGATTTAGAGCGTTTTTAAATGTTATGAATCCGAATCTTATTTTATTTTTAGCCGATTTGAAATCGTTTTTTCGCCATAACTAGGTCTCTTTTAAATTTAGAGGGCTGGAATTGGTTTCAATGGAACCGCAAGAAAATTCTACGTCGATTTAACTATATTTGAACCCGATTGAATGAAATCGGACCGATTTAGAGCGTTTTTAAATTTTATGAAACCGAATATTCTTCGAAATATTAGCTTATACATCCATATTATTATACATATTATTATATTTTAAGCCGATCTCAAATTGTTTGTCGCCATAACTCGGCTGCTAATAGACTTATAGGGCTGAAAATGGTGTCATTGGAACCGCGTGCAAATTCTACGTCGATTGAGCTATATTTGGACCCGATCGGATGAAAGCGGACCGATTAAGGGCGTTTTTAAATGTTATGAATCCGAATATTCTTCGAAATATTAGATTATACAATCATATTGTGTACAATAATTATCGTATATGATAATTATTGTATACATATAATTGTATTTTTAGCCAATCTCAAATCGTTTTTTCACCATAACTCGGCCGCTATAAGACTCAGAGGGCTGGAAATAGTCTCATTGGAAGCGCAAGGAAATTCTACGTCGATTTAACTATATTTGAACCCGATTGAATGAAATCGGACCGATATAGAGCGTTTTTAAATGTTATGAATCCGAATATTATTTTATTTTTAGCCGATTTGAAATCGTTTTATCGACATAACTCGGTCCCTATTTCATTTAGAGGCCTGGAATTGGTCGTATTGGAACGGCAAGTAAATTCTACGTCGATTTAACTATATTTGGACCCGAACGGATGAAATCGGACCGATTTAGAGCGTTTTTAATTTTTATGAAACCGAATATTATTGTATTTTAAGCAGATTTCAAATTGTTTTTTCGCCAAAACTCGGTCTATATTAGACTTAAGGGGCTGGAATTAGTCTCATTGGAAGCGCAAGGAAATTCTCCGTCGATTAAGCTATATTTGGACCCGATCAGATGAAATCGAACCGATTTAGAGCGTTTTTAAACTTTATGAATCCGAATATTATTGTATTTTTAGCCGATTTCAAATCGTTTTTTCGACATTTCTCGGTCCCTATTAAATTTAAAGGACTGGAATTGGTCGCATTGGAACCGCGAGGAAATTCTACGTCGATTTAACAATATTTGGACCCGATCGGATGAAATCGGACCGATTTAGAGCGTTTTTAAATGTTATGAATCCGAATCTTATTTTATTTTTAGCCGATTTGAAATCGTTTTTTCGCCATTACTCGGTCTCTTTAAAATTTAGAGGGCTGGAATTGGTTTCATTGGAAGCGCAAGGAAATTCTACGTCGATTTAACAATATTTGGACCCGATCGGATGAAATCGGACCGATTTAGAGCGTTTTTAAATGTTATGAATCCGAATCTTATTTTATTTTTAGCCAATTTGAAATCGTTTTTTCGCCATAACTCGGTCTCTTTTAAATTTAGAGGGCTGGAATTGGTTTCATTGGAAGCGCAAGGAAAATCTAAGTCGATTTAACTATAATTGGACCCGATCGGTTGAAATCGGACCGATTTAGAGCGTTTTTAAATGTTATGAATCCGAATATTATTGTATTTTTAGCCGATTTGAAATCGTTTTTTCAAGATTACTCGGTCCCTATTTAATTTAGAGGGCTGGAATTGGTTGCATTGGAACCGTGCGGAAATTCTACGTCGATTTAACAATATTTCGACCCGATCGGATGAAATCGGACCGATTTAGAGCGTTTTTAAATGTTGTGAATCCGAATCTTATTTTATTTTTAGCCGATTTGAAATCGTTTTTTAGCCATAACTCGGTCTCTTTTAAATTTAGAGGGCTGGAATTGGTTTCATTGGAAGCGCAAGGAAATTCTAAGTCGATTTAACTATAATTGGACCCGATCGGTTGAAATCGGACCGATTTAGAGCGTTTTTAAATGTTATGAATCCGAATATTATTGTATTTTTAGCCGATTTGAAATGGTTTTTTCGACATTAATTGGTCCCTATTAAATTTAGAGGGCTGAAAATGGTCGTATTGGAACCGCAAGGAAATTCTACGTCGATTTAACAATATTTGGACCCGATCGGATGAAATCGGACCGATTTAGAGCGTTTTTAAATGTTATGAATCCGAATCTTATTTTATTTTTAGCCGATTTGAAATCGTTTTTTCGCCATAACTAGGTTTCTTTTAAATTTAGAGGGCTGGAATTGGTTTCATTGGAACCGCAAGAAAATTCTACGTCGATTTAACTATATTTGAACCCGATTGAATGAAATCGGACCGATTTAGAGCGTTTTTAAATGTTATGAATCCGAATATTATTGTATTTTTAGTCAATCTTAAATCGTTTTTTCGCCATAACTCGGCCGCTAATAGACTTATAGGGCTGAAAATGGTCTCTTTGGAACCGCAAGGAAATTATACGTCGATTAAGTTATATTTGGACCCGATCGGATGAAATCGGACCGATTTAGAGCGTTTTTAAATGTTATGAATCCGAATATTATTTTATTTTTAGCCGATTTGAAATAGTTTTTTCGAAATAACTCGGTCTCTTTTAAATTTAGAGGGCTGGAATTGGTTACATTGGAAGCGCAAGGAAATTCTACGTCGATTTAACAATATTTGGACCCGATCGGATGAAATCGGACTGATTTAGAGCGTTTTTAAATGTTATGAATCCGAATCTTATTTTATTTTTAGCCAATTTGAAATCGTTTTTTCGCCATAACTCGGTCTCTTTTAAATTTAGAGGGCTGGAATTGGTTTCATTGGAAGCGCAAGGAAAACTTAAGTCGATTTAACTATAATTGGACCTGATCGGTTGAAATCGGACCGATTTAGAGCGTTTTTAAATGTTATGAATCCGAATATTATTGTATTTTAAGCAGATTTCAAATAGTTTTTTTGCAAAAACTCGGTCTATATTAGACTTAGGGGGCTGGAATTAGTCTCATTGGAAGCGCAAAGAAATTCTTCGTCGATTAAGCTATATTTGGACCCGATCGGATGAAATCGGACCGATTTAGAGCGTTTATAAATGTTATGATTCCGAATCTTATTTTATTTTTAGTCAATCTCAAATCGTTTTTTCGCCATAACTCGGCCGCTAATAGACTTATAGGGCTGGAAATGGTCTCTTTGGAACCGCAAGGAAATTATACGTCGATTAAGTTATATTTGGACCCGATCGGATGAAATCGGACCGATTTAGAGCGTTTTTAAATGTTATGAATCCGAATATTATTTTATTTTTAGCCGATTTGAAATAGTTTTTTCGAAATAACTCGGTCTCTTTTAAATTTAGAGGGCTGGAATTGGTTTCATTGGAAGCGCAAGGAAATTCTAAGTTGATTTAACTATAATTGGACCCGATCGGTTGAAATCGGACCGATTTAGAGCGTTTTTAAATGTTATGAATCCGAATATTATTGTATTTTTAGCCGATTTGAAATCGTTTTTTCGAGATTACTCGGTCCCTATTTAATTTAGAGTGCTGAAAATGGTCGTATTGGAACCGCAAGGAAATTCTACGACGATTTAACAATATTTGGACCCGATCGGATGAAATCGGACCGATTTAGAGCGTTTTTAAATGTTATGAATCCGAATCTTATTTTATTTTTAGCCGATTTGAAATCGTTTTTTAGCCATAACTCGGTCTCTTTTAAATTTAGAGGGCTGGAATTGGTTTCATTAAAAGCGCAAAGAAATTCTAAGTCGATTTAACTATAATTGGACCCGATCGGTTGAAATCGGACCGATTTAGAGCGTTTTTAAATGTTATGAATCCGAATATTATTGTATTTTTAGCCGATTTGAAATGGTTTTTTCGACATTAATCGGTCCCTATTAAATTTAGAGGGCTGAAAATGGTCGTATTGGAACCGCAAGGAAATTCTACGTCAATTTAACAATATTTGGACCCGATCGGATGAAATCGGACCGATTTAGAGCGTTTTTAAATGTTATGAATCCGAATCTTATTTTATTTTTAGCCGATTTGAAATCGTTTTTTCGCCATAACTAGGTTTCTTTTAAATTTAGAGGGCTGGAATTGGTTTCATTGGAACCGCAAGAAAATTCTACGTCGATTTAACTATATTTGAACCCGATTGAATGAAATCGGACCGATTTAGAGCGTTTTTAAATGTTATGAATCCGAATATTATTGTATTTTTAGTCAATCTTAAATCGTTTTTTCGCCATTACTCGGCCGCTAATAGACTTATAGGGCTGAAAATGGTCTCTTTGGAACCGCAAGGAAATTATACGTCGATTAAGTTATATTTGGACCCGATCGGATGAAATCGGACCGATTTAGAGCGTTTTTAAATGTTATGAATCCGAATATTATTTTATTTTTAGCCGATTTGAAATAGTTTTTTCGAAATAACTCGGTCTCTTTTAAATTTAGAGGGCTGGAATTGGTTTTATTGGAAGCGCAAGGAAATTCTACGTCGATTTAACAATATTTGGACCCGATCGGATGAAATCGGACCGATTTAGAGCGTTTTTAAATGTTATGAATCCGAATCTTATTTTATTTTTAGCCAATTTGAAATTGTTTTTTCGCCATAACTCGGTCTCTTTTAAATTTAGAGGGCTGGAATTGGTTTCATTGGAAGCGCAAGGAAAACCTAAGTCGATTTAACTATAATTGGACCTGATCGGTTGAAATCGGACCGATTTAGAGCGTTTTTAAATGTTATGAATCCGAATATTATTGTATTTTTAGCCGATTTGAAATCGTTTTTTCGAGATTACTCGGTCCCTATTTAATTTAGAGTGCTGAAAATGGTCGTATTGGAACCGCAAGGAAATTCTACGACGATTTAACAATATTTGGACCCGATCGGATGAAATCGGACCGATTTAGAGCGTTTTTAAATGTTATGAATCCGAATCTTATTTTATTTTTAGCCGATTTGAAATCGTTTTTTAGCCATAACTCGGTCTCTTTTAAATTTAGAGGGCTGGAATTGGTTTCATTAAAAGCGCAAAGAAATTCTAAGTCGATTTAACTATAATTGGACCCGATCGGTTGAAATCGGACCGATTTAGAGCGTTTTTAAATGTTATGAATCCGAATATTATTGTATTTTTAGCCGATTTGAAATGGTTTTTTCGACATTAATCGGTCCCTATTAAATTTAGAGGGCTGAAAATGGTCGTATTGGAACCGCAAGGAAATTCTACGTCGATTTAACAATATTTGGACCCGATCGGATGAAATCGGACCGATTTAGAGCGTTTTTAAATGTTATGAATCCGAATCTTATTTTATTTTTAGCCGATTTGAAATCGTTTTTTCGCCATAACTAGGTTTCTTTTAAATTTAGAGGGCTGGAATTGGTTTCATTGGAACCGCAAGAAAATTCTACGTCGATTTAACTATATTTGAACCCGATTGAATGAAATCGGACCGATTTAGAGCGTTTTTAAATGTTATGAATCCGAATATTATTGTATTTTTAGTCAATCTTAAATCGTTTTTTCGCCATTACTCGGCCGCTAATAGACTTATAGGGCTGAAAATGGTCTCTTTGGAACCGCAAGGAAATTATACGTCGATTAAGTTATATTTGGACCCGATCGGATGAAATCGGACCGATTTAGAGCGTTTTTAAATGTTATGAATCCGAATATTATTTTATTTTTAGCCGATTTGAAATAGTTTTTTCGAAATAACTCGGTCTCTTTTAAATTTAGAGGGCTGGAATTGGTTTTATTGGAAGCGCAAGGAAATTCTACGTCGATTTAACAATATTTGGACCCGATCGGATGAAATCGGACCGATTTAGAGCGTTTTTAAATGTTATGAATCCGAATCTTATTTTATTTTTAGCCAATTTGAAATTGTTTTTTCGCCATAACTCGGTCTCTTTTAAATTTAGAGGGCTGGAATTGGTTTCATTGGAAGCGCAAGGAAAACCTAAGTCGATTTAACTATAATTGGACCTGATCGGTTGAAATCGGACCGATTTAGAGCGTTTTTAAATGTTATGAATCCGAATATTATTGTATTTTAAGCAGATTTCAAATAGTTTTTTTGCAAAAACTCGGTCTATATTTGACTTAGGGGGCTGGAATTAGTCTCATTGGAAGCGCAAAGAAATTCTTCGTCGATTAAGCTATATTTGGACCCGATCAGATGAAATCGGACCGATTTAGAGCGTTTTTAAATGTTATGAATCCGAATATTATTGTATTTTTAGCCGATTTGAAATCGTTTTTTCGAGATTACTCGGTCCCTATTTAATTTAGAGTGCTGAAAATGGTCGTATTGGAACCGCAAGGAAATTCTACGACGATTTAACAATATTTGGACCCGATCGGATGAAATCGGACCGATTTAGAGCGTTTTTAAATGTTATGAATCCGAATCTTATTTTATTTTTAGCCGATTTGAAATCGTTTTTTCGCCATAACTAGGTCTCTTTTAAATTTAGAGGGCTGGAATTGGTTTCAATGGAACCGCAAGAAAATTCTACGTCGATTTAACTATATTTGAACCCGATTGAATGAAATCGGACCGATTTAGAGCGTTTTTAAATTTTATGAAACCGAATATTCTTCGAAATATTAGCTTATACATCCATATTATTATACATATTATTATATTTTAAGCCGATCTCAAATTGTTTGTCGCCATAACTCGGCTGCTAATAGACTTATAGGGCTGAAAATGGTGTCATTGGAACCGCGTGCAAATTCTACGTCGATTGAGCTATATTTGGACCCGATCGGATGAAAGCGGACCGATTAAGGGCGTTTTTAAATGTTATGAATCCGAATATTCTTCGAAATATTAGATTATACAATCATATTGTGTACAATAATTATCGTATATGATAATTATTGTATACATATAATTGTATTTTTAGCCAATCTCAAATCGTTTTTTCACCATAACTCGGCCGCTATAAGACTCAGAGGGCTGGAAATAGTCTCATTGGAAGCGCAAGGAAATTCTACGTCGATTTAACTATATTTGAACCCGATTGAATGAAATCGGACCGATTTAGAGCGTTTTTAAATGTTATGAATCCGAATATTATTGTATTTTTAGTCAATCTTAAATCGTTTTTTCGCCATAACTCGGCCGCTAATAGACTTATAGGGCTGAAAATGGTCTCTTTGGAACCGCAAGGAAATTATACGTCGATAAAGTTATATTTGGACCCGATCGGATGAAATCGGACCGATTTAGAGCGTTTTTAAATGTTATGAATCCGAATATTATTTTATTTTTAGCCGATTTGAAATAGTTTTTTCGAAATAACTCGGTCTCTTTTAAATTTAGAGGGCTGGAATTGGTTTCATTGGAAGCGCAAGGAAATTCTACGTCGATTTAACAATATTTGGACCCGATCGGATGAAATCGGACTGATTTAGAGCGTTTTTAAATGTTATGAATCCGAATCTTATTTTATTTTTAGCCAATTTGAAATCGTTTTTTCGCCATAACTCGGTCTCTTTTAAATTTAGAGGGCTGGAATTGGTTTCATTGGAAGCGCAAGGAAAACTTAAGTCGATTTAACTATAATTGGACCTGATCGGTTGAAATCGGACCGATTTAGAGCGTTTTTAAATGTTATGAATCCGAATATTATTGTATTTTAAGCAGATTTCAAATAGTTTTTTTGCAAAAACTCGGTCTATATTTGACTTAGGGGGCTGGAATTAGTCTCATTGGAAGCGCAAAGAAATTCTTCGTCGATTAAGCTATATTTGGACCCGATCAGATGAAATCGGACCGATTTAGAGCGTTTTTAAATGTTATGAATCCGAATATTATTGTATTTTTAGCCGATTTGAAATCGTTTTTTCGAGATTACTCGGTCCCTATTTAATTTAGAGTGCTGAAAATGGTCGTATTGGAACCGCAAGGAAATTCTACGACGATTTAACAATATTTGGACCCGATCGGATGAAATCGGACCGATTTAGAGCGTTTTTAAATGTTATGAATCCGAATCTTATTTTATTTTTAGCCGATTTGAAATCGTTTTTTCGCCATAACTAGGTCTCTTTTAAATTTAGAGGGCTGGAATTGGTTTCAATGGAACCGCAAGAAAATTCTACGTCGATTTAACTATATTTGAACCCGATTGAATGAAATCGGACCGATTTAGAGCGTTTTTAAATTTTATGAAACCGAATATTCTTCGAAATATTAGCTTATACATCCATATTATTATACATATTATTATATTTTAAGCCGATCTCAAATTGTTTGTCGCCATAACTCGGCTGCTAATAGACTTATAGGGCTGAAAATGGTGTCATTGGAACCGCGTGCAAATTCTACGTCGATTGAGCTATATTTGGACCCGATCGGATGAAAGCGGACCGATTAAGGGCGTTTTTAAATGTTATGAATCCGAATATTCTTCGAAATATTAGATTATACAATCATATTGTGTACAATAATTATCGTATATGATAATTATTGTATACATATAATTGTATTTTTAGCCAATCTCAAATCGTTTTTTCACCATAACTCGGCCGCTATAAGACTCAGAGGGCTGGAAATAGTCTCATTGGAAGCGCAAGGAAATTCTACGTCGATTTAACTATATTTGAACCCGATTGAATGAAATCGGACCGATATAGAGCGTTTTTAAATGTTATGAATCCGAATATTATTTTATTTTTAGCCGATTTGAAATCGTTTTATCGACATAACTCGGTCCCTATTTCATTTAGAGGCCTGGAATTGGTCGTATTGGAACGGCAAGTAAATTCTACGTCGATTTAACTATATTTGGACCCGAACGGATGAAATCGGACCGATTTAGAGCGTTTTTAATTTTTATGAAACCGAATATTATTGTATTTTAAGCAGATTTCAAATTGTTTTTTCGCCAAAACTCGGTCTATATTAGACTTAAGGGGCTGGAATTAGTCTCATTGGAAGCGCAAGGAAATTCTCCGTCGATTAAGCTATATTTGGACCCGATCAGATGAAATCGAACCGATTTAGAGCGTTTTTAAACTTTATGAATCCGAATATTATTGTATTTTTAGCCGATTTCAAATCGTTTTTTCGACATTTCTCGGTCCCTATTAAATTTAAAGGACTGGAATTGGTCGCATTGGAACCGCGAGGAAATTCTACGTCGATTTAACAATATTTGGACCCGATCGGATGAAATCGGACCGATTTAGAGCGTTTTTAAATGTTATGAATCCGAATCTTATTTTATTTTTAGCCGATTTGAAATCGTTTTTTCGCCATTACTCGGTCTCTTTAAAATTTAGAGGGCTGGAATTGGTTTCATTGGAAGCGCAAGGAAATTCTACGTCGATTTAACAATATTTGGACCCGATCGGATGAAATCGGACCGATTTAGAGCGTTTTTAAATGTTATGAATCCGAATCTTATTTTATTTTTAGCCAATTTGAAATCGTTTTTTCGCCATAACTCGGTCTCTTTTAAATTTAGAGGGCTGGAATTGGTTTCATTGGAAGCGCAAGGAAAATCTAAGTCGATTTAACTATAATTGGACCCGATCGGTTGAAATCGGACCGATTTAGAGCGTTTTTAAATGTTATGAATCCGAATATTATTGTATTTTTAGCCGATTTGAAATCGTTTTTTCAAGATTACTCGGTCCCTATTTAATTTAGAGGGCTGGAATTGGTTGCATTGGAACCGTGCGGAAATTCTACGTCGATTTAACAATATTTCGACCCGATCGGATGAAATCGGACCGATTTAGAGCGTTTTTAAATGTTGTGAATCCGAATCTTATTTTATTTTTAGCCGATTTGAAATCGTTTTTTAGCCATAACTCGGTCTCTTTTAAATTTAGAGGGCTGGAATTGGTTTCATTGGAAGCGCAAGGAAATTCTAAGTCGATTTAACTATAATTGGACCCGATCGGTTGAAATCGGACCGATTTAGAGCGTTTTTAAATGTTATGAATCCGAATATTATTGTATTTTTAGCCGATTTGAAATGGTTTTTTCGACATTAATTGGTCCCTATTAAATTTAGAGGGCTGAAAATGGTCGTATTGGAACCGCAAGGAAATTCTACGTCGATTTAACAATATTTGGACCCGATCGGATGAAATCGGACCGATTTAGAGCGTTTTTAAATGTTATGAATCCGAATCTTATTTTATTTTTAGCCGATTTGAAATCGTTTTTTCGCCATAACTAGGTTTCTTTTAAATTTAGAGGGCTGGAATTGGTTTCATTGGAACCGCAAGAAAATTCTACGTCGATTTAACTATATTTGAACCCGATTGAATGAAATCGGACCGATTTAGAGCGTTTTTAAATGTTATGAATCCGAATATTATTGTATTTTTAGTCAATCTTAAATCGTTTTTTCGCCATAACTCGGCCGCTAATAGACTTATAGGGCTGAAAATGGTCTCTTTGGAACCGCAAGGAAATTATACGTCGATTAAGTTATATTTGGACCCGATCGGATGAAATCGGACCGATTTAGAGCGTTTTTAAATGTTATGAATCCGAATATTATTTTATTTTTAGCCGATTTGAAATAGTTTTTTCGAAATAACTCGGTCTCTTTTAAATTTAGAGGGCTGGAATTGGTTTCATTGGAAGCGCAAGGAAATTCTACGTCGATTTAACAATATTTGGACCCGATCGGATGAAATCGGACTGATTTAGAGCGTTTTTAAATGTTATGAATCCGAATCTTATTTTATTTTTAGCCAATTTGAAATCGTTTTTTCGCCATAACTCGGTCTCTTTTAAATTTAGAGGGCTGGAATTGGTTTCATTGGAAGCGCAAGGAAAACTTAAGTCGATTTAACTATAATTGGACCTGATCGGTTGAAATCGGACCGATTTAGAGCGTTTTTAAATGTTATGAATCCGAATATTATTGTATTTTAAGCAGATTTCAAATAGTTTTTTTGCAAAAACTCGGTCTATATTTGACTTAGGGGGCTGGAATTAGTCTCATTGGAAGCGCAAAGAAATTCTTCGTCGATTAAGCTATATTTGGACCCGATCAGATGAAATCGGACCGATTTAGAGCGTTTTTAAATGTTATGAATCCGAATATTCTTCGAAATATTAGCTTATACATCCATATTATTATACATATTATTATATTTTAAGCCGATCTCAAATTGTTTGTCGAGGAAATTCTACGTCGATTTAACAATATTTGGACCCGATCGGATGAAATCGGACCGATTTAGAGCGTTTTTAAATGTTATGAATCCGAATCTTATTTTATTTTTAGCCGATTTGAAATCGTTTTTTCGCCATTACTCGGTCTCTTTAAAATTTAGAGGGCTGGAATTGGTTTCATTGGAACCGCAAGGAAATTATACGTCGATTAAGTTATATTTGGACCCGATCGGATGAAATCGGACCGATTTAGAGCGTTTTTAAATGTTATGAATCCGAATATTATTTTATTTTTAGCCGATTTGAAATAGTTTTTTCGAAATAACTCGGTCTCTTTTAAATTTAGAGGGCTGGAATTGGTTTCATTGGAAGCGCAAGGAAATTCTAAGTTGATTTAACTATAATTGGACCCGATCGGTTGAAATCGGACCGATTTAGAGCGTTTTTAAATGTTATGAATCCGAATATTATTGTATTTTTAGCCGATTTGAAATCGTTTTTTCGAGATTACTCGGTCCCTATTTAATTTAGAGTGCTGAAAATGGTCGTATTGGAACCGCAAGGAAATTCTACGACGATTTAACAATATTTGGACCCGATCGGATGAAATCGGACCGATTTAGAGCGTTTTTAAATGTTATGAATCCGAATCTTATTTTATTTTTAGCCGATTTGAAATCGTTTTTTAGCCATAACTCGGTCTCTTTTAAATTTAGAGGGCTGGAATTGGTTTCATTAAAAGCGCAAAGAAATTCTAAGTCGATTTAACTATAATTGGACCCGATCGGTTGAAATCGGACCGATTTAGAGCGTTTTTAAATGTTATGAATCCGAATATTATTGTATTTTTAGCCGATTTGAAATGGTTTTTTCGACATTAATCGGTCCCTATTAAATTTAGAGGGCTGAAAATGGTCGTATTGGAACCGCAAGGAAATTCTACGTCAATTTAACAATATTTGGACCCGATCGGATGAAATCGGACCGATTTAGAGCGTTTTTAAATGTTATGAATCCGAATCTTATTTTATTTTTAGCCGATTTGAAATCGTTTTTTCGCCATAACTAGGTTTCTTTTAAATTTAGAGGGCTGGAATTGGTTTCATTGGAACCGCAAGAAAATTCTACGTCGATTTAACTATATTTGAACCCGATTGAATGAAATCGGACCGATTTAGAGCGTTTTTAAATGTTATGAATCCGAATATTATTGTATTTTTAGTCAATCTTAAATCGTTTTTTCGCCATTACTCGGCCGCTAATAGACTTATAGGGCTGAAAATGGTCTCTTTGGAACCGCAAGGAAATTATACGTCGATTAAGTTATATTTGGACCCGATCGGATGAAATCGGACCGATTTAGAGCGTTTTTAAATGTTATGAATCCGAATATTATTTTATTTTTAGCCGATTTGAAATAGTTTTTTCGAAATAACTCGGTCTCTTTTAAATTTAGAGGGCTGGAATTGGTTTTATTGGAAGCGCAAGGAAATTCTACGTCGATTTAACAATATTTGGACCCGATCGGATGAAATCGGACCGATTTAGAGCGTTTTTAAATGTTATGAATCCGAATCTTATTTTATTTTTAGCCAATTTGAAATTGTTTTTTCGCCATAACTCGGTCTCTTTTAAATTTAGAGGGCTGGAATTGGTTTCATTGGAAGCGCAAGGAAAACCTAAGTCGATTTAACTATAATTGGACCTGATCGGTTGAAATCGGACCGATTTAGAGCGTTTTTAAATGTTATGAATCCGAATATTATTGTATTTTAAGCAGATTTCAAATAGTTTTTTTGCAAAAACTCGGTCTATATTTGACTTAGGGGGCTGGAATTAGTCTCATTGGAAGCGCAAAGAAATTCTTCGTCGATTAAGCTATATTTGGACCCGATCAGATGAAATCGGACCGATTTAGAGCGTTTTTAAATGTTATGAATCCGAATATTATTGTATTTTTAGCCGATTTGAAATCGTTTTTTCGAGATTACTCGGTCCCTATTTAATTTAGAGTGCTGAAAATGGTCGTATTGGAACCGCAAGGAAATTCTACGACGATTTAACAATATTTGGACCCGATCGGATGAAATCGGACCGATTTAGAGCGTTTTTAAATGTTATGAATCCGAATCTTATTTTATTTTTAGCCGATTTGAAATCGTTTTTTCGCCATAACTAGGTCTCTTTTAAATTTAGAGGGCTGGAATTGGTTTCAATGGAACCGCAAGAAAATTCTACGTCGATTTAACTATATTTGAACCCGATTGAATGAAATCGGACCGATTTAGAGCGTTTTTAAATTTTATGAAACCGAATATTCTTCGAAATATTAGCTTATACATCCATATTATTATACATATTATTATATTTTAAGCCGATCTCAAATTGTTTGTCGCCATAACTCGGCTGCTAATAGACTTATAGGGCTGAAAATGGTGTCATTGGAACCGCGTGCAAATTCTACGTCGATTGAGCTATATTTGGACCCGATCGGATGAAAGCGGACCGATTAAGGGCGTTTTTAAATGTTATGAATCCGAATATTCTTCGAAATATTAGATTATACAATCATATTGTGTACAATAATTATCGTATATGATAATTATTGTATACATATAATTGTATTTTTAGCCAATCTCAAATCGTTTTTTCACCATAACTCGGCCGCTATAAGACTCAGAGGGCTGGAAATAGTCTCATTGGAAGCGCAAGGAAATTCTACGTCGATTTAACTATATTTGAACCCGATTGAATGAAATCGGACCGATATAGAGCGTTTTTAAATGTTATGAATCCAAATATTATTTTATTTTTAGCCGATTTGAAATCGTTTTATCGACATAACTCGGTCCCTATTACATTTAGAGGGCTGGAATTGGTTTCATTGGAAGCGCAAGGAAATTCTAAGTCGATTTAACTATAATTGGACCCGATCGGTTGAAATCGGACCGATTTAGAGCGTTTTTAAATGTTATGAATCCGAATCTTATTTTATTTTTAGCCGATTTGAAATAGTTTTTTCGCCATAACTCGGTCTCTTTTAAATTTATAGGGCTGGAATTGGTTTCATTGGAACCGCAAGAAAATTCTACGTCGATTTAACTATATTTGAACCCAATTGAATGAAATCAGACTGATTTAGAGCGTTTTTAAATTTTATGAAACCGAATATTCTTCGAAATATTAGCTTATACATCCATATTGTGTACAATAATTATCGTATATGATAATTATTGTATACATATATTATTTATTTTTAGCCGATTGGAAATCGTTTTTTCGCCATAACTCGGTCTATTTTAGATTTAGAGGGCTGGAATTGTCTCTTTGGAAGCGCAAAAAAATTCTACGTCGATTAAGCTTTATTTGGACCCGATCGGATGAAATCGGACCGATTTAGAGCGTTTTTAATTTTTATGAAACCGAATATTATTGTATTTTAAGCAGATTTCAAATTGTTTTTTCGCCAAAACTCGGTCTATATTAGACTTAAGGGGCTGGAATTAGTCTCATTGGAAGCGCAAGGAAATTCTTCGTCGATTTAACAATATTTGGACCCGATCGGATGAAATCGGACCGATTTAGAGCGTTTTTAAATGTTATGAATCCGAATCTTATTTTATTTTTAGCCGATTTGAAATCGTTTTTTCGCCATTACTCGGTCTCTTTAAAATTTAGAGGGCTGGAATTGGTTTCATTGGAAGCGCAAGGAAATTCTACGTCGATTTAACAATATTTGGACCCGATCGGATGAAATCGGACCGATTTAGAGCGTTTTTAAATGTTATGAATCCGAATCTTATTTTATTTTTAGCCAATTTGAAATCGTTTTTTCGCCATAACTCGGTCTCTTTTAAATTTAGAGGGCTGGAATTGGTTTCATTGGAAGCGCAAGGAAAATCTAAGTCGATTTAACTATAATTGGACCCGATCGGTTGAAATCGGACCGATTTAGAGCGTTTTTAAATGTTATGAATCCGAATATTATTGTATTTTTAGCCGATTTGAAATCGTTTTTTCAAGATTACTCGGTCCCTATTTAATTTAGAGGGCTGGAATTGGTTGCATTGGAACCGTGCGGAAATTCTACGTCGATTTAACAATATTTCGACCCGATCGGATGAAATCGGACCGATTTAGAGCGTTTTTAAATGTTGTGAATCCGAATCTTATTTTATTTTTAGCCGATTTGAAATCGTTTTTTAGCCATAACTCGGTCTCTTTTAAATTTAGAGGGCTGGAATTGGTTTCATTGGAAGCGCAAGGAAATTCTAAGTCGATTTAACTATAATTGGACCCGATCGGTTGAAATCGGACCGATTTAGAGCGTTTTTAAATGTTATGAATCCGAATATTATTGTATTTTTAGCCGATTTGAAATGGTTTTTTCGACATTAATTGGTCCCTATTAAATTTAGAGGGCTGAAAATGGTCGTATTGGAACCGCAAGGAAATTCTACGTCGATTTAACAATATTTGGACCCGATCGGATGAAATCGGACCGATTTAGAGCGTTTTTAAATGTTATGAATCCGAATCTTATTTTATTTTTAGCCGATTTGAAATCGTTTTTTCGCCATAACTAGGTTTCTTTTAAATTTAGAGGGCTGGAATTGGTTTCATGTGAACCGCAAGAAAATTCTACGTCGATTTAACTATATTTGAACCCGATTGAATGAAATCGGACCGATTTAGAGCGTTTTTAAATGTTATGAATCCGAATATTATTGTATTTTTAGTCAATCTTAAATCGTTTTTTCGCCATTACTCGGCCGCTAATAGACTTATAGGGCTGAAAATGGTCTCTTTGGAACCGCAAGGAAATTATACGTCGATTAAGTTATATTTGGACCCGATCGGATGAAATCGGACCGATTTAGAGCGTTTTTAAATGTTATGAATCCGAATATTATTTTATTTTTAGCCGATTTGAAATAGTTTTTTCGAAATAACTCGGTCTCTTTTAAATTTAGAGGGCTGGAATTGGTTTTATTGGAAGCGCAAGGAAATTCTACGTCGATTTAACAATATTTGGACCCGATCGGATGAAATCGGACCGATTTAGAGCGTTTTTAAATGTTATGAATCCGAATCTTATTTTATTTTTAGCCAATTTGAAATTGTTTTTTCGCCATAACTCGGTCTCTTTTAAATTTAGAGGGCTGGAATTGGTTTCATTGGAAGCGCAAGGAAAACCTAAGTCGATTTAACTATAATTGGACCTGATCGGTTGAAATCGGACCGATTTAGAGCGTTTTTAAATGTTATGAATCCGAATATTATTGTATTTTAAGCAGATTTCAAATAGTTTTTTTGCAAAAACTCGGTCTATATTTGACTTAGGGGGCTGGAATTAGTCTCATTGGAAGCGCAAAGAAATTCTTCGTCGATTAAGCTATATTTGGACCCGATCAGATGAAATCGGACCGATTTAGAGCGTTTTTAAATGTTATGAATCCGAATATTATTGTATTTTTAGCCGATTTGAAATCGTTTTTTCGAGATTACTCGGTCCCTATTTAATTTAGAGTGCTGAAAATGGTCGTATTGGAACCGCAAGGAAATTCTACGACGATTTAACAATATTTGGACCCGATCGGATGAAATCGGACCGATTTAGAGCGTTTTTAAATGTTATGAATCCGAATCTTATTTTATTTTTAGCCGATTTGAAATCGTTTTTTCGCCATAACTAGGTCTCTTTTAAATTTAGAGGGCTGGAATTGGTTTCAATGGAACCGCAAGAAAATTCTACGTCGATTTAACTATATTTGAACCCGATTGAATGAAATCGGACCGATTTAGAGCGTTTTTAAATTTTATGAAACCGAATATTCTTCGAAATATTAGCTTATACATCCATATTATTATACATATTATTATATTTTAAGCCGATCTCAAATTGTTTGTCGCCATAACTCGGCTGCTAATAGACTTATAGGGCTGAAAATGGTGTCATTGGAACCGCGTGCAAATTCTACGTCGATTGAGCTATATTTGGACCCGATCGGATGAAAGCGGACCGATTAAGGGCGTTTTTAAATGTTATGAATCCGAATATTCTTCGAAATATTAGATTATACAATCATATTGTGTACAATAATTATCGTATATGATAATTATTGTATACATATAATTGTATTTTTAGCCAATCTCAAATCGTTTTTTCACCATAACTCGGCCGCTATAAGACTCAGAGGGCTGGAAATAGTCTCATTGGAAGCGCAAGGAAATTCTACGTCGATTTAACTATATTTGAACCCGATTGAATGAAATCGGACCGATATAGAGCGTTTTTAAATGTTATGAATCCAAATATTATTTTATTTTTAGCCGATTTGAAATCGTTTTATCGACATAACTCGGTCCCTATTACATTTAGAGGGCTGGAATTGGTTTCATTGGAAGCGCAAGGAAATTCTAAGTCGATTTAACTATAATTGGACCCGATCGGTTGAAATCGGACCGATTTAGAGCGTTTTTAAATGTTATGAATCCGAATCTTATTTTATTTTTAGCCGATTTGAAATAGTTTTTTCGCCATAACTCGGTCTCTTTTAAATTTATAGGGCTGGAATTGGTTTCATTGGAACCGCAAGAAAATTCTACGTCGATTTAACTATATTTGAACCCAATTGAATGAAATCAGACTGATTTAGAGCGTTTTTAAATTTTATGAAACCGAATATTCTTCGAAATATTAGCTTATACATCCATATTGTGTACAATAATTATCGTATATGATAATTATTGTATACATATATTATTTATTTTTAGCCGATTGGAAATCGTTTTTTCGCCATAACTCGGTCTATTTTAGATTTAGAGGGCTGGAATTGTCTCTTTGGAAGCGCAAAAAAATTCTACGTCGATTAAGCTTTATTTGGACCCGATCGGATGAAATCGGACCGATTTAGAGCGTTTTTAATTTTTATGAAACCGAATATTATTGTATTTTAAGCAGATTTCAAATTGTTTTTTCGCCAAAACTCGGTCTATATTAGACTTAAGGGGCTGGAATTAGTCTCATTGGAAGCGCAAGGAAATTCTTCGTCGATTTAACAATATTTGGACCCGATCGGATGAAATCGGACCGATTTAGAGCGTTTTTAAATGTTATGAATCCGAATCTTATTTTATTTTTAGCCGATTTGAAATCGTTTTTTCGCCATTACTCGGTCTCTTTAAAATTTAGAGGGCTGGAATTGGTTTCATTGGAAGCGCAAGGAAATTCTACGTCGATTTAACAATATTTGGACCCGATCGGATGAAATCGGACCGATTTAGAGCGTTTTTAAATGTTATGAATCCGAATCTTATTTTATTTTTAGCCAATTTGAAATCGTTTTTTCGCCATAACTCGGTCTCTTTTAAATTTAGAGGGCTGGAATTGGTTTCATTGGAAGCGCAAGGAAAATCTAAGTCGATTTAACTATAATTGGACCCGATCGGTTGAAATCGGACCGATTTAGAGCGTTTTTAAATGTTATGAATCCGAATATTATTGTATTTTTAGCCGATTTGAAATCGTTTTTTCAAGATTACTCGGTCCCTATTTAATTTAGAGGGCTGGAATTGGTTGCATTGGAACCGTGCGGAAATTCTACGTCGATTTAACAATATTTCGACCCAATCGGATGAAATCGGACCGATTTAGAGCGTTTTTAAATGTTGTGAATCCGAATCTTATTTTATTTTTAGCCGATTTGAAATCGTTTTTTAGCCATAACTCGGTCTCTTTTAAATTTAGAGGGCTGGAATTGGTTTCATTGGAAGCGCAAGGAAATTCTAAGTCGATTTAACTATAATTGGACCCGATCGGTTGAAATCGGACCGATTTAGAGCGTTTTTAAATGTTATGAATCCGAATATTATTGTATTTTTAGCCGATTTGAAATGGTTTTTTCGACATTAATTGGTCCCTATTAAATTTAGAGGGCTGAAAATGGTCGTATTGGAACCGCAAGGAAATTCTACGTCGATTTAACAATATTTGGACCCGATCGGATGAAATCGGACCGATTTAGAGCGTTTTTAAATGTTATGAATCCGAATCTTATTTTATTTTTAGCCGATTTGAAATCGTTTTTTCGCCATAACTAGGTTTCTTTTAAATTTAGAGGGCTGGAATTGGTTTCATGTGAACCGCAAGAAAATTCTACGTCGATTTAACTATATTTGAACCCGATTGAATGAAATCGGACCGATTTAGAGCGTTTTTAAATGTAATGAATCTGAATATTATTGTATTTTTAGTCAATCTTAAATCGTTTTTTCGCCATTACTCGGCCGCTAATAGACTTATAGGGCTGAAAATGGTCTCTTTGGAACCGCAAGGAAATTATACGTCGATTAAGTTATATTTGGACCCGATCGGATGAAATCGGACCGATTTAGAGCGTTTTTAAATGTTATGAATCCGAATCTTATTTTATTTTTAGCCGATTTGAAATCGTTTTTTCGCCATAACTAGGTTTTTTTTAAATTTAGAGGGCTGGAATTGGTTTCATTGGAACCGCAAGAAAATTCTACGTCGATTTAACTATATTTGAACCCGATTGAATGAAATCGGACCGATTTAGAGCGTTTTTAAATGTTATGAAACCGAATATTCTTCGAAATATTAGCTTATACATCCATATTATTATACATATTATTATATATTAAGCCGATCTCAAATTGTTTGTCGCCATAACTCGGCTGCTAATAGACTTATAGGGCTGAAAATGGTGTCATTGGAACCGCGTGCAAATTCTACGTCGATTGAGCTATATTTGGACCCGATCGGATGAAAGCGGACCGATTAAGGGCGTTTTTAAATGTTATGAATCCGAATATTCTTCGAAATATTAGATTATACAATCATATTGTGTACAATAATTATCGTATATGATAATTATTTTATACATATAATTGTATTTTTAGCCAATCTCAAATCGTTTTTTCACCATAACTCGGCCGCTATAAGACTCAGAGGGCTGGAAATAGTCTCATTGGAAGCGCAAGGAAATTCTACGTCGATTTAACTATATTTGAACCCGATTGAACGAAATCGGACCGATATAGAGCGTTTTTAAATGTTATGAATCCGAATATTATTTTATTTTTAGCCGATTTGAAATCGTTTTATCGACATAACTCGGTCCCTATTACATTTAGAGGGCTGGAATTGGTTTCATTGGAAGCGCAAGGAAATTCTAAGTCGATTTAACTATAATTGGACCCGATCGGTTGAAATCGGACCGATTTAGAGCGTTTTTAAATGTTATGAATCCGAATCTTATTTTATTTTTAGCCGATTTGAAATAGTTTTTTCGCCATAACTCGGTCTCTTTTAAATTTATAGGGCTGGAATTGGTTTCATTGGAACCGCAAGAAAATTCTACGTCGATTTAACTATATTTGAACCCAATTGAATGAAATCAGACTGATTTAGAGCGTTTTTAAATTTTATGAAACCGAATATTCTTCGAAATATTAGCTTATACATCCATATTGTGTACAATAATTATCGTATATGATAATTATTGTATACATATATTATTTATTTTTAGCCGATTGGAAATCGTTTTTTCGCCATAACTCGGTCTATTTTAGATTTAGAGGGCTGGAATTGTCTCTTTGGAAGCGCAAAAAAATTCTACGTCGATTAAGCTTTATTTGGACCCGATCGGATGAAATCGGACCGATTTAGAGCGTTTTTAAATGTTATGAATCCGAATATTAATGTATTTTAAGGAGATTTCAAATAGTTTTTCTGCAAAAACTCGGTCTATATTAGACTTAGGGGGCTGGTATTAGTCTCATTGGAAGCGCAAAGAAATTCTTCGTCGATTAAGCTATATTTGGATCCGATCAGATGAAATCGGACCGATTTAGAGCGTTTTTAAATGTTATGAATCCGAATATTATTGTATTTTTAGCCGATTTGAAATGGTTTTTTCGACATTAATCGGTCCCTATTAAATTTAGAGGGCTGAAAATGGTCGTATTGGAACCGCAAGGAAATTCTACGTCGATTTAACAATATTTGGACCCGATCGGATGAAATCGGACCGATTTAGAGCGTTTTTAAATGTTATGAATCCGAATCTTATTTTATTTTTAGCCGATTTGAAATCGTTTTTTCGCCATAACTAGGTTTTTTTTAAATTTAGAGGGCTGGAATTGGTTTCATTGGAACCGCAAGAAAATTCTACGTCGATTTAACTATATTTGAACCCGATTGAATGAAATCGGACCGATTTAGAGCGTTTTTAAATGTTATGAATCCGAATATTATTGTAATTTTAGTCAATCTCAAATCGTTTTTTCGCCATAACTCGGCCGCTAATAGACTTATAGGGCTGGAAATGGTCTCTTTGGAACCGCAAGGAAATTATACGTCGATTAAGTTATATTTGGACCCGATCGGATGAAATCGGACCGATTTAGAGCGTTTTTAAATGTTATGAATCCCAATATTATTTTATTTTTAGCCGATTTGAAATAGTTTTTTCAAAATAACTCGGTCTCTTTTAAATTTAGAGGGCTGGAATTGGTTTCATTGGAAGCGCAAGGACATTCTAAGTCGATTTAACTATAATTGGACCCGATCGGTTGAAATCGGACCGATTTAGAGCGTTTTTAAATGTTATGAATCCGAATATTATTGTATTTTTAGCCGATTTGAAATCGTTTTTTCGAGATTACTCGGTCCCTATTTAAATTAGAGTGCTGAAAATGGTCGTATTGGAACCGCAAGAAAATTCTACGACGATTTAACAATATTTGGACCCGATCGGATGAAATCGGACCGATTTAGAGCGTTTTTAAATGTTATGAATCCGAATCTTATTTTATTTTTAGCCGATTTGAAATCGTTTTTTCGCCATAACTAGGTCTCTTTTAAATTTAGAGGGCTGGAATTGGTTTCATTGGAACCGAAAGAAAATTCTACGTCGATTTAACTATATTTGAACCCGATTGAATGAAATCGGACCGATTTAGAGCGTTTTTAAATGTTATGAATCCGAATATTATTGTATTTTTAGTCAATCTCAAATCGTTTTTTCGCCATAACTCGGCCGCTAATAGACTTATAGGGCTGGAAATGGTCTCTTTGGAACCGCAAGGAAATTATACGTCGATTAAGTTATATTTGGACCCGATCGGATAAAATCGGACCGATTTAGAGCGTTTTTAAATGTTATGAATCCCAATATTATTTTATTTTTAGCCGATTTGAAATAGTTTTTTCGAAATAACTCGGTCTCTTTTAAATTTAGAGGGCTGGAATTGGTTTCATTGGAAGCGCAAGGAAATTCTAAGTCGATTTAACTATAATTGGACCCGATCGGTTGAAATCGGACCGATTTAGAGCGTTTTTAAATGTTATGAATCCGAATATTATTGTATTTTTAGCCGATTTGAAATCGTTTTTTTGCAAAAACTCGGTCTATATTAGACTTAGGGGGCTGGAATTAGTCTCATTGGAAGCGCAAAGAAATTCTTCGTCGATTAAGCTATATTTGGACCCGATCAGATGAAATCGGACTTATTTAGAGCGTTTTTAAATGTTATGAATCCGAATCTTATTTTATTTTTAGCCGATTTGAAATCGTTTTTTCGCCATAACTCGGTCTCTTTTAAATTTAGAGGGCTGGAATTGGTTTCATTGGAAGCGCAAGGACATTCTAAGTCGATTTAACTATAATTGGACCCGATCGGTTGAAATCGGACCGATTTAGAGCGTTTTTAAATGTTATGAATCCGAATATTATTGTATTTTTAGTCAATCTCAAATCGTTTTTTCGCCATAACTCGGCCGCTAATAGACTTATAGGGCTGGAAATGGTCTCTTTGGAACCGCAAGGAAATTATACGTCGATTAAGTTATATTTGGACCCGATCGGATGAAATCGGACCGATTTAGAGCGTTTTTAAATGTTATGAATCCCAATATTATTTTATTTTTAGCCGATTTGAAATAGTTTTTTCGAAATAACTCGGTCTCTTATAAATTTAGAGGGCTGGAATTGGTTTCATTGGAAGCGCAAGGAAATTCTAAGTCGATTTAACTATAATTGGACCCGATCAGTTGAAATCGGACCGATTTAGAGCGTTTTTAAATGTTATGAATCCGAATATTATTGTATTTTTAGCCGATTTGAAATCGTTTTTTTGCAAAAACTCGGTCTATATTAGACTTAGGGGGCTGGAATTAGTCTCATTGAAAGCGCAAAGAAATTCTTCGTCGATGAAGCTATATTTGGACCCGATCAGATGAAATCGGACCGATTTAGAGCGTTTTTAAATGTTATGAATCCGAATCTTATTTTATTTTTAGCCGATTTGAAATCGTTTTTTCGAAATAACTCGGTCTCTTTTAAATTTAGAGGGCTGGAATTGGTTTCATTGGAAGCGCAAGGAAATTCTAAGTCGATTTAACTATAATTGGACCCGATCGGTTGAAATCGGACCGATTTAGAGCGTTTTTAAATGTTATGAATCCGAATATTATTGTATTTTTAGCCGATTTGAAATCGTTTTTTTGCAAAAACTCGGTCTATATTAGACTTAGGGGGCTGGAATTAGCCTCAATGGAAGCGCAAAGAAATTCTTCGTCTATTAAGCTATATTTGGACCCGATCAGATGAAATCGGACTTATTTAGAGCGTTTTTAAATGTTATGAATCCGAATCTTATTTTATTTTTAGCCGATTTGAAATCGTTTTTTCGCCATAACTCGGTCTCTTTTAAATTTAGAGGGCTGGAATTGGTTTCATTGGAAGCGCAAGGACATTCTAAGTCGATTTAACTATAATTGGACCCGATCGGTTGAAATCGGACCGATTTAGAGCGTTTTTAAATGTTATGAATCCGAATATTATTGTATTTTTAGTCAATCTCAAATCGTTTTTTCGCCATAACTCGGCCGCTAATAGACTTATAGGGCTGGAAATGGTCTCTTTGGAACCGCAAGGAAATTATACGTCGATTAAGTTATATTTGGACCCGATCGGATGAAATCGGACCGATTTAGAGCGTTTTTAAATGTTATGAATCCCAATATTATTTTATTTTTAGCCGATTTGAAATAGTTTTTTCGAAATAACTCGGTCTCTTTTAAATTTAGAGGGCTGGAATTGGTTTCATTGGAAGCGCAAGGAAATTCTAAGTCGATTTAACTATAATTGGACCCGATCAGTTGAAATCGGACCGATTTAGAGCGTTTTTAAATGTTATGAATCCGAATATTATTGTATTTTTAGCCGATTTGAAATCGTTTTTTTGCAAAAACTCGGTCTATATTAGACTTAGGGGGCTGGAATTAGTCTCATTGAAAGCGCAAAGAAATTCTTCGTCGATGAAGCTATATTTGGACCCGATCAGATGAAATCGGACCGATTTAGAGCGTTTTTAAATGTTATGAATCCGAATCTTATTTTATTTTTAGCCGATTTGAAATAGTTTTTTCGAAATAACTCGGTCTCTTTTAAATTTAGAGGGCTGGAATTGATTTCATTGGAAGCGCAAGGAAATTCTAAGTCGATTTAACTATAATTGGACCCGATCGGTTGAAATCGGACCGATTTAGAGCGTTTTTAAATGTTATGAATCCGAATATTATTGTATTTTTAGCCGATTTGAAATCGTTTTTTCGAGATTACTCGGTCCCTATTTAATTTAGAGTGCTGAAAATGGTCGTATTGGAACCGCAAGGAAATTCTACGACGATTTAACAATATTTGGACCCGATCGGATGAAATCGGACCGATTTAGAGCGTTTTTAAATGTTATGAATCCGAATCTTATTTTATTTTTAGCCGATTTGAAATCGTTTTTTCGCCATAACTAGGTCTCTTTTAAATTTAGAGGGCTGGAATTGGTTTCAATGGAACCGCAAGAAAATTCTACGTCGATTTAACTATATTTGAACCCGATTGAATGAAATCGGACCGATTTAGAGCGTTTTTAAATTTTATGAAACCGAATATTCTTCGAAATATTAGCTTATACATCCATATTATTATACATATTATTATATTTTAAGCCGATCTCAAATTGTTTGTCGCCATAACTCGGCTGCTAATAGACTTATAGGGCTGAAAATGGTGTCATTGGAACCGCGTGCAAATTCTACGTCGATTGAGCTATATTTGGACCCGATCGGATGAAAGCGGACCGATTAAGGGCGTTTTTAAATGTTATGAATCCGAATATTCTTCGAAATATTAGATTATACAATCATATTGTGTACAATAATTATCGTATATGATAATTATTGTATACATATAATTGTATTTTTAGCCAATCTCAAATCGTTTTTTCACCATAACTCGGCCGCTATAAGACTCAGAGGGCTGGAAATAGTCTCATTGGAAGCGCAAGGAAATTCTACGTCGATTTAACTATATTTGAACCCGATTGAATGAAATCGGACCGATATAGAGCGTTTTTAAATGTTATGAATCCGAATATTATTTTATTTTTAGCCGATTTGAAATCGTTTTATCGACATAACTCGGTCCCTATTACATTTAGAGGCCTGGAATTGGTCGTATTGGAACGGCAAGTAAATTCTACGTCGATTTAACTATATTTGGACCCGAACGGATGAAATCGGACCGATTTAGAGCGTTTTTAATTTTTATGAAACCGAATATTATTGTATTTTAAGCAGATTTCAAATTGTTTTTTCGCCAAAACTCGGTCTATATTAGACTTAGGGGCTGGAATTAGTCTCATTGGAAGCGCAAGGAAATTCTCCGTCGATTAAGCTATATTTGGACCCGATCAGATGAAATCGAACCGATTTAGAGCGTTTTTAAACTTTATGAATCCGAATATTATTGTATTTTTAGCCGATTTCAAATCGTTTTTTCGACATTTCTCGGTCCCTATTAAATTTAAAGGACTGGAATTGGTCGCATTGGAACCGCGAGGAAATTCTACGTCGATTTAACAATATTTGGACCCGATCGGATGAAATCGGACCGATTTAGAGCGTTTTTAAATGTTATGAATCCGAATCTTATTTTATTTTTAGCCGATTTGAAATCGTTTTTTCGCCATTACTCGGTCTCTTTAAAATTTAGAGGGCTGGAATTGGTTTCATTGGAAGCGCAAGGAAATTCTAAGTCGATTTAACTATAATTGGACCCGATCGGTTGAAATCGGACCGATTTAGAGCGTTTTTAAATGTTATGAATCCGAATATTATTGTATTTTTAGCCGATTTGAAATCGTTTTTTTGCAAAAACTCGGTCTATATTAGACTTAGGGGGCTGGAATTAGTCTCATTGGAAGCGCAAAGAAATTCTTCGTCGATTAAGCTATATTTGGACCCGATCAGATGAAATCGGACTTATTTAGAGCGTTTTTAAATGTTATGAATCCGAATCTTATTTTATTTTTAGCCGATTTGAAATCGTTTTTTCGCCATAACTCGGTCTCTTTTAAATTTAGAGGGCTGGAATTGGTTTCATTGGAAGCGCAAGGACATTCTAAGTCGATTTAACTATAATTGGACCCGATCGGTTGAAATCGGACCGATTTAGAGCGTTTTTAAATGTTATGAATCCGAATATTATTGTATTTTTAGTCAATCTCAAATCGTTTTTTCGCCATAACTCGGCCGCTAATAGACTTATTGGGCTGGAAATGGTCTCTTTGGAACCGCAAGGAAATTATACGTCGATTAAGTTATATTTGGACCCGATCGGATAAAATCGGACCGATTTAGAGCGTTTTTAAATGTTATGAATCCCAATATTATTTTATTTTTAGCCGATTTGAAATAGTTTTTTCGAAATAACTCGGTCTCTTTTAAATTTAGAGGGCTGGAATTGGTTTCATTGGAAGCGCAAGGAAATTCTAAGTCGATTTAACTATAATTGGACCCGATCGGTTGAAATCGGACCGATTTAGAGCGTTTTTAAATGTTATGAATCCGAATATTATTGTATTTTTAGCCGATTTGAAATCGTTTTTTTGCAAAAACTCGGTCTATATTAGACTTAGGGGGCTGGAATTAGTCTCATTGGAAGCGCAAAGAAATTCTTCGTCGATTAAGCTATATTTGGACCCGATCAGATGAAATCGGACTTATTTAGAGCGTTTTTAAATGTTATGAATCCGAATCTTATTTTATTTTTAGCCGATTTGAAATCGTTTTTTCGCCATAACTCGGTCTCTTTTAAATTTAGAGGGCTGGAATTGGTTTCATTGGAAGCGCAAGGACATTCTAAGTCGATTTAACTATAATTGGACCCGATCGGTTGAAATCGGACCGATTTAGAGCGTTTTTAAATGTTATGAATCCGAATATTATTGTATTTTTAGTCAATCTCAAATCGTTTTTTCGCCATAACTCGGCCGCTAATAGACTTATAGGGCTGGAAATGGTCTCTTTGGAACCGCAAGGAAATTATACGTCGATTAAGTTATATTTGGACCCGATCGGATGAAATCGGACCGATTTAGAGCGTTTTTAAATGTTATGAATCCCAATATTATTTTATTTTTAGCCGATTTGAAATAGTTTTTTCGAAATAACTCGGTCTCTTATAAATTTAGAGGGCTGGAATTGGTTTCATTGGAAGCGCAAGGAAATTCTAAGTCGATTTAACTATAATTGGACCCGATCAGTTGAAATCGGACCGATTTAGAGCGTTTTTAAATGTTATGAATCCGAATATTATTGTATTTTTAGCCGATTTGAAATCGTTTTTTTGCAAAAACTCGGTCTATATTAGACTTAGGGGGCTGGAATTAGTCTCATTGAAAGCGCAAAGAAATTCTTCGTCGATGAAGCTATATTTGGACCCGATCAGATGAAATCGGACCGATTTAGAGCGTTTTTAAATGTTATGAATCCGAATCTTATTTTATTTTTAGCCGATTTGAAATCGTTTTTTCGAAATAACTCGGTCTCTTTTAAATTTAGAGGGCTGGAATTGGTTTCATTGGAAGCGCAAGGAAATTCTAAGTCGATTTAACTATAATTGGACCCGATCGGTTGAAATCGGACCGATTTAGAGCGTTTTTAAATGTTATGAATCCGAATATTATTGTATTTTTAGCCGATTTGAAATCGTTTTTTTGCAAAAACTCGGTCTATATTAGACTTAGGGGGCTGGAATTAGCCTCAATGGAAGCGCAAAGAAATTCTTCGTCTATTAAGCTATATTTGGACCCGATCAGATGAAATCGGACTTATTTAGAGCGTTTTTAAATGTTATGAATCCGAATCTTATTTTATTTTTAGCCGATTTGAAATCGTTTTTTCGCCATAACTCGGTCTCTTTTAAATTTAGAGGGCTGGAATTGGTTTCATTGGAAGCGCAAGGACATTCTAAGTCGATTTAACTATAATTGGACCCGATCGGTTGAAATCGGACCGATTTAGAGCGTTTTTAAATGTTATGAATCCGAATATTATTGTATTTTTAGTCAATCTCAAATCGTTTTTTCGCCATAACTCGGCCGCTAATAGACTTATAGGGCTGGAAATGGTCTCTTTGGAACCGCAAGGAAATTATACGTCGATTAAGTTATATTTGGACCCGATCGGATGAAATCGGACCGATTTAGAGCGTTTTTAAATGTTATGAATCCCAATATTATTTTATTTTTAGCCGATTTGAAATAGTTTTTTCGAAATAACTCGGTCTCTTAAATTTAGAGGGCTGGAATTGGTTTCATTGGAAGCGCAAGGAAATTCTAAGTCGATTTAACTATAATTGGACCCGATCAGTTGAAATCGGACCGATTTAGAGCGTTTTTAAATGTTATGAATCCGAATATTATTGTATTTTTAGCCGATTTGAAATCGTTTTTTTGCAAAAACTCGGTCTATATTAGACTTAGGGGGCTGGAATTAGTCTCATTGAAAGCGCAAAGAAATTCTTCGTCGATGAAGCTATATTTGGACCCGATCAGATGAAATCGGACCGATTTAGAGCGTTTTTAAATGTTATGAATCCGAATCTTATTTTATTTTTAGCCGATTTGAAATAGTTTTTTCGAAATAACTCGGTCTCTTTTAAATTTAGAGGGCTGGAATTGATTTCATTGGAAGCGCAAGGAAATTCTAAGTCGATTTAACTATAATTGGACCCGATCGGTTGAAATCGGACCGATTTAGAGCGTTTTTAAATGTTATGAATCCGAATATTATTGTATTTTTAGCCGATTTGAAATCGTTTTTTCGAGATTACTCGGTCCCTATTTAATTTAGAGTGCTGAAAATGGTCGTATTGGAACCGCAAGGAAATTCTACGACGATTTAACAATATTTGGACCCGATCGGATGAAATCGGACCGATTTAGAGCGTTTTTAAATGTTATGAATCCGAATCTTATTTTATTTTTAGCCGATTTGAAATCGTTTTTTCGCCATAACTAGGTCTCTTTTAAATTTAGAGGGCTGGAATTGGTTTCAATGGAACCGCAAGAAAATTCTACGTCGATTTAACTATATTTGAACCCGATTGAATGAAATCGGACCGATTTAGAGCGTTTTTAAATTTTATGAAACCGAATATTCTTCGAAATATTAGCTTATACATCCATATTATTATACATATTATTATATTTTAAGCCGATCTCAAATTGTTTGTCGCCATAACTCGGCTGCTAATAGACTTATAGGGCTGAAAATGGTGTCATTGGAACCGCGTGCAAATTCTACGTCGATTGAGCTATATTTGGACCCGATCGGATGAAAGCGGACCGATTAAGGGCGTTTTTAAATGTTATGAATCCGAATATTCTTCGAAATATTAGATTATACAATCATATTGTGTACAATAATTATCGTATATGATAATTATTGTATACATATAATTGTATTTTTAGCCAATCTCAAATCGTTTTTTCACCATAACTCGGCCGCTATAAGACTCAGAGGGCTGGAAATAGTCTCATTGGAAGCGCAAGGAAATTCTACGTCGATTTAACTATATTTGAACCCGATTGAATGAAATCGGACCGATATAGAGCGTTTTTAAATGTTATGAATCCGAATATTATTTTATTTTTAGCCGATTTGAAATCGTTTTATCGACATAACTCGGTCCCTATTACATTTAGAGGCCTGGAATTGGTCGTATTGGAACGGCAAGTAAATTCTACGTCGATTTAACTATATTTGGACCCGAACGGATGAAATCGGACCGATTTAGAGCGTTTTTAATTTTTATGAAACCGAATATTATTGTATTTTAAGCAGATTTCAAATTGTTTTTTCGCCAAAACTCGGTCTATATTAGACTTAGGGGCTGGAATTAGTCTCATTGGAAGCGCAAGGAAATTCTCCGTCGATTAAGCTATATTTGGACCCGATCAGATGAAATCGAACCGATTTAGAGCGTTTTTAAACTTTATGAATCCGAATATTATTGTATTTTTAGCCGATTTCAAATCGTTTTTTCGACATTTCTCGGTCCCTATTAAATTTAAAGGACTGGAATTGGTCGCATTGGAACCGCGAGGAAATTCTACGTCGATTTAACAATATTTGGACCCGATCGGATGAAATCGGACCGATTTAGAGCGTTTTTAAATGTTATGAATCCGAATCTTATTTTATTTTTAGCCGATTTGAAATCGTTTTTTCGCCATTACTCGGTCTCTTTAAAATTTAGAGGGCTGGAATTGGTTTCATTGGAAGCGCAAGGAAATTCTAAGTCGATTTAACTATAATTGGACCCGATCGGTTGAAATCGGACCGATTTAGAGCGTTTTTAAATGTTATGAATCCGAATATTATTGTATTTTTAGCCGATTTGAAATCGTTTTTTTGCAAAAACTCGGTCTATATTAGACTTAGGGGGCTGGAATTAGTCTCATTGGAAGCGCAAAGAAATTCTTCGTCGATTAAGCTATATTTGGACCCGATCAGATGAAATCGGACTTATTTAGAGCGTTTTTAAATGTTATGAATCCGAATCTTATTTTATTTTTAGCCGATTTGAAATCGTTTTTTCGCCATAACTCGGTCTCTTTTAAATTTAGAGGGCTGGAATTGGTTTCATTGGAAGCGCAAGGACATTCTAAGTCGATTTAACTATAATTGGACCCGATCGGTTGAAATCGGACCGATTTAGAGCGTTTTTAAATGTTATGAATCCGAATATTATTGTATTTTTAGTCAATCTCAAATCGTTTTTTCGCCATAACTCGGCCGCTAATAGACTTATTGGGCTGGAAATGGTCTCTTTGGAACCGCAAGGAAATTATACGTCGATTAAGTTATATTTGGACCCGATCGGATAAAATCGGACCGATTTAGAGCGTTTTTAAATGTTATGAATCCCAATATTATTTTATTTTTAGCCGATTTGAAATAGTTTTTTCGAAATAACTCGGTCTCTTTTAAATTTAGAGGGCTGGAATTGGTTTCATTGGAAGCGCAAGGAAATTCTAAGTCGATTTAACTATAATTGGACCCGATCGGTTGAAATCGGACCGATTTAGAGCGTTTTTAAATGTTATGAATCCGAATATTATTGTATTTTTAGCCGATTTGAAATCGTTTTTTTGCAAAAACTCGGTCTATATTAGACTTAGGGGGCTGGAATTAGTCTCATTGGAAGCGCAAAGAAATTCTTCGTCGATTAAGCTATATTTGGACCCGATCAGATGAAATCGGACTTATTTAGAGCGTTTTTAAATGTTATGAATCCGAATCTTATTTTATTTTTAGCCGATTTGAAATCGTTTTTTCGCCATAACTCGGTCTCTTTTAAATTTAGAGGGCTGGAATTGGTTTCATTGGAAGCGCAAGGACATTCTAAGTCGATTTAACTATAATTGGACCCGATCGGTTGAAATCGGACCGATTTAGAGCGTTTTTAAATGTTATGAATCCGAATATTATTGTATTTTTAGTCAATCTCAAATCGTTTTTTCGCCATAACTCGGCCGCTAATAGACTTATAGGGCTGGAAATGGTCTCTTTGGAACCGCAAGGAAATTATACGTCGATTAAGTTATATTTGGACCCGATCGGATGAAATCGGACCGATTTAGAGCGTTTTTAAATGTTATGAATCCCAATATTATTTTATTTTTAGCCGATTTGAAATAGTTTTTTCGAAATAACTCGGTCTCTTATAAATTTAGAGGGCTGGAATTGGTTTCATTGGAAGCGCAAGGAAATTCTAAGTCGATTTAACTATAATTGGACCCGATCAGTTGAAATCGGACCGATTTAGAGCGTTTTTAAATGTTATGAATCCGAATATTATTGTATTTTTAGCCGATTTGAAATCGTTTTTTTGCAAAAACTCGGTCTATATTAGACTTAGGGGGCTGGAATTAGTCTCATTGAAAGCGCAAAGAAATTCTTCGTCGATGAAGCTATATTTGGACCCGATCAGATGAAATCGGACCGATTTAGAGCGTTTTTAAATGTTATGAATCCGAATCTTATTTTATTTTTAGCCGATTTGAAATCGTTTTTTCGAAATAACTCGGTCTCTTTTAAATTTAGAGGGCTGGAATTGGTTTCATTGGAAGCGCAAGGAAATTCTAAGTCGATTTAACTATAATTGGACCCGATCGGTTGAAATCGGACCGATTTAGAGCGTTTTTAAATGTTATGAATCCGAATATTATTGTATTTTTAGCCGATTTGAAATCGTTTTTTTGCAAAAACTCGGTCTATATTAGACTTAGGGGGCTGGAATTAGCCTCAATGGAAGCGCAAAGAAATTCTTCGTCTATTAAGCTATATTTGGACCCGATCAGATGAAATCGGACTTATTTAGAGCGTTTTTAAATGTTATGAATCCGAATCTTATTTTATTTTTAGCCGATTTGAAATCGTTTTTTCGCCATAACTCGGTCTCTTTTAAATTTAGAGGGCTGGAATTGGTTTCATTGGAAGCGCAAGGACATTCTAAGTCGATTTAACTATAATTGGACCCGATCGGTTGAAATCGGACCGATTTAGAGCGTTTTTAAATGTTATGAATCCGAATATTATTGTATTTTTAGTCAATCTCAAATCGTTTTTTCGCCATAACTCGGCCGCTAATAGACTTATAGGGCTGGAAATGGTCTCTTTGGAACCGCAAGGAAATTATACGTCGATTAAGTTATATTTGGACCCGATCGGATGAAATCGGACCGATTTAGAGCGTTTTTAAATGTTATGAATCCCAATATTATTTTATTTTTAGCCGATTTGAAATAGTTTTTTCGAAATAACTCGGTCTCTTTTAAATTTAGAGGGCTGGAATTGGTTTCATTGGAAGCGCAAGGAAATTCTAAGTCGATTTAACTATAATTGGACCCGATCAGTTGAAATCGGACCGATTTAGAGCGTTTTTAAATGTTATGAATCCGAATATTATTGTATTTTTAGCCGATTTGAAATCGTTTTTTTGCAAAAACTCGGTCTATATTAGACTTAGGGGGCTGGAATTAGTCTCATTGAAAGCGCAAAGAAATTCTTCGTCGATGAAGCTATATTTGGACCCGATCAGATGAAATCGGACCGATTTAGAGCGTTTTTAAATGTTATGAATCCGAATCTTATTTTATTTTTAGCCGATTTGAAATAGTTTTTTCGAAATAACTCGGTCTCTTTTAAATTTAGAGGGCTGGAATTGATTTCATTGGAAGCGCAAGGAAATTCTAAGTCGATTTAACTATAATTGGACCCGATCGGTTGAAATCGGACCGATTTAGAGCGTTTTTAAATGTTATGAATCCGAATATTATTGTATTTTTAGCCGATTTGAAATCGTTTTTTCGAGATTACTCGGTCCCTATTTAATTTAGAGTGCTGAAAATGGTCGTATTGGAACCGCAAGGAAATTCTACGACGATTTAACAATATTTGGACCCGATCGGATGAAATCGGACCGATTTAGAGCGTTTTTAAATGTTATGAATCCGAATCTTATTTTATTTTTAGCCGATTTGAAATCGTTTTTTCGCCATAACTAGGTCTCTTTTAAATTTAGAGGGCTGGAATTGGTTTCAATGGAACCGCAAGAAAATTCTACGTCGATTTAACTATATTTGAACCCGATTGAATGAAATCGGACCGATTTAGAGCGTTTTTAAATTTTATGAAACCGAATATTCTTCGAAATATTAGCTTATACATCCATATTATTATACATATTATTATATTTTAAGCCGATCTCAAATTGTTTGTCGCCATAACTCGGCTGCTAATAGACTTATAGGGCTGAAAATGGTGTCATTGGAACCGCGTGCAAATTCTACGTCGATTGAGCTATATTTGGACCCGATCGGATGAAAGCGGACCGATTAAGGGCGTTTTTAAATGTTATGAATCCGAATATTCTTCGAAATATTAGATTATACAATCATATTGTGTACAATAATTATCGTATATGATAATTATTGTATACATATAATTGTATTTTTAGCCAATCTCAAATCGTTTTTTCACCATAACTCGGCCGCTATAAGACTCAGAGGGCTGGAAATAGTCTCATTGGAAGCGCAAGGAAATTCTACGTCGATTTAACTATATTTGAACCCGATTGAATGAAATCGGACCGATATAGAGCGTTTTTAAATGTTATGAATCCGAATATTATTTTATTTTTAGCCGATTTGAAATCGTTTTATCGACATAACTCGGTCCCTATTACATTTAGAGGCCTGGAATTGGTCGTATTGGAACGGCAAGTAAATTCTACGTCGATTTAACTATATTTGGACCCGAACGGATGAAATCGGACCGATTTAGAGCGTTTTTAATTTTTATGAAACCGAATATTATTGTATTTTAAGCAGATTTCAAATTGTTTTTTCGCCAAAACTCGGTCTATATTAGACTTAGGGGCTGGAATTAGTCTCATTGGAAGCGCAAGGAAATTCTCCGTCGATTAAGCTATATTTGGACCCGATCAGATGAAATCGAACCGATTTAGAGCGTTTTTAAACTTTATGAATCCGAATATTATTGTATTTTTAGCCGATTTCAAATCGTTTTTTCGACATTTCTCGGTCCCTATTAAATTTAAAGGACTGGAATTGGTCGCATTGGAACCGCGAGGAAATTCTACGTCGATTTAACAATATTTGGACCCGATCGGATGAAATCGGACCGATTTAGAGCGTTTTTAAATGTTATGAATCCGAATCTTATTTTATTTTTAGCCGATTTGAAATCGTTTTTTCGCCATTACTCGGTCTCTTTAAAATTTAGAGGGCTGGAATTGGTTTCATTGGAAGCGCAAGGAAATTCTAAGTCGATTTAACTATAATTGGACCCGATCGGTTGAAATCGGACCGATTTAGAGCGTTTTTAAATGTTATGAATCCGAATATTATTGTATTTTTAGCCGATTTGAAATCGTTTTTTTGCAAAAACTCGGTCTATATTAGACTTAGGGGGCTGGAATTAGTCTCATTGGAAGCGCAAAGAAATTCTTCGTCGATTAAGCTATATTTGGACCCGATCAGATGAAATCGGACTTATTTAGAGCGTTTTTAAATGTTATGAATCCGAATCTTATTTTATTTTTAGCCGATTTGAAATCGTTTTTTCGCCATAACTCGGTCTCTTTTAAATTTAGAGGGCTGGAATTGGTTTCATTGGAAGCGCAAGGACATTCTAAGTCGATTTAACTATAATTGGACCCGATCGGTTGAAATCGGACCGATTTAGAGCGTTTTTAAATGTTATGAATCCGAATATTATTGTATTTTTAGTCAATCTCAAATCGTTTTTTCGCCATAACTCGGCCGCTAATAGACTTATTGGGCTGGAAATGGTCTCTTTGGAACCGCAAGGAAATTATACGTCGATTAAGTTATATTTGGACCCGATCGGATGAAATCGGACCGATTTAGAGCGTTTTTAAATGTTATGAATCCCAATATTATTTTATTTTTAGCCGATTTGAAATAGTTTTTTCGAAATAACTCGGTCTCTTATAAATTTAGAGGGCTGGAATTGGTTTCATTGGAAGCGCAAGGAAATTCTAAGTCGATTTAACTATAATTGGACCCGATCAGTTGAAATCGGACCGATTTAGAGCGTTTTTAAATGTTATGAATCCGAATATTATTGTATTTTTAGCCGATTTGAAATCGTTTTTTTGCAAAAACTCGGTCTATATTAGACTTAGGGGGCTGGAATTAGTCTCATTGAAAGCGCAAAGAAATTCTTCGTCGATGAAGCTATATTTGGACCCGATCAGATGAAATCGGACCGATTTAGAGCGTTTTTAAATGTTATGAATCCGAATATTATTGTATTTTTAGCCGATTTGAAATCGTTTTTTTGCAAAAACTCGGTCTATATTAGACTTAGGGGGCTGGAATTAGCCTCAATGGAAGCGCAAAGAAATTCTTCGTCGATTAAGCTATATTTGGACCCGATCAGATGAAATCGGACTTATTTAGAGCGTTTTTAAATGTTATGAATCCGAATCTTATTTTATTTTTAGCCGATTTGAAATCGTTTTTTCGCCATAACTCGGTCTGTTTTAAATTTAGAGGGCTGGAATTGGTTTCATTGGAAGCGCAAGGACATTCTAAGTCGATTTAACTATAATTGGACCCGATCGGTTGAAATCGGACCGATTTAGAGCGTTTTTAAATGTTATGAATCCGAATATTATTGTATTTTTAGTCAATCTCAAATCGTTTTTTCGCCATAACTCGGCCGCTAATAGACTTATAGGGCTGGAAATGGTCTCTTTGGAACCGCAAGGAAATTATACGTCGATTAAGTTATATTTGGACCCGATCGGATGAAATCGGACCGATTTAGAGCGTTTTTAAATGTTATGAATCCCAATATTATTTTATTTTTAGCCGATTTGAAATAGTTTTTTCGAAATAACTCGGTCTCTTTTAAATTTAGAGGGCTGGAATTGGTTTCATTGGAAGCGCAAGGAAATTCTAAGTCGATTTAACTATAATTGGACCCGATCAGTTGAAATCGGACCGATTTAGAGCGTTTTTAAATGTTATGAATCCGAATATTATTGTATTTTTAGCCGATTTGAAATCGTTTTTTTGCAAAAACTCGGTCTATATTAGACTTAGGGGGCTGGAATTAGTCTCATTGAAAGCGCAAAGAAATTCTTCGTCGATGAAGCTATATTTGGACCCGATCAGATGAAATCGGACCGATTTAGAGCGTTTTTAAATGTTATGAATCCGAATCTTATTTTATTTTTAGCCGATTTGAAATAGTTTTTTCGAAATAACTCGGTCTCTTTTAAATTTAGAGGGCTGGAATTGATTTCATTGGAAGCGCAAGGAAATTCTAAGTCGATTTAACTATAATTGGACCCGATCGGTTGAAATCGGACCGATTTAGAGCGTTTTTAAATGTTATGAATCCGAATATTATTGTATTTTTAGCCGATTTGAAATCGTTTTTTCGAGATTACTCGGTCCCTATTTAATTTAGAGTGCTGAAAATGGTCGTATTGGAACCGCAAGGAAATTCTACGACGATTTAACAATATTTGGACCCGATCGGATGAAATCGGACCGATTTAGAGCGTTTTTAAATGTTATGAATCCGAATCTTATTTTATTTTTAGCCGATTTGAAATCGTTTTTTCGCCATAACTAGGTCTCTTTTAAATTTAGAGGGCTGGAATTGGTTTCAATGGAACCGCAAGAAAATTCTACGTCGATTTAACTATATTTGAACCCGATTGAATGAAATCGGACCGATTTAGAGCGTTTTTAAATTTTATGAAACCGAATATTCTTCGAAATATTAGCTTATACATCCATATTATTATACATATTATTATATTTTAAGCCGATCTCAAATTGTTTGTCGCCATAACTCGGCTGCTAATAGACTTATAGGGCTGAAAATGGTGTCATTGGAACCGCGTGCAAATTCTACGTCGATTGAGCTATATTTGGACCCGATCGGATGAAAGCGGACCGATTAAGGGCGTTTTTAAATGTTATGAATCCGAATATTCTTCGAAATATTAGATTATACAATCATATTGTGTACAATAATTATCGTATATGATAATTATTGTATACATATAATTGTATTTTTAGCCAATCTCAAATCGTTTTTTCACCATAACTCGGCCGCTATAAGACTCAGAGGGCTGGAAATAGTCTCATTGGAAGCGCAAGGAAATTCTACGTCGATTTAACTATATTTGAACCCGATTGAATGAAATCGGACCGATATAGAGCGTTTTTAAATGTTATGAATCCGAATATTATTTTATTTTTAGCCGATTTGAAATCGTTTTATCGACATAACTCGGTCCCTATTACATTTAGAGGCCTGGAATTGGTCGTATTGGAACGGCAAGTAAATTCTACGTCGATTTAACTATATTTGGACCCGAACGGATGAAATCGGACCGATTTAGAGCGTTTTTAATTTTTATGAAACCGAATATTATTGTATTTTAAGCAGATTTCAAATTGTTTTTTCGCCAAAACTCGGTCTATATTAGACTTAGGGGCTGGAATTAGTCTCATTGGAAGCGCAAGGAAATTCTCCGTCGATTAAGCTATATTTGGACCCGATCAGATGAAATCGAACCGATTTAGAGCGTTTTTAAACTTTATGAATCCGAATATTATTGTATTTTTAGCCGATTTCAAATCGTTTTTTCGACATTTCTCGGTCCCTATTAAATTTAAAGGACTGGAATTGGTCGCATTGGAACCGCGAGGAAATTCTACGTCGATTTAACAATATTTGGACCCGATCGGATGAAATCGGACCGATTTAGAGCGTTTTTAAATGTTATGAATCCGAATCTTATTTTATTTTTAGCCGATTTGAAATCGTTTTTTCGCCATTACTCGGTCTCTTTAAAATTTAGAGGGCTGGAATTGGTTTCATTGGAAGCGCAAGGAAATTCTACGTCGATTTAACAATATTTGGACCCGATCGGATGAAATCGGACCGATTTAGAGCGTTTTTAAATGTTATGAATCCGAATCTTATTTTATTTTTAGCCAATTTGAAATCGTTTTTTCGCCATAACTCGGTCTCTTTTAAATTTAGAGGGCTGGAATTGGTTGCATTGGAACCGTGCGGAAATTCTAAGTCGATTTAACTATAATTGGACCCGATCGGTTGAAATCGGACCGATTTAGAGCGTTTTTAAATGTTATGAATCCGAATATTATTGTATTTTTAGCCGATTTGAAATGGTTTTTTCGACATTAATTGGTCCCTATTAAATTTAGAGGGCTGAAAATGGTCGTATTGGAACCGCAAGGAAATTCTACGTCGATTTAACAATATTTGGACCCGATCGGATGAAATCGGACCGATTTAGAGCGTTTTTAAATGTTATGAATCCGAATCTTATTTTATTTTTAGCCGATTTGAAATCGTTTTTTCGCCATAACTAGGTTTCTTTTAAATTTAGAGGGCTGGAATTGGTTTCATTGGAACCGCAAGAAAATTCTACGTCGATTTAACTATATTTGAACCCGATTGAATGAAATCGGACCGATTTAGAGCGTTTTTAAATGTTATGAATCCGAATATTATTGTATTTTTAGTCAATCTTAAATCGTTTTTTCGCCATAACTCGGCCGCTAATAGACTTATAGGGCTGAAAATGGTCTCTTTGGAACCGCAAGGAAATTATACGTCGATTAAGTTATATTTGGACCCGATCGGATGAAATCGGACCGATTTAGAGCGTTTTTAAATGTTATGAATCCGAATATTATTTTATTTTTAGCCGATTTGAAATAGTTTTTTCGAAATAACTCGGTCTCTTTTAAATTTAGAGGGCTGGAATTGGTTTCATTGGAAGCGCAAGGAAATTCTACGTCGATTTAACAAAATTTGGACCCAATCGGATGAAATCGGACTGATTTAGAGCGTTTTTAAATGTTATGAATCCGAATCTTATTTTATTTTTAGCCAATTTGAAATCGTTTTTTCGCCATAACTCGGTCTCTTTTAAATTTAGAGGGCTGGAATTGGTTTCATTGGAAGCGCAAGGAAAACTTAAGTCGATTTAACTATAATTGGACCTGATCGGTTGAAATCGGACCGATTTAGAGCGTTTTTAAATGTTATGAATCCGAATATTATTGTATTTTTAGCCGATTTGAAATCGTTTTTTCGAGATTACTCGGTCCCTATTTAATTTAGAGTGCTGAAAATGGTCGTATTGGAACCGCAAGGAAATTCTACGACGATTTAACAATATTTGGACCCGATCGGATGAAATCGGACCGATTTAGAGCGTTTTTAAATGTTATGAATCCGAATATTATTTTATTTTTAGCCGATTTGAAATCGTTTTTTCGCCATAACTAGGTCTCTTTTAAATTTAGAGGGCTGGAATTGATTTCATTGGAACCGCAAGAAAATTCTACGTCGATTTAACTATATTTGAACCCGATTGAATGAAATCGGACCGATTTAGAGCGTTTTTAAATTTTATGAAACCGAATATTCTTCGAAATATTAGCTTATACATCCATATTATTATACATATTATTATATTTTAAGCCGATCTCAAATTGTTTGTCGCCATAACTCGGCTGCTAATAGACTTATAGGGCTGAAAATGGTGTCATTGGAACCGCGTGCAAATTCTACGTCGATTGAGCTATATTTGGACCCGATCGGATGAAAGCGGACCGATTAAGGGCGTTTTTAAATGTTATGAATCCGAATATTCTTCGAAATATTAGATTATACAATCATATTGTGTACAATAATTATCGTATATGATAATTATTGTATACATATAATTGTATTTTTAGCCAATCTCAAATCGTTTTTTCACCATAACTCGGCCGCTATAAGACTCAGAGGGCTGGAAATAGTCTCATTGGAAGCGCAAGGAAATTCTACGTCGATTTAACTATATTTGAACCCGATTGAACGAAATCGGACCGATATAGAGCGTTTTTAAATGTTATGAATCCGAATATTATTTTATTTTTAGCCGATTTGAAATCGTTTTATCGACATAACTCGGTCCCTATTACATTTAGAGGGCTGGAATTGGTTTCATTGGAAGCGCAAGGAAATTCTAAGTCGATTTAACTATAATTGGACCCGATCGGTTGAAATCGGACCGATTTAGAGCGTTTTTAAATGTTATGAATCCGAATCTTATTTTATTTTTAGCCGATTTGAAATAGTTTTTTCGCCATAACTCGGTCTCTTTTAAATTTATAGGGCTGGAATTGGTTTCATTGGAACCGCAAGAAAATTCTACGTCGATTTAACTATATTTGAACCCAATTGAATGAAATCAGACTGATTTAGAGCGTTTTTAAATTTTATGAAACCGAATATTCTTCGAAATATTAGCTTATACATCCATATTGTGTACAATAATTATCGTATATGATAATTATTGTATACATATATTATTTATTTTTAGCCGATTGGAAATCGTTTTTTCGCCATAACTCGGTCTATTTTAGATTTAGAGGGCTGGAATTGTCTCTTTGGAAGCGCAAAAAAATTCTACGTCGATTAAGCTTTATTTGGACCCGATCGGATGAAATCGGACCGATTTAGAGCGTTTTTAAATGTTATGAATCCGAATATTAATGTATTTTAAGGAGATTTCAAATAGTTTTTCTGCAAAAACTCGGTCTATATTAGACTTAGGGGGCTGGTATTAGTCTCATTGGAAGCGCAAAGAAATTCTTCGTCGATTAAGCTATATTTGGATCCGATCAGATGAAATCGGACCGATTTAGAGCGTTTTTAAATAATATGAATCCGAATATTATTTTATTTTTAGCCGATTTGAAATAGTTTTTTCGAAATAACTCGGTCTCTTTTAAATTTAGAGAGCTGGAATTGGTTTCATTGGAAGCGCAAGGAAATTCTAAGTCGATTTAACTATAATTGGACCCGATCGGTTGAAATCGGACCGATTTAGAGCGTTTTTAAATGTTATGAATCCGAATATTATTGTATTTTTAGCCGATTTGAAATCGTTTTTTCGAGATTACTCGGTCCCTATTTAATTTAGAGTGCTGAAAATGGTCGTATTGGAACCGCAAGGAATTCTACGACGATTTAACAATATTTGGACCCGATCGGATGAAATCGGACCGATTTAGAGCGTTTTTAAATGTTATGAATCCGAATCTTATTTTATTTTTAGCCGATTTGAAATCGTTTTTTAGCCATAACTCGGTCTCTTTTAAATTTAGAGGGCTGGAATTGGTTTCATTGGAAGCGCAAAGAAATTCTAAGTCGATTTAACTATAATTGGACCCGATCGGTTGAAATCGGACCGATTTAGAGCGTTTTTAAATGTTATGAATCCGAATATTATTGTATTTTTAGCCGATTTGAAATGGTTTTTTCGACATTAATCGGTCCCTATTAAATTTAGAGGGCTGAAAATGGTCGTATTGGAACCGCAAGGAAATTCTACGTCGATTTAACAATATTTGGACCCGATCGGATGAAATCGGACCGATTTAGAGCGTTTTTAAATGTTATGAATCCGAATCTTATTTTATTTTTAGCCGATTTGAAATCGTTTTTTCGCCATAACTAGGTTTTTTTTAAATTTAGAGGGCTGGAATTGGTTTCATTGGAACCGCAAGAAAATTCTACGTCGATTTAACTATATTTGAACCCGATTGAATGAAATCGGACCGATTTAGAGCGTTTTTAAATGTTATGAATCCGAATATTATTGTAATTTTAGTCAATCTCAAATCGTTTTTTCGCCATAACTCGGCCGCTAATAGACTTATAGGGCTGGAAATGGTCTCTTTGGAACCGCAAGGAAATTATACGTCGATTAAGTTATATTTGGACCCGATCGGATGAAATCGGACCGATTTAGAGCGTTTTTAAATGTTATGAATCCCAATATTATTTTATTTTTAGCCGATTTGAAATAGTTTTTTCAAAATAACTCGGTCTCTTTTAAATTTAGAGGGCTGGAATTGGTTTCATTGGAAGCGCAAGGACATTCTAAGTCGATTTAACTATAATTGGACCCGATCGGTTGAAATCGGACCGATTTAGAGCGTTTTTAAATGTTATGAATCCGAATATTATTGTATTTTTAGCCGATTTGAAATCGTTTTTTCGAGATTACTCGGTCCCTATTTAAATTAGAGTGCTGAAAATGGTCGTATTGGAACCGCAAGAAAATTCTACGACGATTTAACAATATTTGGACCCGATCGGATGAAATCGGACCGATTTAGAGCGTTTTTAAATGTTATGAATCCGAATCTTATTTTATTTTTAGCCGATTTGAAATCGTTTTTTCGCCATAACTAGGTCTCTTTTAAATTTAGAGGGCTGGAATTGGTTTCATTGGAACCGAAAGAAAATTCTACGTCGATTTAACTATATTTGAACCCGATTGAATGAAATCGGACCGATTTAGAGCGTTTTTAAATGTTATGAATCCGAATATTATTGTATTTTTAGTCAATCTCAAATCGTTTTTTCGCCATAACTCGGCCGCTAATAGACTTATAGGGCTGGAAATGGTCTCTTTGGAACCGCAAGGAAATTATACGTCGATTAAGTTATATTTGGACCCGATCGGATAAAATCGGACCGATTTAGAGCGTTTTTAAATGTTATGAATCCCAATATTATTTTATTTTTAGCCGATTTGAAATAGTTTTTTCGAAATAACTCGGTCTCTTATAAATTTAGAGGGCTGGAATTGGTTTCATTGGAAGCGCAAGGAAATTCTAAGTCGATTTAACTATAATTGGACCCGATCAGTTGAAATCGGACCGATTTAGAGCGTTTTTAAATGTTATGAATCCGAATATTATTGTATTTTTAGTCAATCTCAAATCGTTTTTTCGCCATAACTCGGCCGCTAATAGACTTATAGGGCTGGAAATGGTCTCTTTGGAACCGCAAGGAAATTATACGTCGATTAAGTTATATTTGGACCCGATCGGATGAAATCGGACCGATTTAGAGCGTTTTTAAATGTTATGAATCCCAATATTATTTTATTTTTAGCCGATTTGAAATAGTTTTTTCGAAATAACTCGGTCTCTTTTAAATTTAGAGGGCTGGAATTGGTTTCATTGGAAGCGCAAGGAAATTCTAAGTCGATTTAACTATAATTGGACCCGATCAGTTGAAATCGGACCGATTTAGAGCGTTTTTAAATGTTATGAATCCGAATATTATTGTATTTTTAGCCGATTTGAAATCGTTTTTTTGCAAAAACTCGGTCTATATTAGACTTAGGGGGCTGGAATTAGTCTCATTGAAAGCGCAAAGAAATTCTTCGTCGATGAAGCTATATTTGGACCCGATCAGATGAAATCGGACCGATTTAGAGCGTTTTTAAATGTTATGAATCCGAATCTTATTTTATTTTTAGCCGATTTGAAATAGTTTTTTCGAAATAACTCGGTCTCTTTTAAATTTAGAGGGCTGGAATTGATTTCATTGGAAGCGCAAGGAAATTCTAAGTCGATTTAACTATAATTGGACCCGATCGGTTGAAATCGGACCGATTTAGAGCGTTTTTAAATGTTATGAATCCGAATATTATTGTATTTTTAGCCGATTTGAAATCGTTTTTTCGAGATTACTCGGTCCCTATTTAATTTAGAGTGCTGAAAATGGTCGTATTGGAACCGCAAGGAAATTCTACGACGATTTAACAATATTTGGACCCGATCGGATGAAATCGGACCGATTTAGAGCGTTTTTAAATGTTATGAATCCGAATCTTATTTTATTTTTAGCCGATTTGAAATCGTTTTTTCGCCATAACTAGGTCTCTTTTAAATTTAGAGGGCTGGAATTGGTTTCAATGGAACCGCAAGAAAATTCTACGTCGATTTAACTATATTTGAACCCGATTGAATGAAATCGGACCGATTTAGAGCGTTTTTAAATTTTATGAAACCGAATATTCTTCGAAATATTAGCTTATACATCCATATTATTATACATATTATTATATTTTAAGCCGATCTCAAATTGTTTGTCGCCATAACTCGGCTGCTAATAGACTTATAGGGCTGAAAATGGTGTCATTGGAACCGCGTGCAAATTCTACGTCGATTGAGCTATATTTGGACCCGATCGGATGAAAGCGGACCGATTAAGGGCGTTTTTAAATGTTATGAATCCGAATATTCTTCGAAATATTAGATTATACAATCATATTGTGTACAATAATTATCGTATATGATAATTATTGTATACATATAATTGTATTTTTAGCCAATCTCAAATCGTTTTTTCACCATAACTCGGCCGCTATAAGACTCAGAGGGCTGGAAATAGTCTCATTGGAAGCGCAAGGAAATTCTACGTCGATTTAACTATATTTGAACCCGATTGAATGAAATCGGACCGATATAGAGCGTTTTTAAATGTTATGAATCCGAATATTATTTTATTTTTAGCCGATTTGAAATCGTTTTATCGACATAACTCGGTCCCTATTACATTTAGAGGCCTGGAATTGGTCGTATTGGAACGGCAAGTAAATTCTACGTCGATTTAACTATATTTGGACCCGAACGGATGAAATCGGACCGATTTAGAGCGTTTTTAATTTTTATGAAACCGAATATTATTGTATTTTAAGCAGATTTCAAATTGTTTTTTCGCCAAAACTCGGTCTATATTAGACTTAGGGGCTGGAATTAGTCTCATTGGAAGCGCAAGGAAATTCTCCGTCGATTAAGCTATATTTGGACCCGATCAGATGAAATCGAACCGATTTAGAGCGTTTTTAAACTTTATGAATCCGAATATTATTGTATTTTTAGCCGATTTCAAATCGTTTTTTCGACATTTCTCGGTCCCTATTAAATTTAAAGGACTGGAATTGGTCGCATTGGAACCGCGAGGAAATTCTACGTCGATTTAACAATATTTGGACCCGATCGGATGAAATCGGACCGATTTAGAGCGTTTTTAAATGTTATGAATCCGAATCTTATTTTATTTTTAGCCGATTTGAAATCGTTTTTTCGCCATTACTCGGTCTCTTTAAAATTTAGAGGGCTGGAATTGGTTTCATTGGAAGCGCAAGGAAATTCTACGTCGATTTAACAATATTTGGACCCGATCGGATGAAATCGGACCGATTTAGAGCGTTTTTAAATGTTATGAATCCGAATCTTATTTTATTTTTAGCCAATTTGAAATCGTTTTTTCGCCATAACTCGGTCTCTTTTAAATTTAGAGGGCTGGAATTGGTTGCATTGGAACCGTGCGGAAATTCTAAGTCGATTGAACTATAATTGGACCCGATCGGTTGAAATCGGACCGATTTAGAGCGTTTTTAAATGTTATGAATCCGAATATTATTGTATTTTTAGCCGATTTGAAATGGTTTTTTCGACATTAATTGGTCCCTATTAAATTTAGAGGGCTGAAAATGGTCGTATTGGAACCGCAAGGAAATTCTACGTCGATTTAACAATATTTGGACCCGATCGGATGAAATCGGACCGATTTAGAGCGTTTTTAAATGTTATGAATCCGAATCTTATTTTATTTTTAGCCGATTTGAAATCGTTTTTTCGCCATAACTAGGTTTCTTTTAAATTTAGAGGGCTGGAATTGGTTTCATTGGAACCGCAAGAAAATTCTACGTCGATTTAACTATATTTGAACCCGATTGAATGAAATCGGACCGATTTAGAGCGTTTTTAAATGTTATGAATCCGAATATTATTGTATTTTTAGTCAATCTTAAATCGTTTTTTCGCCATAACTCGGCCGCTAATAGACTTATAGGGCTGAAAATGGTCTCTTTGGAACCGCAAGGAAATTATACGTCGATTAAGTTATATTTGGACCCGATCGGATGAAATCGGACCGATTTAGAGCGTTTTTAAATGTTATGAATCCGAATATTATTTTATTTTTAGCCGATTTGAAATAGTTTTTTCGAAATAACTCGGTCTCTTTTAAATTTAGAGGGCTGGAATTGGTTTCATTGGAAGCGCAAGGAAATTCTACGTCGATTTAACAATATTTGGACCCGATCGGATGAAATCGGACTGATTTAGAGCGTTTTTAAATGTTATGAATCCGAATCTTATTTTATTTTTAGCCAATTTGAAATCGTTTTTTCACCATAACTCGGTCTCTTTTAAATTTAGAGGGCTGGAATTGGTTTCATTGGAAGCGCAAGGAAAACTTAAGTCGATTTAACTATAATTGGACCTGATCGGTTGAAATCGGACCGATTTAGAGCGTTTTTAAATGTTATGAATCCGAATATTATTGTATTTTAAGCAGATTTCAAATAGTTTTTTTGCAAAAACTCGGTCTATATTAGACTTAGGGGGCTGGAATTAGTCTCATTGGAAGCGCAAAGAAATTCTTCGTCGATTAAGCTATATTTGGACCCGATCGGATGAAATCGGACCGATTTAGAGCGTTTATAAATGTTATGATTCCGAATCTTATTTTATTTTTAGTCAATCTCAAATCGTTTTTTCGCCATAACTCGGCCGCTAATAGACTTATAGGGCTGGAAATGGTCTCTTTGGAACCGCAAGGAAATTATACGTCGATTAAGTTATATTTGGACCCGATCGGATGAAATCGGACCGATTTAGAGCGTTTTTAAATGTTATGAATCCGAATATTATTTTATTTTTAGCCGATTTGAAATAGTTTTTTCGAAATAACTCGGTCTCTTTTAAATTTAGAGGGCTGGAATTGGTTTCATTGGAAGCGCAAGGAAAACCTAAGTCGATTTAACTATAATTGGACCTGATCGGTTGAAATCGGACCGATGTAGAGCGTTTTTAAATGTTATGAATCCGAATATTATTGTATTTTAAGCAGATTTCAAATAGTTTTTTTGCAAAAAATCGGTCTATATTTGACTTAGGGGGCTGGAATTAGTCTCATTGGAAGCGCAAAGAAATTCTTCGTCGATTAAGCTATATTTGGACCCGATCAGATGAAATCGGACCGATTTAGAGCGTTTTTAAATGTTATGAATCCGAATATTATTGTATTTTTAGCCGATTTGAAATCGTTTTTTCGAGATTACTCGGTCCCTATTTAATTTAGAGTGCTGAAAATGGTCGTATTGGAACCGCAAGGAAATTCTACGACGATTTAACAATATTTGGACCCGATCGGATGAAATCGGACCGATTTAGAGCGTTTTTAAATGTTATGAATCCGAATCTTATTTTATTTTTAGCCGATTTGAAATCGTTTTTTCGCCATAACTAGGTCTCTTTTTAATTTAGAGGGCTGGAATTGGTTTCAATGGAACCGCAAGAAAATTCTACGTCGATTTAACTATATTTGAACCCGATTGAATGAAATCGGACCGATTTAGAGCGTTTTTAAATTTTATGAAACCGAATATTCTTCGAAATATTAGCTTATACATCCATATTATTATACATATTATTATATTTTAAGCCGATCTCAAATTGTTTGTCGCCCTAACTCGGCTGCTAATAGACTTATAGGGCTGAAAATGGTGTCATTGGAACCGCGTGCAAATTCTACGTCGATTGAGCTATATTTGGACCCGATCGGATGAAAGCGGACCGATTAAGGGCGTTTTTAAATGTTATGAATCCGAATATTCTTCGAAATATTAGATTATACAATCATATTGTGTACAATAATTATCGTATATGATAATTATTGTATACATATAATTGTATTTTTAGCCAATCTCAAATAGTTTTTTCACCATAACTCGGCCGCTATAAGACTCAGAGGGCTGGAAATAGTCTCATTGGAAGCGCAAGGAAATTCTACGTCGATTTAACAATATTTGGACCCGATCGGATGAAATCGGACCGATTTAGAGCGTTTTTAAATGTTGTGAATCCGAATCTTATTTTATTTTTAGCCGATTTGAAATCGTTTTTTAGCCATAACTCGGTCTCTTTTAAATTTAGAGGGCTGGAATTGGTTTCATTGGAAGCGCAAGGAAATTCTAAGTCGATTTAACTATAATTGGACCCGATCGGTTGAAATCGGACCGATTTAGAGCGTTTTTAAATGTTATGAATCCGAATATTATTGTATTTTTAGCCGATTTGAAATGGTTTTTTCGACATTAATTGGTCCCTATTAAATTTAGAGGGCTGAAAATGGTCGTATTGGAACCGCAAGGAAATTCTACGTCGATTTAACAATATTTGGACCCGATCGGATGAAATCGGACCGATTTAGAGCGTTTTTAAATGTTATGAATCCGAATCTTATTTTATTTTTAGCCGATTTGAAATCGTTTTTTCGCCATAACTAGGTTTCTTTTAAATTTAGAGGGCTGGAATTGGTTTCATTGGAACCGCAAGAAAATTCTACGTCGATTTAACTATATTTGAACCCGATTGAATGAAATCGGACCGATTTAGAGCGTTTTTAAATGTTATGAATCCGAATATTATTGTATTTTTAGTCAATCTTAAATCGTTTTTTCGCCATAACTCGGCCGCTAATAGACTTATAGGGCTGAAAATGGTCTCTTTGGAACCGCAAGGAAATTATACGTCGATTAAGTTATATTTGGACCCGATCGGATGAAATCGGACCGATTTAGAGCGTTTTTAAATGTTATGAATCCGAATCTTATTTTATTTTTAGCCAATTTGAAATAGTTTTTTCGAAATAACTCGGTCTCTTTTAAATTTAGAGGGCTGGAATTGGTTTCATTGGAAGCGCAAGGAAATTCTACGTCGATTTAACAATATTTGGACCCGATCGGATGAAATCGGACTGATTTAGAGCGTTTTTAAATGTTATGAATCCGAATCTTATTTTATTTTTAGCCAATTTGAAATCGTTTTTTCGCCATAACTCGGTCTCTTTTAAATTTAGAGGGCTGGAATTGGTTTCATTGGAAGCGCAAGGAAAACTTAAGTCGATTTAACTATAATTGGACCTGATTGGTTGAAATCGGACCGATTTAGAGCGTTTTTAAATGTTATGAATCCGAATATTATTGTATTTTAAGCAGATTTCAAATAGTTTTTTTGCAAAAACTCGGTCTATATTTGACTTAGGGGGCTGGAATTAGTCTCATTGGAAGCGCAAAGAAATTCTTCGTCGATTAAGCTATATTTGGACCCGATCAGATGAAATCGGACCGATTTAGAGCGTTTTTAAATGTTATGAATCCGAATATTATTGTATTTTTAGCCGATTTGAAATCGTTTTTTCGAGATTACTCGGTCCCTATTTAATTTAGAGTGCTGAAAATGGTCGTATTGGAACCGCAAGGAAATTCTACGACGATTTAACAATATTTGGACCCGATCGGATGAAATCGGACCGATTTAGAGCGTTTTTAAATGTTATGAATCCGAATCTTATTTTATTTTTAGCCGATTTGAAATCGTTTTTTCGCCATAACTAGGTCTCTTTTAAATTTAGAGGGCTGGAATTGGTTTCAATGGAACCGCAAGAAAATTCTACGTCGATTTAACTATATTTGAACCCGATTGAATGAAATAGGACCGATTTAGAGCGTTTTTAAATTTTATGAAACCGAATATTCTTCGAAATATTAGCTTATACATCCATATTATTATACATATTATTATATTTTAAGCCGATCTCAAATTGTTTGTCGCCATAACTCGGCTGCTAATAGACTTATAGGGCTGAAAATGGTGTCATTGGAACCGCGTGCAAATTCTACGTCGATTGAGCTATATTTGGACCCGATCGGATGAAAGCGGACCGATTAAGGGCGTTTTTAAATGTTATGAATCCGAATATTCTTCGAAATATTAGATTATACAATCATATTGTGTACAATAATTATCGTATATGATAATTATTGTATACATATAATTGTATTTTTAGCCAATCTCAAATCGTTTTTTCACCATAACTCGGCCGCTATAAGACTCAGAGGGCTGGAAATAGTCTCATTGGAAGCGCAAGGAAATTCTACGTCGATTTAACTATATTTGAACCCGATTGAACGAAATCGGACCGATATAGAGCGTTTTTAAATGTTATGAATCCGAATATTATTTTATTTTTAGCCGATTTGAAATCGTTTTATCGACATAACTCGGTCCCTATTACATTTAGAGGGCTGGAATTGGTTTCATTGGAAGCGCAAGGAAATTCTAAGTCGATTTAACTATAATTGGACCCGATCGGTTGAAATCGGACCGATTTAGAGCGTTTTTAAATGTTATGAATCCGAATCTTATTTTATTTTTAGCCGATTTGAAATAGTTTTTTCGCCATAACTCGGTCTCTTTTAAATTTATAGGGCTGGAATTGGTTTCATTGGAACCGCAAGAAAATTCTACGTCGATTTAACTATATTTGAACCCAATTGAATGAAATCAGACTGATTTAGAGCGTTTTTAAATTTTATGAAACCGAATATTCTTCGAAATATTAGCTTATACATCCATATTGTGTACAATAATTATCGTATATGATAATTATTGTATACATATATTATTTATTTTTAGCCGATTGGAAATCGTTTTTTCGCCATAACTCGGTCTATTTTAGATTTAGAGGGCTGGAATTGTCTCTTTGGAAGCGCAAAAAAATTCTACGTCGATTAAGCTTTATTTGGACCCGATCGGATGAAATCGGACCGATTTAGAGCGTTTTTAAATGTTATGAATCCGAATATTAATGTATTTTAAGGAGATTTCAAATAGTTTTTCTGCAAAAACTCGGTCTATATTAGACTTAGGGGGCTGGTATTAGTCTCATTGGAAGCGCAAAGAAATTCTTCGTCGATTAAGCTATATTTGGATCCGATCAGATGAAATCGGACCGATATAGAGCGTTTTTAAATGTTATGAATCCGAATATTATTTTATTTTTAGCCGATTTGAAATCGTTTTATCGACATAACTCGGTCCCTATTACATTTAGAGGCCTGGAATTGGTCGTATTGGAACGGCAAGTAAATTCTACGTCGATTTAACTATATTTGGACCCGAACGGATGAAATCGGACCGATTTAGAGCGTTTTTAATTTTTATGAAACCGAATATTATTGTATTTTAAGCAGATTTCAAATTGTTTTTTCGCCAAAACTCGGTCTATATTAGACTTAAGGGGCTGGAATTAGTCTCATTGGAAGCGCAAGGAAATTCTCCGTCGATTAAGCTATATTTGGACCCGATCAGATGAAATCGAACCGATTTAGAGCGTTTTTAAACTTTATGAATCCGAATATTATTGTATTTTTAGCCGATTTCAAATCGTTTTTTCGACATTTCTCGGTCCCTATTAAATTTAAAGGACTGGAATTGGTCGCATTGGAACCGCGAGGAAATTCTACGTCGATTTAACAATATTTGGACCCGATCGGATGAAATCGGACCGATTTAGAGCGTTTTTAAATGTTATGAATCCGAATCTTATTTTATTTTTAGCCGATTTGAAATCGTTTTTTCGCCATTACTCGGTCTCTTTAAAATTTAGAGGGCTGGAATTGGTTTCATTGGAAGCGCAAGGAAATTCTACGTCGATTTAACAATATTTGGACCCGATCGGATGAAATCGGACCGATTTAGAGCGTTATAAATGTTATGAATCCGAATCTTATTTTATTTTTAGCCAATTTGAAATCGTTTTTTCGCCATAACTCGGTCTCTTTTAAATTTAGAGGGCTGGAATTGGTTTCATTGGAAGCGCAAGGAAAATCTAAGTCGATTTAACTATAATTGGACCCGATCGGTTGAAATCGGACCGATTTAGAGCGTTTTTAAATGTTATGAATCCGAATATTATTGTATTTTTAGCCGATTTGAAATCGTTTTTTCAAGATTACTCGGTCCCTATTTAATTTAGAGGGCTGGAATTGGTTGCATTGGAACCGTGCGGAAATTCTACGTCGATTTAACAATATTTCGACCCGATCGGATGAAATCGGACCGATTTAGAGCGTTTTTAAATGTTGTGAATCCGAATCTTATTTTATTTTTAGCCGATTTGAAATCGTTTTTTAGCCATAACTCGGTCTCTTTTAAATTTAGAGGGCTGGAATTGGTTTCATTGGAAGCGCAAGGAAATTCTAAGTCGATTTAACTATAATTGGACCCGATCGGTTGAAATCGGACCGATTTAGAGCGTTTTTAAATGTTATGAATCCGAATATTATTGTATTTTTAGCCGATTTGAAATGGTTTTTTCGACATTAATTGGTCCCTATTAAATTTAGAGGGCTGAAAATGGTCGTATTGGAACCGCAAGAAAATTCTACGTCGATTTAACTATATTTGAACCCGATTGAATGAAATCGGACTGATTTAGAGCGTTTTTAAATGTTATGAATCCGAATCTTATTTTATTTTTAGCCAATTTGAAATCGTTTTTTCGCCATAACTCGGTCTCTTTTAAATTTAGAGGGCTGGAATTGGTTTCATTGGAAGCGCAAGGAAAACTTAAGTCGATTTAACTATAATTGGACCTGATTGGTTGAAATCGGACCGATTTAGAGCGTTTTTAAATGTTATGAATCCGAATATTATTGTATTTTAAGCAGATTTCAAATAGTTTTTTTGCAAAAACTCGGTCTATATTTGACTTAGGGGGCTGGAATTAGTCTCATTGGAAGCGCAAAGAAATTCTTCGTCGATTAAGCTATATTTGGACCCGATCAGATGAAATCGGACCGATTTAGAGCGTTTTTAAATGTTATGAATCCGAATATTATTGTATTTTTAGCCGATTTGAAATCGTTTTTTCGAGATTACTCGGTCCCTATTTAATTTAGAGTGCTGAAAATGGTCGTATTGGAACCGCAAGGAAATTCTACGACGATTTAACAATATTTGGACCCGATCGGATGAAATCGGACCGATTTAGAGCGTTTTTAAATGTTATGAATCCGAATCTTATTTTATTTTTAGCCGATTTGAAATCGTTTTTTCGCCATAACTAGGTCTCTTTTAAATTTAGAGGGCTGGAATTGGTTTCAATGGAACCGCAAGAAAATTCTACGTCGATTTAACTATATTTGAACCCGATTGAATGAAATAGGACCGATTTAGAGCGTTTTTAAATTTTATGAAACCGAATATTCTTCGAAATATTAGCTTATACATCCATATTATTATACATATTATTATATTTTAAGCCGATCTCAAATTGTTTGTCGCCATAACTCGGCTGCTAATAGACTTATAGGGCTGAAAATGGTGTCATTGGAACCGCGTGCAAATTCTACGTCGATTGAGCTATATTTGGACCCGATCGGATGAAAGCGGACCGATTAAGGGCGTTTTTAAATGTTATGAATCCGAATATTCTTCGAAATATTAGATTATACAATCATATTGTGTACAATAATTATCGTATATGATAATTATTGTATACATATAATTGTATTTTTAGCCAATCTCAAATCGTTTTTTCACCATAACTCGGCCGCTATAAGACTCAGAGGGCTGGAAATAGTCTCATTGGAAGCGCAAGGAAATTCTACGTCGATTTAACTATATTTGAACCCGATTGAACGAAATCGGACCGATATAGAGCGTTTTTAAATGTTATGAATCCGAATATTATTTTATTTTTAGCCGATTTGAAATCGTTTTATCGACATAACTCGGTCCCTATTACATTTAGAGGGCTGGAATTGGTTTCATTGGAAGCGCAAGGAAATTCTAAGTCGATTTAACTATAATTGGACCCGATCGGTTGAAATCGGACCGATTTAGAGCGTTTTTAAATGTTATGAATCCGAATCTTATTTTATTTTTAGCCGATTTGAAATAGTTTTTTCGCCATAACTCGGTCTCTTTTAAATTTATAGGGCTGGAATTGGTTTCATTGGAACCGCAAGAAAATTCTACGTCGATTTAACTATATTTGAACCCAATTGAATGAAATCAGACTGATTTAGAGCGTTTTTAAATTTTATGAAACCGAATATTCTTCGAAATATTAGCTTATACATCCATATTGTGTACAATAATTATCGTATATGATAATTATTGTATACATATATTATTTATTTTTAGCCGATTGGAAATCGTTTTTTCGCCATAACTCGGTCTATTTTAGATTTAGAGGGCTGGAATTGTCTCTTTGGAAGCGCAAAAAAATTCTACGTCGATTAAGCTTTATTTGGACCCGATCGGATGAAATCGGACCGATTTAGAGCGTTTTTAAATGTTATGAATCCGAATATTAATGTATTTTAAGGAGATTTCAAATAGTTTTTCTGCAAAAACTCGGTCTATATTAGACTTAGGGGGCTGGTATTAGTCTCATTGGAAGCGCAAAGAAATTCTTCGTCGATTAAGCTATATTTGGATCCGATCAGATGAAATCGGACCGATATAGAGCGTTTTTAAATGTTATGAATCCGAATATTATTTTATTTTTAGCCGATTTGAAATCGTTTTATCGACATAACTCGGTCCCTATTACATTTAGAGGCCTGGAATTGGTCGTATTGGAACGGCAAGTAAATTCTACGTCGATTTAACTATATTTGGACCCGAACGGATGAAATCGGACCGATTTAGAGCGTTTTTAATTTTTATGAAACCGAATATTATTGTATTTTAAGCAGATTTCAAATTGTTTTTTCGCCAAAACTCGGTCTATATTAGACTTAAGGGGCTGGAATTAGTCTCATTGGAAGCGCAAGGAAATTCTCCGTCGATTAAGCTATATTTGGACCCGATCAGATGAAATCGAACCGATTTAGAGCGTTTTTAAACTTTATGAATCCGAATATTATTGTATTTTTAGCCGATTTCAAATCGTTTTTTCGACATTTCTCGGTCCCTATTAAATTTAAAGGACTGGAATTGGTCGCATTGGAACCGCGAGGAAATTCTACGTCGATTTAACAATATTTGGACCCGATCGGATGAAATCGGACCGATTTAGAGCGTTTTTAAATGTTATGAATCCGAATCTTATTTTATTTTTAGCCGATTTGAAATCGTTTTTTCGCCATTACTCGGTCTCTTTAAAATTTAGAGGGCTGGAATTGGTTTCATTGGAAGCGCAAGGAAATTCTACGTCGATTTAACAATATTTGGACCCGATCGGATGAAATCGGACCGATTTAGAGCGTTATAAATGTTATGAATCCGAATCTTATTTTATTTTTAGCCAATTTGAAATCGTTTTTTCGCCATAACTCGGTCTCTTTTAAATTTAGAGGGCTGGAATTGGTTTCATTGGAAGCGCAAGGAAAATCTAAGTCGATTTAACTATAATTGGACCCGATCGGTTGAAATCGGACCGATTTAGAGCGTTTTTAAATGTTATGAATCCGAATATTATTGTATTTTTAGCCGATTTGAAATCGTTTTTTCAAGATTACTCGGTCCCTATTTAATTTAGAGGGCTGGAATTGGTTGCATTGGAACCGTGCGGAAATTCTACGTCGATTTAACAATATTTCGACCCGATCGGATGAAATCGGACCGATTTAGAGCGTTTTTAAATGTTGTGAATCCGAATCTTATTTTATTTTTAGCCGATTTGAAATCGTTTTTTAGCCATAACTCGGTCTCTTTTAAATTTAGAGGGCTGGAATTGGTTTCATTGGAAGCGCAAGGAAATTCTAAGTCGATTTAACTATAATTGGACCCGATCGGTTGAAATCGGACCGATTTAGAGCGTTTTTAAATGTTATGAATCCGAATATTATTGTATTTTTAGCCGATTTGAAATGGTTTTTTCGACATTAATTGGTCCCTATTAAATTTAGAGGGCTGAAAATGGTCGTATTGGAACCGCAAGGAAATTCTACGTCGATTTAACAATATTTGGACCCGATCGGATGAAATTGGACCGATTTAGAGCGTTTTTAAATGTTATGAATCCGAATCTTATTTTATTTTTAGCCGATTTGAAATCGTTTTTTCACCATAACTAGGTTTCTTTTAAATTTAGAGGGCTGGAATTGGTTTCATTGGAACCGCAAGAAAATTCTACGTCGATTTAACTATATTTGAACCCGATTGAATGAAATCGGACCGATTTAGAGCGTTTTTTAAATGTTATGAATCCGAATATTATTGTATTTTTAGTCAATCTTAAATCGTTTTTTCGCCATAACTCGGCCGCTAATAGACTTATAGGGCTGAAAATGGTCTCTTTGGAACCGCAAGGAAATTATACGTCGATTAAGTTATATTTGGACCCGATCGGATGAAATCGGACCGATTTAGAGCGTTTTTAAATGTTATGAATCCGAATATTATTTTATTTTTAGCCGATTTGAAATAGTTTTTTAGAAATAACTCGGTCTCTTTTAAATTTAGAGGGCTGGAATTGGTTTCATTGGAAGCGCAAGGAAATTCTACGTCGATTTAACAATATTTGGACCCGATCGGATGAAATCGGACTGATTTAGAGCGTTTTTAAATGTTATGAATCCGAATCTTATTTTATTTTTAGCCAATTTGAAATCGTTTTTTCGCCATAACTCGGTCTCTTTTAAATTTAGAGGGCTGGAATTGGTTTCATTGGAAGCGCAAGGAAAACTTAAGTCGATTTAACTATAATTGGACCTGATCGGTTGAAATCGGACCGATTTAGAGCGTTTTTAAATGTTATGAATCCGAATATTATTGTATTTTAAGCAGATTTCAAATAGTTTTTTTGCAAAAACTCGGTCTATATTAGACTTAGGGGGCTGGAAATAGTCTCATTGGAAGCGCAAAGAAATTCTTCGTCGATTAAGCTATATTTGGACCCGATCGGATGAAATCGGACCGATTTAGAGCGTTTATAAATGTTATGATTCCGAATCTTATTTTATTTTTAGTCAATCTCAAATCGTTTTTTCGCCATAACTCGGCCGCTAATAGACTTATAGGGCTGGAAATGGTCTCTTTGGAACCGCAAGGAAATTATACGTCGATTAAGTTATATTTGGACCCGATCGGATGAAATCGGACCGATTTAGAGCGTTTTTAAATGTTATGAATCCGAATATTATTTTATTTTTAGCCGATTTGAAATAGTTTTTTCGAAATAACTCGGTCTCTTTTAAATTTAGAGGGCTGGAATTGGTTTCATTGGAAGCGCAAGGAAATTCTAAGTTGATTTAACTATAATTGGACCCGATCGGTTGAAATCGGACCGATTTAGAGCGTTTTTAAATGTTATGAATCCGAATATTATTGTATTTTTAGCCGATTTGAAATCGTTTTTTCGAGATTACTCGGTCCCTATTTAATTTAGAGTGCTGAAAATGGTCGTATTGGAACCGCAAGGAAATTCTACGACGATTTAACAATATTTGGACCCGATCGGATGAAATCGGACCGATTTAGAGCGTTTTTAAATGTTATGAATCCGAATCTTATTTTATTTTTAGCCGATTTGAAATCGTTTTTTAGCCATAACTCGGTCTCTTTTAAATTTAGAGGGCTGGAATTGGTTTCATTAAAAGCGCAAAGAAATTCTTCGTCGATTAAGCTATATTTGGACCCGATCAGATGAAATCGGACCGATTTAGAGCGTTTTTAAATGTTATGAATCCGAATATTATTGTATTTTTAGCCGATTTGAAATCGTTTTTTCGAGATTACTCGGTCCCTATTTAATTTAGAGTGCTGAAAATGGTCGTATTGGAACCGCAAGGAAATTCTACGACGATTTAACAATATTTGGACCCGATCGGATGAAATCGGACCGATTTAGAGCGTTTTTAAATGTTATGAATCCGAATCTTATTTTATTTTTAGCCGATTTGAAATCGTTTTTTCGCCATAACTAGGTCTCTTTTAAATTTAGAGGGCTGGAATTGGTTTCAATGGAACCGCAAGAAAATTCTACGTCGATTTAACTATATTTGAACCCGATTGAATGAAATCGGACCGATTTAGAGCGTTTTTAAATGTTATGAATCCGAATATTATTTTATTTTTAGCCGATTTGAAATAGTTTTTTCGAAATAACTCGGTCTCTTTTAAATTTAGAGGGCTGGAATTGGTTTTATTGGAAGCGCAAGGAAATTCTACGTCGATTTAACAATATTTGGACCCGATCGGATGAAATCGGACCGATTTAGAGCGTTTTTAAATGTTATGAATCCGAATCTTATTTTATTTTTAGCCAATTTGAAATCGTTTTTTCGCCATAACTCGGTCTCTTTTAAATTTAGAGGGCTGGAATTGGTTTCATTGGAAGCGCAAGGAAAACCTAAGTCGATTTAACTATAATTGGACCTGATCGGTTGAAATCGGACCGATTTAGAGCGTTTTTAAATGTTATGAATCCGAATATTATTGTATTTTAAGCAGATTTCAAATAGTTTTTTTGCAAAAACTCGGTCTATATTTGACTTAGGGGGCTGGAATTAGTCTCATTGGAAGCGCAAAGAAATTCTTCGTCTATTAAGCTATATTTGGACCCGATCAGATGAAATCGGACCGATTTAGAGCGTTTTTAAATGTTATGAATCCGAATATTATTGTATTTTTAGCCGATTTGAAATCGTTTTTTCGAGATTACTCGGTCCCTATTTAATTTAGAGTGCTGAAAATGGTCGTATTGGAACCGCAAGGAAATTCTACGACGATTTAACAATATTTGGACCCGATCGGATGAAATCGGACCGATTTAGAGCGTTTTTAAATGTTATGAATCCGAATCTTATTTTATTTTTAGCCGATTTGAAATCGTTTTTTCGCCATAACTAGGTCTCTTTTAAATTTAGAGGGCTGGAATTGGTTTCAATGGAACCGCAAGAAAATTCTACGTCGATTTAACTATATTTGAACCCGATTGAATGAAATCGGACCGATTTAGAGCGTTTTTAAATTTTATGAAACCGAATATTCTTCGAAATATTAGCTTATACATCCATATTATTTTACATATTATTATATTTTAAGCCGATCTCAAATTGTTTGTCGCCATAACTCGGCTGCTAATAGACTTATAGGGCTGAAAATGGTGTCATTGGAACCGCGTGCAAATTCTACGTCGATTGAGCTATATTTGGACCCGATCGGATGAAAGCGGACCGATTAAGGGCGTTTTTAAATGTTATGAATCCGAATATTCTTCGAAATATTAGATTATACAATCATATTGTGTACAATAATTATCGTATATGATAATTATTGTATACATATAATTGTATTTTTAGCCAATCTCAAATCGTTTTTTCACCATAACTCGGCCGCTATAAGACTCAGAGGGCTGGAAATAGTCTCATTGGAAGCGCAAGAAAATTCTACGTCGATTTAACTATATTTGAACCCGATTGAATGAAATCGGACCGATATAGAGCGTTTTTAAATGTTATGAATCCGAATATTATTTTATTTTTAGCCGATTTGAAATCGTTTTATCGACATAACTCGGTCCCTATTACATTTAGAGGCCTGGAATTGGTCGTATTGGAACGGCAAGTAAATTCTACGTCGATTTAACTATATTTGGACCCGAACGGATGAAATCGGACCGATTTAGAGCGTTTTTAATTTTTATGAAACCGAATATTATTGTATTTTAAGCAGATTTCAAATTGTTTTTTCGCCAAAACTCGGTCTATATTAGACTTAAGGGGCTGGAATTAGTCTCATTGGAAGCGCAAGGAAATTCTCCGTCGATTAAGCTATATTTGGACCCGATCAGATGAAATCGAACCGATTTAGAGCGTTTTTAAACTTTATGAATCCGAATATTATTGTATTTTTAGCCGATTTCAAATCGTTTTTTCGACATTTCTCGGTCCCTATTAAATTTAAAGGACTGGAATTGGTCGCATTGGAACCGCGAGGAAATTCTACGTCGATTTAACAATATTTGGACCCGATCGGATGAAATCGGACCGATTTAGAGCGTTTTTAAATGTTATGAATCCGAATCTTATTTTATTTTTAGCCGATTTTAAATCGTTTTTTCGCCATTACTCGGTCTCTTTAAAATTTAGAGGGCTGGAATTGGTTTCATTGGAAGCGCAAGGAAATTCTACGTCGATTTAACAATATTTGGACCCGATCGGATGAAATCGGACCGATTTAGAGCGTTTTTAAATGTTATGAATCCGAATCTTATTTTATTTTTAGCCAATTTGAAATCGTTTTTTCGCCATAACTCGGTCTCTTTTAAATTTAGAGGGCTGGAATTGGTTTCATTGGAAGCGCAAGGAAAATCTAAGTCGATTTAACTATAATTGGACCCGATCGGTTGAAATCGGACCGATTTAGAGCGTTTTTAAATGTTATGAATCCGAATATTATTGTATTTTTAGCCGATTTGAAATCGTTTTTTCAAGATTACTCGGTCCCTATTTAATTTAGAGTGCTGAAAATGGTCGTATTGGAACCGCAAGGAAATTCTACGACGATTTAACAATATTTGGACCCGATCGGATGAAATCGGACCGATTTAGAGCGTTTTTAAATGTTATGAATCCGAATCTTATTTTATTTTTAGCCGATTTGAAATCGTTTTTTCGCCATAACTAGGTCTCTTTTAAATTTAGAGGGCTGGAATTGGTTTCAATGGAACCGCAAGAAAATTCTACGTCGATTTAACTATATTTGAACCCGATTGAATGAAATCGGACCGATTTAGAGCGTTTTTAAATTTTATGAAACCGAATATTCTTCGAAATATTAGCTTATACATCCATATTATTATACATATTATTATATTTTAAGCCGATCTCAAATTGTTTGTCGCCATAACTCGGCTGCTAATAGACTTATAGGGCTGAAAATGGTGTCATTGGAACCGCGTGCAAATTCTACGTCGATTGAGCTATATTTGGACCCGATCGGATGAAAGCGGACCGATTAAGGGCGTTTTTAAATGTTATGAATCCGAATATTCATCGAAATATTAGATTATACAATCATATTGTGTACAATAATTATCGTATATGATAATTATTGTATACATATAATTGTATTTTTAGCCAATCTCAAATCGTTTTTTCACCATAACTCGGCCGCTATAAGACTCAGAGGGCTGGAAATAGTCTCATTGGAAGCGCAAGGAAATTCTACGTCGATTTAACTATATTTGAACCCGATTGAATGAAATCGGACCGATATAGAGCGTTTTTAAATGTTATGAATCCGAATATTATTTTATTTTTAGCCGATTTGAAATCGTTTTATCGACATAACTCGGTCCCTATTACATTTAGAGGCCTGGAATTGGTCGTATTGGAACGGCAAGTAAATTCTACGTCGATTTAACTATATTTGGACCCGAACGGATGAAATCGGACCGATTTAGAGCGTTTTTAAATGTTATGAATCCGAATATTATTGTATTTTTAGTCAATCTTAAATCGTTTTTTCGCCATAACTCGGCCGCTAATAGACTTATAGGGCTGAAAATGGTCTCTTTGGAACCGCAAGGAAATTATACGTCGATTAAGTTATATTTGGACCCGATCGGATGAAATCGGACCGATTTAGAGCGTTTTTAAATGTTATGAATCCGAATCTTATTTTATTTTTAGCCAATTTGAAATAGTTTTTTCGAAATAACTCGGTCTCTTTTAAATTTAGAGGGCTGGAATTGGTTTCATTGGAAGCGCAAGGAAATTCTACGTCGATTTAACAATATTTGGACCCGATCGGATGAAATCGGACTGATTTAGAGCGTTTTTAAATGTTATGAATCCGAATCTTATTTTATTTTTAGCCAATTTGAAATCGTTTTTTCGCCATAACTCGGTCTCTTTTAAATTTAGAGGGCTGGAATTGGTTTCATTGGAAGCGCAAGGAAAACTTAAGTCGATTTAACTATAATTGGACCTGATTGGTTGAAATCGGACCGATTTAGAGCGTTTTTAAATGTTATGAATCCGAATATTATTGTATTTTAAGCAGATTTCAAATAGTTTTTTTGCAAAAACTCGGTCTATATTTGACTTAGGGGGCTGGAATTAGTCTCATTGGAAGCGCAAAGAAATTCTTCGTCGATTAAGCTATATTTGGACCCGATCAGATGAAATCGGACCGATTTAGAGCCTTTTTAAATGTTATGAATCCGAATATTATTGTATTTTTAGCCGATTTGAAATCGTTTTTTCGAGATTACTCGGTCCCTATTTAATTTAGAGTGCTGAAAATGGTCGTATTGGAACCGCAAGGAAATTCTACGACGATTTAACAATATTTGGACCCGATCGGATGAAATCGGACCGATTTAGAGCGTTTTTAAATGTTATGAATCCGAATCTTATTTTATTTTTAGCCGATTTGAAATCGTTTTTTCGCCATAACTAGGTCTCTTTTAAATTTAGAGGGCTGGAATTGGTTTCAATGGAACCGCAAGAAAATTCTACGTCGATTTAACTATATTTGAACCCGATTGAATGAAATAGGACCGATTTAGAGCGTTTTTAAATTTTATGAAACCGAATATTCTTCGAAATATTAGCTTATACATCCATATTATTATACATATTATTATATTTTAAGCCGATCTCAAATTGTTTGTCGCCATAACTCGGCTGCTAATAGACTTATAGGGCTGAAAATGGTGTCATTGGAACCGCGTGCAAATTCTACGTCGATTGAGCTATATTTGGACCCGATCGGATGAAAGCGGACCGATTAAGGGCGTTTTTAAATGTTATGAATCCGAATATTCTTCGAAATATTAGATTATACAATCATATTGTGTACAATAATTATCGTATATGATAATTATTGTATACATATAATTGTATTTTTAGCCAATCTCAAATCGTTTTTTCACCATAACTCGGCCGCTATAAGACTCAGAGGGCTGGAAATAGTCTCATTGGAAGCGCAAGGAAATTCTACGTCGATTTAACTATATTTGAACCCGATTGAATGAAATCGGACCGATATAGAGCGTTTTTAAATGTTATGAATCCGAATATTATTTTATTTTTAGCCGATTTGAAATCGTTTTATCGACATAACTCGGTCCCTATTACATTTAGAGGCCTGGAATTGGTCGTATTGGAACGGCAAGTAAATTCTACGTCGATTTAACTATATTTGGACCCGAACGGATGAAATCGGACCGATTTAGAGCGTTTTTAATTTTTATGAAACCGAATATTATTGTATTTTAAGCAGATTTCAAATTGTTTTTTCGCCAAAACTCGGTCTATATTAGACTTAAGGGGCTGGAATTAGTCTCATTGGAAGCGCAAGGAAATTCTCCGTCGATTAAGCTATATTTGGACCCGATCAGATGAAATCGAACCGATTTAGAGCGTTTTTAAACTTTATGAATCCGAATATTATTGTATTTTTAGCCGATTTCAAATCGTTTTTTCGACATTTCTCGGTCCCTATTAAATTTAAAGGACTGGAATTGGTCGCATTGGAACCGCGAGGAAATTCTACGTCGATTTAACAATATTTGGACCCGATCGGATGAAATCGGACCGATTTAGAGCGTTTTTAAATGTTATGAATCCGAATCTTATTTTATTTTTAGCCAATTTGAAATCGTTTTTTCGCCATAACTCGGTCTCTTTTAAATTTAGAGGGCTGGAATTGGTTTCATTGGAAGCGCAAGGAAAATCTAAGTCGATTTAACTATAATTGGACCCGATCGGTTGAAATCGGACCGATTTAGAGCGTTTTTAAATGTTATGAATCCGAATATTATTGTATTTTTAGCCGATTTGAAATCGTTTTTTCAAGATTACTCGGTCCCTATTTAATTTAGAGGGCTGGAATTGGTTGCATTGGAACCGTGCGGAAATTCTACGTCGATTTAACAATATTTCGACCCGATCGGATGAAATCGGACCGATTTAGAGCGTTTTTAAATGTTGTGAATCCGAATCTTATTTTATTTTTAGCCGATTTGAAATCGTTTTTTAGCCATAACTCGGTCTCTTTTAAATTTAGAGGGCTGGAATTGGTTTCATTGGAAGCGCAAGGAAATTCTAAGTCGATTTAACTATAATTGGACCCGATCGGTTGAAATCGGACCGATTTAGAGCGTTTTTAAATGTTATGAATCCGAATATTATTGTATTTTTAGCCGATTTGAAATGGTTTTTTCGACATTAATTGGTCCCTATTAAATTTAGAGGGCTGAAAATGGTCGTATTGGAACCGCAAGGAAATTCTACGTCGATTTAACAATATTTGGACCCGATCGGATGAAATCGGACCGATTTAGAGCGTTTTTAAATGTTATGAATCCGAATCTTATTTTATTTTTAGCCGATTTGAAATCGTTTTTTCGCCATAACTAGGTTTCTTTTAAATTTAGAGGGCTGGAATTGGTTTCATTGGAACCGCAAGAAAATTCTACGTCGATTTAACTATATTTGAACCCGATTGAATGAAATCGGACCGATTTAGAGCGTTTTTTAAATGTTATGAAACCGAATATTCTTCGAAATATTAGCTTATACATCCATATTATTATACATATTATTATATTTTAAGCCGATCTCAAATTGTTTGTCGCCATAACTCGGCTGCTAATAGACTTATAGGGCTGAAAATGGTGTCATTGGAACCGCGTGCAAATTCTACGTCGATTGAGCTATATTTGGACCCGATCGGATGAAAGCGGACCGATTAAGGGCGTTTTTAAATGTTATGAATCCGAATATTCTTCGAAATATTAGATTATACAATCATATTGTGTACAATAATTATCGTATATGATAATTATTGTATACATATAATTGTATTTTTAGCCAATCTCAAATCGTTTTTTCACCATAACTCGGCCGCTATAAGACTCAGAGGGCTGGAAATAGTCTCATTGGAAGCGCAAGGAAATTCTACGTCGATTTAACTATATTTGAACCCGATTGAATGAAATCGGACCGATATAGAGCGTTTTTAAATGTTATGAATCCGAATATTATTTTATTTTTAGCCGATTTGAAATCGTTTTATCGACATAACTCGGTCCCTATTACATTTAGAGGCCTGGAATTGGTCGTATTGGAACGGCAAGTAAATTCTACGTCGATTTAACTATATTTGGACCCGAACGGATGAAATCGGACCGATTTAGAGCGTTTTTAATTTTTATGAAACCGAATATTATTGTATTTTAAGCAGATTTCAAATTGTTTTTTCGCCAAAACTCGGTCTATATTAGACTTAAGGGGCTGGAATCAGTCTCATTGGAAGCGCAAGGAAATTCTCCGTCGATTAAGCTATATTTGGACCCGATCAGATGAAATCGAACCGATTTAGAGCGTTTTTAAACTTTATGAATCCGAATATTATTGTATTTTTAGCCGATTTCAAATCGTTTTTTCGACATTTCTCGGTCCCTATTAAATTTAAAGGACTGGAATTGGTCGCATTGGAACCGCGAGGAAATTCTACGTCGATTTAACAATATTTGGACCCGATCGGATGAAATCGGACCGATTTAGAGCGTTTTTAAATGTTATGAATCCGAATCTTATTTTATTTTTAGCCAATTTGAAATCGTTTTTTCGCCATAACTCGGTCTCTTTTAAATTTAGAGGGCTGGAATTGGTTTCATTGGAAGCGCAAGGAAAATCTAAGTCGATTTAACTATAATTGGACCCGATCGGTTGAAATCGGACCGATTTAGAGCGTTTTTAAATGTTATGAATCCGAATATTATTGTATTTTTAGCCGATTTGAAATCGTTTTTTCAAGATTACTCGGTCCCTATTTAATTTAGAGGGCTGGAATTGGTTGCATTGGAACCGTGCGGAAATTCTACGTCGATTTAACAATATTTCGACCCGATCGGATGAAATCGGACCGATTTAGAGCGTTTTTAAATGTTGTGAATCCGAATCTTATTTTATTTTTAGCCGATTTGAAATCGTTTTTTAGCCATAACTCGGTCTCTTTTAAATTTAGAGGGCTGGAATTGGTTTCATTGGAAGCGCAAGGAAATTCTAAGTCGATTTAACTATAATTGGACCCGATCGGTTGAAATCGGACCGATTTAGAGCGTTTTTAAATGTTATGAATCCGAATATTATTGTATTTTTAGCCGATTTGAAATGGTTTTTTCGACATTAATTGGTCCCTATTAAATTTAGAGGGCTGAAAATGGTCGTATTGGAACCGCAAGGAAATTCTACGTCGATTTAACAATATTTGGACCCGATCGGATGAAATCGGACCGATTTAGAGCGTTTTTAAATGTTATGAATCCGAATCTTATTTTATTTTTAGCCGATTTGAAATCGTTTTTTCGCCATAACTAGGTTTCTTTTAAATTTAGAGGGCTGGAATTGGTTTCATTGGAACCGCAAGAAAATTCTACGTCGATTTAACTATATTTGAACCCGATTGAATGAAATCGGACCGATTTAGAGCGTTTTTTAAATGTTATGAATCCGAATATTATTGTATTTTTAGTCAATCTTAAATCGTTTTTTCGCCATAACTCGGCCGCTAATAGACTTATAGGGCTGAAAATGGTCTCTTTGGAACCGCAAGGAAATTATACGTCGATTAAGTTATATTTGGACCCGATCGGATGAAATCGGACCGATTTAGAGCGTTTTTAAATGTTATGAATCCGAATATTATTTTATTTTTAGCCGATTTGAAATAGTTTTTTCGAAATAACTCGGTCTCTTTTAAATTTAGAGGGCTGGAATTGGTTTCATTGGAAGCGCAAGGAAATTCTACGTCGATTTAACAATATTTGGACCCGATCGGATGAAATCGGACTGATTTAGAGCGTTTTTAAATGTTATGAATCCGAATCTTATTTTATTTTTAGCCAATTTGAAATCGTTTTTTCGCCATAACTCGGTCTCTTTTAAATTTAGAGGGCTGGAATTGGTTTCATTGGAAGCGCAAGGAAAACTTAAGTCGATTTAACTATAATTGGACCTGATCGGTTGAAATCGGACCGATTTAGAGCGTTTTTAAATGTTATGAATCCGAATATTATTGTATTTTAAGCAGATTTCAAATAGTTTTTTTGCAAAAACTCGGTCTATATTAGACTTAGGGGGCTGGAATTAGTCTCATTGGAAGCGCAAAGAAATTCTTCGTCGATTAAGCTATATTTGGACCCGATCGGATGAAATCGGACCGATTTAGAGCGTTTATAAATGTTATGATTCCGAATCTTATTTTATTTTTAGTCAATCTCAAATCGTTTTTTCGCCATAACTCGGCCGCTAATAGACTTATAGGGCTGGAAATGGTCTCTTTGGAACCGCAAGGAAATTATACGTCGATTAAGTTATATTTGGACCCGATCGGATGAAATCGGACCGATTTAGAGCGTTTTTAAATGTTATGAATCCGAATATTATTTTATTTTTAGCCGATTTGAAATAGTTTTTTCGAAATAACTCGGTCTCTTTTAAATTTAGAGGGCTGGAAATAGTCTCATTGGAAGCGCAAGGAAATTCTACGTCGATTTAACTATATTTGAACCCGATTGAATGAAATCGGACCGATATAGAGCGTTTTTAAATGTTATGAATCCGAATATTATTTTATTTTTAGCCGATTTGAAATCGTTTTATCGACATAACTCGGTCCCTATTACATTTAGAGGCCTGGAATTGGTCGTATTGGAACGGCAAGTAAATTCTACGTCGATTTAACTATATTTGGACCCGAACGGATGAAATCGGACCGATTTAGAGCGTTTTTAATTTTTATGAAACCGAATATTATTGTATTTTAAGCAGATTTCAAATTGTTTTTTCGCCAAAACTCGGTCTATATTAGACTTAGGGGCTGGAATTAGTCTCATTGGAAGCGCAAGGAAATTCTCCGTCGATTAAGCTATATTTGGACCCGATCAGATGAAATCGAACCGATTTAGAGCGTTTTTAAACTTTATGAATCCGAATATTATTGTATTTTTAGCCGATTTCAAATCGTTTTTTCGACATTTCTCGGTCCCTATTAAATTTAAAGGACTGGAATTGGTCGCATTGGAACCGCGAGGAAATTCTACGTCGATTTAACAATATTTGGACCCGATCGGATGAAATCGGACCGATTTAGAGCGTTTTTAAATGTTATGAATCCGAATCTTATTTTATTTTTAGCCGATTTGAAATCGTTTTTTCGCCATTACTCGGTCTCTTTAAAATTTAGAGGGCTGGAATTGGTTTCATTGGAAGCGCAAGGAAATTCTACGTCGATTTAACAATATTTGGACCCGATCGGATGAAATCGGACCGATTTAGAGCGTTTTTAAATGTTATGAATCCGAATCTTATTTTATTTTTAGCCAATTTGAAATCGTTTTTTCGCCATAACTCGGTCTCTTTTAAATTTAGAGGGCTGGAATTGGTTGCATTGGAACCGTGCGGAAATTCTAAGTCGATTTAACTATAATTGGACCCGATCGGTTGAAATCGGACCGATTTAGAGCGTTTTTAAATGTTATGAATCCGAATATTATTGTATTTTTAGCCGATTTGAAATGGTTTTTTCGACATTAATTGGTCCCTATTAAATTTAGAGGGCTGAAAATGGTCGTATTGGAACCGCAAGGAAATTCTACGTCGATTTAACAATATTTGGACCCGATCGGATGAAATCGGACCGATTTAGAGCGTTTTTAAATGTTATGAATCCGAATCTTATTTTATTTTTAGCCGATTTGAAATCGTTTTTTCGCCATAACTAGGTTTCTTTTAAATTTAGAGGGCTGGAATTGGTTTCATTGGAACCGCAAGAAAATTCTACGTCGATTTAACTATATTTGAACCCGATTGAATGAAATCGGACCGATTTAGAGCGTTTTTAAATGTTATGAATCCGAATATTATTGTATTTTTAGTCAATCTTAAATCGTTTTTTCGCCATAACTCGGCCGCTAATAGACTTATAGGGCTGAAAATGGTCTCTTTGGAACCGCAAGGAAATTATACGTCGATTAAGTTATATTTGGACCCGATCGGATGAAATCGGACCGATTTAGAGCGTTTTTAAATGTTATGAATCCGAATATTATTTTATTTTTAGCCGATTTGAAATAGTTTTTTCGAAATAACTCGGTCTCTTTTAAATTTAGAGGGCTGGAATTGGTTTCATTGGAAGCGCAAGGAAATTCTACGTCGATTTAACAATATTTGGACCCGATCGGATGAAATCGGACTGATTTAGAGCGTTTTTAAATGTTATGAATCCGAATCTTATTTTATTTTTAGCCAATTTGAAATCGTTTTTTCGCCATAACTCGGTCTCTTTTAAATTTAGAGGGCTGGAATTGGTTTCATTGGAAGCGCAAGGAAAACTTAAGTCGATTTAACTATAATTGGACCTGATCGGTTGAAATCGGACCGATTTAGAGCGTTTTTAAATGTTATGAATCCGAATATTATTGTATTTTAAGCAGATTTCAAATAGTTTTTTTGCAAAAACTCGGTCTATATTAGACTTAGGGGGCTGGAATTAGTCTCATTGGAAGCGCAAAGAAATTCTTCGTCGATTAAGCTATATTTGGACCCGATCGGATGAAATCGGACCGATTTAGAGCGTTTATAAATGTTATGATTCCGAATCTTATTTTATTTTTAGTCAATCTCAAATCGTTTTTTCGCCATAACTCGGCCGCTAATAGACTTATAGGGCTGAAAATGGTCTCTTTGGAACCGCAAGGAAATTATACGTCGATTAAGTTATATTTGGACCCGATCGGATGAAATCGGACCGATTTAGAGCGTTTTTAAATGTTATGAATCCGAATATTATTTTATTTTTAGCCGATTTGAAATAGTTTTTTCGAAATAACTCGGTCTCTTTTAAATTTAGAGGGCTGGAATTGGTTTCATTGGAAGCGCAAGGAAAACCTAAGTCGATTTAACTATAATTGGACCTGATCGGTTGAAATCGGACCGATTTAGAGCGTTTTTAAATGTTATGAATCCGAATATTATTGTATTTTAAGCAGATTTCAAATAGTTTTTTTGCAAAAACTCGGTCTATATTTGACTTAGGGGGCTGGAATTAGTCTCATTGGAAGCGCAAAGAAATTCTTCGTCGATTAAGCTATATTTGGACCCGATCAGATGAAATCGGACCGATTTAGAGCGTTTTTAAATGTTATGAATCCGAATATTATTGTATTTTTAGCCGATTTGAAATCGTTTTTTCGAGATTACTCGGTCCCTATTTAATTTAGAGTGCTGAAAATGGTCGTATTGGAACCGCAAGGAAATTCTACGACGATTTAACAATATTTGGACCCGATCGGATGAAATCGGACCGATTTAGAGCGTTTTTAAATGTTATGAATCCGAATCTTATTTTATTTTTAGCCGATTTGAAATCGTTTTTTCGCCATAACTAGGTCTCTTTTAAATTTAGAGGGCTGGAATTGGTTTCAATGGAACCGCAAGAAAATTCTACGTCGATTTAACTATATTTGAACCCGATTGAATGAAATCGGACCGATTTAGAGCGTTTTTAAATTTTATGAAACCGAATATTCTTCGAAATATTAGCTTATACATCCATATTATTATACATATTATTATATTTTAAGCCGATCTCAAATTGTTTGTCGCCCTAACTCGGCTGCTAATAGACTTATAGGGCTGAAAATGGTGTCATTGGAACCGCGTGCAAATTCTACGTCGATTGAGCTATATTTGGACCCGATCGGATGAAAGCGGACCGATTAAGGGCGTTTTTAAATGTTATGAATCCGAATATTCTTCGAAATATTAGATTATACAATCATATTGTGTACAATAATTATCGTATATGATAATTATTGTATACATATAATTGTATTTTTAGCCAATCTCAAATAGTTTTTTCACCATAACTCGGCCGCTATAAGACTCAGAGGGCTGGAAATAGTCTCATTGGAAGCGCAAGGAAATTCTACGTCGATTTAACAATATTTGGACCCGATCGGATGAAATCGGACCGATTTAGAGCGTTTTTAAATGTTATGAATCCGAATATTATTGTATTTTTAGCCGATTTGAAATGGTTTTTTCGACATTAATTGGTCCCTATTAAATTTAGAGGGCTGAAAATGGTCGTATTGGAACCGCAAGGAAATTCTACGTCGATTTAACAATATTTGGACCCGATCGGATGAAATCGGACCGATTTAGAGCGTTTTTAAATGTTATGAATCCGAATCTTATTTTATTTTTAGCCGATTTGAAATCGTTTTTTCGCCATAACTAGGTTTCTTTTAAATTTAGAGGGCTGGAATTGGTTTCATTGGAACCGCAAGAAAATTCTACGTCGATTTAACTATATTTGAACCCGATTGAATGAAATCGGACCGATTTAGAGCGTTTTTAAATGTTATGAATCCGAATATTATTGTATTTTTAGTCAATCTTAAATCGTTTTTTCGCCATAACTCGGCCGCTAATAGACTTATAGGGCTGAAAATGGTCTCTTTGGAACCGCAAGGAAATTATACGTCGATTAAGTTATATTTGGACCCGATCGGATGAAATCGGACCGATTTAGAGCGTTTTTAAATGTTATGAATCCGAATCTTATTTTATTTTTAGCCAATTTGAAATAGTTTTTTCGAAATAACTCGGTCTCTTTTAAATTTAGAGGGCTGGAATTGGTTTCATTGGAAGCGCAAGGAAATTCTACGTCGATTTAACAATATTTGGACCCGATCGGATGAAATCGGACTGATTTAGAGCGTTTTTAAATGTTATGAATCCGAATCTTATTTTATTTTTAGCCAATTTGAAATCGTTTTTTCGCCATAACTCGGTCTCTTTTAAATTTAGAGGGCTGGAATTGGTTTCATTGGAAGCGCAAGGAAAACTTAAGTCGATTTAACTATAATTGGACCTGATTGGTTGAAATCGGACCGATTTAGAGCGTTTTTAAATGTTATGAATCCGAATATTATTGTATTTTAAGCAGATTTCAAATAGTTTTTTTGCAAAAACTCGGTCTATATTTGACTTAGGGGGCTGGAATTAGTCTCATTGGAAGCGCAAAGAAATTCTTCGTCGATTAAGCTATATTTGGACCCGATCAGATGAAATCGGACCGATTTAGAGCCTTTTTAAATGTTATGAATCCGAATATTATTGTATTTTTAGCCGATTTGAAATCGTTTTTTCGAGATTACTCGGTCCCTATTTAATTTAGAGTGCTGAAAATGGTCGTATTGGAACCGCAAGGAAATTCTACGACGATTTAACAATATTTGGACCCGATCGGATGAAATCGGACCGATTTAGAGCGTTTTTAAATGTTATGAATCCGAATCTTATTTTATTTTTAGCCGATTTGAAATCGTTTTTTCGCCATAACTAGGTCTCTTTTAAATTTAGAGGGCTGGAATTGGTTTCAATGGAACCGCAAGAAAATTCTACGTCGATTTAACTATATTTGAACCCGATTGAATGAAATAGGACCGATTTAGAGCGTTTTTAAATTTTATGAAACCGAATATTCTTCGAAATATTAGCTTATACATCCATATTATTATACATATTATTATATTTTAAGCCGATCTCAAATTGTTTGTCGCCATAACTCGGCTGCTAATAGACTTATAGGGCTGAAAATGGTGTCATTGGAACCGCGTGCAAATTCTACGTCGATTGAGCTATATTTGGACCCGATCGGATGAAAGCGGACCGATTAAGGGCGTTTTTAAATGTTATGAATCCGAATATTCTTCGAAATATTAGATTATACAATCATATTGTGTACAATAATTATCGTATATGATAATTATTGTATACATATAATTGTATTTTTAGCCAATCTCAAATCGTTTTTTCACCATAACTCGGCCGCTATAAGACTCAGAGGGCTGGAAATAGTCTCATTGGAAGCGCAAGGAAATTCTACGTCGATTTAACTATATTTGAACCCGATTGAATGAAATCGGACCGATATAGAGCGTTTTTAAATGTTATGAATCCGAATATTATTTTATTTTTAGCCGATTTGAAATCGTTTTATCGACATAACTCGGTCCCTATTACATTTAGAGGCCTGGAATTGGTCGTATTGGAACGGCAAGTAAATTCTACGTCGATTTAACTATATTTGGACCCGAACGGATGAAATCGGACCGATTTAGAGCGTTTTTAATTTTTATGAAACCGAATATTATTGTATTTTAAGCAGATTTCAAATTGTTTTTTCGCCAAAACTCGGTCTATATTAGACTTAAGGGGCTGGAATTAGTCTCATTGGAAGCGCAAGGAAATTCTCCGTCGATTAAGCTATATTTGGACCCGATCAGATGAAATCGAACCGATTTAGAGCGTTTTTAAACTTTATGAATCCGAATATTATTGTATTTTTAGCCGATTTCAAATCGTTTTTTCGACATTTCTCGGTCCCTATTAAATTTAAAGGACTGGAATTGGTCGCATTGGAACCGCGAGGAAATTCTACGTCGATTTAACAATATTTGGACCCGATCGGATGAAATCGGACCGATTTAGAGCGTTTTTAAATGTTATGAATCCGAATCTTATTTTATTTTTAGCCAATTTGAAATCGTTTTTTCGCCATAACTCGGTCTCTTTTAAATTTAGAGGGCTGGAATTGGTTTCATTGGAAGCGCAAGGAAAATCTAAGTCGATTTAACTATAATTGGACCCGATCGGTTGAAATCGGACCGATTTAGAGCGTTTTTAAATGTTATGAATCCGAATATTATTGTATTTTTAGCCGATTTGAAATCGTTTTTTCAAGATTACTCGGTCCCTATTTAATTTAGAGGGCTGGAATTGGTTGCATTGGAACCGTGCGGAAATTCTACGTCGATTTAACAATATTTCGACCCGATCGGATGAAATCGGACCGATTTAGAGCGTTTTTAAATGTTGTGAATCCGAATCTTATTTTATTTTTAGCCGATTTGAAATCGTTTTTTAGCCATAACTCGGTCTCTTTTAAATTTAGAGGGCTGGAATTGGTTTCATTGGAAGCGCAAGGAAATTCTAAGTCGATTTAACTATAATTGGACCCGATCGGTTGAAATCGGACCGATTTAGAGCGTTTTTAAATGTTATGAATCCGAATATTATTGTATTTTTAGCCGATTTGAAATGGTTTTTTCGACATTAATTGGTCCCTATTAAATTTAGAGGGCTGAAAATGGTCGTATTGGAACCGCAAGGAAATTCTACGTCGATTTAACAATATTTGGACCCGATCGGATGAAATCGGACCGATTTAGAGCGTTTTTAAATGTTATGAATCCGAATCTTATTTTATTTTTAGCCGATTTGAAATCGTTTTTTCGCCATAACTAGGTTTCTTTTAAATTTAGAGGGCTGGAATTGGTTTCATTGGAACCGCAAGAAAATTCTACGTCGATTTAACTATATTTGAACCCGATTGAATGAAATCGGACCGATTTAGAGCGTTTTTTAAATGTTATGAAACCGAATATTCTTCGAAATATTAGCTTATACATCCATATTATTATACATATTATTATATTTTAAGCCGATCTCAAATTGTTTGTCGCCATAACTCGGCTGCTAATAGACTTATAGGGCTGAAAATGGTGTCATTGGAACCGCGTGCAAATTCTACGTCGATTGAGCTATATTTGGACCCGATCGGATGAAAGCGGACCGATTAAGGGCGTTTTTAAATGTTATGAATCCGAATATTCTTCGAAATATTAGATTATACAATCATATTGTGTACAATAATTATCGTATATGATAATTATTGTATACATATAATTGTATTTTTAGCCAATCTCAAATCGTTTTTTCACCATAACTCGGCCGCTATAAGACTCAGAGGGCTGGAAATAGTCTCATTGGAAGCGCAAGGAAATTCTACGTCGATTTAACTATATTTGAACCCGATTGAATGAAATCGGACCGATATAGAGCGTTTTTAAATGTTATGAATCCGAATATTATTTTATTTTTAGCCGATTTGAAATCGTTTTATCGACATAACTCGGTCCCTATTACATTTAGAGGCCTGGAATTGGTCGTATTGGAACGGCAAGTAAATTCTACGTCGATTTAACTATATTTGGACCCGAACGGATGAAATCGGACCGATTTAGAGCGTTTTTAATTTTTATGAAACCGAATATTATTGTATTTTAAGCAGATTTCAAATTGTTTTTTCGCCAAAACTCGGTCTATATTAGACTTAAGGGGCTGGAATCAGTCTCATTGGAAGCGCAAGGAAATTCTCCGTCGATTAAGCTATATTTGGACCCGATCAGATGAAATCGAACCGATTTAGAGCGTTTTTAAACTTTATGAATCCGAATATTATTGTATTTTTAGCCGATTTCAAATCGTTTTTTCGACATTTCTCGGTCCCTATTAAATTTAAAGGACTGGAATTGGTCGCATTGGAACCGCGAGGAAATTCTACGTCGATTTAACAATATTTGGACCCGATCGGATGAAATCGGACCGATTTAGAGCGTTTTTAAATGTTATGAATCCGAATCTTATTTTATTTTTAGCCAATTTGAAATCGTTTTTTCGCCATAACTCGGTCTCTTTTAAATTTAGAGGGCTGGAATTGGTTTCATTGGAAGCGCAAGGAAAATCTAAGTCGATTTAACTATAATTGGACCCGATCGGTTGAAATCGGACCGATTTAGAGCGTTTTTAAATGTTATGAATCCGAATATTATTGTATTTTTAGCCGATTTGAAATCGTTTTTTCAAGATTACTCGGTCCCTATTTAATTTAGAGGGCTGGAATTGGTTGCATTGGAACCGTGCGGAAATTCTACGTCGATTTAACAATATTTCGACCCGATCGGATGAAATCGGACCGATTTAGAGCGTTTTTAAATGTTGTGAATCCGAATCTTATTTTATTTTTAGCCGATTTGAAATCGTTTTTTAGCCATAACTCGGTCTCTTTTAAATTTAGAGGGCTGGAATTGGTTTCATTGGAAGCGCAAGGAAATTCTAAGTCGATTTAACTATAATTGGACCCGATCGGTTGAAATCGGACCGATTTAGAGCGTTTTTAAATGTTATGAATCCGAATATTATTGTATTTTTAGCCGATTTGAAATGGTTTTTTCGACATTAATTGGTCCCTATTAAATTTAGAGGGCTGAAAATGGTCGTATTGGAACCGCAAGGAAATTCTACGTCGATTTAACAATATTTGGACCCGATCGGATGAAATCGGACCGATTTAGAGCGTTTTTAAATGTTATGAATCCGAATCTTATTTTATTTTTAGCCGATTTGAAATCGTTTTTTCGCCATAACTAGGTTTCTTTTAAATTTAGAGGGCTGGAATTGGTTTCATTGGAACCGCAAGAAAATTCTACGTCGATTTAACTATATTTGAACCCGATTGAATGAAATCGGACCGATTTAGAGCGTTTTTTAAATGTTATGAAACCGAATATTCTTCGAAATATTAGCTTATACATCCATATTATTATACATATTATTATATTTTAAGCCGATCTCAAATTGTTTGTCGCCATAACTCGGCTGCTAATAGACTTATAGGGCTGAAAATGGTGTCATTGGAACCGCGTGCAAATTCTACGTCGATTGAGCTATATTTGGACCCGATCGGATGAAAGCGGACCGATTAAGGGCGTTTTTAAATGTTATGAATCCGAATATTCTTCGAAATATTAGATTATACAATCATATTGTGTACAATAATTATCGTATATGATAATTATTGTATACATATAATTGTATTTTTAGCCAATCTCAAATCGTTTTTTCACCATAACTCGGCCGCTATAAGACTCAGAGGGCTGGAAATAGTCTCATTGGAAGCGCAAGGAAATTCTACGTCGATTTAACTATATTTGAACCCGATTGAATGAAATCGGACCGATATAGAGCGTTTTTAAATGTTATGAATCCGAATATTATTTTATTTTTAGCCGATTTGAAATCGTTTTATCGACATAACTCGGTCCCTATTACATTTAGAGGCCTGGAATTGGTCGTATTGGAACGGCAAGTAAATTCTACGTCGATTTAACTATATTTGGACCCGAACGGATGAAATCGGACCGATTTAGAGCGTTTTTAATTTTTATGAAACCGAATATTATTGTATTTTAAGCAGATTTCAAATTGTTTTTTCGCCAAAACTCGGTCTATATTAGACTTAAGGGGCTGGAATCAGTCTCATTGGAAGCGCAAGGAAATTCTCCGTCGATTAAGCTATATTTGGACCCGATCAGATGAAATCGAACCGATTTAGAGCGTTTTTAAACTTTATGAATCCGAATATTATTGTATTTTTAGCCGATTTCAAATCGTTTTTTCGACATTTCTCGGTCCCTATTAAATTTAAAGGACTGGAATTGGTCGCATTGGAACCGCGAGGAAATTCTACGTCGATTTAACAATATTTGGACCCGATCGGATGAAATCGGACCGATTTAGAGCGTTTTTAAATGTTATGAATCCGAATCTTATTTTATTTTTAGCCAATTTGAAATCGTTTTTTCGCCATAACTCGGTCTCTTTTAAATTTAGAGGGCTGGAATTGGTTTCATTGGAAGCGCAAGGAAAATCTAAGTCGATTTAACTATAATTGGACCCGATCGGTTGAAATCGGACCGATTTAGAGCGTTTTTAAATGTTATGAATCCGAATATTATTGTATTTTTAGCCGATTTGAAATCGTTTTTTCAAGATTACTCGGTCCCTATTTAATTTAGAGGGCTGGAATTGGTTGCATTGGAACCGTGCGGAAATTCTACGTCGATTTAACAATATTTCGACCCGATCGGATGAAATCGGACCGATTTAGAGCGTTTTTAAATGTTGTGAATCCGAATCTTATTTTATTTTTAGCCGATTTGAAATCGTTTTTTAGCCATAACTCGGTCTCTTTTAAATTTAGAGGGCTGGAATTGGTTTCATTGGAAGCGCAAGGAAATTCTAAGTCGATTTAACTATAATTGGACCCGATCGGTTGAAATCGGACCGATTTAGAGCGTTTTTAAATGTTATGAATCCGAATATTATTGTATTTTTAGCCGATTTGAAATGGTTTTTTCGACATTAATTGGTCCCTATTAAATTTAGAGGGCTGAAAATGGTCGTATTGGAACCGCAAGGAAATTCTACGTCGATTTAACAATATTTGGACCCGATCGGATGAAATCGGACCGATTTAGAGCGTTTTTAAATGTTATGAATCCGAATCTTATTTTATTTTTAGCCGATTTGAAATCGTTTTTTCGCCATAACTAGGTTTCTTTTAAATTTAGAGGGCTGGAATTGGTTTCATTGGAACCGCAAGAAAATTCTACGTCGATTTAACTATATTTGAACCCGATTGAATGAAATCGGACCGATTTAGAGCGTTTTTTAAATGTTATGAATCCGAATATTATTGTATTTTTAGTCAATCTTAAATCGTTTTTTCGCCATAACTCGGCCGCTAATAGACTTATAGGGCTGAAAATGGTCTCTTTGGAACCGCAAGGAAATTATACGTCGATTAAGTTATATTTGGACCCGATCGGATGAAATCGGACCGATTTAGAGCGTTTTTAAATGTTATGAATCCGAATATTATTTTATTTTTAGCCGATTTGAAATAGTTTTTTCGAAATAACTCGGTCTCTTTTAAATTTAGAGGGCTGGAATTGGTTTCATTGGAAGCGCAAGGAAATTCTACGTCGATTTAACAATATTTGGACCCGATCGGATGAAATCGGACTGATTTAGAGCGTTTTTAAATGTTATGAATCCGAATCTTATTTTATTTTTAGCCAATTTGAAATCGTTTTTTCGCCATAACTCGGTCTCTTTTAAATTTAGAGGGCTGGAATTGGTTTCATTGGAAGCGCAAGGAAAACTTAAGTCGATTTAACTATAATTGGACCTGATCGGTTGAAATCGGACCGATTTAGAGCGTTTTTAAATGTTATGAATCCGAATATTATTGTATTTTAAGCAGATTTCAAATAGTTTTTTTGCAAAAACTCGGTCTATATTAGACTTAGGGGGCTGGAATTAGTCTCATTGGAAGCGCAAAGAAATTCTTCGTCGATTAAGCTATATTTGGACCCGATCGGATGAAATCGGACCGATTTAGAGCGTTTATAAATGTTATGATTCCGAATCTTATTTTATTTTTAGTCAATCTCAAATCGTTTTTTCGCCATAACTCGGCCGCTAATAGACTTATAGGGCTGGAAATGGTCTCTTTGGAACCGCAAGGAAATTATACGTCGATTAAGTTATATTTGGACCCGATCGGATGAAATCGGACCGATTTAGAGCGTTTTTAAATGTTATGAATCCGAATATTATTTTATTTTTAGCCGATTTGAAATAGTTTTTTCGAAATAACTCGGTCTCTTTTAAATTTAGAGGGCTGGAATTGGTTTCATTGGAAGCGCAAGGAAATTCTAAGTTGATTTAACTATAATTGGACCCGATCGGTTGAAATCGGACCGATTTAGAGCGTTTTTAAATGTTATGAATCCGAATATTATTGTATTTTTAGCCGATTTGAAATCGTTTTTTCGAGATTACTCGGTCCCTATTTAATTTAGAGTGCTGAAAATGGTCGTATTGGAACCGCAAGGAAATTCTACGACGATTTAACAATATTTGGACCCGATCGGATGAAATCGGACCGATTTAGAGCGTTTTTAAATGTTATGAATCCGAATCTTATTTTATTTTTAGCCGATTTGAAATCGTTTTTTAGCCATAACTCGGTCTCTTTTAAATTTAGAGGGCTGGAATTGGTTTCATTAAAAGCGCAAAGAAATTCTTCGTCGATTAAGCTATATTTGGACCCGATCAGATGAAATCGGACCGATTTAGAGCGTTTTTAAATGTTATGAATCCGAATATTATTGTATTTTTAGCCGATTTGAAATCGTTTTTTCGAGATTACTCGGTCCCTATTTAATTTAGAGTGCTGAAAATGGTCGTATTGGAACCGCAAGGAAATTCTACGACGATTTAACAATATTTGGACCCGATCGGATGAAATCGGACCGATTTAGAGCGTTTTTAAATGTTATGAATCCGAATCTTATTTTATTTTTAGCCGATTTGAAATCGTTTTTTCGCCATAACTAGGTCTCTTTTAAATTTAGAGGGCTGGAATTGGTTTCAATGGAACCGCAAGAAAATTCTACGTCGATTTAACTATATTTGAACCCGATTGAATGAAATCGGACCGATTTAGAGCGTTTTTAAATGTTATGAATCCGAATATTATTTTATTTTTAGCCGATTTGAAATAGTTTTTTCGAAATAACTCGGTCTCTTTTAAATTTAGAGGGCTGGAATTGGTTTTATTGGAAGCGCAAGGAAATTCTACGTCGATTTAACAATATTTGGACCCGATCGGATGAAATCGGACCGATTTAGAGCGTTTTTAAATGTTATGAATCCGAATCTTATTTTATTTTTAGCCAATTTGAAATCGTTTTTTCGCCATAACTCGGTCTCTTTTAAATTTAGAGGGCTGGAATTGGTTTCATTGGAAGCGCAAGGAAAACCTAAGTCGATTTAACTATAATTGGACCTGATCGGTTGAAATCGGACCGATTTAGAGCGTTTTTAAATGTTATGAATCCGAATATTATTGTATTTTAAGCAGATTTCAAATAGTTTTTTTGCAAAAACTCGGTCTATATTTGACTTAGGGGGCTGGAATTAGTCTCATTGGAAGCGCAAAGAAATTCTTCGTCGATTAAGCTATATTTGGACCCGATCAGATGAAATCGGACCGATTTAGAGCGTTTTTAAATGTTATGAATCCGAATATTATTGTATTTTTAGCCGATTTGAAATCGTTTTTTCGAGATTACTCGGTCCCTATTTAATTTAGAGTGCTGAAAATGGTCGTATTGGAACCGCAAGGAAATTCTACGACGATTTAACAATATTTGGACCCGATCGGATGAAATCGGACCGATTTAGAGCGTTTTTAAATGTTATGAATCCGAATCTTATTTTATTTTTAGCCGATTTGAAATCGTTTTTTCGCCATAACTAGGTCTCTTTTAAATTTAGAGGGCTGGAATTGGTTTCAATGGAACCGCAAGAAAATTCTACGTCGATTTAACTATATTTGAACCCGATTGAATGAAATCGGACCGATTTAGAGCGTTTTTAAATTTTATGAAACCGAATATTCTTCGAAATATTAGCTTATACATCCATATTATTTTACATATTATTATATTTTAAGCCGATCTCAAATTGTTTGTCGCCATAACTCGGCTGCTAATAGACTTATAGGGCTGAAAATGGTGTCATTGGAACCGCGTGCAAATTCTACGTCGATTGAGCTATATTTGGACCCGATCGGATGAAAGCGGACCGATTAAGGGCGTTTTTAAATGTTATGAATCCGAATATTCTTCGAAATATTAGATTATACAATCATATTGTGTACAATAATTATCGTATATGATAATTATTGTATACATATAATTGTATTTTTAGCCAATCTCAAATCGTTTTTTCACCATAACTCGGCCGCTATAAGACTCAGAGGGCTGGAAATAGTCTCATTGGAAGCGCAAGGAAATTCTACGTCGATTTAACTATATTTGAACCCGATTGAATGAAATCGGACCGATATAGAGCGTTTTTAAATGTTATGAATCCGAATATTATTTTATTTTTAGCCGATTTGAAATCGTTTTATCGACATAACTCGGTCCCTATTACATTTAGAGGCCTGGAATTGGTCGTATTGGAACGGCAAGTAAATTCTACGTCGATTTAACTATATTTGGACCCGAACGGATGAAATCGGACCGATTTAGAGCGTTTTTAATTTTTATGAAACCGAATATTATTGTATTTTAAGCAGATTTCAAATTGTTTTTTCGCCAAAACTCGGTCTATATTAGACTTAAGGGGCTGGAATTAGTCTCATTGGAAGCGCAAGGAAATTCTCCGTCGATTAAGCTATATTTGGACCCGATCAGATGAAATCGAACCGATTTAGAGCGTTTTTAAACTTTATGAATCCGAATATTATTGTATTTTTAGCCGATTTCAAATCGTTTTTTCGACATTTCTCGGTCCCTATTAAATTTAAAGGACTGGAATTGGTCGCATTGGAACCGCGAGGAAATTCTACGTCGATTTAACAATATTTGGACCCGATCGGATGAAATCGGACCGATTTAGAGCGTTTTTAAATGTTATGAATCCGAATCTTATTTTATTTTTAGCCAATTTGAAATCGTTTTTTCGCCATAACTCGGTCTCTTTTAAATTTAGAGGGCTGGAATTGGTTTCATTGGAAGCGCAAGGAAAATCTAAGTCGATTTAACTATAATTGGACCCGATCGGTTGAAATCGGACCGATTTAGAGCGTTTTTAAATGTTATGAATCCGAATATTATTGTATTTTTAGCCGATTTGAAATCGTTTTTTCAAGATTACTCGGTCCCTATTTAATTTAGAGGGCTGGAATTGGTTGCATTGGAACCGTGCGGAAATTCTACGTCGATTTAACAATATTTCGACCCGATCGGATGAAATCGGACCGATTTAGAGCGTTTTTAAATGTTGTGAATCCGAATCTTATTTTATTTTTAGCCGATTTGAAATCGTTTTTTAGCCATAACTCGGTCTCTTTTAAATTTAGAGGGCTGGAATTGGTTTCATTGGAAGCGCAAGGAAATTCTAAGTCGATTTAACTATAATTGGACCCGATCGGTTGAAATCGGACCGATTTAGAGCGTTTTTAAATGTTATGAATCCGAATATTATTGTATTTTTAGCCGATTTGAAATGGTTTTTTCGACATTAATTGGTCCCTATTAAATTTAGAGGGCTGAAAATGGTCGTATTGGAACCGCAAGGAAATTCTACGTCGATTTAACAATATTTGGACCCGATCGGATGAAATCGGACCGATTTAGAGCGTTTTTAAATGTTATGAATCCGAATCTTATTTTATTTTTAGCCGATTTGAAATCGTTTTTTCGCCATAACTAGGTTTCTTTTAAATTTAGAGGGCTGGAATTGGTTTCATTGGAACCGCAAGAAAATTCTACGTCGATTTAACTATATTTGAACCCGATTGAATGAAATCGGACCGATTTAGAGCGTTTTTTAAATGTTATGAAACCGAATATTCTTCGAAATATTAGCTTATACATCCATATTATTATACATATTATTATATTTTAAGCCGATCTCAAATTGTTTGTCGCCATAACTCGGCTGCTAATAGACTTATAGGGCTGAAAATGGTGTCATTGGAACCGCGTGCAAATTCTACGTCGATTGAGCTATATTTGGACCCGATCGGATGAAAGCGGACCGATTAAGGGCGTTTTTAAATGTTATGAATCCGAATATTCTTCGAAATATTAGATTATACAATCATATTGTGTACAATAATTATCGTATATGATAATTATTGTATACATATAATTGTATTTTTAGCCAATCTCAAATCGTTTTTTCACCATAACTCGGCCGCTATAAGACTCAGAGGGCTGGAAATAGTCTCATTGGAAGCGCAAGGAAATTCTACGTCGATTTAACTATATTTGAACCCGATTGAATGAAATCGGACCGATATAGAGCGTTTTTAAATGTTATGAATCCGAATATTATTTTATTTTTAGCCGATTTGAAATCGTTTTATCGACATAACTCGGTCCCTATTACATTTAGAGGCCTGGAATTGGTCGTATTGGAACGGCAAGTAAATTCTACGTCGATTTAACTATATTTGGACCCGAACGGATGAAATCGGACCGATTTAGAGCGTTTTTAATTTTTATGAAACCGAATATTATTGTATTTTAAGCAGATTTCAAATTGTTTTTTCGCCAAAACTCGGTCTATATTAGACTTAAGGGGCTGGAATTAGTCTCATTGGAAGCGCAAGGAAATTCTCCGTCGATTAAGCTATATTTGGACCCGATCAGATGAAATCGAACCGATTTAGAGCGTTTTTAAACTTTATGAATCCGAATATTATTGTATTTTTAGCCGATTTCAAATCGTTTTTTCGACATTTCTCGGTCCCTATTAAATTTAAAGGACTGGAATTGGTCGCATTGGAACCGCGAGGAAATTCTACGTCGATTTAACAATATTTGGACCCGATCGGATGAAATCGGACCGATTTAGAGCGTTTTTAAATGTTATGAATCCGAATCTTATTTTATTTTTAGCCAATTTGAAATCGTTTTTTCGCCATAACTCGGTCTCTTTTAAATTTAGAGGGCTGGAATTGGTTTCATTGGAAGCGCAAGGAAAATCTAAGTCGATTTAACTATAATTGGACCCGATCGGTTGAAATCGGACCGATTTAGAGCGTTTTTAAATGTTATGAATCCGAATATTATTGTATTTTTAGCCGATTTGAAATCGTTTTTTCAAGATTACTCGGTCCCTATTTAATTTAGAGGGCTGGAATTGGTTGCATTGGAACCGTGCGGAAATTCTACGTCGATTTAACAATATTTCGACCCGATCGGATGAAATCGGACCGATTTAGAGCGTTTTTAAATGTTGTGAATCCGAATCTTATTTTATTTTTAGCCGATTTGAAATCGTTTTTTAGCCATAACTCGGTCTCTTTTAAATTTAGAGGGCTGGAATTGGTTTCATTGGAAGCGCAAGGAAATTCTAAGTCGATTTAACTATAATTGGACCCGATCGGTTGAAATCGGACCGATTTAGAGCGTTTTTAAATGTTATGAATCCGAATATTATTGTATTTTTAGCCGATTTGAAATGGTTTTTTCGACATTAATTGGTCCCTATTAAATTTAGAGGGCTGAAAATGGTCGTATTGGAACCGCAAGGAAATTCTACGTCGATTTAACAATATTTGGACCCGATCGGATGAAATCGGACCGATTTAGAGCGTTTTTAAATGTTATGAATCCGAATCTTATTTTATTTTTAGCCGATTTGAAATCGTTTTTTCGCCATAACTAGGTTTCTTTTAAATTTAGAGGGCTGGAATTGGTTTCATTGGAACCGCAAGAAAATTCTACGTCGATTTAACTATATTTGAACCCGATTGAATGAAATCGGACCGATTTAGAGCGTTTTTTAAATGTTATGAAACCGAATATTCTTCGAAATATTAGCTTATACATCCATATTATTATACATATTATTATATTTTAAGCCGATCTCAAATTGTTTGTCGCCATAACTCGGCTGCTAATAGACTTATAGGGCTGAAAATGGTGTCATTGGAACCGCGTGCAAATTCTACGTCGATTGAGCTATATTTGGACCCGATCGGATGAAAGCGGACCGATTAAGGGCGTTTTTAAATGTTATGAATCCGAATATTCTTCGAAATATTAGATTATACAATCATATTGTGTACAATAATTATCGTATATGATAATTATTGTATACATATAATTGTATTTTTAGCCAATCTCAAATCGTTTTTTCACCATAACTCGGCCGCTATAAGACTCAGAGGGCTGGAAATAGTCTCATTGGAAGCGCAAGGAAATTCTACGTCGATTTAACTATATTTGAACCCGATTGAATGAAATCGGACCGATATAGAGCGTTTTTAAATGTTATGAATCCGAATATTATTTTATTTTTAGCCGATTTGAAATCGTTTTATCGACATAACTCGGTCCCTATTACATTTAGAGGCCTGGAATTGGTCGTATTGGAACGGCAAGTAAATTCTACGTCGATTTAACTATATTTGGACCCGAACGGATGAAATCGGACCGATTTAGAGCGTTTTTAATTTTTATGAAACCGAATATTATTGTATTTTAAGCAGATTTCAAATTGTTTTTTCGCCAAAACTCGGTCTATATTAGACTTAAGGGGCTGGAATCAGTCTCATTGGAAGCGCAAGGAAATTCTCCGTCGATTAAGCTATATTTGGACCCGATCAGATGAAATCGAACCGATTTAGAGCGTTTTTAAACTTTATGAATCCGAATATTATTGTATTTTTAGCCGATTTCAAATCGTTTTTTCGACATTTCTCGGTCCCTATTAAATTTAAAGGACTGGAATTGGTCGCATTGGAACCGCGAGGAAATTCTACGTCGATTTAACAATATTTGGACCCGATCGGATGAAATCGGACCGATTTAGAGCGTTTTTAAATGTTATGAATCCGAATCTTATTTTATTTTTAGCCAATTTGAAATCGTTTTTTCGCCATAACTCGGTCTCTTTTAAATTTAGAGGGCTGGAATTGGTTTCATTGGAAGCGCAAGGAAAATCTAAGTCGATTTAACTATAATTGGACCCGATCGGTTGAAATCGGACCGATTTAGAGCGTTTTTAAATGTTATGAATCCGAATATTATTGTATTTTTAGCCGATTTGAAATCGTTTTTTCAAGATTACTCGGTCCCTATTTAATTTAGAGGGCTGGAATTGGTTGCATTGGAACCGTGCGGAAATTCTACGTCGATTTAACAATATTTCGACCCGATCGGATGAAATCGGACCGATTTAGAGCGTTTTTAAATGTTGTGAATCCGAATCTTATTTTATTTTTAGCCGATTTGAAATCGTTTTTTAGCCATAACTCGGTCTCTTTTAAATTTAGAGGGCTGGAATTGGTTTCATTGGAAGCGCAAGGAAATTCTAAGTCGATTTAACTATAATTGGACCCGATCGGTTGAAATCGGACCGATTTAGAGCGTTTTTAAATGTTATGAATCCGAATATTATTGTATTTTTAGCCGATTTGAAATGGTTTTTTCGACATTAATTGGTCCCTATTAAATTTAGAGGGCTGAAAATGGTCGTATTGGAACCGCAAGGAAATTCTACGTCGATTTAACAATATTTGGACCCGATCGGATGAAATCGGACCGATTTAGAGCGTTTTTAAATGTTATGAATCCGAATCTTATTTTATTTTTAGCCGATTTGAAATCGTTTTTTCGCCATAACTAGGTTTCTTTTAAATTTAGAGGGCTGGAATTGGTTTCATTGGAACCGCAAGAAAATTCTACGTCGATTTAACTATATTTGAACCCGATTGAATGAAATCGGACCGATTTAGAGCGTTTTTTAAATGTTATGAAACCGAATATTCTTCGAAATATTAGCTTATACATCCATATTATTATACATATTATTATATTTTAAGCCGATCTCAAATTGTTTGTCGCCATAACTCGGCTGCTAATAGACTTATAGGGCTGAAAATGGTGTCATTGGAACCGCGTGCAAATTCTACGTCGATTGAGCTATATTTGGACCCGATCGGATGAAAGCGGACCGATTAAGGGCGTTTTTAAATGTTATGAATCCGAATATTCTTCGAAATATTAGATTATACAATCATATTGTGTACAATAATTATCGTATATGATAATTATTGTATACATATAATTGTATTTTTAGCCAATCTCAAATCGTTTTTTCACCATAACTCGGCCGCTATAAGACTCAGAGGGCTGGAAATAGTCTCATTGGAAGCGCAAGGAAATTCTACGTCGATTTAACTATATTTGAACCCGATTGAATGAAATCGGACCGATATAGAGCGTTTTTAAATGTTATGAATCCGAATATTATTTTATTTTTAGCCGATTTGAAATCGTTTTATCGACATAACTCGGTCCCTATTACATTTAGAGGCCTGGAATTGGTCGTATTGGAACGGCAAGTAAATTCTACGTCGATTTAACTATATTTGGACCCGAACGGATGAAATCGGACCGATTTAGAGCGTTTTTAATTTTTATGAAACCGAATATTATTGTATTTTAAGCAGATTTCAAATTGTTTTTTCGCCAAAACTCGGTCTATATTAGACTTAAGGGGCTGGAATCAGTCTCATTGGAAGCGCAAGGAAATTCTCCGTCGATTAAGCTATATTTGGACCCGATCAGATGAAATCGAACCGATTTAGAGCGTTTTTAAACTTTATGAATCCGAATATTATTGTATTTTTAGCCGATTTCAAATCGTTTTTTCGACATTTCTCGGTCCCTATTAAATTTAAAGGACTGGAATTGGTCGCATTGGAACCGCGAGGAAATTCTACGTCGATTTAACAATATTTGGACCCGATCGGATGAAATCGGACCGATTTAGAGCGTTTTTAAATGTTATGAATCCGAATCTTATTTTATTTTTAGCCAATTTGAAATCGTTTTTTCGCCATAACTCGGTCTCTTTTAAATTTAGAGGGCTGGAATTGGTTTCATTGGAAGCGCAAGGAAAATCTAAGTCGATTTAACTATAATTGGACCCGATCGGTTGAAATCGGACCGATTTAGAGCGTTTTTAAATGTTATGAATCCGAATATTATTGTATTTTTAGCCGATTTGAAATCGTTTTTTCAAGATTACTCGGTCCCTATTTAATTTAGAGGGCTGGAATTGGTTGCATTGGAACCGTGCGGAAATTCTACGTCGATTTAACAATATTTCGACCCGATCGGATGAAATCGGACCGATTTAGAGCGTTTTTAAATGTTGTGAATCCGAATCTTATTTTATTTTTAGCCGATTTGAAATCGTTTTTTAGCCATAACTCGGTCTCTTTTAAATTTAGAGGGCTGGAATTGGTTTCATTGGAAGCGCAAGGAAATTCTAAGTCGATTTAACTATAATTGGACCCGATCGGTTGAAATCGGACCGATTTAGAGCGTTTTTAAATGTTATGAATCCGAATATTATTGTATTTTTAGCCGATTTGAAATGGTTTTTTCGACATTAATTGGTCCCTATTAAATTTAGAGGGCTGAAAATGGTCGTATTGGAACCGCAAGGAAATTCTACGTCGATTTAACAATATTTGGACCCGATCGGATGAAATCGGACCGATTTAGAGCGTTTTTAAATGTTATGAATCCGAATCTTATTTTATTTTTAGCCGATTTGAAATCGTTTTTTCGCCATAACTAGGTTTCTTTTAAATTTAGAGGGCTGGAATTGGTTTCATTGGAACCGCAAGAAAATTCTACGTCGATTTAACTATATTTGAACCCGATTGAATGAAATCGGACCGATTTAGAGCGTTTTTTAAATGTTATGAATCCGAATATTATTGTATTTTTAGTCAATCTTAAATCGTTTTTTCGCCATAACTCGGCCGCTAATAGACTTATAGGGCTGAAAATGGTCTCTTTGGAACCGCAAGGAAATTATACGTCGATTAAGTTATATTTGGACCCGATCGGATGAAATCGGACCGATTTAGAGCGTTTTTAAATGTTATGAATCCGAATATTATTTTATTTTTAGCCGATTTGAAATAGTTTTTTCGAAATAACTCGGTCTCTTTTAAATTTAGAGGGCTGGAATTGGTTTCATTGGAAGCGCAAGGAAATTCTACGTCGATTTAACAATATTTGGACCCGATCGGATGAAATCGGACTGATTTAGAGCGTTTTTAAATGTTATGAATCCGAATCTTATTTTATTTTTAGCCAATTTGAAATCGTTTTTTCGCCATAACTCGGTCTCTTTTAAATTTAGAGGGCTGGAATTGGTTTCATTGGAAGCGCAAGGAAAACTTAAGTCGATTTAACTATAATTGGACCTGATCGGTTGAAATCGGACCGATTTAGAGCGTTTTTAAATGTTATGAATCCGAATATTATTGTATTTTAAGCAGATTTCAAATAGTTTTTTTGCAAAAACTCGGTCTATATTAGACTTAGGGGGCTGGAATTAGTCTCATTGGAAGCGCAAAGAAATTCTTCGTCGATTAAGCTATATTTGGACCCGATCGGATGAAATCGGACCGATTTAGAGCGTTTATAAATGTTATGATTCCGAATCTTATTTTATTTTTAGTCAATCTCAAATCGTTTTTTCGCCATAACTCGGCCGCTAATAGACTTATAGGGCTGGAAATGGTCTCTTTGGAACCGCAAGGAAATTATACGTCGATTAAGTTATATTTGGACCCGATCGGATGAAATCGGACCGATTTAGAGCGTTTTTAAATGTTATGAATCCGAATATTATTTTATTTTTAGCCGATTTGAAATAGTTTTTTCGAAATAACTCGGTCTCTTTTAAATTTAGAGGGCTGGAAATAGTCTCATTGGAAGCGCAAGGAAATTCTACGTCGATTTAACTATATTTGAACCCGATTGAATGAAATCGGACCGATATAGAGCGTTTTTAAATGTTATGAATCCGAATATTATTTTATTTTTAGCCGATTTGAAATCGTTTTATCGACATAACTCGGTCCCTATTACATTTAGAGGCCTGGAATTGGTCGTATTGGAACGGCAAGTAAATTCTACGTCGATTTAACTATATTTGGACCCGAACGGATGAAATCGGACCGATTTAGAGCGTTTTTAATTTTTATGAAACCGAATATTATTGTATTTTAAGCAGATTTCAAATTGTTTTTTCGCCAAAACTCGGTCTATATTAGACTTAGGGGCTGGAATTAGTCTCATTGGAAGCGCAAGGAAATTCTCCGTCGATTAAGCTATATTTGGACCCGATCAGATGAAATCGAACCGATTTAGAGCGTTTTTAAACTTTATGAATCCGAATATTATTGTATTTTTAGCCGATTTCAAATCGTTTTTTCGACATTTCTCGGTCCCTATTAAATTTAAAGGACTGGAATTGGTCGCATTGGAACCGCGAGGAAATTCTACGTCGATTTAACAATATTTGGACCCGATCGGATGAAATCGGACCGATTTAGAGCGTTTTTAAATGTTATGAATCCGAATCTTATTTTATTTTTAGCCGATTTGAAATCGTTTTTTCGCCATTACTCGGTCTCTTTAAAATTTAGAGGGCTGGAATTGGTTTCATTGGAAGCGCAAGGAAATTCTACGTCGATTTAACAATATTTGGACCCGATCGGATGAAATCGGACCGATTTAGAGCGTTTTTAAATGTTATGAATCCGAATCTTATTTTATTTTTAGCCAATTTGAAATCGTTTTTTCGCCATAACTCGGTCTCTTTTAAATTTAGAGGGCTGGAATTGGTTGCATTGGAACCGTGCGGAAATTCTAAGTCGATTTAACTATAATTGGACCCGATCGGTTGAAATCGGACCGATTTAGAGCGTTTTTAAATGTTATGAATCCGAATATTATTGTATTTTTAGCCGATTTGAAATGGTTTTTTCGACATTAATTGGTCCCTATTAAATTTAGAGGGCTGAAAATGGTCGTATTGGAACCGCAAGGAAATTCTACGTCGATTTAACAATATTTGGACCCGATCGGATGAAATCGGACCGATTTAGAGCGTTTTTAAATGTTATGAATCCGAATCTTATTTTATTTTTAGCCGATTTGAAATCGTTTTTTCGCCATAACTAGGTTTCTTTTAAATTTAGAGGGCTGGAATTGGTTTCATTGGAACCGCAAGAAAATTCTACGTCGATTTAACTATATTTGAACCCGATTGAATGAAATCGGACCGATTTAGAGCGTTTTTAAATGTTATGAATCCGAATATTATTGTATTTTTAGTCAATCTTAAATCGTTTTTTCGCCATAACTCGGCCGCTAATAGACTTATAGGGCTGAAAATGGTCTCTTTGGAACCGCAAGGAAATTATACGTCGATTAAGTTATATTTGGACCCGATCGGATGAAATCGGACCGATTTAGAGCGTTTTTAAATGTTATGAATCCGAATATTATTTTATTTTTAGCCGATTTGAAATAGTTTTTTCGAAATAACTCGGTCTCTTTTAAATTTAGAGGGCTGGAATTGGTTTCATTGGAAGCGCAAGGAAATTCTACGTCGATTTAACAATATTTGGACCCGATCGGATGAAATCGGACTGATTTAGAGCGTTTTTAAATGTTATGAATCCGAATCTTATTTTATTTTTAGCCAATTTGAAATCGTTTTTTCGCCATAACTCGGTCTCTTTTAAATTTAGAGGGCTGGAATTGGTTTCATTGGAAGCGCAAGGAAAACTTAAGTCGATTTAACTATAATTGGACCTGATCGGTTGAAATCGGACCGATTTAGAGCGTTTTTAAATGTTATGAATCCGAATATTATTGTATTTTAAGCAGATTTCAAATAGTTTTTTTGCAAAAACTCGGTCTATATTAGACTTAGGGGGCTGGAATTAGTCTCATTGGAAGCGCAAAGAAATTCTTCGTCGATTAAGCTATATTTGGACCCGATCGGATGAAATCGGACCGATTTAGAGCGTTTATAAATGTTATGATTCCGAATCTTATTTTATTTTTAGTCAATCTCAAATCGTTTTTTCGCCATAACTCGGCCGCTAATAGACTTATAGGGCTGAAAATGGTCTCTTTGGAACCGCAAGGAAATTATACGTCGATTAAGTTATATTTGGACCCGATCGGATGAAATCGGACCGATTTAGAGCGTTTTTAAATGTTATGAATCCGAATATTATTTTATTTTTAGCCGATTTGAAATAGTTTTTTCGAAATAACTCGGTCTCTTTTAAATTTAGAGGGCTGGAATTGGTTTCATTGGAAGCGCAAGGAAAACCTAAGTCGATTTAACTATAATTGGACCTGATCGGTTGAAATCGGACCGATTTAGAGCGTTTTTAAATGTTATGAATCCGAATATTATTGTATTTTAAGCAGATTTCAAATAGTTTTTTTGCAAAAACTCGGTCTATATTTGACTTAGGGGGCTGGAATTAGTCTCATTGGAAGCGCAAAGAAATTCTTCGTCGATTAAGCTATATTTGGACCCGATCAGATGAAATCGGACCGATTTAGAGCGTTTTTAAATGTTATGAATCCGAATATTATTGTATTTTTAGCCGATTTGAAATCGTTTTTTCGAGATTACTCGGTCCCTATTTAATTTAGAGTGCTGAAAATGGTCGTATTGGAACCGCAAGGAAATTCTACGACGATTTAACAATATTTGGACCCGATCGGATGAAATCGGACCGATTTAGAGCGTTTTTAAATGTTATGAATCCGAATCTTATTTTATTTTTAGCCGATTTGAAATCGTTTTTTCGCCATAACTAGGTCTCTTTTAAATTTAGAGGGCTGGAATTGGTTTCAATGGAACCGCAAGAAAATTCTACGTCGATTTAACTATATTTGAACCCGATTGAATGAAATCGGACCGATTTAGAGCGTTTTTAAATTTTATGAAACCGAATATTCTTCGAAATATTAGCTTATACATCCATATTATTATACATATTATTATATTTTAAGCCGATCTCAAATTGTTTGTCGCCCTAACTCGGCTGCTAATAGACTTATAGGGCTGAAAATGGTGTCATTGGAACCGCGTGCAAATTCTACGTCGATTGAGCTATATTTGGACCCGATCGGATGAAAGCGGACCGATTAAGGGCGTTTTTAAATGTTATGAATCCGAATATTCTTCGAAATATTAGATTATACAATCATATTGTGTACAATAATTATCGTATATGATAATTATTGTATACATATAATTGTATTTTTAGCCAATCTCAAATAGTTTTTTCACCATAACTCGGCCGCTATAAGACTCAGAGGGCTGGAAATAGTCTCATTGGAAGCGCAAGGAAATTCTACGTCGATTTAACAATATTTGGACCCGATCGGATGAAATCGGACCGATTTAGAGCGTTTTTAAATGTTATGAATCCGAATATTATTGTATTTTTAGCCGATTTGAAATGGTTTTTTCGACATTAATTGGTCCCTATTAAATTTAGAGGGCTGAAAATGGTCGTATTGGAACCGCAAGGAAATTCTACGTCGATTTAACAATATTTGGACCCGATCGGATGAAATCGGACCGATTTAGAGCGTTTTTAAATGTTATGAATCCGAATCTTATTTTATTTTTAGCCGATTTGAAATCGTTTTTTCGCCATAACTAGGTTTCTTTTAAATTTAGAGGGCTGGAATTGGTTTCATTGGAACCGCAAGAAAATTCTACGTCGATTTAACTATATTTGAACCCGATTGAATGAAATCGGACCGATTTAGAGCGTTTTTAAATGTTATGAATCCGAATATTATTGTATTTTTAGTCAATCTTAAATCGTTTTTTCGCCATAACTCGGCCGCTAATAGACTTATAGGGCTGAAAATGGTCTCTTTGGAACCGCAAGGAAATTATACGTCGATTAAGTTATATTTGGACCCGATCGGATGAAATCGGACCGATTTAGAGCGTTTTTAAATGTTATGAATCCGAATCTTATTTTATTTTTAGCCAATTTGAAATAGTTTTTTCGAAATAACTCGGTCTCTTTTAAATTTAGAGGGCTGGAATTGGTTTCATTGGAAGCGCAAGGAAATTCTACGTCGATTTAACAATATTTGGACCCGATCGGATGAAATCGGACTGATTTAGAGCGTTTTTAAATGTTATGAATCCGAATCTTATTTTATTTTTAGCCAATTTGAAATCGTTTTTTCGCCATAACTCGGTCTCTTTTAAATTTAGAGGGCTGGAATTGGTTTCATTGGAAGCGCAAGGAAAACTTAAGTCGATTTAACTATAATTGGACCTGATTGGTTGAAATCGGACCGATTTAGAGCGTTTTTAAATGTTATGAATCCGAATATTATTGTATTTTAAGCAGATTTCAAATAGTTTTTTTGCAAAAACTCGGTCTATATTTGACTTAGGGGGCTGGAATTAGTCTCATTGGAAGCGCAAAGAAATTCTTCGTCGATTAAGCTATATTTGGACCCGATCAGATGAAATCGGACCGATTTAGAGCCTTTTTAAATGTTATGAATCCGAATATTATTGTATTTTTAGCCGATTTGAAATCGTTTTTTCGAGATTACTCGGTCCCTATTTAATTTAGAGTGCTGAAAATGGTCGTATTGGAACCGCAAGGAAATTCTACGACGATTTAACAATATTTGGACCCGATCGGATGAAATCGGACCGATTTAGAGCGTTTTTAAATGTTATGAATCCGAATCTTATTTTATTTTTAGCCGATTTGAAATCGTTTTTTCGCCATAACTAGGTCTCTTTTAAATTTAGAGGGCTGGAATTGGTTTCAATGGAACCGCAAGAAAATTCTACGTCGATTTAACTATATTTGAACCCGATTGAATGAAATAGGACCGATTTAGAGCGTTTTTAAATTTTATGAAACCGAATATTCTTCGAAATATTAGCTTATACATCCATATTATTATACATATTATTATATTTTAAGCCGATCTCAAATTGTTTGTCGCCATAACTCGGCTGCTAATAGACTTATAGGGCTGAAAATGGTGTCATTGGAACCGCGTGCAAATTCTACGTCGATTGAGCTATATTTGGACCCGATCGGATGAAAGCGGACCGATTAAGGGCGTTTTTAAATGTTATGAATCCGAATATTCTTCGAAATATTAGATTATACAATCATATTGTGTACAATAATTATCGTATATGATAATTATTGTATACATATAATTGTATTTTTAGCCAATCTCAAATCGTTTTTTCACCATAACTCGGCCGCTATAAGACTCAGAGGGCTGGAAATAGTCTCATTGGAAGCGCAAGGAAATTCTACGTCGATTTAACTATATTTGAACCCGATTGAATGAAATCGGACCGATATAGAGCGTTTTTAAATGTTATGAATCCGAATATTATTTTATTTTTAGCCGATTTGAAATCGTTTTATCGACATAACTCGGTCCCTATTACATTTAGAGGCCTGGAATTGGTCGTATTGGAACGGCAAGTAAATTCTACGTCGATTTAACTATATTTGGACCCGAACGGATGAAATCGGACCGATTTAGAGCGTTTTTAATTTTTATGAAACCGAATATTATTGTATTTTAAGCAGATTTCAAATTGTTTTTTCGCCAAAACTCGGTCTATATTAGACTTAAGGGGCTGGAATTAGTCTCATTGGAAGCGCAAGGAAATTCTCCGTCGATTAAGCTATATTTGGACCCGATCAGATGAAATCGAACCGATTTAGAGCGTTTTTAAACTTTATGAATCCGAATATTATTGTATTTTTAGCCGATTTCAAATCGTTTTTTCGACATTTCTCGGTCCCTATTAAATTTAAAGGACTGGAATTGGTCGCATTGGAACCGCGAGGAAATTCTACGTCGATTTAACAATATTTGGACCCGATCGGATGAAATCGGACCGATTTAGAGCGTTTTTAAATGTTATGAATCCGAATCTTATTTTATTTTTAGCCAATTTGAAATCGTTTTTTCGCCATAACTCGGTCTCTTTTAAATTTAGAGGGCTGGAATTGGTTTCATTGGAAGCGCAAGGAAAATCTAAGTCGATTTAACTATAATTGGACCCGATCGGTTGAAATCGGACCGATTTAGAGCGTTTTTAAATGTTATGAATCCGAATATTATTGTATTTTTAGCCGATTTGAAATCGTTTTTTCAAGATTACTCGGTCCCTATTTAATTTAGAGGGCTGGAATTGGTTGCATTGGAACCGTGCGGAAATTCTACGTCGATTTAACAATATTTCGACCCGATCGGATGAAATCGGACCGATTTAGAGCGTTTTTAAATGTTGTGAATCCGAATCTTATTTTATTTTTAGCCGATTTGAAATCGTTTTTTAGCCATAACTCGGTCTCTTTTAAATTTAGAGGGCTGGAATTGGTTTCATTGGAAGCGCAAGGAAATTCTAAGTCGATTTAACTATAATTGGACCCGATCGGTTGAAATCGGACCGATTTAGAGCGTTTTTAAATGTTATGAATCCGAATATTATTGTATTTTTAGCCGATTTGAAATGGTTTTTTCGACATTAATTGGTCCCTATTAAATTTAGAGGGCTGAAAATGGTCGTATTGGAACCGCAAGGAAATTCTACGTCGATTTAACAATATTTGGACCCGATCGGATGAAATCGGACCGATTTAGAGCGTTTTTAAATGTTATGAATCCGAATCTTATTTTATTTTTAGCCGATTTGAAATCGTTTTTTCGCCATAACTAGGTTTCTTTTAAATTTAGAGGGCTGGAATTGGTTTCATTGGAACCGCAAGAAAATTCTACGTCGATTTAACTATATTTGAACCCGATTGAATGAAATCGGACCGATTTAGAGCGTTTTTTAAATGTTATGAAACCGAATATTCTTCGAAATATTAGCTTATACATCCATATTATTATACATATTATTATATTTTAAGCCGATCTCAAATTGTTTGTCGCCATAACTCGGCTGCTAATAGACTTATAGGGCTGAAAATGGTGTCATTGGAACCGCGTGCAAATTCTACGTCGATTGAGCTATATTTGGACCCGATCGGATGAAAGCGGACCGATTAAGGGCGTTTTTAAATGTTATGAATCCGAATATTCTTCGAAATATTAGATTATACAATCATATTGTGTACAATAATTATCGTATATGATAATTATTGTATACATATAATTGTATTTTTAGCCAATCTCAAATCGTTTTTTCACCATAACTCGGCCGCTATAAGACTCAGAGGGCTGGAAATAGTCTCATTGGAAGCGCAAGGAAATTCTACGTCGATTTAACTATATTTGAACCCGATTGAATGAAATCGGACCGATATAGAGCGTTTTTAAATGTTATGAATCCGAATATTATTTTATTTTTAGCCGATTTGAAATCGTTTTATCGACATAACTCGGTCCCTATTACATTTAGAGGCCTGGAATTGGTCGTATTGGAACGGCAAGTAAATTCTACGTCGATTTAACTATATTTGGACCCGAACGGATGAAATCGGACCGATTTAGAGCGTTTTTAATTTTTATGAAACCGAATATTATTGTATTTTAAGCAGATTTCAAATTGTTTTTTCGCCAAAACTCGGTCTATATTAGACTTAAGGGGCTGGAATCAGTCTCATTGGAAGCGCAAGGAAATTCTCCGTCGATTAAGCTATATTTGGACCCGATCAGATGAAATCGAACCGATTTAGAGCGTTTTTAAACTTTATGAATCCGAATATTATTGTATTTTTAGCCGATTTCAAATCGTTTTTTCGACATTTCTCGGTCCCTATTAAATTTAAAGGACTGGAATTGGTCGCATTGGAACCGCGAGGAAATTCTACGTCGATTTAACAATATTTGGACCCGATCGGATGAAATCGGACCGATTTAGAGCGTTTTTAAATGTTATGAATCCGAATCTTATTTTATTTTTAGCCAATTTGAAATCGTTTTTTCGCCATAACTCGGTCTCTTTTAAATTTAGAGGGCTGGAATTGGTTTCATTGGAAGCGCAAGGAAAATCTAAGTCGATTTAACTATAATTGGACCCGATCGGTTGAAATCGGACCGATTTAGAGCGTTTTTAAATGTTATGAATCCGAATATTATTGTATTTTTAGCCGATTTGAAATCGTTTTTTCAAGATTACTCGGTCCCTATTTAATTTAGAGGGCTGGAATTGGTTGCATTGGAACCGTGCGGAAATTCTACGTCGATTTAACAATATTTCGACCCGATCGGATGAAATCGGACCGATTTAGAGCGTTTTTAAATGTTGTGAATCCGAATCTTATTTTATTTTTAGCCGATTTGAAATCGTTTTTTAGCCATAACTCGGTCTCTTTTAAATTTAGAGGGCTGGAATTGGTTTCATTGGAAGCGCAAGGAAATTCTAAGTCGATTTAACTATAATTGGACCCGATCGGTTGAAATCGGACCGATTTAGAGCGTTTTTAAATGTTATGAATCCGAATATTATTGTATTTTTAGCCGATTTGAAATGGTTTTTTCGACATTAATTGGTCCCTATTAAATTTAGAGGGCTGAAAATGGTCGTATTGGAACCGCAAGGAAATTCTACGTCGATTTAACAATATTTGGACCCGATCGGATGAAATCGGACCGATTTAGAGCGTTTTTAAATGTTATGAATCCGAATCTTATTTTATTTTTAGCCGATTTGAAATCGTTTTTTCGCCATAACTAGGTTTCTTTTAAATTTAGAGGGCTGGAATTGGTTTCATTGGAACCGCAAGAAAATTCTACGTCGATTTAACTATATTTGAACCCGATTGAATGAAATCGGACCGATTTAGAGCGTTTTTTAAATGTTATGAAACCGAATATTCTTCGAAATATTAGCTTATACATCCATATTATTATACATATTATTATATTTTAAGCCGATCTCAAATTGTTTGTCGCCATAACTCGGCTGCTAATAGACTTATAGGGCTGAAAATGGTGTCATTGGAACCGCGTGCAAATTCTACGTCGATTGAGCTATATTTGGACCCGATCGGATGAAAGCGGACCGATTAAGGGCGTTTTTAAATGTTATGAATCCGAATATTCTTCGAAATATTAGATTATACAATCATATTGTGTACAATAATTATCGTATATGATAATTATTGTATACATATAATTGTATTTTTAGCCAATCTCAAATCGTTTTTTCACCATAACTCGGCCGCTATAAGACTCAGAGGGCTGGAAATAGTCTCATTGGAAGCGCAAGGAAATTCTACGTCGATTTAACTATATTTGAACCCGATTGAATGAAATCGGACCGATATAGAGCGTTTTTAAATGTTATGAATCCGAATATTATTTTATTTTTAGCCGATTTGAAATCGTTTTATCGACATAACTCGGTCCCTATTACATTTAGAGGCCTGGAATTGGTCGTATTGGAACGGCAAGTAAATTCTACGTCGATTTAACTATATTTGGACCCGAACGGATGAAATCGGACCGATTTAGAGCGTTTTTAATTTTTATGAAACCGAATATTATTGTATTTTAAGCAGATTTCAAATTGTTTTTTCGCCAAAACTCGGTCTATATTAGACTTAAGGGGCTGGAATCAGTCTCATTGGAAGCGCAAGGAAATTCTCCGTCGATTAAGCTATATTTGGACCCGATCAGATGAAATCGAACCGATTTAGAGCGTTTTTAAACTTTATGAATCCGAATATTATTGTATTTTTAGCCGATTTCAAATCGTTTTTTCGACATTTCTCGGTCCCTATTAAATTTAAAGGACTGGAATTGGTCGCATTGGAACCGCGAGGAAATTCTACGTCGATTTAACAATATTTGGACCCGATCGGATGAAATCGGACCGATTTAGAGCGTTTTTAAATGTTATGAATCCGAATCTTATTTTATTTTTAGCCAATTTGAAATCGTTTTTTCGCCATAACTCGGTCTCTTTTAAATTTAGAGGGCTGGAATTGGTTTCATTGGAAGCGCAAGGAAAATCTAAGTCGATTTAACTATAATTGGACCCGATCGGTTGAAATCGGACCGATTTAGAGCGTTTTTAAATGTTATGAATCCGAATATTATTGTATTTTTAGCCGATTTGAAATCGTTTTTTCAAGATTACTCGGTCCCTATTTAATTTAGAGGGCTGGAATTGGTTGCATTGGAACCGTGCGGAAATTCTACGTCGATTTAACAATATTTCGACCCGATCGGATGAAATCGGACCGATTTAGAGCGTTTTTAAATGTTGTGAATCCGAATCTTATTTTATTTTTAGCCGATTTGAAATCGTTTTTTAGCCATAACTCGGTCTCTTTTAAATTTAGAGGGCTGGAATTGGTTTCATTGGAAGCGCAAGGAAATTCTAAGTCGATTTAACTATAATTGGACCCGATCGGTTGAAATCGGACCGATTTAGAGCGTTTTTAAATGTTATGAATCCGAATATTATTGTATTTTTAGCCGATTTGAAATGGTTTTTTCGACATTAATTGGTCCCTATTAAATTTAGAGGGCTGAAAATGGTCGTATTGGAACCGCAAGGAAATTCTACGTCGATTTAACAATATTTGGACCCGATCGGATGAAATCGGACCGATTTAGAGCGTTTTTAAATGTTATGAATCCGAATCTTATTTTATTTTTAGCCGATTTGAAATCGTTTTTTCGCCATAACTAGGTTTCTTTTAAATTTAGAGGGCTGGAATTGGTTTCATTGGAACCGCAAGAAAATTCTACGTCGATTTAACTATATTTGAACCCGATTGAATGAAATCGGACCGATTTAGAGCGTTTTTTAAATGTTATGAATCCGAATATTATTGTATTTTTAGTCAATCTTAAATCGTTTTTTCGCCATAACTCGGCCGCTAATAGACTTATAGGGCTGAAAATGGTCTCTTTGGAACCGCAAGGAAATTATACGTCGATTAAGTTATATTTGGACCCGATCGGATGAAATCGGACCGATTTAGAGCGTTTTTAAATGTTATGAATCCGAATATTATTTTATTTTTAGCCGATTTGAAATAGTTTTTTCGAAATAACTCGGTCTCTTTTAAATTTAGAGGGCTGGAATTGGTTTCATTGGAAGCGCAAGGAAATTCTACGTCGATTTAACAATATTTGGACCCGATCGGATGAAATCGGACTGATTTAGAGCGTTTTTAAATGTTATGAATCCGAATCTTATTTTATTTTTAGCCAATTTGAAATCGTTTTTTCGCCATAACTCGGTCTCTTTTAAATTTAGAGGGCTGGAATTGGTTTCATTGGAAGCGCAAGGAAAACTTAAGTCGATTTAACTATAATTGGACCTGATCGGTTGAAATCGGACCGATTTAGAGCGTTTTTAAATGTTATGAATCCGAATATTATTGTATTTTAAGCAGATTTCAAATAGTTTTTTTGCAAAAACTCGGTCTATATTAGACTTAGGGGGCTGGAATTAGTCTCATTGGAAGCGCAAAGAAATTCTTCGTCGATTAAGCTATATTTGGACCCGATCGGATGAAATCGGACCGATTTAGAGCGTTTATAAATGTTATGATTCCGAATCTTATTTTATTTTTAGTCAATCTCAAATCGTTTTTTCGCCATAACTCGGCCGCTAATAGACTTATAGGGCTGGAAATGGTCTCTTTGGAACCGCAAGGAAATTATACGTCGATTAAGTTATATTTGGACCCGATCGGATGAAATCGGACCGATTTAGAGCGTTTTTAAATGTTATGAATCCGAATATTATTTTATTTTTAGCCGATTTGAAATAGTTTTTTCGAAATAACTCGGTCTCTTTTAAATTTAGAGGGCTGGAATTGGTTTCATTGGAAGCGCAAGGAAATTCTAAGTTGATTTAACTATAATTGGACCCGATCGGTTGAAATCGGACCGATTTAGAGCGTTTTTAAATGTTATGAATCCGAATATTATTGTATTTTTAGCCGATTTGAAATCGTTTTTTCGAGATTACTCGGTCCCTATTTAATTTAGAGTGCTGAAAATGGTCGTATTGGAACCGCAAGGAAATTCTACGACGATTTAACAATATTTGGACCCGATCGGATGAAATCGGACCGATTTAGAGCGTTTTTAAATGTTATGAATCCGAATCTTATTTTATTTTTAGCCGATTTGAAATCGTTTTTTAGCCATAACTCGGTCTCTTTTAAATTTAGAGGGCTGGAATTGGTTTCATTAAAAGCGCAAAGAAATTCTTCGTCGATTAAGCTATATTTGGACCCGATCAGATGAAATCGGACCGATTTAGAGCGTTTTTAAATGTTATGAATCCGAATATTATTGTATTTTTAGCCGATTTGAAATCGTTTTTTCGAGATTACTCGGTCCCTATTTAATTTAGAGTGCTGAAAATGGTCGTATTGGAACCGCAAGGAAATTCTACGACGATTTAACAATATTTGGACCCGATCGGATGAAATCGGACCGATTTAGAGCGTTTTTAAATGTTATGAATCCGAATCTTATTTTATTTTTAGCCGATTTGAAATCGTTTTTTCGCCATAACTAGGTCTCTTTTAAATTTAGAGGGCTGGAATTGGTTTCAATGGAACCGCAAGAAAATTCTACGTCGATTTAACTATATTTGAACCCGATTGAATGAAATCGGACCGATTTAGAGCGTTTTTAAATGTTATGAATCCGAATATTATTTTATTTTTAGCCGATTTGAAATAGTTTTTTCGAAATAACTCGGTCTCTTTTAAATTTAGAGGGCTGGAATTGGTTTTATTGGAAGCGCAAGGAAATTCTACGTCGATTTAACAATATTTGGACCCGATCGGATGAAATCGGACCGATTTAGAGCGTTTTTAAATGTTATGAATCCGAATCTTATTTTATTTTTAGCCAATTTGAAATCGTTTTTTCGCCATAACTCGGTCTCTTTTAAATTTAGAGGGCTGGAATTGGTTTCATTGGAAGCGCAAGGAAAACCTAAGTCGATTTAACTATAATTGGACCTGATCGGTTGAAATCGGACCGATTTAGAGCGTTTTTAAATGTTATGAATCCGAATATTATTGTATTTTAAGCAGATTTCAAATAGTTTTTTTGCAAAAACTCGGTCTATATTTGACTTAGGGGGCTGGAATTAGTCTCATTGGAAGCGCAAAGAAATTCTTCGTCGATTAAGCTATATTTGGACCCGATCAGATGAAATCGGACCGATTTAGAGCGTTTTTAAATGTTATGAATCCGAATATTATTGTATTTTTAGCCGATTTGAAATCGTTTTTTCGAGATTACTCGGTCCCTATTTAATTTAGAGTGCTGAAAATGGTCGTATTGGAACCGCAAGGAAATTCTACGACGATTTAACAATATTTGGACCCGATCGGATGAAATCGGACCGATTTAGAGCGTTTTTAAATGTTATGAATCCGAATCTTATTTTATTTTTAGCCGATTTGAAATCGTTTTTTCGCCATAACTAGGTCTCTTTTAAATTTAGAGGGCTGGAATTGGTTTCAATGGAACCGCAAGAAAATTCTACGTCGATTTAACTATATTTGAACCCGATTGAATGAAATCGGACCGATTTAGAGCGTTTTTAAATTTTATGAAACCGAATATTCTTCGAAATATTAGCTTATACATCCATATTATTTTACATATTATTATATTTTAAGCCGATCTCAAATTGTTTGTCGCCATAACTCGGCTGCTAATAGACTTATAGGGCTGAAAATGGTGTCATTGGAACCGCGTGCAAATTCTACGTCGATTGAGCTATATTTGGACCCGATCGGATGAAAGCGGACCGATTAAGGGCGTTTTTAAATGTTATGAATCCGAATATTCTTCGAAATATTAGATTATACAATCATATTGTGTACAATAATTATCGTATATGATAATTATTGTATACATATAATTGTATTTTTAGCCAATCTCAAATCGTTTTTTCACCATAACTCGGCCGCTATAAGACTCAGAGGGCTGGAAATAGTCTCATTGGAAGCGCAAGGAAATTCTACGTCGATTTAACTATATTTGAACCCGATTGAATGAAATCGGACCGATATAGAGCGTTTTTAAATGTTATGAATCCGAATATTATTTTATTTTTAGCCGATTTGAAATCGTTTTATCGACATAACTCGGTCCCTATTACATTTAGAGGCCTGGAATTGGTCGTATTGGAACGGCAAGTAAATTCTACGTCGATTTAACTATATTTGGACCCGAACGGATGAAATCGGACCGATTTAGAGCGTTTTTAATTTTTATGAAACCGAATATTATTGTATTTTAAGCAGATTTCAAATTGTTTTTTCGCCAAAACTCGGTCTATATTAGACTTAAGGGGCTGGAATTAGTCTCATTGGAAGCGCAAGGAAATTCTCCGTCGATTAAGCTATATTTGGACCCGATCAGATGAAATCGAACCGATTTAGAGCGTTTTTAAACTTTATGAATCCGAATATTATTGTATTTTTAGCCGATTTCAAATCGTTTTTTCGACATTTCTCGGTCCCTATTAAATTTAAAGGACTGGAATTGGTCGCATTGGAACCGCGAGGAAATTCTACGTCGATTTAACAATATTTGGACCCGATCGGATGAAATCGGACCGATTTAGAGCGTTTTTAAATGTTATGAATCCGAATCTTATTTTATTTTTAGCCAATTTGAAATCGTTTTTTCGCCATAACTCGGTCTCTTTTAAATTTAGAGGGCTGGAATTGGTTTCATTGGAAGCGCAAGGAAAATCTAAGTCGATTTAACTATAATTGGACCCGATCGGTTGAAATCGGACCGATTTAGAGCGTTTTTAAATGTTATGAATCCGAATATTATTGTATTTTTAGCCGATTTGAAATCGTTTTTTCAAGATTACTCGGTCCCTATTTAATTTAGAGGGCTGGAATTGGTTGCATTGGAACCGTGCGGAAATTCTACGTCGATTTAACAATATTTCGACCCGATCGGATGAAATCGGACCGATTTAGAGCGTTTTTAAATGTTGTGAATCCGAATCTTATTTTATTTTTAGCCGATTTGAAATCGTTTTTTAGCCATAACTCGGTCTCTTTTAAATTTAGAGGGCTGGAATTGGTTTCATTGGAAGCGCAAGGAAATTCTAAGTCGATTTAACTATAATTGGACCCGATCGGTTGAAATCGGACCGATTTAGAGCGTTTTTAAATGTTATGAATCCGAATATTATTGTATTTTTAGCCGATTTGAAATGGTTTTTTCGACATTAATTGGTCCCTATTAAATTTAGAGGGCTGAAAATGGTCGTATTGGAACCGCAAGGAAATTCTACGTCGATTTAACAATATTTGGACCCGATCGGATGAAATCGGACCGATTTAGAGCGTTTTTAAATGTTATGAATCCGAATCTTATTTTATTTTTAGCCGATTTGAAATCGTTTTTTCGCCATAACTAGGTTTCTTTTAAATTTAGAGGGCTGGAATTGGTTTCATTGGAACCGCAAGAAAATTCTACGTCGATTTAACTATATTTGAACCCGATTGAATGAAATCGGACCGATTTAGAGCGTTTTTTAAATGTTATGAAACCGAATATTCTTCGAAATATTAGCTTATACATCCATATTATTATACATATTATTATATTTTAAGCCGATCTCAAATTGTTTGTCGCCATAACTCGGCTGCTAATAGACTTATAGGGCTGAAAATGGTGTCATTGGAACCGCGTGCAAATTCTACGTCGATTGAGCTATATTTGGACCCGATCGGATGAAAGCGGACCGATTAAGGGCGTTTTTAAATGTTATGAATCCGAATATTCTTCGAAATATTAGATTATACAATCATATTGTGTACAATAATTATCGTATATGATAATTATTGTATACATATAATTGTATTTTTAGCCAATCTCAAATCGTTTTTTCACCATAACTCGGCCGCTATAAGACTCAGAGGGCTGGAAATAGTCTCATTGGAAGCGCAAGGAAATTCTACGTCGATTTAACTATATTTGAACCCGATTGAATGAAATCGGACCGATATAGAGCGTTTTTAAATGTTATGAATCCGAATATTATTTTATTTTTAGCCGATTTGAAATCGTTTTATCGACATAACTCGGTCCCTATTACATTTAGAGGCCTGGAATTGGTCGTATTGGAACGGCAAGTAAATTCTACGTCGATTTAACTATATTTGGACCCGAACGGATGAAATCGGACCGATTTAGAGCGTTTTTAATTTTTATGAAACCGAATATTATTGTATTTTAAGCAGATTTCAAATTGTTTTTTCGCCAAAACTCGGTCTATATTAGACTTAAGGGGCTGGAATTAGTCTCATTGGAAGCGCAAGGAAATTCTCCGTCGATTAAGCTATATTTGGACCCGATCAGATGAAATCGAACCGATTTAGAGCGTTTTTAAACTTTATGAATCCGAATATTATTGTATTTTTAGCCGATTTCAAATCGTTTTTTCGACATTTCTCGGTCCCTATTAAATTTAAAGGACTGGAATTGGTCGCATTGGAACCGCGAGGAAATTCTACGTCGATTTAACAATATTTGGACCCGATCGGATGAAATCGGACCGATTTAGAGCGTTTTTAAATGTTATGAATCCGAATCTTATTTTATTTTTAGCCAATTTGAAATCGTTTTTTCGCCATAACTCGGTCTCTTTTAAATTTAGAGGGCTGGAATTGGTTTCATTGGAAGCGCAAGGAAAATCTAAGTCGATTTAACTATAATTGGACCCGATCGGTTGAAATCGGACCGATTTAGAGCGTTTTTAAATGTTATGAATCCGAATATTATTGTATTTTTAGCCGATTTGAAATCGTTTTTTCAAGATTACTCGGTCCCTATTTAATTTAGAGGGCTGGAATTGGTTGCATTGGAACCGTGCGGAAATTCTACGTCGATTTAACAATATTTCGACCCGATCGGATGAAATCGGACCGATTTAGAGCGTTTTTAAATGTTGTGAATCCGAATCTTATTTTATTTTTAGCCGATTTGAAATCGTTTTTTAGCCATAACTCGGTCTCTTTTAAATTTAGAGGGCTGGAATTGGTTTCATTGGAAGCGCAAGGAAATTCTAAGTCGATTTAACTATAATTGGACCCGATCGGTTGAAATCGGACCGATTTAGAGCGTTTTTAAATGTTATGAATCCGAATATTATTGTATTTTTAGCCGATTTGAAATGGTTTTTTCGACATTAATTGGTCCCTATTAAATTTAGAGGGCTGAAAATGGTCGTATTGGAACCGCAAGGAAATTCTACGTCGATTTAACAATATTTGGACCCGATCGGATGAAATCGGACCGATTTAGAGCGTTTTTAAATGTTATGAATCCGAATCTTATTTTATTTTTAGCCGATTTGAAATCGTTTTTTCGCCATAACTAGGTTTCTTTTAAATTTAGAGGGCTGGAATTGGTTTCATTGGAACCGCAAGAAAATTCTACGTCGATTTAACTATATTTGAACCCGATTGAATGAAATCGGACCGATTTAGAGCGTTTTTTAAATGTTATGAAACCGAATATTCTTCGAAATATTAGCTTATACATCCATATTATTATACATATTATTATATTTTAAGCCGATCTCAAATTGTTTGTCGCCATAACTCGGCTGCTAATAGACTTATAGGGCTGAAAATGGTGTCATTGGAACCGCGTGCAAATTCTACGTCGATTGAGCTATATTTGGACCCGATCGGATGAAAGCGGACCGATTAAGGGCGTTTTTAAATGTTATGAATCCGAATATTCTTCGAAATATTAGATTATACAATCATATTGTGTACAATAATTATCGTATATGATAATTATTGTATACATATAATTGTATTTTTAGCCAATCTCAAATCGTTTTTTCACCATAACTCGGCCGCTATAAGACTCAGAGGGCTGGAAATAGTCTCATTGGAAGCGCAAGGAAATTCTACGTCGATTTAACTATATTTGAACCCGATTGAATGAAATCGGACCGATATAGAGCGTTTTTAAATGTTATGAATCCGAATATTATTTTATTTTTAGCCGATTTGAAATCGTTTTATCGACATAACTCGGTCCCTATTACATTTAGAGGCCTGGAATTGGTCGTATTGGAACGGCAAGTAAATTCTACGTCGATTTAACTATATTTGGACCCGAACGGATGAAATCGGACCGATTTAGAGCGTTTTTAATTTTTATGAAACCGAATATTATTGTATTTTAAGCAGATTTCAAATTGTTTTTTCGCCAAAACTCGGTCTATATTAGACTTAAGGGGCTGGAATCAGTCTCATTGGAAGCGCAAGGAAATTCTCCGTCGATTAAGCTATATTTGGACCCGATCAGATGAAATCGAACCGATTTAGAGCGTTTTTAAACTTTATGAATCCGAATATTATTGTATTTTTAGCCGATTTCAAATCGTTTTTTCGACATTTCTCGGTCCCTATTAAATTTAAAGGACTGGAATTGGTCGCATTGGAACCGCGAGGAAATTCTACGTCGATTTAACAATATTTGGACCCGATCGGATGAAATCGGACCGATTTAGAGCGTTTTTAAATGTTATGAATCCGAATCTTATTTTATTTTTAGCCAATTTGAAATCGTTTTTTCGCCATAACTCGGTCTCTTTTAAATTTAGAGGGCTGGAATTGGTTTCATTGGAAGCGCAAGGAAAATCTAAGTCGATTTAACTATAATTGGACCCGATCGGTTGAAATCGGACCGATTTAGAGCGTTTTTAAATGTTATGAATCCGAATATTATTGTATTTTTAGCCGATTTGAAATCGTTTTTTCAAGATTACTCGGTCCCTATTTAATTTAGAGGGCTGGAATTGGTTGCATTGGAACCGTGCGGAAATTCTACGTCGATTTAACAATATTTCGACCCGATCGGATGAAATCGGACCGATTTAGAGCGTTTTTAAATGTTGTGAATCCGAATCTTATTTTATTTTTAGCCGATTTGAAATCGTTTTTTAGCCATAACTCGGTCTCTTTTAAATTTAGAGGGCTGGAATTGGTTTCATTGGAAGCGCAAGGAAATTCTAAGTCGATTTAACTATAATTGGACCCGATCGGTTGAAATCGGACCGATTTAGAGCGTTTTTAAATGTTATGAATCCGAATATTATTGTATTTTTAGCCGATTTGAAATGGTTTTTTCGACATTAATTGGTCCCTATTAAATTTAGAGGGCTGAAAATGGTCGTATTGGAACCGCAAGGAAATTCTACGTCGATTTAACAATATTTGGACCCGATCGGATGAAATCGGACCGATTTAGAGCGTTTTTAAATGTTATGAATCCGAATCTTATTTTATTTTTAGCCGATTTGAAATCGTTTTTTCGCCATAACTAGGTTTCTTTTAAATTTAGAGGGCTGGAATTGGTTTCATTGGAACCGCAAGAAAATTCTACGTCGATTTAACTATATTTGAACCCGATTGAATGAAATCGGACCGATTTAGAGCGTTTTTTAAATGTTATGAATCCGAATATTATTGTATTTTTAGTCAATCTTAAATCGTTTTTTCGCCATAACTCGGCCGCTAATAGACTTATAGGGCTGAAAATGGTCTCTTTGGAACCGCAAGGAAATTATACGTCGATTAAGTTATATTTGGACCCGATCGGATGAAATCGGACCGATTTAGAGCGTTTTTAAATGTTATGAATCCGAATATTATTTTATTTTTAGCCGATTTGAAATAGTTTTTTCGAAATAACTCGGTCTCTTTTAAATTTAGAGGGCTGGAATTGGTTTCATTGGAAGCGCAAGGAAATTCTACGTCGATTTAACAATATTTGGACCCGATCGGATGAAATCGGACTGATTTAGAGCGTTTTTAAATGTTATGAATCCGAATCTTATTTTATTTTTAGCCAATTTGAAATCGTTTTTTCGCCATAACTCGGTCTCTTTTAAATTTAGAGGGCTGGAATTGGTTTCATTGGAAGCGCAAGGAAAACTTAAGTCGATTTAACTATAATTGGACCTGATCGGTTGAAATCGGACCGATTTAGAGCGTTTTTAAATGTTATGAATCCGAATATTATTGTATTTTAAGCAGATTTCAAATAGTTTTTTTGCAAAAACTCGGTCTATATTAGACTTAGGGGGCTGGAATTAGTCTCATTGGAAGCGCAAAGAAATTCTTCGTCGATTAAGCTATATTTGGACCCGATCGGATGAAATCGGACCGATTTAGAGCGTTTATAAATGTTATGATTCCGAATCTTATTTTATTTTTAGTCAATCTCAAATCGTTTTTTCGCCATAACTCGGCCGCTAATAGACTTATAGGGCTGGAAATGGTCTCTTTGGAACCGCAAGGAAATTATACGTCGATTAAGTTATATTTGGACCCGATCGGATGAAATCGGACCGATTTAGAGCGTTTTTAAATGTTATGAATCCGAATATTATTTTATTTTTAGCCGATTTGAAATAGTTTTTTCGAAATAACTCGGTCTCTTTTAAATTTAGAGGGCTGGAATTGGTTTCATTGGAAGCGCAAGGAAATTCTAAGTTGATTTAACTATAATTGGACCCGATCGGTTGAAATCGGACCGATTTAGAGCGTTTTTAAATGTTATGAATCCGAATATTATTGTATTTTTAGCCGATTTGAAATCGTTTTTTCGAGATTACTCGGTCCCTATTTAATTTAGAGTGCTGAAAATGGTCGTATTGGAACCGCAAGGAAATTCTACGACGATTTAACAATATTTGGACCCGATCGGATGAAATCGGACCGATTTAGAGCGTTTTTAAATGTTATGAATCCGAATCTTATTTTATTTTTAGCCGATTTGAAATCGTTTTTTAGCCATAACTCGGTCTCTTTTAAATTTAGAGGGCTGGAATTGGTTTCATTAAAAGCGCAAAGAAATTCTTCGTCGATTAAGCTATATTTGGACCCGATCAGATGAAATCGGACCGATTTAGAGCGTTTTTAAATGTTATGAATCCGAATATTATTGTATTTTTAGCCGATTTGAAATCGTTTTTTCGAGATTACTCGGTCCCTATTTAATTTAGAGTGCTGAAAATGGTCGTATTGGAACCGCAAGGAAATTCTACGACGATTTAACAATATTTGGACCCGATCGGATGAAATCGGACCGATTTAGAGCGTTTTTAAATGTTATGAATCCGAATCTTATTTTATTTTTAGCCGATTTGAAATCGTTTTTTCGCCATAACTAGGTCTCTTTTAAATTTAGAGGGCTGGAATTGGTTTCAATGGAACCGCAAGAAAATTCTACGTCGATTTAACTATATTTGAACCCGATTGAATGAAATCGGACCGATTTAGAGCGTTTTTAAATGTTATGAATCCGAATATTATTTTATTTTTAGCCGATTTGAAATAGTTTTTTCGAAATAACTCGGTCTCTTTTAAATTTAGAGGGCTGGAATTGGTTTTATTGGAAGCGCAAGGAAATTCTACGTCGATTTAACAATATTTGGACCCGATCGGATGAAATCGGACCGATTTAGAGCGTTTTTAAATGTTATGAATCCGAATCTTATTTTATTTTTAGCCAATTTGAAATCGTTTTTTCGCCATAACTCGGTCTCTTTTAAATTTAGAGGGCTGGAATTGGTTTCATTGGAAGCGCAAGGAAAACCTAAGTCGATTTAACTATAATTGGACCTGATCGGTTGAAATCGGACCGATTTAGAGCGTTTTTAAATGTTATGAATCCGAATATTATTGTATTTTAAGCAGATTTCAAATAGTTTTTTTGCAAAAACTCGGTCTATATTTGACTTAGGGGGCTGGAATTAGTCTCATTGGAAGCGCAAAGAAATTCTTCGTCGATTAAGCTATATTTGGACCCGATCAGATGAAATCGGACCGATTTAGAGCGTTTTTAAATGTTATGAATCCGAATATTATTGTATTTTTAGCCGATTTGAAATCGTTTTTTCGAGATTACTCGGTCCCTATTTAATTTAGAGTGCTGAAAATGGTCGTATTGGAACCGCAAGGAAATTCTACGACGATTTAACAATATTTGGACCCGATCGGATGAAATCGGACCGATTTAGAGCGTTTTTAAATGTTATGAATCCGAATCTTATTTTATTTTTAGCCGATTTGAAATCGTTTTTTCGCCATAACTAGGTCTCTTTTAAATTTAGAGGGCTGGAATTGGTTTCAATGGAACCGCAAGAAAATTCTACGTCGATTTAACTATATTTGAACCCGATTGAATGAAATCGGACCGATTTAGAGCGTTTTTAAATTTTATGAAACCGAATATTCTTCGAAATATTAGCTTATACATCCATATTATTTTACATATTATTATATTTTAAGCCGATCTCAAATTGTTTGTCGCCATAACTCGGCTGCTAATAGACTTATAGGGCTGAAAATGGTGTCATTGGAACCGCGTGCAAATTCTACGTCGATTGAGCTATATTTGGACCCGATCGGATGAAAGCGGACCGATTAAGGGCGTTTTTAAATGTTATGAATCCGAATATTCTTCGAAATATTAGATTATACAATCATATTGTGTACAATAATTATCGTATATGATAATTATTGTATACATATAATTGTATTTTTAGCCAATCTCAAATCGTTTTTTCACCATAACTCGGCCGCTATAAGACTCAGAGGGCTGGAAATAGTCTCATTGGAAGCGCAAGGAAATTCTACGTCGATTTAACTATATTTGAACCCGATTGAATGAAATCGGACCGATATAGAGCGTTTTTAAATGTTATGAATCCGAATATTATTTTATTTTTAGCCAATTTGAAATCGTTTTTTCGCCATAACTCGGTCTCTTTTAAATTTAGAGGGCTGGAATTGGTTTCATTGGAAGCGCAAGGAAAACCTAAGTCGATTTAACTATAATTGGACCTGATCGGTTGAAATCGGACCGATTTAGAGCGTTTTTAAATGTTATGAATCCGAATATTATTGTATTTTAAGCAGATTTCAAATAGTTTTTTTGCAAAAACTCGGTCTATATTTGACTTAGGGGGCTGGAATTAGTCTCATTGGAAGCGCAAAGAAATTCTTCGTCGATTAAGCTATATTTGGACCCGATCAGATGAAATCGGACCGATTTAGAGCGTTTTTAAATGTTATGAATCCGAATATTATTGTATTTTTAGCCGATTTGAAATCGTTTTTTCGAGATTACTCGGTCCCTATTTAATTTAGAGTGCTGAAAATGGTCGTATTGGAACCGCAAGGAAATTCTACGACGATTTAACAATATTTGGACCCGATCGGATGAAATCGGACCGATTTAGAGCGTTTTTAAATGTTATGAATCCGAATCTTATTTTATTTTTAGCCGATTTGAAATCGTTTTTTCGCCATAACTAGGTCTCTTTTAAATTTAGAGGGCTGGAATTGGTTTCAATGGAACCGCAAGAAAATTCTACGTCGATTTAACTATATTTGAACCCGATTGAATGAAATCGGACCGATTTAGAGCGTTTTTAAATTTTATGAAACCGAATATTCTTCGAAATATTAGCTTATACATCCATATTATTTTACATATTATTATATTTTAAGCCGATCTCAAATTGTTTGTCGCCATAACTCGGCTGCTAATAGACTTATAGGGCTGAAAATGGTGTCATTGGAACCGCGTGCAAATTCTACGTCGATTGAGCTATATTTGGACCCGATCGGATGAAAGCGGACCGATTAAGGGCGTTTTTAAATGTTATGAATCCGAATATTCTTCGAAATATTAGATTATACAATCATATTGTGTACAATAATTATCGTATATGATAATTATTGTATACATATAATTGTATTTTTAGCCAATCTCAAATCGTTTTTTCACCATAACTCGGCCGCTATAAGACTCAGAGGGCTGGAAATAGTCTCATTGGAAGCGCAAGGAAATTCTACGTCGATTTAACTATATTTGAACCCGATTGAATGAAATCGGACCGATATAGAGCGTTTTTAAATGTTATGAATCCGAATATTATTTTATTTTTAGCCGATTTGAAATCGTTTTATCGACATAACTCGGTCCCTATTACATTTAGAGGCCTGGAATTGGTCGTATTGGAACGGCAAGTAAATTCTACGTCGATTTAACTATATTTGGACCCGAACGGATGAAATCGGACCGATTTAGAGCGTTTTTAATTTTTATGAAACCGAATATTATTGTATTTTAAGCAGATTTCAAATTGTTTTTTCGCCAAAACTCGGTCTATATTAGACTTAAGGGGCTGGAATTAGTCTCATTGGAAGCGCAAGGAAATTCTCCGTCGATTAAGCTATATTTGGACCCGATCAGATGAAATCGAACCGATTTAGAGCGTTTTTAAACTTTATGAATCCGAATATTATTGTATTTTTAGCCGATTTCAAATCGTTTTTTCGACATTTCTCGGTCCCTATTAAATTTAAAGGACTGGAATTGGTCGCATTGGAACCGCGAGGAAATTCTACGTCGATTTAACAATATTTGGACCCGATCGGATGAAATCGGACCGATTTAGAGCGTTTTTAAATGTTATGAATCCGAATCTTATTTTATTTTTAGCCAATTTGAAATCGTTTTTTCGCCATAACTCGGTCTCTTTTAAATTTAGAGGGCTGGAATTGGTTTCATTGGAAGCGCAAGGAAAATCTAAGTCGATTTAACTATAATTGGACCCGATCGGTTGAAATCGGACCGATTTAGAGCGTTTTTAAATGTTATGAATCCGAATATTATTGTATTTTTAGCCGATTTGAAATCGTTTTTTCAAGATTACTCGGTCCCTATTTAATTTAGAGGGCTGGAATTGGTTGCATTGGAACCGTGCGGAAATTCTACGTCGATTTAACAATATTTCGACCCGATCGGATGAAATCGGACCGATTTAGAGCGTTTTTAAATGTTGTGAATCCGAATCTTATTTTATTTTTAGCCGATTTGAAATCGTTTTTTAGCCATAACTCGGTCTCTTTTAAATTTAGAGGGCTGGAATTGGTTTCATTGGAAGCGCAAGGAAATTCTAAGTCGATTTAACTATAATTGGACCCGATCGGTTGAAATCGGACCGATTTAGAGCGTTTTTAAATGTTATGAATCCGAATATTATTGTATTTTTAGCCGATTTGAAATGGTTTTTTCGACATTAATTGGTCCCTATTAAATTTAGAGGGCTGAAAATGGTCGTATTGGAACCGCAAGGAAATTCTACGTCGATTTAACAATATTTGGACCCGATCGGATGAAATCGGACCGATTTAGAGCGTTTTTAAATGTTATGAATCCGAATCTTATTTTATTTTTAGCCGATTTGAAATCGTTTTTTCGCCATAACTAGGTTTCTTTTAAATTTAGAGGGCTGGAATTGGTTTCATTGGAACCGCAAGAAAATTCTACGTCGATTTAACTATATTTGAACCCGATTGAATGAAATCGGACCGATTTAGAGCGTTTTTTAAATGTTATGAAACCGAATATTCTTCGAAATATTAGCTTATACATCCATATTATTATACATATTATTATATTTTAAGCCGATCTCAAATTGTTTGTCGCCATAACTCGGCTGCTAATAGACTTATAGGGCTGAAAATGGTGTCATTGGAACCGCGTGCAAATTCTACGTCGATTGAGCTATATTTGGACCCGATCGGATGAAAGCGGACCGATTAAGGGCGTTTTTAAATGTTATGAATCCGAATATTCTTCGAAATATTAGATTATACAATCATATTGTGTACAATAATTATCGTATATGATAATTATTGTATACATATAATTGTATTTTTAGCCAATCTCAAATCGTTTTTTCACCATAACTCGGCCGCTATAAGACTCAGAGGGCTGGAAATAGTCTCATTGGAAGCGCAAGGAAATTCTACGTCGATTTAACTATATTTGAACCCGATTGAATGAAATCGGACCGATATAGAGCGTTTTTAAATGTTATGAATCCGAATATTATTTTATTTTTAGCCGATTTGAAATCGTTTTATCGACATAACTCGGTCCCTATTACATTTAGAGGCCTGGAATTGGTCGTATTGGAACGGCAAGTAAATTCTACGTCGATTTAACTATATTTGGACCCGAACGGATGAAATCGGACCGATTTAGAGCGTTTTTAATTTTTATGAAACCGAATATTATTGTATTTTAAGCAGATTTCAAATTGTTTTTTCGCCAAAACTCGGTCTATATTAGACTTAAGGGGCTGGAATTAGTCTCATTGGAAGCGCAAGGAAATTCTCCGTCGATTAAGCTATATTTGGACCCGATCAGATGAAATCGAACCGATTTAGAGCGTTTTTAAACTTTATGAATCCGAATATTATTGTATTTTTAGCCGATTTCAAATCGTTTTTTCGACATTTCTCGGTCCCTATTAAATTTAAAGGACTGGAATTGGTCGCATTGGAACCGCGAGGAAATTCTACGTCGATTTAACAATATTTGGACCCGATCGGATGAAATCGGACCGATTTAGAGCGTTTTTAAATGTTATGAATCCGAATCTTATTTTATTTTTAGCCAATTTGAAATCGTTTTTTCGCCATAACTCGGTCTCTTTTAAATTTAGAGGGCTGGAATTGGTTTCATTGGAAGCGCAAGGAAAATCTAAGTCGATTTAACTATAATTGGACCCGATCGGTTGAAATCGGACCGATTTAGAGCGTTTTTAAATGTTATGAATCCGAATATTATTGTATTTTTAGCCGATTTGAAATCGTTTTTTCAAGATTACTCGGTCCCTATTTAATTTAGAGGGCTGGAATTGGTTGCATTGGAACCGTGCGGAAATTCTACGTCGATTTAACAATATTTCGACCCGATCGGATGAAATCGGACCGATTTAGAGCGTTTTTAAATGTTGTGAATCCGAATCTTATTTTATTTTTAGCCGATTTGAAATCGTTTTTTAGCCATAACTCGGTCTCTTTTAAATTTAGAGGGCTGGAATTGGTTTCATTGGAAGCGCAAGGAAAACTTAAGTCGATTTAACTATAATTGGACCTGATCGGTTGAAATCGGACCGATTTAGAGCGTTTTTTAAATGTTATGAATCCGAATATTATTGTATTTTTAGTCAATCTTAAATCGTTTTTTCGCCATAACTCGGCCGCTAATAGACTTATAGGGCTGAAAATGGTCTCTTTGGAACCGCAAGGAAATTATACGTCGATTAAGTTATATTTGGACCCGATCGGATGAAATCGGACCGATTTAGAGCGTTTTTAAATGTTATGAATCCGAATATTATTTTATTTTTAGCCGATTTGAAATAGTTTTTTCGAAATAACTCGGTCTCTTTTAAATTTAGAGGGCTGGAATTGGTTTCATTGGAAGCGCAAGGAAATTCTACGTCGATTTAACAATATTTGGACCCGATCGGATGAAATCGGACTGATTTAGAGCGTTTTTAAAAGTTATGAATCCGAATCTTATTTTATTTTTAGCCAATTTGAAATCGTTTTTTCGCCATAACTCGGTCTCTTTTAAATTTAGAGGGCTGGAATTGGTTTCATTGGAAGCGCAAGGAAAACTTAAGTCGATTTAACTATAATTGGACCTGATCGGTTGAAATCGGACCGATTTAGAGCGTTTTTAAATGTTATGAATCCGAATATTATTGTATTTTAAGCAGATTTCAAATAGTTTTTTTGCAAAAACTCGGTCTATATTAGACTTAGGGGGCTGGAATTAGTCTCATTGGAAGCGCAAAGAAATTCTTCGTCGATTAAGCTATATTTGGACCCGATCGGATGAAATCGGACCGATTTAGAGCGTTTATAAATGTTATGATTCCGAATCTTATTTTATTTTTAGTCAATCTCAAATCGTTTTTTCGCCATAACTCGGCCGCTAATAGACTTATAGGGCTGGAAATGGTCTCTTTGGAACCGCAAGGAAATTATACGTCGATTAAGTTATATTTGGACCCGATCGGATGAAATCGGACCGATTTAGAGCGTTTTTAAATGTTATGAATCCGAATATTATTTTATTTTTAGCCGATTTGAAATAGTTTTTTCGAAATAACTCGGTCTCTTTTAAATTTAGAGGGCTGGAATTGGTTTCATTGGAAGCGCAAGGAAATTCTAAGTTGATTTAACTATAATTGGACCCGATCGGTTGAAATCGGACCGATTTAGAGCGTTTTTAAATGTTATGAATCCGAATATTATTGTATTTTTAGCCGATTTGAAATCGTTTTTTCGAGATTACTCGGTCCCTATTTAATTTAGAGTGCTGAAAATGGTCGTATTGGAACCGCAAGGAAATTCTACGACGATTTAACAATATTTGGACCCGATCGGATGAAATCGGACCGATTTAGAGCGTTTTTAAATGTTATGAATCCGAATCTTATTTTATTTTTAGCCGATTTGAAATCGTTTTTTAGCCATAACTCGGTCTCTTTTAAATTTAGAGGGCTGGAATTGGTTTCATTAAAAGCGCAAAGAAATTCTTCGTCGATTAAGCTATATTTGGACCCGATCAGATGAAATCGGACCGATTTAGAGCGTTTTTAAATGTTATGAATCCGAATATTATTGTATTTTTAGCCGATTTGAAATCGTTTTTTCGAGATTACTCGGTCCCTATTTAATTTAGAGTGCTGAAAATGGTCGTATTGGAACCGCAAGGAAATTCTACGACGATTTAACAATATTTGGACCCGATCGGATGAAATTGGACCGATTTAGAGCGTTTTTAAATGTTATGAATCCGAATCTTATTTTATTTTTAGCCGATTTGAAATCGTTTTTTCGCCATAACTAGGTCTCTTTTAAATTTAGAGGGCTGGAATTGGTTTCAATGGAACCGCAAGAAAATTCTACGTCGATTTAACTATATTTGAACCCGATTGAATGAAATCGGACCGATTTAGAGCGTTTTTAAATGTTATGAATCCGAATATTATTTTATTTTTAGCCGATTTGAAATAGTTTTTTCGAAATAACTCGGTCTCTTTTAAATTTAGAGGGCTGGAATTGGTTTTATTGGAAGCGCAAGGAAATTCTACGTCGATTTAACAATATTTGGACCCGATCGGATGAAATCGGACCGATTTAGAGCGTTTTTAAATGTTATGAATCCGAATCTTATTTTATTTTTAGCCAATTTGAAATCGTTTTTTCGCCATAACTCGGTCTCTTTTAAATTTAGAGGGCTGGAATTGGTTTCATTGGAAGCGCAAGGAAAACCTAAGTCGATTTAACTATAATTGGACCTGATCGGTTGAAATCGGACCGATTTAGAGCGTTTTTAAATGTTATGAATCCGAATATTATTGTATTTTAAGCAGATTTCAAATAGTTTTTTTGCAAAAACTCGGTCTATATTTGACTTAGGGGGCTGGAATTAGTCTCATTGGAAGCGCAAAGAAATTCTTCGTCGATTAAGCTATATTTGGACCCGATCAGATGAAATCGGACCGATTTAGAGCGTTTTTAAATGTTATGAATCCGAATATTATTGTATTTTTAGCCGATTTGAAATCGTTTTTTCGAGATTACTCGGTCCCTATTTAATTTAGAGTGCTGAAAATGGTCGTATTGGAACCGCAAGGAAATTCTACGACGATTTAACAATATTTGGACCCGATCGGATGAAATCGGACCGATTTAGAGCGTTTTTAAATGTTATGAATCCGAATCTTATTTTATTTTTAGCCGATTTGAAATCGTTTTTTCGCCATAACTAGGTCTCTTTTAAATTTAGAGGGCTGGAATTGGTTTCAATGGAACCGCAAGAAAATTCTACGTCGATTTAACTATATTTGAACCCGATTGAATGAAATCGGACCGATTTAGAGCGTTTTTAAATTTTATGAAACCGAATATTCTTCGAAATATTAGCTTATACATCCATATTATTTTACATATTATTATATTTTAAGCCGATCTCAAATTGTTTGTCGCCATAACTCGGCTGCTAATAGACTTATAGGGCTGAAAATGGTGTCATTGGAACCGCGTGCAAATTCTACGTCGATTGAGCTATATTTGGACCCGATCGGATGAAAGCGGACCGATTAAGGGCGTTTTTAAATGTTATGAATCCGAATATTCTTCGAAATATTAGATTATACAATCATATTGTGTACAATAATTATCGTATATGATAATTATTGTATACATATAATTGTATTTTTAGCCAATCTCAAATCGTTTTTTCACCATAACTCGGCCGCTATAAGACTCAGAGGGCTGGAAATAGTCTCATTGGAAGCGCAAGGAAATTCTACGTCGATTTAACTATATTTGAACCCGATTGAATGAAATCGGACCGATATAGAGCGTTTTTAAATGTTATGAATCCGAATATTATTTTATTTTTAGCCGATTTGAAATCGTTTTATCGACATAACTCGGTCCCTATTACATTTAGAGGCCTGGAATTGGTCGTATTGGAACGGCAAGTAAATTCTACGTCGATTTAACTATATTTGGACCCGAACGGATGAAATCGGACCGATTTAGAGCGTTTTTAATTTTTATGAAACCGAATATTATTGTATTTTAAGCAGATTTCAAATTGTTTTTTCGCCAAAACTCGGTCTATATTAGACTTAAGGGGCTGGAATTAGTCTCATTGGAAGCGCAAGGAAATTCTCCGTCGATTAAGCTATATTTGGACCCGATCAGATGAAATCGAACCGATTTAGAGCGTTTTTAAACTTTATGAATCCGAATATTATTGTATTTTTAGCCGATTTCAAATCGTTTTTTCGACATTTCTCGGTCCCTATTAAATTTAAAGGACTGGAATTGGTCGCATTGGAACCGCGAGGAAATTCTACGTCGATTTAACAATATTTGGACCCGATCGGATGAAATCGGACCGATTTAGAGCGTTTTTAAATGTTATGAATCCGAATCTTATTTTATTTTTAGCCGATTTTAAATCGTTTTTTCGCCATTACTCGGTCTCTTTAAAATTTAGAGGGCTGGAATTGGTTTCATTGGAAGCGCAAGGAAATTCTACGTCGATTTAACAATATTTGGACCCGATCGGATGAAATCGGACCGATTTAGAGCGTTTTTAAATGTTATGAATCCGAATCTTATTTTATTTTTAGCCAATTTGAAATCGTTTTTTCGCCATAACTCGGTCTCTTTTAAATTTAGAGGGCTGGAATTGGTTTCATTGGAAGCGCAAGGAAAATCTAACTCGATTTAACTATAATTGGACCCGATCGGTTGAAATCGGACCGATTTAGAGCGTTTTTAAATGTTATGAATCCGAATATTATTGTATTTTTAGCCGATTTGAAATCGTTTTTTCAAGATTACTCGGTCCCTATTTAATTTAGAGGGCTGGAATTGGTTGCATTGGAACCGTGCGGAAATTCTACGTCGATTTAACAATATTTCGACCCGATCGGATGAAATCGGACCGATTTAGAGCGTTTTTAAATGTTGTGAATCCGAATCTTATTTTATTTTTAGCCGATTTTAAATCGTTTTTTAACCATAACTCGGTCTCTTTTAAATTTAGAGGGCTGGAATTGGTTTCATTGGAAGCGCAAGGAAATTTTAAGTCGATTTAACTATAATTGGACCCGATCGGTTGAAATCGGACCGATTTAGAGCGTTTTGAAATGTTATGAATCCGAATATTATTGTATTTTTAGCCGATTTGAAATGGTTTTTTCGACATTTATTGGTCCCTATTAAATTTAGAGGGCTGAAAATGGTCGTATTGGAACCGCAAGGAAATTCTACGTCGATTTAACAATAATTGGACCCGATCGGATGAAATCGGACCGATTTAGAGCGTTTTTAAATGTTATGAATCCGAATCTTATTTTATTTTTAGCCGATTTGAAATCGTTTTTTCGCCATAACTAGGTTTCTTTTAAATTTAGAGGGCTGGAATTGGTTTCATTGGAACCGCAAGAAAATTCTACGTCGATTTAACTATATTTGAACCCGATTGAATGAAATCGGACCGATTTAGAGCGTTTTTAAATGTTATGAATCCGAATATTATTGTATTTTTAGTCAATCTTAAATCGTTTTTTCGCCATAACTCGGCCGCTAATAGACTTATAGGGCTGAAAATGGTCTCTTTGGAACCGCAAGGAAATTATACGTCGATAAAGTTATATTTGGACCCGATCGGATGAAATCGGACCGATTTAGAGCGTTTTTAAATGTTATGAATCCGAATATTATTTTATTTTTAGCCGATTTGAAATAGTTTTTTCGAAATAACTCGGTCTCTTTTAAATTTAGAGGGCTGGAATTGGTTTCATTGGAAGCGCAAGGAAATTCTACGTCGATTTAACAATATTTGGACCCGATCGGATGAAATCGGACTGATTTAGAGCGTTTTTAAATGTTATGAATCCGAATCTTATTTTATTTTTAGCCAATTTGAAATCGTTTTTTCGCCATAACTCGGTCTCTTTTAAATTTAGAGGGCTGGAATTGGTTTCATTGGAAGCGCAAGGAAAACTTAAGTCGATTTAACTATAATTGGACCTGATCGGTTGAAATCGGACCGATTTAGAGCGTTTTTAAATGTTATGAATCCGAATATTATTGTATTTTAAGCAGATTTCAAATAGTTTTTTTGCAAAAACTCGGTCTATATTTGACTTAGGGGGCTGGAATTAGTCTCATTGGAAGCGCAAAGAAATTCTTCGTCGATTAAGCTATATTTGGACCCGATCAGATGAAATCGGACCGATTTAGAGCGTTTTTAAATGTTATGAATCCGAATATTATTGTATTTTTAGCCGATTTGAAATCGTTTTTTCGAGATTACTCGGTCCCTATTTAATTTAGAGTGCTGAAAATGGTCGTATTGGAACCGCAAGGAAATTCTACGACGATTTAACAATATTTGGACCCGATCGGATGAAATCGGACCGATTTAGAGCGTTTTTAAATGTTATGAATCCGAATCTTATTTTATTTTTAGCCGATTTGAAATCGTTTTTTCGCCATAACTAGGTCTCTTTTAAATTTAGAGGGCTGGAATTGGTTTCAATGGAACCGCAAGAAAATTCTACGTCGATTTAACTATCTTTGAACCCGATTGAATGAAATCGGACCGATTTAGAGCGTTTTTAAATTTTATGAAACCGAATATTCTTCGAAATATTAGCTTATACATCCATATTATTATACATATTATTATATTTTAAGCCGATCTCAAATTGTTTGTCGCCATAACTCGGCTGCTAATAGACTTATAGGGCTGAAAATGGTGTCATTGGAACCGCGTGCAAATTCTACGTCGATTGAGCTATATTTGGACCCGATCGGATGAAAGCGGACCGATTAAGGGCGTTTTTAAATGTTATGAATCCGAATATTCTTCGAAATATTAGATTATACAATCATATTGTGTACAATAATTATCGTATATGATAATTATTGTATACATATAATTGTATTTTTAGCCAATCTCAAATCGTTTTTTCACCATAACTCGGCCGCTATAAGACTCAGAGGGCTGGAAATAGTCTCATTGGAAGCGCAAGGAAATTCTACGTCGATTTAACTATATTTGAACCCGATTGAATGAAATCGGACCGATATAGAGCGTTTTTAAATGTTATGAATCCGAATATTATTTTATTTTTAGCCGATTTGAAATCGTTTTATCGACATAACTCGGTCCCTATTACATTTAGAGGCCTGGAATTGGTCGTATTGGAACGGCAAGTAAATTCTACGTCGATTTAACTATATTTGGACCCGAACGGATGAAATCGGACCGATTTAGAGCGTTTTTAATTTTTATGAAACCGAATATTATTGTATTTTAAGCAGATTTCAAATTGTTTTTTCGCCAAAACTCGGTCTATATTAGACTTAAGGGGCTGGAATTAGTCTCATTGGAAGCGCAAGGAAATTCTCCGTCGATTAAGCTATATTTGGACCCGATCAGATGAAATCGAACCGATTTAGAGCGTTTTTAAACTTTATGAATCCGAATATTATTGTATTTTTAGCCGATTTCAAATCGTTTTTTCGACATTTCTCGGTCCCTATTAAATTTAAAGGACTGGAATTGGTCGCATTGGAACCGCGAGGAAATTCTACGTCGATTTAACAATATTTGGACCCGATCGGATGAAATCGGACCGATTTAGAGCGTTTTTAAATGTTATGAATCCGAATCTTATTTTATTTTTAGCCGATTTGAAATCGTTTTTTCGCCATAACTAGGTCTCTTTTAAATTTAGAGGGCTGGAATTGGTTTCAATGGAACCGCAAGAAAATTCTACGTCGATTTAACTATATTTGAACCCGATTGAATGAAATCGGACCGATTTAGAGCGTTTTTAAATGTTATGAATCCGAATATTATTTTATTTTTAGCCGATTTGAAATCGTTTTTTCAAGATTACTCGGTCCCTATTTAACTTAGAGGGCTGGAATTGGTTGCATTGGAACCGTGCGGAAATTGTACGTCGATTTAACAATATTTCGACCCGATCGGATGAAATCGGACCGATTTAGAGCGTTTTTAAATGTTGTGAATCCGAATCTTATTTTATTTTTAGCCGATTTGAAATCGTTTTTTAGCCATAACTCGGTCTCTTTTAAATTTAGAGGGCTGGAATTGGTTTCATTGGAAGCGCAAGGAAATTCTAAGTCGATTTAACTATATTTGAACCCGATTGAATGAAATCGGACCGATTTAGAGCGTTTTTAAATGTTATGAATCCGAATATTATTGTATTTTTAGTCAATCTTAAATCGTTTTTTCGCCATAACTCGGCCGCTAATAGACTTATAGGGCTGAAAATGGTCTCTTTGGAACCGCAAGGAAATTATACGTCGATTAAGTTATATTTGGACCCGATCGGATGAAATCGGACCGATTTAGAGCGTTTTTAAATGTTATGAATCCGAATATTATTTTATTTTTAGCCGATTTGAAATAGTTTTTTCGAAATAACTCGGTCTCTTTTAAATTTAGAGGGCTGGAATTGGTTACATTGGAAGCGCAAGGAAATTCTACGTCGATTTAACAATATTTGGACCCGATCGGATGAAATCGGACTGATTTAGAGCGTTTTTAAATGTTATGAATCCGAATCTTATTTTATTTTTAGCCAATTTGAAATCGTTTTTTCGCCATAACTCGGTCTCTTTTAAATTTAGAGGGCTGGAATTGGTTTCATTGGAAGCGCAAGGAAAACTTAAGTCGATTTAACTATAATTGGACCTGATCGGTTGAAATCGGACCGATTTAGAGCGTTTTTAAATGTTATGACTCCGAATATTATTGTATTTTAAGCAGATTTCAAATAGTTTTTTTGCAAAAACTCGGTCTATATTAGACTTAGGGGGCTGGAATTAGTCTCATTGGAAGCGCAATGAAATTCTTCGTCGATTAAGCTATATTTGGACCCGATCGGATGAAATCGGACCGATTTAGAGCGTTTATAAATGTTATGATTCCGAATCTTATTTTATTTTTAGTCAATCTCAAATCGTTTTTTCGCCATAACTCGGCCGCTAATAGACTTATAGGGCTGGAAATGGTCGTATTGGAACCGCAAGGAAATTCTACGTCGATTTAACAATAATTGGACCCGATCGGATGAAATCGGACCGATTTAGAGCGTTTTTAAATGTTATGAATCCGAATCTTATTTTATTTTTAGCCGATTTGAAATCGTTTTTTCGCCATAACTAGGTTTCTTTTAAATTTAGAGGGCTGGAATTGGTTTCATTGGAACCGCAAGAAAATTCTACGTCGATTTAACTATATTTGAACCCGATTGAATGAAATCGGACCGATTTAGAGCGTTTTTAAATGTTATGAATCCGAATATTATTGTATTTTTAGTCAATCTTAAATCGTTTTTTCGCCATAACTCGGCCGCTAATAGACTTATAGGGCTGAAAATGGTCTCTTTGGAACCGCAAGGAAATTATACGTCGATAAAGTTATATTTGGACCCGATCGGATGAAATCGGACCGATTTAGAGCGTTTTTAAATGTTATGAATCCGAATATTATTTTATTTTTAGCCGATTTGAAATAGTTTTTTCGAAATAACTCGGTCTCTTTTAAATTTAGAGGGCTGGAATTGGTTTCATTGGAAGCGCAAGGAAATTCTACGTCGATTTAACAATATTTGGACCCGATCGGATGAAATCGGACTGATTTAGAGCGTTTTTAAATGTTATGAATCCGAATCTTATTTTATTTTTAGCCAATTTGAAATCGTTTTTTCGCCATAACTCGGTCTCTTTTAAATTTAGAGGGCTGGAATTGGTTTCATTGGAAGCGCAAGGAAAACTTAAGTCGATTTAACTATAATTGGACCTGATCGGTTGAAATCGGACCGATTTAGAGCGTTTTTAAATGTTATGAATCCGAATATTATTGTATTTTAAGCAGATTTCAAATAGTTTTTTTGCAAAAACTCGGTCTATATTTGACTTAGGGGGCTGGAATTAGTCTCATTGGAAGCGCAAAGAAATTCTTCGTCGATTAAGCTATATTTGGACCCGATCAGATGAAATCGGACCGATTTAGAGCGTTTTTAAATGTTATGAATCCGAATCTTATTTTATTTTTAGCCGATTTGAAATCGTTTTTTCGCCATAACTAGGTCTCTTTTAAATTTAGAGGGCTGGAATTGGTTTCAATGGAACCGCAAGAAAATTCTACGTCGATTTAACTATCTTTGAACCCGATTGAATGAAATCGGACCGATTTAGAGCGTTTTTAAATTTTATGAAACCGAATATTCTTCGAAATATTAGCTTATACATCCATATTATTATACATATTATTATATTTTAAGCCGATCTCAAATTGTTTGTCGCCATAACTCGGCTGCTAATAGACTTATAGGGCTGAAAATGGTGTCATTGGAACCGCGTGCAAATTCTACGTCGATTGAGCTATATTTGGACCCGATCGGATGAAAGCGGACCGATTAAGGGCGTTTTTAAATGTTATGAATCCGAATATTCTTCGAAATATTAGATTATACAATCATATTGTGTACAATAATTATCGTATATGATAATTATTGTATACATATAATTGTATTTTTAGCCAATCTCAAATCGTTTTTTCACCATAACTCGGCCGCTATAAGACTCAGAGGGCTGGAAATAGTCTCATTGGAAGCGCAAGGAAATTCTACGTCGATTTAACTATATTTGAACCCGATTGAATGAAATCGGACCGATATAGAGCGTTTTTAAATGTTATGAATCCGAATATTATTTTATTTTTAGCCGATTTGAAATCGTTTTATCGACATAACTCGGTCCCTATTACATTTAGAGGCCTGGAATTGGTCGTATTGGAACGGCAAGTAAATTCTACGTCGATTTAACTATATTTGGACCCGAACGGATGAAATCGGACCGATTTAGAGCGTTTTTAATTTTTATGAAACCGAATATTATTGTATTTTAAGCAGATTTCAAATTGTTTTTTCGCCAAAACTCGGTCTATATTAGACTTAAGGGGCTGGAATTAGTCTCATTGGAAGCGCAAGGAAATTCTCCGTCGATTAAGCTATATTTGGACCCGATCAGATGAAATCGAACCGATTTAGAGCGTTTTTAAACTTTATGAATCCGAATATTATTGTATTTTTAGCCGATTTCAAATCGTTTTTTCGACATTTCTCGGTCCCTATTAAATTTAAAGGACTGGAATTGGTCGCATTGGAACCGCGAGGAAATTCTACGTCGATTTAACAATATTTGGACCCGATCGGATGAAATCGGACCGATTTAGAGCGTTTTTAAATGTTATGAATCCGAATCTTATTTTATTTTTAGCCGATTTGAAATCGTTTTTTCGCCATAACTAGGTCTCTTTTAAATTTAGAGGGCTGGAATTGGTTTCAATGGAACCGCAAGAAAATTCTACGTCGATTTAACTATATTTGAACCCGATTGAATGAAATCGGACCGATTTAGAGCGTTTTTAAATGTTATGAATCCGAATATTATTTTATTTTTAGCCGATTTGAAATCGTTTTTTCAAGATTACTCGGTCCCTATTTAACTTAGAGGGCTGGAATTGGTTGCATTGGAACCGTGCGGAAATTGTACGTCGATTTAACAATATTTCGACCCGATCGGATGAAATCGGACCGATTTAGAGCGTTTTTAAATGTTGTGAATCCGAATCTTATTTTATTTTTAGCCGATTTGAAATCGTTTTTTAGCCATAACTCGGTCTCTTTTAAATTTAGAGGGCTGGAATTGGTTTCATTGGAAGCGCAAGGAAAACTTAAGTCGATTTAACTATAATTGGACCTGATCGGTTGAAATCGGACCGATTTAGAGCGTTTTTAAATGTTATGACTCCGAATATTATTGTATTTTAAGCAGATTTCAAATAGTTTTTTTGCAAAAACTCGGTCTATATTAGACTTAGGGGGCTGGAATTAGTCTCATTGGAAGCGCAATGAAATTCTTCGTCGATTAAGCTATATTTGGACCCGATCGGATGAAATCGGACCGATTTAGAGCGTTTATAAATGTTATGATTCCGAATCTTATTTTATTTTTAGTCAATCTCAAATCGTTTTTTCGCCATAACTCGGCCGCTAATAGACTTATAGGGCTGGAAATGGTCTCTTTGGAACCGCAAGGAAATTATACGTCGATTAAGTTATATTTGGACCCGATCGGATGAAATCGGACCGATTTAGAGCGTTTTTAAATGTTATGAATCCGAATATTATTTTATTTTTAGCCGATTTGAAATAGTTTTTTCGAAATAACTCGGTCTCTTTTAAATTTAGAGGGCTGGAATTGGTTTCATTGGAAGCGCAAGGAAATTCTAAGTTGATTTAACTATAATTGGACCCGATCGGTTGAAATCGGACCGATTTAGAGCGTTTTTAAATGTTATGAATCCGAATATTATTGTATTTTTAGCCGATTTGAAATCGTTTTTTCGAGATTACTCGGTCCCTATTTAATTTAGAGTGCTGAAAATGGTCGTATTGGAACCGCAAGGAAATTCTACGACGATTTAACAATATTTGGACCCGATCGGATGAAATCGGACCGATTTAGAGCGTTTTTAAATGTTATGAATCCGAATCTTATTTTATTTTTAGCCGATTTGAAATCGTTTTTTAGCCATAACTCGGTCTCTTTTAAATTTAGAGGGCTGGAATTGGTTTCATTAAAAGCGCAAAGAAATTCTAAGTCGATTTAACTATAATTGGACCCGATCGGTTGAAATCGGACCGATTTAGAGCGTTTTTAAATGTTATGAATCCGAATATTATTGTATTTTTAGCCGATTTGAAATGGTTTTTTCGACATTAATCGGTCCCTATTAAATTTAGAGGGCTGAAAATGGTCGTATTGGAACCGCAAGGAAATTCTACGTCGATTTAACAATATTTGGACCCGATCGGATGAAATCGGACCGATTTAGAGCGTTTTTAAATGTTATGAATCCGAATCTTATTTTATTTTTAGCCGATTTGAAATCGTTTTTTCGCCATAACTAGGTTTCTTTTAAATTTAGAGGGCTGGAATTGGTTTCATTGGAACCGCAAGAAAATTCTACGTCGATTTAACTATATTTGAACCCGATTGAATGAAATCGGACCGATTTAGAGCGTTTTTAAATGTTATGAATCCGAATATTATTGTATTTTTAGTCAATCTTAAATCGTTTTTTCGCCATTACTCGGCCGCTAATAGACTTATAGGGCTGAAAATGGTCTCTTTGGAACCGCAAGGAAATTATACGTCGATTAAGTTATATTTGGACCCGATCGGATGAAATCGGACCGATTTAGAGCGTTTTTAAATGTTATGAATCCGAATATTATTTTATTTTTAGCCGATTTGAAATAGTTTTTTCGAAATAACTCGGTCTCTTTTAAATTTAGAGGGCTGGAATTGGTTTTATTGGAAGCGCAAGGAAATTCTACGTCGATTTAACAATATTTGGACCCGATCGGATGAAATCGGACCGATTTAGAGCGTTTTTAAATGTTATGAATCCGAATCTTATTTTATTTTTAGCCAATTTGAAATTGTTTTTTCGCCATAACTCGGTCTCTTTTAAATTTAGAGGGCTGGAATTGGTTTCATTGGAAGCGCAAGGAAAACCTAAGTCGATTTAACTATAATTGGACCTGATCGGTTGAAATCGGACCGATTTAGAGCGTTTTTAAATTTTATGAAACCGAATATTCTTCGAAATATTAGCTTATACATCCATATTATTATATTTTAAGCCGATCTCAAATTGTTTGTCGCCATAACGCGGCTGCTAATAGACTTATAGGGCTGAAAATGGTGTCATTGGAACCGCGTGCAAATTCTACGTCGATTGAGCTATATTTGGACCCGATCGGATGAAAGCGGACCGATTAAGGGCGTTTTTAAATGTTATGAATCCGAATATTCTTCGAAATATTAGATTATACAATCATATTGTGTACAATAATTATCGTATATGATAATTATTGTATACATATAATTGTATTTTTAGCCAATCTCAAATCGTTTTTTCACCATAACTCGGCCGCTATAAGACTCAGAGGGCTGGAAATAGTCTCATTGGAAGCGCAAGGAAATTCTTCGTCGATTTAACAATATTTGGACCCGATCGGATGAAATCGGACCGATTTAGAGCGTTTTTAAATGTTATGAATCCGAATCTTATTTTATTTTTAGCCGATTTGAAATCGTTTTTTCGCCATTACTCGGTCTCTTTAAAATTTAGAGGGCTGGAATTGGTTTCATTGGAAGCGCAAGGAAATTCTACGTCGATTTAACAATATTTGGACCCGATCGGATGAAATCGGACCGATTTAGAGCGTTTTTAAATGTTATGAATCCGAATCTTATTTTATTTTTAGCCAATTTGAAATCGTTTTTTCGCCATAACTCGGTCTCTTTTAAATTTAGAGGGCTGGAATTGGTTTCATTGGAAGCGCAAGGAAAATCTAAGTCGATTTAACTATAATTGGACCCGATCGGTTGAAATCGGACCGATTTAGAGCGTTTTTAAATGTTATGAATCCGAATATTATTGTATTTTTAGCCGATTTGAAATCGTTTTTTCAAGATTACTCGGTCCCTATTTAATTTAGAGGGCTGGAATTGGTTGCATTGGAACCGTGCGGAAATTCTACGTCGATTTAACAATATTTCGACCCGATCGGATGAAATCGGACCGATTTAGAGCGTTTTTAAATGTTGTGAATCCGAATCTTATTTTATTTTTAGCCGATTTGAAATCGTTTTTTAGCCATAACTCGGTCTCTTTTAAATTTAAAGGGCTGGAATTGGTTTCATTGGAAGCGCAAGGAAATTCTAAGTCGATTTAACTATAATTGGACCCGATCGGTTGAAATCGGACCGATTTAGAGCGTTTTTAAATGTTATGAATCCGAATATTATTGTATTTTTAGCCGATTTGAAATGGTTTTTTCGACATTAATTGGTCCCTATTAAATTTAGAGGGCTGAAAATGGTCGTATTGGAACCGCAAGGAAATTCTACGTCGATTTAACAATATTTGGACCCGATCGGATGAAATCGGACCGATTTAGAGCGTTTTTAAATGTTATGAATCCGAATCTTATTTTATTTTTAGCCGATTTGAAATCGTTTTTTCGCCATAACTAGGTTTCTTTTAAATTTAGAGGGCTGGAATTGGTTTCATTGGAACCGCAAGAAAATTCTACGTCGATTTAACTATATTTGAACCCGATTGAATGAAATCGGACCGATTTAGAGCGTTTTTAAATGTAATGAATCTGAATATTATTGTATTTTTAGTCAATCTTAAATCGTTTTTTCGCCATTACTCGGCCGCTAATAGACTTATAGGGCTGAAAATGGTCTCTTTGGAACCGCAAGGAAATTATACGTCGATTAAGTTATATTTGGACCCGATCGGATGAAATCGGACCGATTTAGAGCGTTTTTAAATGTTATGAATCCGAATATTATTTTATTTTTAGCCGATTTGAAATCGTTTTATCGACATAACTCGGTCCCTATTACATTTAGAGGCCTGGAATTGGTCGTATTGGAACGGCAAGTAAATTCTACGTCGATTTAACTATATTTGGACCCGAACGGATGAAATCGGACCGATTTAGAGCGTTTTTAATTTTTATGAAACCGAATATTATTGTATTTTAAGCAGATTTCAAATTGTTTTTTCGCCAAAACTCGGTCTATATTAGACTTAAGGGGCTGGAATTAGTCTCATTGGAAGCGCAAGGAAATTCTCCGTCGATTAAGCTATATTTGGACCCGATCAGATGAAATCGAACCGATTTAGAGCGTTTTTAAACTTTATGAATCCGAATATTATTGTATTTTTAGCCGATTTCAAATCGTTTTTTCGACATTTCTCGGTCCCTATTAAATTTAAAGGACTGGAATTGGTCGCATTGGAACCGCGAGGAAATTCTACGTCGATTTAACAATATTTGGACCCGATCGGATGAAATCGGACCGATTTAGAGCGTTTTTAAATGTTATGAATCCGAATCTTATTTTATTTTTAGCCGATTTGAAATCGTTTTTTCGCCATAACTAGGTCTCTTTTAAATTTAGAGGGCTGGAATTGGTTTCAATGGAACCGCAAGAAAATTCTACGTCGATTTAACTATATTTGAACCCGATTGAATGAAATCGGACCGATTTAGAGCGTTTTTAAATGTTATGAATCCGAATATTATTTTATTTTTAGCCGATTTGAAATCGTTTTTTCAAGATTACTCGGTCCCTATTTAACTTAGAGGGCTGGAATTGGTTGCATTGGAACCGTGCGGAAATTGTACGTCGATTTAACAATATTTCGACCCGATCGGATGAAATCGGACCGATTTAGAGCGTTTTTAAATGTTGTGAATCCGAATCTTATTTTATTTTTAGCCGATTTGAAATCGTTTTTTAGCCATAACTCGGTCTCTTTTAAATTTAGAGGGCTGGAATTGGTTTCATTGGAAGCGCAAGGAAATTCTAAGTCGATTTAACTATATTTGAACCCGATTGAATGAAATCGGACCGATTTAGAGCGTTTTTAAATGTTATGAATCCGAATATTATTGTATTTTTAGTCAATCTTAAATCGTTTTTTCGCCATAACTCGGCCGCTAATAGACTTATAGGGCTGAAAATGGTCTCTTTGGAACCGCAAGGAAATTATACGTCGATTAAGTTATATTTGGACCCGATCGGATGAAATCGGACCGATTTAGAGCGTTTTTAAATGTTATGAATCCGAATATTATTTTATTTTTAGCCGATTTGAAATAGTTTTTTCGAAATAACTCGGTCTCTTTTAAATTTAGAGGGCTGGAATTGGTTACATTGGAAGCGCAAGGAAATTCTACGTCGATTTAACAATATTTGGACCCGATCGGATGAAATCGGACTGATTTAGAGCGTTTTTAAATGTTATGAATCCGAATCTTATTTTATTTTTAGCCAATTTGAAATCGTTTTTTCGCCATAACTCGGTCTCTTTTAAATTTAGAGGGCTGGAATTGGTTTCATTGGAAGCGCAAGGAAAACTTAAGTCGATTTAACTATAATTGGACCTGATCGGTTGAAATCGGACCGATTTAGAGCGTTTTTAAATGTTATGACTCCGAATATTATTGTATTTTAAGCAGATTTCAAATAGTTTTTTTGCAAAAACTCGGTCTATATTAGACTTAGGGGGCTGGAATTAGTCTCATTGGAAGCGCAATGAAATTCTTCGTCGATTAAGCTATATTTGGACCCGATCGGATGAAATCGGACCGATTTAGAGCGTTTATAAATGTTATGATTCCGAATCTTATTTTATTTTTAGTCAATCTCAAATCGTTTTTTCGCCATAACTCGGCCGCTAATAGACTTATAGGGCTGGAAATGGTCTCTTTGGAACCGCAAGGAAATTATACGTCGATTAAGTTATATTTGGACCCGATCGGATGAAATCGGACCGATTTAGAGCGTTTTTAAATGTTATGAATCCGAATATTATTTTATTTTTAGCCGATTTGAAATAGTTTTTTCGAAATAACTCGGTCTCTTTTAAATTTAGAGGGCTGGAATTGGTTTCATTGGAAGCGCAAGGAAATTCTAAGTTGATTTAACTATAATTGGACCCGATCGGTTGAAATCGGACCGATTTAGAGCGTTTTTAAATGTTATGAATCCGAATATTATTGTATTTTTAGCCGATTTGAAATCGTTTTTTCGAGATTACTCGGTCCCTATTTAATTTAGAGTGCTGAAAATGGTCGTATTGGAACCGCAAGGAAATTCTACGACGATTTAACAATATTTGGACCCGATCGGATGAAATCGGACCGATTTAGAGCGTTTTTAAATGTTATGAATCCGAATCTTATTTTATTTTTAGCCGATTTGAAATCGTTTTTTAGCCATAACTCGGTCTCTTTTAAATTTAGAGGGCTGGAATTGGTTTCATTAAAAGCGCAAAGAAATTCTAAGTCGATTTAACTATAATTGGACCCGATCGGTTGAAATCGGACCGATTTAGAGCGTTTTTAAATGTTATGAATCCGAATATTATTGTATTTTTAGCCGATTTGAAATGGTTTTTTCGACATTAATCGGTCCCTATTAAATTTAGAGGGCTGAAAATGGTCGTATTGGAACCGCAAGGAAATTCTACGTCGATTTAACAATATTTGGACCCGATCGGATGAAATCGGACCGATTTAGAGCGTTTTTAAATGTTATGAATCCGAATCTTATTTTATTTTTAGCCGATTTGAAATCGTTTTTTCGCCATAACTAGGTTTCTTTTAAATTTAGAGGGCTGGAATTGGTTTCATTGGAACCGCAAGAAAATTCTACGTCGATTTAACTATATTTGAACCCGATTGAATGAAATCGGACCGATTTAGAGCGTTTTTAAATGTTATGAATCCGAATATTATTGTATTTTTAGTCAATCTTAAATCGTTTTTTCGCCATTACTCGGCCGCTAATAGACTTATAGGGCTGAAAATGGTCTCTTTGGAACCGCAAGGAAATTATACGTCGATTAAGTTATATTTGGACCCGATCGGATGAAATCGGACCGATTTAGAGCGTTTTTAAATGTTATGAATCCGAATATTATTTTATTTTTAGCCGATTTGAAATAGTTTTTTCGAAATAACTCGGTCTCTTTTAAATTTAGAGGGCTGGAATTGGTTTTATTGGAAGCGCAAGGAAATTCTACGTCGATTTAACAATATTTGGACCCGATCGGATGAAATCGGACCGATTTAGAGCGTTTTTAAATGTTATGAATCCGAATCTTATTTTATTTTTAGCCAATTTGAAATTGTTTTTTCGCCATAACTCGGTCTCTTTTAAATTTAGAGGGCTGGAATTGGTTTCATTGGAAGCGCAAGGAAAACCTAAGTCGATTTAACTATAATTGGACCTGATCGGTTGAAATCGGACCGATTTAGAGCGTTTTTAAATTTTATGAAACCGAATATTCTTCGAAATATTAGCTTATACATCCATATTATTATATTTTAAGCCGATCTCAAATTGTTTGTCGCCATAACGCGGCTGCTAATAGACTTATAGGGCTGAAAATGGTGTCATTGGAACCGCGTGCAAATTCTACGTCGATTGAGCTATATTTGGACCCGATCGGATGAAAGCGGACCGATTAAGGGCGTTTTTAAATGTTATGAATCCGAATATTCTTCGAAATATTAGATTATACAATCATATTGTGTACAATAATTATCGTATATGATAATTATTGTATACATATAATTGTATTTTTAGCCAATCTCAAATCGTTTTTTCACCATAACTCGGCCGCTATAAGACTCAGAGGGCTGGAAATAGTCTCATTGGAAGCGCAAGGAAATTCTTCGTCGATTTAACAATATTTGGACCCGATCGGATGAAATCGGACCGATTTAGAGCGTTTTTAAATGTTATGAATCCGAATCTTATTTTATTTTTAGCCGATTTGAAATCGTTTTTTCGCCATTACTCGGTCTCTTTAAAATTTAGAGGGCTGGAATTGGTTTCATTGGAAGCGCAAGGAAATTCTACGTCGATTTAACAATATTTGGACCCGATCGGATGAAATCGGACCGATTTAGAGCGTTTTTAAATGTTATGAATCCGAATCTTATTTTATTTTTAGCCAATTTGAAATCGTTTTTTCGCCATAACTCGGTCTCTTTTAAATTTAGAGGGCTGGAATTGGTTTCATTGGAAGCGCAAGGAAAATCTAAGTCGATTTAACTATAATTGGACCCGATCGGTTGAAATCGGACCGATTTAGAGCGTTTTTAAATGTTATGAATCCGAATATTATTGTATTTTTAGCCGATTTGAAATCGTTTTTTCAAGATTACTCGGTCCCTATTTAATTTTGAGGGCTGGAATTGGTTGCATTGGAACCGTGCGGAAATTCTACGTCGATTTAACAATATTTCGACCCGATCGGATGAAATCGGACCGATTTAGAGCGTTTTTAAATGTTGTGAATCCGAATCTTATTTTATTTTTAGCCGATTTGAAATCGTTTTTTAGCCATAACTCGGTCTCTTTTAAATTTAGAGGGCTGGAATTGGTTTCATTGGAAGCGCAAGGAAATTCTAAGTCGATTTAACTATAATTGGACCCGATCGGTTGAAATCGGACCGATTTAGAGCGTTTTTAAATGTTATGAATCCGAATATTATTGTATTTTTAGCCGATTTGAAATGGTTTTTTCGACATTAATTGGTCCCTATTAAATTTAGAGGGCTGAAAATGGTCGTATTGGAACCGCAAGGAAATTCTACGTCGATTTAACAATATTTGGACCCGATCGGATGAAATCGGACCGATTTAGAGCGTTTTTAAATGTTATGAATCCGAATCTTATTTTATTTTTAGCCGATTTGAAATCGTTTTTTCGCCATAACTAGGTTTCTTTTAAATTTAGAGGGCTGGAATTGGTTTCATTGGAACCGCAAGAAAATTCTACGTCGATTTAACTATATTTGAACCCGATTGAATGAAATCGGACCGATTTAGAGCGTTTTTAAATGTAATGAATCTGAATATTATTGTATTTTTAGTCAATCTTAAATCGTTTTTTCGCCATTACTCGGCCGCTAATAGACTTATAGGGCTGAAAATGGTCTCTTTGGAACCGCAAGGAAATTATACGTCGATTAAGTTATATTTGGACCCGATCGGATGAAATCGGACCGATTTAGAGCGTTTTTAAATGTTATGAATCCGAATATTATTTTATTTTTAGCCGATTTGAAATAGTTTTTTCGAAATAACTCGGTCTCTTTTTAATTTAGAGGGCTGGAATTGGTTTCATTGGAAGCGCAAGGAAATTCTAAGTCGATTTAACTATAATTGGACCCGATCGGTTGAAATCGGACCGATTTAGAGCGTTTTTAAATGTTATGAATCCGAATATTATTGTATTTTTAGCCGATTTGAAATCGTTTTTTCGAGATTACTCGGTCCCTATTTAATTTAGAGTGCTGAAAATGGTCGTATTGGAACCGCAAGGAAATTCTACGACGATTTAACAATATTTGGACCCGATCGGATGAAATCGGACCGATTTAGAGCGTTTTTAAATGTTATGAATCCGAATATTATTTTATTTTTAGCCGATTTGAAATCGTTTTTTCGCCATAACTAGGTCTCTTTTAAATTTAGAGGGCTGGAATTGATTTCATTGGAACCGCAAGAAAATTCTACGTCGATTTAACTATATTTGAACCCGATTGAATGAAATCGGACCGATTTAGAGCGTTTTTAAATTTTATGAAACCGAATATTCTTCGAAATATTAGCTTATACATCCATATTATTATACATATTATTATATTTTAAGCCGATCTCAAATTGTTTGTCGCCATAACTCGGCTGCTAATAGACTTATAGGGCTGAAAATGGTGTCATTGGAACCGCGTGCAAATTCTACGTCGATTGAGCTATATTTGGACCCGATCGGATGAAAGCGGACCGATTAAGGGCGTTTTTAAATGTTATGAATCCGAATATTCTTCGAAATATTAGATTATACAATCATATTGTGTACAATAATTATCGTATATGATAATTATTGTATACATATAATTGTATTTTTAGCCAATCTCAAATCGTTTTTTCACCATAACTCGGCCGCTATAAGACTCAGAGGGCTGGAAATAGTCTCATTGGAAGCGCAAGGAAATTCTACGTCGATTTAACTATATTTGAACCCGATTGAACGAAATCGGACCGATATAGAGCGTTTTTAAATGTTATGAATCCGAATATTATTTTATTTTTAGCCGATTTGAAATCGTTTTATCGACATAACTCGGTCCCTATTACATTTAGAGGGCTGGAATTGGTTTCATTGGAAGCGCAAGGAAATTCTAAGTCGATTTAACTATAATTGGACCCGATCGGTTGAAATCGGACCGATTTAGAGCGTTTTTAAATGTTATGAATCCGAATCTTATTTTATTTTTAGCCGATTTGAAATAGTTTTTTCGCCATAACTCGGTCTCTTTTAAATTTATAGGGCTGGAATTGGTTTCATTGGAACCGCAAGAAAATTCTACGTCGATTTAACTATATTTGAACCCAATTGAATGAAATCAGACTGATTTAGAGCGTTTTTAAATTTTATGAAACCGAATATTCTTCGAAATATTAGCTTATACATCCATATTGTGTACAATAATTATCGTATATGATAATTATTGTATACATATATTATTTATTTTTAGCCGATTGGAAATCGTTTTTTTGCCATAACTCGGTCTATTTTAGATTTAGAGGGCTGGAATTGTCTCTTTGGAAGCGCAAAAAAATTCTACGTCGATTAAGCTTTATTTGGACCCGATCGGATGAAATCGGACCGATTTAGAGCGTTTTTAAATGTTATGAATCCGAATATTAATGTATTTTAAGGAGATTTCAAATAGTTTTTCTGCAAAAACTCGGTCTATATTAGACTTAGGGGGCTGGTATTAGTCTCATTGGAAGCGCAAAGAAATTCTTCGTAGATTAAGCTATATTTGGATCCGATCAGATGAAATCGGACCGATTTAGAGCGTTTTTAAATGTTATGAATCCGAATATTATTTTATTTTTAGCCGATTTGAAATAGTTTTTTCGAAATAACTCGGTCTCTTTTAAATTTAGAGAGCTGGAATTGGTTTCATTGGAAGCGCAAGGAAATTCTAAGTCGATTTAACTATAATTGGACCCGATCGGTTGAAATCGGACCGATTTAGAGCGTTTTTAAATGTTATGAATCCGAATATTATTGTATTTTTAGCCGATTTGAAATCGTTTTTTCGAGATTACTCGGTCCCTATTTAATTTAGAGTGCTGAAAATGGTCGTATTGGAACCGCAAGGAAATTCTACGACGATTTAACAATATTTGGACCCGATCGGATGAAATCGGACCGATTTAGAGCGTTTTTAAATGTTATGAATCCGAATATTATTTTATTTTTAGCCGATTTGAAATCGTTTTTTCGCCATAACTAGGTCTCTTTTAAATTTAGAGGGCTGGAATTGATTTCATTGGAACCGCAAGAAAATTCTACGTCGATTTAACTATATTTGAACCCGATTGAATGAAATCGGACCGATTTAGAGCGTTTTTAAATTTTATGAAACCGAATATTCTTCGAAATATTAGCTTATACATCCATATTATTATACATATTATTATATTTTAAGCCGATCTCAAATTGTTTGTCGCCATAACGCGGCTGCTAATAGACTTATAGGGCTGAAAATGGTGTCATTGGAACCGCGTGCAAATTCTACGTCGATTGAGCTATATTTGGACCCGATCGGATGAAAGCGGACCGATTTAGAGCGTTTTTAAATGTAATGAATCTGAATATTATTGTATTTTTAGTCAATCTTAAATCGTTTTTTCGCCATTACTCGGCCGCTAATAGACTTATAGGGCTGAAAATGGTCTCTTTGGAACCGCAAGGAAATTATACGTCGATTAAGTTATATTTGGACCCGATCGGATGAAATCGGACCGATTTAGAGCGTTTTTAAATGTTATGAATCCGAATATTATTTTATTTTTAGCCGATTTGAAATAGTTTTTTCGAAATAACTCGGTCTCTTTTTAATTTAGAGGGCTGGAATTGGTTTCATTGGAAGCGCAAGGAAATTCTAAGTCGATTTAACTATAATTGGACCCGATCGGTTGAAATCGGACCGATTTAGAGCGTTTTTAAATGTTATGAATCCGAATATTATTGTATTTTTAGCCGATTTGAAATCGTTTTTTCGAGATTACTCGGTCCCTATTTAATTTAGAGTGCTGAAAATGGTCGTATTGGAACCGCAAGGAAATTCTACGACGATTTAACAATATTTGGACCCGATCGGATGAAATCGGACCGATTTAGAGCGTTTTTAAATGTTATGAATCCGAATATTATTTTATTTTTAGCCGATTTGAAATCGTTTTTTCGCCATAACTAGGTCTCTTTTAAATTTAGAGGGCTGGAATTGATTTCATTGGAACCGCAAGAAAATTCTACGTCGATTTAACTATATTTGAACCCGATTGAATGAAATCGGACCGATTTAGAGCGTTTTTAAATTTTATGAAACCGAATATTCTTCGAAATATTAGCTTATACATCCATATTATTATACATATTATTATATTTTAAGCCGATCTCAAATTGTTTGTCGCCATAACTCGGCTGCTAATAGACTTATAGGGCTGAAAATGGTGTCATTGGAACCGCGTGCAAATTCTACGTCGATTGAGCTATATTTGGACCCGATCGGATGAAAGCGGACCGATTAAGGGCGTTTTTAAATGTTATGAATCCGAATATTCTTCGAAATATTAGATTATACAATCATATTGTGTACAATAATTATCGTATATGATAATTATTGTATACATATAATTGTATTTTTAGCCAATCTCAAATCGTTTTTTCACCATAACTCGGCCGCTATAAGACTCAGAGGGCTGGAAATAGTCTCATTGGAAGCGCAAGGAAATTCTACGTCGATTTAACTATATTTGAACCCGATTGAACGAAATCGGACCGATATAGAGCGTTTTTAAATGTTATGAATCCGAATATTATTTTATTTTTAGCCGATTTGAAATCGTTTTATCGACATAACTCGGTCCCTATTACATTTAGAGGGCTGGAATTGGTTTCATTGGAAGCGCAAGGAAATTCTAAGTCGATTTAACTATAATTGGACCCGATCGGTTGAAATCGGACCGATTTAGAGCGTTTTTAAATGTTATGAATCCGAATCTTATTTTATTTTTAGCCGATTTGAAATAGTTTTTTCGCCATAACTCGGTCTCTTTTAAATTTATAGGGCTGGAATTGGTTTCATTGGAACCGCAAGAAAATTCTACGTCGATTTAACTATATTTGAACCCAATTGAATGAAATCAGACTGATTTAGAGCGTTTTTAAATTTTATGAAACCGAATATTCTTCGAAATATTAGCTTATACATCCATATTGTGTACAATAATTATCGTATATGATAATTATTGTATACATATATTATTTATTTTTAGCCGATTGGAAATCGTTTTTTCGCCATAACTCGGTCTATTTTAGATTTAGAGGGCTGGAATTGTCTCTTTGGAAGCGCAAAAAAATTCTACGTCGATTAAGCTTTATTTGGACCCGATCGGATGAAATCGGACCGATTTAGAGCGTTTTTAAATGTTATGAATCCGAATATTAATGTATTTTAAGGAGATTTCAAATAGTTTTTCTGCAAAAACTCGGTCTATATTAGACTTAGGGGGCTGGTATTAGTCTCATTGGAAGCGCAAAGAAATTCTTCGTAGATTAAGCTATATTTGGATCCGATCAGATGAAATCGGACCGATTTAGAGCGTTTTTAAATGTTATGAATCCGAATATTATTTTATTTTTAGCCGATTTGAAATAGTTTTTTCGAAATAACTCGGTCTCTTTTTAATTTAGAGGGCTGGAATTGGTTTCATTGGAAGCGCAAGGAAATTCTAAGTCGATTTAACTATAATTGGACCCGATCGGTTGAAATCGGACCGATTTAGAGCGTTTTTAAATGTTATGAATCCGAATATTATTGTATTTTTAGCCGATTTGAAATCGTTTTTTCGAGATTACTCGGTCCCTATTTAATTTAGAGTGCTGAAAATGGTCGTATTGGAACCGCAAGGAAATTCTACGACGATTTAACAATATTTGGACCCGATCGGATGAAATCGGACCGATTTAGAGCGTTTTTAAATGTTATGAATCCGAATATTATTTTATTTTTAGCCGATTTGAAATCGTTTTTTCGCCATAACTAGGTCTCTTTTAAATTTAGAGGGCTGGAATTGATTTCATTGGAACCGCAAGAAAATTCTACGTCGATTTAACTATATTTGAACCCGATTGAATGAAATCGGACCGATTTAGAGCGTTTTTAAATTTTATGAAACCGAATATTCTTCGAAATATTAGCTTATACATCCATATTATTATACATATTATTATATTTTAAGCCGATCTCAAATTGTTTGTCGCCATAACTCGGCTGCTAATAGACTTATAGGGCTGAAAATGGTGTCATTGGAACCGCGTGCAAATTCTACGTCGATTGAGCTATATTTGGACCCGATCGGATGAAAGCGGACCGATTAAGGGCGTTTTTAAATGTTATGAATCCGAATATTCTTCGAAATATTAGATTATACAATCATATTGTGTACAATAATTATCGTATATGATAATTATTGTATACATATAATTGTATTTTTAGCCAATCTCAAATCGTTTTTTCACCATAACTCGGCCGCTATAAGACTCAGAGGGCTGGAAATAGTCTCATTGGAAGCGCAAGGAAATTCTACGTCGATTTAACTATATTTGAACCCGATTGAACGAAATCGGACCGATATAGAGCGTTTTTAAATGTTATGAATCCGAATATTATTTTATTTTTAGCCGATTTGAAATCGTTTTATCGACATAACTCGGTCCCTATTACATTTAGAGGGCTGGAATTGGTTTCATTGGAAGCGCAAGGAAATTCTAAGTCGATTTAACTATAATTGGACCCGATCGGTTGAAATCGGACCGATTTAGAGCGTTTTTAAATGTTATGAATCCGAATCTTATTTTATTTTTAGCCGATTTGAAATAGTTTTTTCGCCATAACTCGGTCTCTTTTAAATTTATAGGGCTGGAATTGGTTTCATTGGAACCGCAAGAAAATTCTACGTCGATTTAACTATATTTGAACCCAATTGAATGAAATCAGACTGATTTAGAGCGTTTTTAAATTTTATGAAACCGAATATTCTTCGAAATATTAGCTTATACATCCATATTGTGTACAATAATTATCGTATATGATAATTATTGTATACATATATTATTTATTTTTAGCCGATTGGAAATCGTTTTTTCGCCATAACTCGGTCTATTTTAGATTTAGAGGGCTGGAATTGTCTCTTTGGAAGCGCAAAAAAATTCTACGTCGATTAAGCTTTATTTGGACCCGATCGGATGAAATCGGACCGATTTAGAGCGTTTTTAAATGTTATGAATCCGAATATTAATGTATTTTAAGGAGATTTCAAATAGTTTTTCTGCAAAAACTCGGTCTATATTAGACTTAGGGGGCTGGTATTAGTCTCATTGGAAGCGCAAAGAAATTCTTCGTAGATTAAGCTATATTTGGATCCGATCAGATGAAATCGGACCGATTTAGAGCGTTTTTAAATGTTATGAATCCGAATATTATTTTATTTTTAGCCGATTTGAAATAGTTTTTTCGAAATAACTCGGTCTCTTTTAAATTTAGAGAGCTGGAATTGGTTTCATTGGAAGCGCAAGGAAATTCTAAGTCGATTTAACTATAATTGGACCCGATCGGTTGAAATCGGACCGATTTAGAGCGTTTTTAAATGTTATGAATCCGAATATTATTGTATTTTTAGCCGATTTGAAATCGTTTTTTCGAGATTACTCGGTCCCTATTTAATTTAGAGTGCTGAAAATGGTCGTATTGGAACCGCAAGGAAATTCTACGACGATTTAACAATATTTGGACCCGATCGGATGAAATCGGACCGATTTAGAGCGTTTTTAAATGTTATGAATCCGAATATTATTTTATTTTTAGCCGATTTGAAATCGTTTTTTCGCCATAACTAGGTCTCTTTTAAATTTAGAGGGCTGGAATTGATTTCATTGGAACCGCAAGAAAATTCTACGTCGATTTAACTATATTTGAACCCGATTGAATGAAATCGGACCGATTTAGAGCGTTTTTAAATTTTATGAAACCGAATATTCTTCGAAATATTAGCTTATACATCCATATTATTATACATATTATTATATTTTAAGCCGATCTCAAATTGTTTGTCGCCATAACGCGGCTGCTAATAGACTTATAGGGCTGAAAATGGTGTCATTGGAACCGCGTGCAAATTCTACGTCGATTGAGCTATATTTGGACCCGATCGGATGAAAGCGGACCGATTAAGGGCGTTTTTAAATGTTATGAATCCGAATATTCTTCGAAATATTAGATTATACAATCATATTGTGTACAATAATTATCGTATATGATAATTATTGTATACATATAATTGTATTTTTAGCCAATCTCAAATCGTTTTTTCACCATAACTCGGCCGCTATAAGACTCAGAGGGCTGGAAATAGTCTCATTGGAAGCGCAAGGAAATTCTTCGTCGATTTAACAATATTTGGACCCGATCGGATGAAATCGGACCGATTTAGAGCGTTTTTAAATGTTATGAATCCGAATCTTATTTTATTTTTAGCCGATTTGAAATCGTTTTTTCGCCATTACTCGGTCTCTTTAAAATTTAGAGGGCTGGAATTGGTTTCATTGGAAGCGCAAGGAAATTCTACGTCGATTTAACAATATTTGGACCCGATCGGATGAAATCGGACCGATTTAGAGCGTTTTTAAATGTTATGAATCCGAATCTTATTTTATTTTTAGCCAATTTGAAATCGTTTTTTCGCCATAACTCGGTCTCTTTTAAATTTAGAGGGCTGGAATTGGTTTCATTGGAAGCGCAAGGAAAATCTAAGTCGATTTAACTATAATTGGACCCGATCGGTTGAAATCGGACCGATTTAGAGCGTTTTTAAATGTTATGAATCCGAATATTATTGTATTTTTAGCCGATTTGAAATCGTTTTTTCAAGATTACTCGGTCCCTATTTAATTTAGAGGGCTGGAATTGGTTGCATTGGAACCGTGCGGAAATTCTACGTCGATTTAACAATATTTCGACCCGATCGGATGAAATCAGACCGATTTAGAGCGTTTTTAAATGTTGTGAATCCGAATCTTATTTTATTTTTAGCCGATTTGAAATCGTTTTTTAGCCATAACTCGGTCTCTTTTAAATTTAGAGGGCTGGAATTGGTTTCATTGGAAGCGCAAGGAAATTCTAAGTCGATTTAACTATAATTGGACCCGATCGGTTGAAATCGGACCGATTTAGAGCGTTTTTAAATGTTATGAATCCGAATATTATTGTATTTTTAGCCGATTTGAAATGGTTTTTTCGACATTAATTGGTCCCTATTAAATTTAGAGGGCTGAAAATGGTCGTATTGGAACCGCAAGGAAATTCTACGTCGATTTAACAATATTTGGACCCGATCGGATGAAATCGGACCGATTTAGAGCGTTTTTAAATGTTATGAATCCGAATCTTATTTTATTTTTAGCCGATTTGAAATCGTTTTTTTGCCATAACTAGGTTTCTTTTAAATTTAGAGGGCTGGAATTGGTTTCATTGGAACCGCAAGAAAATTCTACGTCGATTTAACTATATTTGAACCCGATTGAATGAAATCGGACCGATTTAGAGCGTTTTTAAATGTAATGAATCTGAATATTATTGTATTTTTAGTCAATCTTAAATCGTTTTTTCGCCATTACTCGGCCGCTAATAGACTTATAGGGCTGAAAATGGTCTCTTTGGAACCGCAAGGAAATTATACGTCGATTAAGTTATATTTGGACCCGATCGGATGAAATCGGACCGATTTAGAGCGTTTTTAAATGTTATGAATCCGAATATTATTTTATTTTTAGCCGATTTGAAATAGTTTTTTCGAAATAACTCGGTCTCTTTTTAATTTAGAGGGCTGGAATTGGTTTCATTGGAAGCGCAAGGAAATTCTAAGTCGATTTAACTATAATTGGACCCGATCGGTTGAAATCGGACCGATTTAGAGCGTTTTTAAATGTTATGAATCCGAATATTATTGTATTTTTAGCCGATTTGAAATCGTTTTTTCGAGATTACTCGGTCCCTATTTAATTTAGAGTGCTGAAAATGGTCGTATTGGAACCGCAAGGAAATTCTACGACGATTTAACAATATTTGGACCCGATCGGATGAAATCGGACCGATTTAGAGCGTTTTTAAATTTTATGAAACCGAATATTCTTCGAAATATTAGCTTATACATCCATATTATTATACATATTATTATATTTTAAGCCGATCTCAAATTGTTTGTCGCCATAACTCGGCTGCTAATAGACTTATAGGGCTGAAAATGGTGTCATTGGAACCGCGTGCAAATTCTACGTCGATTGAGCTATATTTGGACCCGATCGGATGAAAGCGGACCGATTAAGGGCGTTTTTAAATGTTATGAATCCGAATATTCTTCGAAATATTAGATTATACAATCATATTGTGTACAATAATTATCGTATATGATAATTATTGTATACATATAATTGTATTTTTAGCCAATCTCAAATCGTTTTTTCACCATAACTCGGCCGCTATAAGACTCAGAGGGCTGGAAATAGTCTCATTGGAAGCGCAAGGAAATTCTACGTCGATTTAACTATATTTGAACCCGATTGAACGAAATCGGACCGATATAGAGCGTTTTTAAATGTTATGAATCCGAATATTATTTTATTTTTAGCCGATTTGAAATCGTTTTATCGACATAACTCGGTCCCTATTACATTTAGAGGGCTGGAATTGGTTTCATTGGAAGCGCAAGGAAATTCTAAGTCGATTTAACTATAATTGGACCCGATCGGTTGAAATCGGACCGATTTAGAGCGTTTTTAAATGTTATGAATCCGAATCTTATTTTATTTTTAGCCGATTTGAAATAGTTTTTTCGCCATAACTCGGTCTCTTTTAAATTTATAGGGCTGGAATTGGTTTCATTGGAACCGCAAGAAAATTCTACGTCGATTTAACTATATTTGAACCCAATTGAATGAAATCAGACTGATTTAGAGCGTTTTTAAATTTTATGAAACCGAATATTCTTCGAAATATTAGCTTATACATCCATATTGTGTACAATAATTATCGTATATGATAATTATTGTATACATATATTATTTATTTTTAGCCGATTGGAAATCGTTTTTTCGCCATAACTCGGTCTATTTTAGATTTAGAGGGCTGGAATTGTCTCTTTGGAAGCGCAAAAAAATTCTACGTCGATTAAGCTTTATTTGGACCCGATCGGATGAAATCGGACCGATTTAGAGCGTTTTTAAATGTTATGAATCCGAATATTAATGTATTTTAAGGAGATTTCAAATAGTTTTTCTGCAAAAACTCGGTCTATATTAGACTTAGGGGGCTGGTATTAGTCTCATTGGAAGCGCAAAGAAATTCTTCGTAGATTAAGCTATATTTGGATCCGATCAGATGAAATCGGACCGATTTAGAGCGTTTTTAAATGTTATGAATCCGAATATTATTTTATTTTTAGCCGATTTGAAATAGTTTTTTCGAAATAACTCGGTCTCTTTTAAATTTAGAGAGCTGGAATTGGTTTCATTGGAAGCGCAAGGAAATTCTAAGTCGATTTAACTATAATTGGACCCGATCGGTTGAAATCGGACCGATTTAGAGCGTTTTTAAATGTTATGAATCCGAATATTATTGTATTTTTAGCCGATTTGAAATCGTTTTTTCGAGATTACTCGGTCCCTATTTAATTTAGAGTGCTGAAAATGGTCGTATTGGAACCGCAAGGAAATTCTACGACGATTTAACAATATTTGGACCCGATCGGATGAAATCGGACCGATTTAGAGCGTTTTTAAATGTTATGAATCCGAATATTATTTTATTTTTAGCCGATTTGAAATCGTTTTTTCGCCATAACTAGGTCTCTTTTAAATTTAGAGGGCTGGAATTGATTTCATTGGAACCGCAAGAAAATTCTACGTCGATTTAACTATATTTGAACCCGATTGAATGAAATCGGACCGATTTAGAGCGTTTTTAAATTTTATGAAACCGAATATTCTTCGAAATATTAGCTTATACATCCATATTATTATACATATTATTATATTTTAAGCCGATCTCAAATTGTTTGTCGCCATAACTCGGCTGCTAATAGACTTATAGGGCTGAAAATGGTGTCATTGGAACCGCGTGCAAATTCTACGTCGATTGAGCTATATTTGGACCCGATCGGATGAAAGCGGACCGATTAAGGGCGTTTTTAAATGTTATGAATCCGAATATTCTTCGAAATATTAGATTATACAATCATATTGTGTACAATAATTATCGTATATGATAATTATTGTATACATATAATTGTATTTTTAGCCAATCTCAAATCGTTTTTTCACCATAACTCGGCCGCTATAAGACTCAGAGGGCTGGAAATAGTCTCATTGGAAGCGCAAGGAAATTCTACGTCGATTTAACTATATTTGAACCCGATTGAACGAAATCGGACCGATATAGAGCGTTTTTAAATGTTATGAATCCGAATATTATTTTATTTTTAGCCGATTTGAAATCGTTTTATCGACATAACTCGGTCCCTATTACATTTAGAGGGCTGGAATTGGTTTCATTGGAAGCGCAAGGAAATTCTAAGTCGATTTAACTATAATTGGACCCGATCGGTTGAAATCGGACCGATTTAGAGCGTTTTTAAATGTTATGAATCCGAATCTTATTTTATTTTTAGCCGATTTGAAATAGTTTTTTCGCCATAACTCGGTCTCTTTTAAATTTATAGGGCTGGAATTGGTTTCATTGGAACCGCAAGAAAATTCTACGTCGATTTAACTATATTTGAACCCAATTGAATGAAATCAGACTGATTTAGAGCGTTTTTAAATTTTATGAAACCGAATATTCTTCGAAATATTAGCTTATACATCCATATTGTGTACAATAATTATCGTATATGATAATTATTGTATACATATATTATTTATTTTTAGCCGATTGGAAATCGTTTTTTCGCCATAACTCGGTCTATTTTAGATTTAGAGGGCTGGAATTGTCTCTTTGGAAGCGCAAAAAAATTCTACGTCGATTAAGCTTTATTTGGACCCGATCGGATGAAATCGGACCGATTTAGAGCGTTTTTAAATGTTATGAATCCGAATATTAATGTATTTTAAGGAGATTTCAAATAGTTTTTCTGCAAAAACTCGGTCTATATTAGACTTAGGGGGCTGGTATTAGTCTCATTGGAAGCGCAAAGAAATTCTTCGTAGATTAAGCTATATTTGGATCCGATCAGATGAAATCGGACCGATTTAGAGCGTTTTTAAATGTTATGAATCCGAATATTATTTTATTTTTAGCCGATTTGAAATAGTTTTTTCGAAATAACTCGGTCTCTTTTAAATTTAGAGAGCTGGAATTGGTTTCATTGGAAGCGCAAGGAAATTCTAAGTCGATTTAACTATAATTGGACCCGATCGGTTGAAATCGGACCGATTTAGAGCGTTTTTAAATGTTATGAATCCGAATATTATTGTATTTTTAGCCGATTTGAAATCGTTTTTTCGAGATTACTCGGTCCCTATTTAATTTAGAGTGCTGAAAATGGTCGTATTGGAACCGCAAGGAATTCTACGACGATTTAACAATATTTGGACCCGATCGGATGAAATCGGACCGATTTAGAGCGTTTTTAAATGTTATGAATCCGAATCTTATTTTATTTTTAGCCGATTTGAAATCGTTTTTTAGCCATAACTCGGTCTTTTTTAAATTTAGAGGGCTGGAATTGGTTTCATTGGAAGCGCAAAGAAATTCTAAGTCGATTTAACTATAATTGGACCCGATCGGTTGAAATCGGACCGATTTAGAGCGTTTTTAAATGTTATGAATCCGAATATTATTGTATTTTTAGCCGATTTGAAATGGTTTTTTCGACATTAATCGGTCCCTATTAAATTTAGAGGGCTGAAAATGGTCGTATTGGAACCGCAAGGAAATTCTACGTCGATTTAACAATATTTGGACCCGATCGGATGAAATCGGACCGATTTAGAGCGTTTTTAAATGTTATGAATCCGAATCTTATTTTATTTTTAGCCGATTTGAAATCGTTTTTTCGCCATAACTAGGTTTTTTTTAAATTTAGAGGGCTGGAATTGGTTTCATTGGAACCGCAAGAAAATTCTACGTCGATTTAACTATATTTGAACCCGATTGAATGAAATCGGACCGATTTAGAGCGTTTTTAAATGTTATGAATCCGAATATTATTGTAATTTTAGTCAATCTCAAATCGTTTTTTCGCCATAACTCGGCCGCTAATAGACTTATAGGGCTGGAAATGGTCTCTTTGGAACCGCAAGGAAATTATACGTCGATTAAGTTATATTTGGACCCGATCGGATGAAATCGGACCGATTTAGAGCGTTTTTAAATGTTATGAATCCCAATATTATTTTATTTTTAGCCGATTTGAAATAGTTTTTTCAAAATAACTCGGTCTCTTTTAAATTTAGAGGGCTGGAATTGGTTTCATTGGAAGCGCAAGGACATTCTAAGTCGATTTAACTATAATTGGACCCGATCGGTTGAAATCGGACCGATTTAGAGCGTTTTTAAATGTTATGAATCCGAATATTATTGTATTTTTAGCCGATTTGAAATCGTTTTTTCGAGATTACTCGGTCCCTATTTAAATTAGAGTGCTGAAAATGGTCGTATTGGAACCGCAAGGAAATTCTACGACGATTTAACAATATTTGGACCCGATCGGATGAAATCGGACCGATTTAGAGCGTTTTTAAATGTTATGAATCCGAATCTTATTTTATTTTTAGCCGATTTGAAATCGTTTTTTCGCCATAACTAGGTCTCTTTTAAATTTAGAGGGCTGGAATTGGTTTCATTGGAACCGAAAGAAAATTCTACGTCGATTTAACTATATTTGAACCCGATTGAATGAAATCGGACCGATTTAGAGCGTTTTTAAATGTTATGAATCCGAATATTATTGTATTTTTAGTCAATCTCAAATCGTTTTTTCGCCATAACTCGGCCGCTAATAGACTTATAGGGCTGGAAATGGTCTCTTTGGAACCGCAAGGAAATTATACGTCGATTAAGTTATATTTGGACCCGATCGGATAAAATCGGACCGATTTAGAGCGTTTTTAAATGTTATGAATCCCAATATTATTTTATTTTTAGCCGATTTGAAATAGTTTTTTCAAAATAACTCGGTCTCTTTTAAATTTAGAGGGCTGGAATTGGTTTCATTGGAAGCGCAAGGACATTCTAAGTCGATTTAACTATAATTGGACCCGATCGGTTGAAATCGGACCGATTTAGAGCGTTTTTAAATGTTATGAATCCGAATATTATTGTATTTTTAGCCGATTTGAAATCGTTTTTTCGAGATTACTCGGTCCCTATTTAAATTAGAGTGCTGAAAATGGTCGTATTGGAACCGCAAGGAAATTCTACGACGATTTAACAATATTTGGACCCGATCGGATGAAATCGGACCGATTTAGAGCGTTTTTAAATGTTATGAATCCGAATCTTATTTTATTTTTAGCCGATTTGAAATCGTTTTTTCGCCATAACTAGGTCTCTTTTAAATTTAGAGGGCTGGAATTGGTTTCATTGGAACCGAAAGAAAATTCTACGTCGATTTAACTATATTTGAACCCGATTGAATGAAATCGGACCGATTTAGAGCGTTTTTAAATGTTATGAATCCGAATATTATTGTATTTTTAGTCAATCTCAAATCGTTTTTTCGCCATAACTCGGCCGCTAATAGACTTATAGGGCTGGAAATGGTCTCTTTGGAACCGCAAGGAAATTATACGTCGATTAAGTTATATTTGGACCCGATCGGATAAAATCGGACCGATTTAGAGCGTTTTTAAATGTTATGAATCCCAATATTATTTTATTTTTAGCCGATTTGAAATAGTTTTTTCGAAATAACTCGGTCTCTTTTAAATTTAGAGGGCTGGAATTGGTTTCATTGGAAGCGCAAGGAAATTCTAAGTCGATTTAACTATAATTGGACCCGATCGGTTGAAATCGGACCGATTTAGAGCGTTTTTAAATGTTATGAATCCGAATATTATTTTATTTTTAGCCGATTTGAAATCGTTTTTTCGCCATAACTAGGTCTCTTTTAAATTTAGAGGGCTGGAATTGATTTCATTGGAACCGCAAGAAAATTCTACGTCGATTTAACTATATTTGAACCCGATTGAATGAAATCGGACCGATTTAGAGCGTTTTTAAATTTTATGAAACCGAATATTCTTCGAAATATTAGCTTATACATCCATATTATTATACATATTATTATATTTTAAGCCGATCTCAAATTGTTTGTCGCCATAACTCGGCTGCTAATAGACTTATAGGGCTGAAAATGGTGTCATTGGAACCGCGTGCAAATTCTACGTCGATTGAGCTATATTTGGACCCGATCGGATGAAAGCGGACCGATTAAGGGCGTTTTTAAATGTTATGAATCCGAATATTCTTCGAAATATTAGATTATACAATCATATTGTGTACAATAATTATCGTATATGATAATTATTGTATACATATAATTGTATTTTTAGCCAATCTCAAATCGTTTTTTCACCATAACTCGGCCGCTATAAGACTCAGAGGGCTGGAAATAGTCTCATTGGAAGCGCAAGGAAATTCTACGTCGATTTAACTATATTTGAACCCGATTGAACGAAATCGGACCGATATAGAGCGTTTTTAAATGTTATGAATCCGAATATTATTTTATTTTTAGCCGATTTGAAATCGTTTTATCGACATAACTCGGTCCCTATTACATTTAGAGGGCTGGAATTGGTTTCATTGGAAGCGCAAGGAAATTCTAAGTCGATTTAACTATAATTGGACCCGATCGGTTGAAATCGGACCGATTTAGAGCGTTTTTAAATGTTATGAATCCGAATCTTATTTTATTTTTAGCCGATTTGAAATAGTTTTTTCGCCATAACTCGGTCTCTTTTAAATTTATAGGGCTGGAATTGGTTTCATTGGAACCGCAAGAAAATTCTACGTCGATTTAACTATATTTGAACCCAATTGAATGAAATCAGACTGATTTAGAGCGTTTTTAAATTTTATGAAACCGAATATTCTTCGAAATATTAGCTTATACATCCATATTGTGTACAATAATTATCGTATATGATAATTATTGTATACATATATTATTTATTTTTAGCCGATTGGAAATCGTTTTTTCGCCATAACTCGGTCTATTTTAGATTTAGAGGGCTGGAATTGTCTCTTTGGAAGCGCAAAAAAATTCTACGTCGATTAAGCTTTATTTGGACCCGATCGGATGAAATCGGACCGATTTAGAGCGTTTTTAAATGTTATGAATCCGAATATTAATGTATTTTAAGGAGATTTCAAATAGTTTTTCTGCAAAAACTCGGTCTATATTAGACTTAGGGGGCTGGTATTAGTCTCATTGGAAGCGCAAAGAAATTCTTCGTAGATTAAGCTATATTTGGATCCGATCAGATGAAATCGGACCGATTTAGAGCGTTTTTAAATGTTATGAATCCGAATATTATTTTATTTTTAGCCGATTTGAAATAGTTTTTTCGAAATAACTCGGTCTCTTTTAAATTTAGAGAGCTGGAATTGGTTTCATTGGAAGCGCAAGGAAATTCTAAGTCGATTTAACTATAATTGGACCCGATCGGTTGAAATCGGACCGATTTAGAGCGTTTTTAAATGTTATGAATCCGAATATTATTGTATTTTTAGCCGATTTGAAATCGTTTTTTCGAGATTACTCGGTCCCTATTTAATTTAGAGTGCTGAAAATGGTCGTATTGGAACCGCAAGGAATTCTACGACGATTTAACAATATTTGGACCCGATCGGATGAAATCGGACCGATTTAGAGCGTTTTTAAATGTTATGAATCCGAATCTTATTTTATTTTTAGCCGATTTGAAATCGTTTTTTAGCCATAACTCGGTCTTTTTTAAATTTAGAGGGCTGGAATTGGTTTCATTGGAAGCGCAAAGAAATTCTAAGTCGATTTAACTATAATTGGACCCGATCGGTTGAAATCGGACCGATTTAGAGCGTTTTTAAATGTTATGAATCCGAATATTATTGTATTTTTAGCCGATTTGAAATGGTTTTTTCGACATTAATCGGTCCCTATTAAATTTAGAGGGCTGAAAATGGTCGTATTGGAACCGCAAGGAAATTCTACGTCGATTTAACAATATTTGGACCCGATCGGATGAAATCGGACCGATTTAGAGCGTTTTTAAATGTTATGAATCCGAATCTTATTTTATTTTTAGCCGATTTGAAATCGTTTTTTCGCCATAACTAGGTTTTTTTTAAATTTAGAGGGCTGGAATTGGTTTCATTGGAACCGCAAGAAAATTCTATGTCGATTTAACTATATTTGAACCCGATTGAATGAAATCGGACCGATTTAGAGCGTTTTTAAATGTTATGAATCCGAATATTATTGTAATTTTAGTCAATCTCAAATCGTTTTTTCGCCATAACTCGGCCGCTAATAGACTTATAGGGCTGGAAATGGTCTCTTTGGAACCGCAAGGAAATTATACGTCGATTAAGTTATATTTGGACCCGATCGGATGAAATCGGACCGATTTAGAGCGTTTTTAAATGTTATGAATCCCAATATTATTTTATTTTTAGCCGATTTGAAATAGTTTTTTCAAAATAACTCGGTCTCTTTTAAATTTAGAGGGCTGGAATTGGTTTCATTGGAAGCGCAAGGACATTCTAAGTCGATTTAACTATAATTGGACCCGATCGGTTGAAATCGGACCGATTTAGAGCGTTTTTAAATGTTATGAATCCGAATATTATTGTATTTTTAGCCGATTTGAAATCGTTTTTTCGAGATTACTCGGTCCCTATTTAAATTAGAGTGCTGAAAATGGTCGTATTGGAACCGCAAGGAAATTCTACGACGATTTAACAATATTTGGACCCGATCGGATGAAATCGGACCGATTTAGAGCGTTTTTAAATGTTATGAATCCGAATCTTATTTTATTTTTAGCCGATTTGAAATCGTTTTTTCGCCATAACTAGGTCTCTTTTAAATTTAGAGGGCTGGAATTGGTTTCATTGGAACCGAAAGAAAATTCTACGTCGATTTAACTATATTTGAACCCGATTGAATGAAATCGGACCGATTTAGAGCGTTTTTAAATGTTATGAATCCGAATATTATTGTATTTTTAGTCAATCTCAAATCGTTTTTTCGCCATAACTCGGCCGCTAATAGACTTATAGGGCTGGAAATGGTCTCTTTGGAACCGCAAGGAAATTATACGTCGATTAAGTTATATTTGGACCCGATCGGATAAAATCGGACCGATTTAGAGCGTTTTTAAATGTTATGAATCCCAATATTATTTTATTTTTAGCCGATTTGAAATAGTTTTTTCGAAATAACTCGGTCTCTTTTAAATTTAGAGGGCTGGAATTGGTTTCATTGGAAGCGCAAGGAAATTCTAAGTCGATTTAACTATAATTGGACCCGATCGGTTGAAATCGGACCGATTTAGAGCGTTTTTAAATGTTATGAATCCGAATATTATTGTATTTTTAGCCGATTTGAAATCGTTTTTTTGCAAAAACTCGGTCTATATTAGACTTAGGGGGCTGGAATTAGTCTCATTGGAAGCGCAAAGAAATTCTTCGTCGATTAAGCTATATTTGGACCCGATCAGATGAAATCGGACTTATTTAGAGCGTTTTTAAATGTTATGAATCCGAATCTTATTTTATTTTTAGCCGATTTGAAATCGTTTTTTCGCCATAACTCGGTCTCTTTTAAATTTAGAGGGCTGGAATTGGTTTCATTGGAAGCGCAAGGACATTCTAAGTCGATTTAACTATAATTGGACCCGATCGGTTGAAATCGGACCGATTTAGAGCGTTTTTAAATGTTATGAATCCGAATATTATTGTATTTTTAGTCAATCTCAAATCGTTTTTTCGCCATAACTCGGCCGCTAATAGACTTATAGGGCTGGAAATGGTCTCTTTGGAACCGCAAGGAAATTATACGTCGATTAAGTTATATTTGGACCCGATCGGATGAAATCGGACCGATTTAGAGCGTTTTTAAATGTTATGAATCCCAATATTATTTTATTTTTAGCCGATTTGAAATAGTTTTTTCGAAATAACTCGGTCTCTTATAAATTTAGAGGGCTGGAATTGGTTTCATTGGAAGCGCAAGGAAATTCTAAGTCGATTTAACTATAATTGGACCCGATCAGTTGAAATCGGACCGATTTAGAGCGTTTTTAAATGTTATGAATCCAAATATTATTGTATTTTTAGCCGATTTGAAATCGTTTTTTTGCAAAAACTCGGTCTATATTAGACTTAGGGGGCTGGAATTAGTCTCATTGAAAGCGCAAAGAAATTCTTCGTCGATGAAGCTATATTTGGACCCGATCAGATGAAATCGGACCGATTTAGAGCGTTTTTAAATGTTATGAATCCGAATCTTATTTTATTTTTAGCCGATTTGAAATCGTTTTTTCGAAATAACTCGGTCTCTTTTAAATTTAGAGGGCTGGAATTGGTTTCATTGGAAGCGCAAGGAAATTCTAAGTCGATTTAACTATAATTGGACCCGATCGGTTGAAATCGGACCGATTTAGAGCGTTTTTAAATGTTATGAATCCGAATATTATTGTATTTTTAGCCGATTTGAAATCGTTTTTTTGCAAAAACTCGGTCTATATTAGACTTAGGGGGCTGGAATTAGCCTCAATGGAAGCGCAAAGAAATTCTTCGTCGATTAAGCTATATTTGGACCCGATCAGATGAAATCGGACTTATTTAGAGCGTTTTTAAATGTTATGAATCCGAATCTTATTTTATTTTTAGCCGATTTGAAATCGTTTTTTCGCCATAACTCGGTCTCTTTTAAATTTAGAGGGCTGGAATTGGTTTCATTGGAAGCGCAAGGACATTCTAAGTCGATTTAACTATAATTGGACCCGATCGGTTGAAATTGGACCGATTTAGAGCGTTTTTAAATGTTATGAATCCGAATATTATTGTATTTTTAGTCAATCTCAAATCGTTTTTTCGCCATAACTCGGCCGCTAATAGACTTATAGGGCTGGAAATGGTCTCTTTGGAACCGCAAGGAAATTATACGTCGATTAAGTTATATTTGGACCCGATCGGATGAAATCGGACCGATTTAGAGCGTTTTTAAATGTTATGAATCCCAATATTATTTTATTTTTAGCCGATTTGAAATAGTTTTTTCGAAATAACTCGGTCTCTTTTAAATTTAGAGGGCTGGAATTGGTTTCATTGGAAGCGCAAGGAAATTCTAAGTCGATTTAACTATAATTGGACCCGATCAGTTGAAATCGGACCGATTTAGAGCGTTTTTAAATGTTATGAATCCGAATATTATTGTATTTTTAGCCGATTTGAAATCGTTTTTTTGCAAAAACTCGGTCTATATTAGACTTAGGGGGCTGGAATTAGTCTCATTGAAAGCGCAAAGAAATTCTTCGTCGATGAAGCTATATTTGGACCCGATCAGATGAAATCGGACCGATTTAGAGCGTTTTTAAATGTTATGAATCCGAATCTTATTTTATTTTTAGCCGATTTGAAATCGTTTTTTCGAAATAACTCGGTCTCTTTTAAATTTAGAGGGCTGGAATTGGTTTCATTGGAAGCGCAAGGAAATTCTAAGTCGATTTAACTATAATTGGACCCGATCGGTTGAAATCGGACCGATTTAGAGCGTTTTTAAATGTTATGAATCCGAATATTATTGTATTTTTAGCCGATTTGAAATCGTTTTTTCGAGATTACTCGGTCCCTATTTAATTTAGAGTGCTGAAAATGGTCGTATTGGAACCGCAAGGAAATTCTACGACGATTTAACAATATTTGGACCCGATCGGATGAAATCGGACCGATTTAGAGCGTTTTTAAATGTTATGAATCCGAATCTTATTTTATTTTTAGCCGATTTGAAATCGTTTTTTCGCCATAACTAGGTCTCTTTTAAATTTAGAGGGCTGGAATTGGTTTCATTGGAACCGCAAGAAAATTCTACGTCGATTTAACTATATTTGAACCCGATTGAATGAAATCGGACCGATTTAGAGCGTTTTTAAATTTTATGAAACCGAATATTCTTCGAAATATTAGCTTATACATCCATATTATTATACATATTATTATATTTTAAGCCGATCTCAAATTGTTTGTCACCATAACTCGGCTGCTAATAGACTTATAGGGCTGAAAATGGTGTCATTGGAACCGCGTGCAAATTCTACGTCGATTGAGCTATATTTGGACCCGATCGGATGAAAGCGGACCGATTAAGGGCGTTTTTAAATGTTATGAATCCGAATATTCTTCGAAATATTAGATTATACAATCATATTGTGTACAATAATTATCGTATATGATAATTATTGTATACATATAATTGTATTTTTAGCCAATCTCAAATCGTTTTTTCACCATAACTCGGCCGCTATAAGACTCAGAGGGCTGGAAATAGTCTCATTGGAAGCGCAAGGAAATTCTACGTCGATTTAACTATATTTGAACCCGATTGAATGAAATCGGACCGATATAGAGCGTTTTTAAATGTTATGAATCCGAATATTATTTTATTTTTAGCCGATTTGAAATCGTTTTATCGACATAACTCGGTCCCTATTACATTTATAGGGCTGGAATTGGTTTCATTGGAACCGCAAGAAAATTCTACGTCGATTTAACTATATTTGAACCCAATTGAATGAAATCAGACCGATTTAGAGCGTTTTTAAATTTTATGAAACCGAATATTCTTCGAAATATTAGCTTATACATCCATATTGTGTACAATAATTATCGTATACGATAATTATTGTATACATATATTATTTATTTTTAGCCGATTGGAAATCGTTTTTTCGCCATAACTCGGTCTATTTTAGATTTAGAGGGCTGGAATTGTCTCTTTGGAAGCGCAAAAAAATTCTACGTCGATTAAGCTTTATTTGGACCCGATCGGATGAAATCGGACCGATTTAGAGCGTTTTTAAATGTTATGAATCCGAATATTAATGTATTTTAAGGAGATTTCAAATAGTTTTTTTGCAAAAACTCGGCCGCTAATAGACTTATAGGGCTGGAAATGGTCTCTTTGGAACCGCAAGGAAATTATACGTCGATTAAGTTATATTTGGACCCGATCGGATGAAATCGGACCGATTTAGAGCGTTTTTAAATGTTATGAATCCCAATATTATTTTATTTTTAGCCGATTTGAAATAGTTTTTTCGAAATAACTCGGTCTCTTTTAAATTTACAAAGGCTGGAATTGGTTTCATTGGAAGCGCAAGGAAATTCTAAGTCGATTTAACTATAATTGGACCCGATCGGTTGAAATCGGACCGATTTAGAGCGTTTTTAAATGTTATGAATCCGAATATTATTGTATTTTTAGCCGATTTGAAATCGTTTTTTCGAGATTACTCGGTCCCTATTTAATTTAGAGTGCTGAAAATGGTCGTATTGGAACCGCAAGGAAATTCTACGACGATTTAACAATATTTGGACCCGATCGGATGAAATCGGACCGATTTAGAGCGTTTTTAAATGTTATGAATCCGAATCTTATTTTATTTTTAGCCGATTTGAAATCGTTTTTTCGCCATAACTAGGTCTCTTTTAAATTTAGAGGGCTGGAATTGGTCGTATTGGAACCGCAAGTAAATTCTACGTCGATTTAACTAAATTTGGACCCGAACGGATGAAATCGGACCGATTTAGAGCGTTTTTAATTTTTATGAAACCGAATATTATTGTATTTTAAGCAGATTTCAAATTGTTTTTTCGCCAAAACTCGGTCTATATTAGACTTAAGGGGCTGGAATTAGTCTCATTGGAAGCGCAAGGAAATTCTTCGTCGATTAAGCTATATTTGGACCCGATCAGATGAAATCGGACCGATTTAGAGCGTTTTTAAACTTTATGAATCCGAATATTATTGTATTTTTAGCCGATTTCAAATCGTTTTTTCGACATTACTCGGTCCCTATTAAATTTAAAGGACTGGAATTGGTCGCATTGGAACCGCGAGGAAATTTTACGTCGATTTAACAATATTTGGACCCGATCGGATGAAATCGGACCGATTTAGAGCGTTTTTAAATGTTATGAATCCGAATCTTATTTTATTTTTAGCCGATTTGAAATCGTTTTTTCGCCATAACTCGGTCTCTTTTAAATTTATAGGGCTGGAATTGGTTTCATTGGAACCGCAAGAAAATTCTACGTCGATTTAACTATATTTGAACCCAATTGAATGAAATCAGACCGATTTAGAGCGTTTTTAAATTTTATGAAACCGAATATTCTTCGAAATATTAGCTTATACATCCATATTGTGTACAATAATTATCGTATACGATAATTATTGTATACATATATTATTTATTTTTAGCCGATTGGAAATCGTTTTTTCGCCATAACTCGGTCTATTTTAGATTTAGAGGGCTGGAATTGTCTCTTTGGAAGCGCAAAAAAATTCTACGTCGATTAAGCTATATTTGGACCCGATCGGATGAAATCGGACCGATTTAGAGCGTTTTTAAATGTTATGAATCCGAATATTAATGTATTTTAAGGAGATTTCAAATTGTTTTTCGACATTACTCGGTCCCTATTAAATTTAGAGGGCTGGAATTGATTGCATTGGAACCGCAAGGAAATTCTACGTCGATTGAACAATATTTGGACCTGATCGGATGAAATCGGACCGATTTAGAGCGTTTTTGAATGTTATGAATCCGAATATTATTTTATTTTTAGCCGATTTGAAATCGTTTTTTCGACATAACTCGGTCCCTATTAGACTTAGAGGGCTGAAAATGGTCGCATTGGAACTGAAAGGAAATTCTACGTCGATTTAACTATATTTGGACCCGATCGAATGAAATCGGACCGATTTAGAGCGTTTTTAAATGTTATGAATCCGAATATTATTTTATTTTTAGCCGATTTGAAATTGTTTTTTCGACATAACTCGGTCCCTATTAGATTTAGAGGGCTGGAATTGGTCGCATTGGAATCGCAAGGAAATTCTACGTCGATTTAAAAATAAACACTGATCCAACTGACAGCTGTAACTCATAATCGATATTTTGAGAGCGATGATACATTAGTTTCAAGTTTAAAAGACCCATCCCTATATCTCACCTGGTCTAGGAGATTTCTTCGTTTTTTTTCATATAAATACATAATATATGAACAAAATATACTCAATATAATATAATACAATATAGTATTTCAAAATGAATAATGTATGTTTTTACTTTATAAATCAAATTTTTATATTTTGACAAATGTCTTTGTTAAAGATGTTAAAAGTGACTGAAATAAATTAAATACGAATTTGTATAGGATTTCACCAACGTAATTTTGAATAATTGTCTAAAATTGTCATTAAATATTTTCTAATTACACAAATGCAAGAAAAATTAATAGTTATATTTAGTATAATAATAATAGTTAATAATAGTTATTCAGAAGATGCAATAACCCTTTTCTCCGTTAATGGTTCAATATTCTGTAGTGATTATAAGTATACGTAAATAATAAACAAATAACAGCAATATTAAAGTCCGGATGTTCTCAAGTCAGAATGTTTAGAAGTTAGGAGCTGACCGTGAAAATTCGGAGTAGTAAAACCATTGTTACAATGACAAGCGCTGAGCCAGGTCTTAAAACTTGAAAATTTTAAAAAAAATTTCAATAAGTCACTCTTACAACGTGTGCACACGACTAAATTTACTAGTAAAAAAAGTATTATTAAATTCTAAGCCAATGATGTAGATTATTAACGTACCTGAGTTTATCATTATCGTTATCCAACATTCCCATTATTGTGTGGTCTAGAGTTCCTGGACCTATTTTTCAAAGTGATTTTCTGTCTCCATTTTACCGTTAAATAATTGATTTTTAATTGTTTGTGTGAAATAGCGTTGGGCAAATCAAATGTAATATATTTCCTTCAATATCATCATCATGGTTTTTATTATCAAATATGTATCCTTTCAACCTAAAAAACACATTTTATGCATTCGCTTCCACTCTCTTGGATATATTTTAATAAACATTTATAATAAAACGAAAATACTATAAAACCTTTATATACAAGTATGTCCTGTGAAGAGCCTGGTTATTCATTAAGTAATAGAATATTAGGCTTAGGTAAATGAGATATTTCATGGACGTCACCATTAACTATCATTTCATTATTTTCGATTTTATCTTTTTCGCTACATCCACTTAAAAGTATAATCTTATAATTTTTTTTTATTCGGGATAGCATGTATATTATATTGATGGATTACGGTCAACCGAAATCAATTGTTTTATCCAGAATGTCACTTGATGGTATAGGATAATAACAAGTGGGGTCGTATGCCGTAGTATCAGAAGTTGCAGACTGACTGACAAAGCTGAACCATCTGATCCCATTTGGTTGCTTGCCGCTTATATTATAACTTCAATTGACCGTACTAGTTTTACAGTTTTTAATAAAAATATAAGAGGTTATATATGAAACACCTAGAGAGAGATACTATACTAACGGATACATACAGAGAACGTGCTAACTCATAATTTTTTACAGCAATATTTTTATTCGTTAAAGTTTGTTTATAGTTTATCGCAACTAGTCATGGAAACTAAATAAATCGATGTACTTTTTTTTATTATAATTTATTTATTATTATTTTTATTATTATTTATATACTACTCATAATATATTAACCAACTAATATTTTCTATCCAAACTTATCTACCAATGATTTAAATTCAAACTCCTGTAATTAACGCACAATATTCAAGACAACGCTGTAAGAAAAATTGCAACGTTTTCGGTATGTGAAAGCCCTATTGCGTGTGGATTAATTATTGATATTCAATAGTTTATATTATAATGGAAACTCATGTGGTATATTATTAGCGAGATAAGTACAGAAGGCAACGACCATAGCATACAAGTTACGTTTTGGGTTTCAATGCCATCTCATGATGTGACCGGTCAGTTCAGATAGACGATTCGGGGAACGGAAAATCGTCATTTGTCGGGATGTTCTTAAATCAGTACGATCGCGACGCGTCGACAAAAAATTTTGGTATGAAGGGTGCAATGTTTACCGATACAATTGTATACCATAAAAGGAAAAATCGATAAGAAATGTGACGTGTATAGGTGGAACCGTACTTTACTATTAGTTTTTCCCATTTAAACTACACCTACACACAATATTTATCATTCATATAAAATCTAAAATAACAATACTTTGTTCTACAAGATTACCTTAAAATAGTTAGGTATTAAAAACAATCTTTTAAAGATGACTGAATTTATATAGGTAATATTCCTTTATGTCTACATTGTACGTAAGCCTCGGTCCTAATGTCTCATCTGGCCATCCCCATAAAAATCAAGATTAAACCGTTAAGTCTCAACTAAAAAAAATATTATGTCCCCATTTTTTATTTTTAAGAGAGTACCCTTTTTTAGATGTAAGTTTGATTTTATTATCAATAGAAAAGAGTATTTATTTTCGATGAAAAAAGATATAACACATGCTTGGAGGTGCTATCGCCTGGACCCCGAACCAACCCTTAAATACGGTCCTGGGTCCCAATCATTTTTTGACATTCAACTTGCTTGTAGAAAGTCAATTTGACGACCAATGAATTTATTTTCGATACCTAGTAAATACTAAATGTACGTATATGGTTGAATATAATAATTACTGAGTGCATCAATTGTATGAGTTGTACAATAATTGTATTAAAAAAAACATTGGAACATCGAAATGTCTACCAAAATATTATTCAAGTTTAACACGTTTTTTTCTCATAGTTTAAAAAGGCAATACTAGGTATATAAATTATATAAAGGTTGAAGGTACCGACGTGTTTGAGTTGAAAAAGATAGAGTTTGCCCCGTTTGACTGTATAATTACAACAGTCCCACGTGTACGCTTCGTCGCGAGAAAGCTGGTAGAGACTTCGAGTTGCTTCCGTCTAACACAAATATTTTTAGCGTCAAGTGCTGCCAGCAAGTACTTTCGCTTTCAATGGTCGTTGAACGCGCGTTTTCGTGCGAATCTTTAACGACATAATTAAGTATTACACAATGTTCCATATTAAGCAAACCGCTTCGACGTTATTGTACACCGCGTGGACATTTATCGCGTACGTTTACAACATTACAAGTAGTACCATATTCAGCACGTTCGAATTGAAATTTAATCAGCAACGTATTCGTATGTAGAACCAAATCTATGAACGCGTCTCGCAAAGCGATATTACACGAACTCGGGGGAATCGTGATTTTTACTTTTTAAACGACCGAACGCTATCGAACGCGCACGTTATCGCGGTCGAAGAATAAACATTTAACAATACAATAATTATCCGTTCACTTGTTCTTATTTTTTTTTTCCAATCCGTCGATAAGTCTTGTCTGAATCAAACAATTGCATTTTTCTTGTCCAGTCATTATCAAACGCATGAGTAAAGAATCGTTCGATAACAAATTTTTCGTCAAAAAACATGGTCTTCTAGTTATCTGCTCTGCCGTCGGCTGACATGTTCTGATTAATCGGGTGGTTTTTTTTTCAATTTTTACTAAACGTATACGTTTGTTTGATATTTTCAAATGTTCGCCGAACGTGATCGCTGAACTCGTCGTTTGCGGTTTTCGTTTTATAGCGGGTAAAAAAAACCTAGCCATTATTATAATACAGTACAGTATGTCCCAGAACTTCCCGTATCACCCATGAAGCATCTTCGTGGAAAATCAATACATTTAAAAATGCGGTTTTGATGCGGAAAATTTCGATCGAATGACATTCATTTTAAAATTTATCATGCAATTTAGTTTTTTAATCTTGAAGATAGTTACTTTTTGATTATATTTTTTAAAACCTTTTAAAAAAAAAAATATATCAAAATTGAGCGAAAATTGACCAAGAAAATCAAATTGAGTTTTTAATTTTGTAAGAATAATAAAATTGTATTAGAAAACACGAATGCATGCTTCAATCAATCTTGATGGAATGCGATTTCTTTTTTACTTAAATTTGTAAATATCTTATCACAAATGTAAGGCTTTCAGTAAAGATAAAAGAAAAATTAATTTTTGTTACTGGTAGTTTGTCCGCTATAATTCATAATAATACAAAAACAATTGTAAAGGGTTATTTAAAACCGTATTTTCCTATCATGTTGATTATTTGAGAACATTTTAAGATCGCAGAAGCTCAAAAAGTTCAACAATGTGTAGCCAAATAATGAAGGTCGCTTTGAATATTTACAAAAATATGTAATATTCTTGTATTTTGTTTTTATGTATTGAAACAATTTTTTTTTTTTTTGATCAACACTAAAGTTGATCAAAAAAATGGAAATGTCGAAAAACTTCTTTTAAGTAGATCATTTTAAACTAATTTTTATATAAAAATGATTGAATTTTTTTAAAAAAAAATGCTATTCAATTAAAATTTTGTTTCTCATCATTGAAAAAAAAACTGCATTTAAATAATATACTGAATTTCCACGGAAACACTATTAGTGTATACGGGAATTCTGGAACATGTACTGTGTAATATAATAATATGTACCTGTAAGGAATTACGAATTTTTTTATCACATAAATGTTTGCAAGGGTTACAATTAATGTTTAAGCTCACGCTACGACATGTTAATTATTTTTCTGGTTCTAATCCCTATATATACGCACGCATTGGTTTGGTATTCGCACAGAGGAAACTACAGATTTTTTTTTCTTAACGCACGACTGATCGTGTACTCATCGAGTGATAACGAGTGCGGATTTAAATTTGATCAATTAAAACGGATTTGTAATCACGCCGGTGAAACGACATCATAACCCACTCGCATACACAATAATAACATAGGAGCATACATACGTAACGTACAGTTGGTGGGCACTGTAAACGTACGTTATACACAATACGAAACCCGTAAGATTTCTTCGACGGCGCGTGTACATTTTTTTTTTTTTCCATCGTCCGACATAACGGTTATAACAGAATATTGTGAAGTAGTGTCCTTTGGACATCCCCTTCAATCGAGTCGTCCGTCCTTGTAATATTTTATCCATATTTCATATTGAATAAAATGTTTACGGGTTGTACAAAATCTGGTTTTGTTCATAATTAAAAAAAAAAAACAAAATATCGTACAAGCTGAATTCATCGGCCTCACCCGGGAGGTGTTTTTGGCTATTTCATGCTGTAGGGGGGAGGGGGTAGATACGTTTCCTCAGCCCTTTCCTCCCTCAGAATTTTGCAAATTGCTTTAAAATTGTTTTTTTTTTAAACCATACTAGTGCAAACCATGTAACAAATCGTACAAATTGATACGAATTGAGTATTAAATATTGGCATGGAAAAATCTGTGATTTTTTGATGTTGTAGGGAAGGGGTAGGATAATAGCGTACGAGATATTTTACTATTTTAGGTTAGAGAAATAGTTACTACCTTATATTAATATTAGTCTACAAAATTAGACTTTTTTGAATCATCCGGGTTGAATGTACATTTTTCAAAACCAATTTTTTGCGTCGATTTCGAAAATAGATTATATAATCTATTAAACCGTATAAGGGACACGCGTACATATTGTATTATTTCGATTCCGAGTAAAGCGAGGAGGAATACATGTACCTATGTTTGTTTCATTTCGTTTTTTTTTTTTTTTTACTCGCGTTTTCGCCGACCGACTTGGTAGTATTTTAAGTGTACAAAGTCATACGATACCTATATTAGTTATTGTATGCATATATATATTTTTTTTTATTTTTTACAGAAACACTGGCGTTATGTTATATTACTGCGTTGTTCGTCATATACTCGTTACTCATATACACACACATACACTCATACTCACGCACATACACACGCAGACACACAGTAACGCACACACACACTCATACTCAGACAAAGACACTCACACATGCACTCATACTCACGCGCACATACACACGCAGACACACAGTAACACACACACACACACACACACACATACACTCATACACAGACACTCACACATACACGCACATAATATATTTTTATACTTGCACTGCGGAAAATAACGTCGTTCCACGCCAAACGCGTCGGTAACCGTGTCGTCGTGAATTTCACGAAGAGCCACGGTCGCTCGTACACCTTTATAAATCGCATACGACACAGCACTTATTCACCCGTCTTCCCGTGTTCCTTCCGTCCTCTGCGCCCGCCTGTTACGTTGTTGCGACGTATATTTCATACGCACGTTGTCACATAATAACAATAATATTCCGTTTGTTTCCCGCGTGTTCCCATCCGTTCCGGCTGATAACGGTGTTGACGGGCGTACGGGTCGGATCGTGTTTCGAGCACGTCGAACGGTCGAATTGACGAATCTTCGACCGCGCTAACCGAGAAAACTACTGGACCGATTTGGCTGAAATTTTTTTTGGCTGAAACCTGACACTTTGCTAAAGGTTTTAGTAACACTTTTGTCAGTAAAAAAAGTTCATAAAAGTTTTTATACGCATTTTTCCACACATTGTGTTTTATCTAATTTTTTTTTTATTGATCTTTATAACAACCCGGCAACTGTTGCCACTAGTTACAAATTACAATTGGTAATAACAATTATTTACAAGTATGTATATTTATATGTCAGTATATCTATTTTTATTATGTGTTTGTATACCTACATTGTTAATCGCTATTATCTAGCATTAATAGCACATAGCTCACCGCACGTGGCATCAAAGTGGCCAATTCATCATCATGCCGAGAGCACCAAGAGCACGCATTGTCAGAAAAACTGCCAATGCAACTCGAATGTATAACAGAAGGCAAAAAGATAATTCACCAGAACGTTCTCAAACACTTGCACAGGACAAACGTAACGCTTTAAGTATGAAATCAGCGTTTAATTATCAATCCGAGATTGATTATTTAAATATTAAAGCGCTTCAAATTGGACGAATGACTATATTATGTCCTAAGTGCCATGCAAAAAAATGGAAAGATGAAACCCATGGACTTTGCTGCGCTGACGGTAAAGTTGTTTTACACCAATTTGAGGATCTTCCAGACCTAATTAAAAGTTTAATTGATAATTCTCACCCTCTATCAAAACATTTCTTTGATAATTCTAGACGGTATAACACTCTGTTTCAAATGACATCGTTTGGAGCAAACGAAATAAGTGAAGGGAACTTCATGCCCTCTTTTAAAATTCAGGATCAAGTGCATCATTTAATAGATAAATCACCTGTTCGAAATGAAAATGCATCTGATCCTTTTGAATTCTCAATTTTGCGTTCTTACGATAATAACCGATTACAAGAATTTGTAGAAATCAATTTACCAAAATTAGTAAATGATCAAAAATATGCTTTTAATGTTATTACAGAAAGCGTAATGAATCATCAAGAAAGAGTTTTTTTTTTAGATGCTCCGGGTGGTACAGGAAAAACATTCCTAATTAATTTGTTGTTGGCTCAAATTAGATCCTCAGGTAAAGTTGCATTAGCAGTATTCTTCAGCTGTAAAGGAACTTTTTACGTTTTTACCATAACCCCCAATCAGAGCAAAATTTTTTATGGTCCACTGATAAATGTTTTAACTATTTTTGATGATCACTGTGAAAACCGGTAGGAGTTCCGGAAAACATAAATTCAATACCTTTGTCCTCTTTGATAAAATATATATACTCGTATACATGCATCAGTTACCATGGCAAAGAAAGCATAGATATCGACTAACTGAAATAACAATATCACTGCGCAAGTACTGTGTAGATCATATTAACAAGTTTATGTTTTTCGTTGTGTCGGGAAACTAGAAGAGAACACACATTTCAAGACACCGAGTGCTACTTGTTTCCCGCACGAAAAATGTCGAGAGCATTTATGTTGTTTTTCACGTTTATATTTCGAGTGTTATTCAACTTCAGGGACCAAAATGTTTTAAAAAATAACCTCCACAGACGTGATGCGCCCGGGGAAAACTATGACGCAGAAGAATCGCAGTCCATGCAGCAGGCCGAAGACCATATAAGAAGACATCTCGAAAAGTTGTCCACGTTGAAACAACGGAACATACACAAGAGTATATGGTCTCGCGCCCCATGCGCAGTTCCGAGCGGTCTAGGGATCAAACCCGATTGTTCGAACTTGGTTGAAGAGTACCAAAAGGCTATTTTGACATTGAAAGTAAGTGAAAAAAGTAACGAAAGATAAAAAAATGTGCTAAACTCCTGGGTTGGGGGTATATTCGGCTGTGTAGTACGGAGTTAGTCCTGTTAGTTCCGGGGTCGCTCGGGAAACGCTCGATGGAAAGCTAACTGAGGCGTTCTCTACTTCAACTGGTGTAAGTCGGTTACCAAGACCAAGTTTGCTCATCACTAATATAGAGTTCGATTGTCGACCGCGATTAAAGTCTCTTGCAATTTTCTCGCCATTTTTCACTACTTTTCGAAAAACTGTTGAGAGGTGTTCAAAAAATTACCCTCTCCGAAGTGTCAACCAGACACATATTCCTATCAACATTCTCCGATCGAAAATCGTGCGCGCAGAGACAAAGAAAAACACACACTGCACACATGATGAAATACCAAAACATTCTTGGTTTCGCCCTGAAAAATAGAAAAAAAATCTCTCAACAGTTTTGGGTAAACGTGTATTAAACTGCCGTATTGTGTACGACATTATATACAATCGCACGTTTCGCATAATATTACATTTATATCGTAATTATACACCAGGACGAATTATGTAATAATAATTGCGTTTTGGCCGCGTTAAAGGGACAATGCGACGAGAAGTCGAGGATGATCATTCACAGAAACGAAGAGTTGAGAAGATTGAAGTGCGTCCTGATGCGAACGCAACGGTCGGACGAAAACTCGAAACGAACGTTGTGCGCGCTCGAAGCCGAGTGCAGGAAATACGCTCAGAGCCAGTTGGGCGCCACGAGGACGGCCAGGTCACAAGAGTACACGATCAAGGGCTACGAGAAGTTGTGTAGCCACCTGGTGGCCGAGCTGGAAAACACCATCGGCAAACACAAAGTGAAACCGTTGGCGTCGCACACGTTGCTCGGATTCGTTAGCCACACGCTGAGTAAAGTCGTCGAGGTATGTGTGTATATACATCAGTAGTACGGGGATCTCGGTGAATGGGTCACCGGACGTATATATTTTCGAAGCTGAAAAAATGTCGTCTTTGCAGGTCAAAAGATATTTGGATACACGTGGACACGGACTGGATTGGCCCAGCCTAATACCGTACGACGACTGTCACATCCGGGAACCGTCGACGAGCGTCTCTTACGTCGGCGTCCGGGCGGACTCCTCGGGCAGCGAGTCGGTAGGCACGCAGACGGACTCACCGGTCGGCGAGTCGGTAAGTGTGCAGACGGACTCATCGGTCGGCGAGTCGGTAAGTGTGCAGACGGACTCATCGGTTGGCGAGTCGGTCGGCGTGCAGACCGACTCCTCGGTCCGTTCGCAGACGGAGAACTTGGTCGGTGGGTCGATAGGCGTACAGACCGACTCCTCGGTCGGCGAGTCGATAGCTGTCCAGACTGACTTCGCAGTCGGCGAGTCGGTCGGCGTGCAGACGAACACGTGTTTCCACCAGACAGTAGGTGTTCAGACGCACTTTGGCGGCGAAGATGATCCAAGCGAAACTGCTAATGGCCAAGAGGATTACGCGCCCATGCAAGGTATATATCACCTTCATGTATTTCCGGTTCAAACGGGGCGAGCAGCAAATATATACATTTATAATATCGTCTTTATTGCACAAAACTTGAACTTTGGCTGGTAACTTTGGGCGGCAAACTTCACGGTCATCCGTCCATCGAATAAAACATAATATTATAAATTTCGTCGACGATTATAATAAAGCGTTTGTCGTTTTTCTTCTTCACACCGTTACACTGCAGATATCGTCGCTGAACTCTTGAACAAGTTTGGACACGACACACGCTGGACAACGAGCCACTACAAACTAGACGTACTGCTGGTAAAAGTCCAGACTCACGGGTTTCAATCGCTCTTGTTCCCAGAACTAGCGTTTTTACATAGGAAAATCGGTGCATATAGTGCGAAGCTTTTCGAAAAGTAATGTACACCTACTGCTCGGCTAGTAATTATTTATCGACATCTTCAGCCGTAATAATTTTGCTCTGTTGTATATACGTATTGCACGACGTTTCTGTATCGTCGTCGAAGGCATAATGCGTCTTATAAATTAATAATCACGATCGTCGCCGAGACCCACAATGTTGTGTATCGGTTTCGTTGTCCGATTACAGAAAGGGATTATCGTATTAAAAATAAATATTGACCACGCCCTCTCTCTATCTCTATTGTTTAGCCATTTGCACAAAAACCGTATTTTAACTTAACTGTGTACGATCGTCAATCGCATCACCTCACCGGTAATGCAGAGCATACTGAAGAATAGGTTCCCACACGAGATAAGGCAGGTAAAAACCATCCATCGGTAAAAATACGCGAGTTCCGACACGATTATAAATAAACCGGTGCATAAGTAGGGACTAAGAAAAATACATTTAATATATTATAAAAATTCCTATATAAATAAAATAATTATTTCAAACACAAATTTCCTTCTCACTGATTATTCAGACTTAGGACTGACAACTTGACACCACTTGTGTACCTGGTTTAGTATAGGTGCAGGTTTGGTTAAAATTAGATTGTTTTTGTGTTTTATTAAATGTTAAAAAATATAGAATATGGAACATGATTATTGATGACATGGACATATCTAATAAGTGTATAAAATAATGATTACATTTGATGTGGCTTGTTATAGTTATTACGAAAACTGAAAGGCTCCACGTAATCGTATAGTTAAAGATCAAATAAAATATTATCTATTGTTTCAAAATGTTTCGATCTTATTTTCTTGTACGCGTGCACTGTATGCTGTACATAATGTAATTGTAATACAGTGTTTAATACTTTTGGGTTTACGTATATAGGTACACCCCACTGTTGGATTTAGCTAAAACGAGATTCTCGTCCTTAAGGTCAAATACAATAAGATTCAAGTATGATATTGTTCATATTTTCTCAACGCTAGATACGGTCTTGGAAATTAAAAACAAAGAACTGGCTTCACTAAGTGAGTACAATTGCTTGACACAGACAATTATTTACATAATACGACGACCCATTAATTATGAAGCGTAATTTTTCATCCATGCTTACACCCTATTTTGACCGTAAGTTTACTTAAATTTTGATTTTATTTTCTAAATGTTCAAGTTACCATAAGTCCTATGTTTTTCATAACTTTTTTTTCGAAACGGAAATGCCCTTTTTTCACCGTGGTATTTCATTGAGGTAATTTTTCTGTGAATTTTGATTTATCGAAATCGTAGTTCTAACTAGTAGTTTTGTAGGTTTTGATTCATTCTAATTGAAGTATTAAAGCAAATAGTCTTATTATACCTAATATTATTATATTAATTGTAATTACATTTGATCGCTAATTGCTACTGATTTGAGATTACAAGACTGTAATATTTTACATAAATTATTTTAAATTTTAATATTTCGAAAAGTATTCGTCCGAGTTTTTACTTCGTTACATTAAGAATTCCAGAAAAACTAACTTTTTTGCGTAAAAAATATTGTGTTTTCAATCGAAAAACAAAGTTTGTAGAGTCATTAGACTAACATTGGAATGATGAAACTGTTATAGAAAGTAAAAATGTTATGGTAACATAAAAAAAATTCCAATTTTAAGTAGTTTTACGGCCAAATAATGAGGTGAGCATGGTTAGAATATCACCCCTTCATAATATATTGTAGACGCATACGACCATTGGGTATAGGTACTAAAAATGTTCTTCGTTACAGAAACTAATTTTACTAAGAATCGAAATAAATTCAAGACGTTATTAGATGAACAGACCCAAAAACGAATTTCCGCGGAAAATAAAATTTTAGAAATTAGAGCTACGAATGAACGATTGATGAAAAGGAACCGTCCGTGACACTTTATACTAGTAGGAATAGTTATTAGGGTTTTTGTTGAACAATTTAACGTACGGTAAGTCGCATTGATTCAATATTCAATAGAATTGTAAAGCGTGTGATTGTCTCATAAAAACAGTGAAAATGTTGTGAGATGTGAACAAAAAATATAATTAAAGTAGGCAATAGAATAACCAATAATTGGTTTCATAGTTTCGCCCGGTCCCCGTTGTGACGTGACGGCGAACCCACTTCACAACGTGGACCAAGTCGATAGTTGCAAGCTAACGTGAGTTTAGAAAAAAAGGATACAGTTAAGTCTTAGACGATCACATACACAATACGTGCATAATAATTAACGATCTTAATGTTATGCTTTGTTTACACGTGACGAGTACTCGGCCGAGAGAGTCAACTCGTCCGAGCACTGTCCCGTGTGAACTCAAGGAACCAGTACTCGGCCAATTCCGGTACTAGACCGAGCAGCATAACGAGTGACACGGCCGAGTACTCTTCACGTGTAAACAAGGCATTAGATATTATAATTTTCCAACAAATTGGTTAAAATAAGATGATTTTCATTTCTTCTCTGACACATATGATGGGTCTGTGTTTTGTTTGTAAACTTGTCCCGTTTCATCAGTGTCTCACTACTGCAGTAACTATCTCTGATGTCGGTGTACCTATAATATTATGTAGCCCATACTGTTGATGAAAAGTTAATCAAATTCATGCTAAAATAGTTATTGTTAATTAATAACCTAGCTGTACCCGTTTTCCTTATTTTCAAAACTTTCATTAGCTTCAACTATGAAACAACTATGAAACCAATTATTAAGAGGACATGTTACTAGTAGGTTTTTACAATTATTGACCCACTGTATAGAACTTAAAGTTAATAACATTATCTGTGTCTTCTCGTGAGATTTTTACGATTAAATTGTAATTTTCAAGCTAATTATGTAATTATATAAATTATGTAATTATGTAAAATATAACACTTTAAAAAAGCTCATAATTCGCTTGAAAATTGCAATTTAATCGTAAAAATCTCACGAGAAGACACGGATAATGTTATTAACTTTAAGTTCTATACAGTGGGTCAATTTACTTGAATATTAATGATAACCGTGCACACAACATTACTTCTATTGAAAGTAGATTTGCTACGTTGTATATATGTTCCTTCAAATGGACGTGACGCCCTTTCATGTGTTGTGAACGTCTTACAAACGTACATTTTGAGTAAATTCGAGTTCAGTAGTTCAAATGTAGCGTTGTTACCTATTATGTAGTAATATTGCAGTTAACGTAGGCTTTAACTAAATTTATATTATTACCATTTAAAAAGCTCATAACTCGCTCAAAAGTAAAAATACTTTAAAAAGCCTATTATGTTCTTAACTTTTATCTGATAATATGTCAGTTTACTCCAGTATTAAATCTAACAACACTTCATTTCAACTACTCAACGCTAATTTCATTGGTTGAACGTTTGTAAGGCGAAGACAACACATTCGGGCGTGGCGTCCTCTTGATGGCTTTTTAATTTCAATATACTTTAAAATGTTCACATAACAACCAGTATCATAAAATGATTACTTTGACATTTTACAGAAATTTAAAATTTAAAAGTAAGATTTAAAGTTAATTTAATAAATAAATGTAAAGTATAACAATGAATTGTGAACATTTATTTTAATATTTGGTGAAAAAATAGTATTATTTAATTGACATGTACCTGCGCTTTATTGTTATATTGTTTCTATAAGTTTAGATGGCCAAATCGTCAAAACAAATGATTAAAATGTCAAATGACTAATTGCAGTTAATAACCACCAAAATGAATATATAAAATAGACCATGAATCTAGTTTTAAATCTAAATCTCATGCTCATTCAAATTGGTTTATAATATATTGCTCACAACTATTTTAAATGTTTCGTTTTATTTTTTGAATAAATTTTTTTTTTTATTAAATTTAAGTCCACGGCAGCTATGGCCACTGGACTGATATAGATTACATATTTACATAATTACATTATACGATTTTACAATTTTTAAATTTTGTTAGTTCATTTTGGGTTGTTAATAAATTCTATTATACTTATAACATTGTACGGGTTCAGTGACTCGGAGAGCTGGTCGGGCAGGTTGGCTTCCTTTATTTCCTTGTCATAGCTTTGGCAGTCAGTCAGGATGTGTTTAATATAGGTAGTTAGGGGAACACCGCAGCAGGTACAGATTGGAGGGTCTTCTTTTTTCATAAAATGTTGATGTGTTATGTGGGTGTGTCCTATCCTATGGCGTGTGACTGAGGTTTCCTTTGAATAAAATTATAAATTATTATTTGTGTTATGCTATTTTTTTACTATGTGTTTTATTCAATTAATAGTTATATTCACCGATTTATCTAAACATTCGAACAGTACCAGGTATTAATTTGATTATGTTGTGATTGTCATACATGCGAATTCTGTATCTATAAACCGGTCTCGCCATAGTTATGGTAATTTATTATATTATTATCAGTTGTTGTTCTTGTTATCTTGAGTCAGTGTCGAATCACTCTTCGTGATCGTACGGCTTTAATCATAATAAACACTAGTTTACAGTCCATATACGATTACATTTATATTCGAATATTAACAAAAAATATTCACGAGAGAAGAATCCCTTTTTCCTCACTTTTCAATAGTGGTGATACGTTGTTTTGTTTCCACACAGCAAACTTAAAAAATATGTATAATCATATGTCAAGCATGAGAAAAACATTCAAAATAATACACAATTATTAAAATAATCTAAGACCACAATGTTTATACACCAATGAAAAATATTGAAAATAATTTTTGAAATATATTTTCTAAATATCAAACCGTATTGTAAAAGAAAAAAGTATAAGTGCTACAAACTATAAGTGTTGTAGAAATGTCAAAACTGTGAAACAACACTCGATTATTGTGTATGAAAAGTATTAGACCCTAGAGTTAAACATTATCATATTACTGACGGTTATATTGCATTTTTCATAATAATCTAATTGTCGTTCGACGTGGACAATGTTTTGGTCGACGATTATTGGAAATGCTGTAGGCAAGCAAAATTATTTTTGAAATTCTCGTTATATAGTTTCTCGTCGTTTCCAGTTTTGCTCAAATAATTGTTTTTAAACAATCACTGTTTAAATCTGATTCACGTACAGCGGGAGCTTTACTCCAAAACTCTCTATCGACTAGTCTTTCAGCTGTAATTGCGTTGCTGTCTTCTTCTCCGAATCATTGCTGCGGTACGGTAAGGTTCGTATAAAATAAATGGTTTTGAAAATCGAATCTTCAACAACTCCATAGTTACAGTTGTAGACGCAATAATATACGTTTACTTCGAATTGGATTCCTTCGATGCATAAGGCAACGAATTTTGTTGTTCACCGACCGACAGTTATTCCGTTTTACGCGTAAGCGGGTGTAATATTTCACTTGAATCTTCGCAACGTGATTGTGCACCATGCTCATATGTAATATAGTGTGTCTCACCGATATATATTTACATGGACCGATACCTCCCGTGTTAATAAAGATTAATCAAATGCTATTTTTTTTTTTTTTTTTATAAACATTCCAGGGAAATGGCAATTTTGTTGAAAATAGTATGGTAAATATAAGTGTATTATTAACGATGTTAAAAAATTTTACGACTTTTATAGATTTTGGAGATAGCCATTTTAAAGAGCTTATTTTTCTGAAAATGTTGAATAATAATAAAATGAACAGTGATTCTCAAAGGAAAAATGACGAGGTGATAAAAATTTAGATTATTTCTTTGTAAAACATCTTGGTTGCAGTATAGGGATTAGGGAGTCCTTGGTGAACCATCCAGTTTCGTCTAATCTGTAAGCACTATACAGTCATTGTAACATGGTATAAGAGCAATGAGAAAAGAGAGTATACATTTGATTTTCTAATGAAATCGATGTTTTGAAACAATTTATTTCAATCAAAACTATGGCAAATTGTATACATTGTAAAGATATAGTGTTGTACTAAGCATTTAGTAGTTCTGACTTTAGTATTTGGTGGGAAAACAATAATTTTGACGCACTGAAAATTGTTTTGAAACTCACAATTTCAACGGGTAAGGGGTATGAATTATTTTTTGTACTCACCTAAGTTTTTTGTTTCGAATTGTTTTTTAATTCAACTGAAATCACTCACACTTTGATAGTTACATTATTAGGAAGTAAGTTTCAAAATTGTAATAAAAAAAACAGTTCAAATATGCGTAATACATTCATTTTTATTGTTCGAATTGATAATATGCGTGCAACAGTGTGATGGAATTTATGTAGGGTTACTTACTTGGGTATTTACTATTTTAATATCGTGAGTTGAACCATGTGTTTCCAAATTACCTACTTTATTTGTACTTCAGATATGCCACCGAAAACGGCCCAATCACTTTTACATGATAGTTTAGCTGCTCTGTAAATATCTGAAAACTGCGGTGCAGCGATGAATTTGCATTTGATATGGATAAGATATTAGAACATACATAAGTACACAAATACATATATACTTACATCCATCAAAAATGCATGCATACACATACATACATACTTACATACATACTTACATACTACATACATACATACATCATACATACATACATACATACATACATACATACATACATACATACATACATACATACATACATACATACATACATACATACATACATACATACATACATACATACTTACATACATACATACTTACATAAAAACTTATATACATATATACACTCATTCATACACATACACGTCATATATGATTCAATAGAAAGGTAAAAAGTCACTGTAAGTCACGTTAAATTCACGAAAAAATCAAAGAATTAAATAATACATGTCATGATTAAATTTTTCTACACTTTATTGGACATAAAATATTAGCTGTTTACATTATTTAGAGTTTTGAAGAGTAATGAAATTTTTCAAACATATTCGTAGTTGGATAAATAAAATAATAATTCATAAACTTAAGCTCATCAAATGTATCACCGAATACAGCTGTTGGTACATCATTATTTAGAGTGTCAGTCAATAGAAAACTGTATTCAGCAAAATAACCACGGATGGAATAACCTCTTGGAACGTTCAAAATCTTCAACATTTCATCTACTTTTTTAAGAAGAATTTTGTCTTTATTTGGTGTGTACATGAGTACATCGGGTTTTCCTCGTAATATATTTTTTTTCATGCCATGGTAAAAAAATTTGAAACGACGTAAATGTGACCAAATACTATTGACTAGATGAATGGTTAATGGTAGTCTTGGTTTGCTGTTCGAATGCGAGTCGAGTAACAGAGCTTTGATCGCGCTGAGCATAAGATACCCGTCTTTTGCCGAGTGCGACAGGAGAACATCTGCCGCTATGTTGTTGAATGCCACAATGTTAATGTAATTGTTCCGTATTTGGTACGATTTTAATAAATCGTTCAACGAAAGCGAGACTCTCAATGGCCGTCGTGTTGCTTCCAATTCACTCAACTGAGTCCTTCTTGGCGATGCGGCTGCAGCCTGAAAATGAATTAATGACCACAACGTATATGATGATTAACGGTGACCAATGGGCGTTGTACGAACATATTCCAGCACGACGGTAATGGCGTGAGTCTAAGTAAAAAGAAAAAAAAGGGTACAAGACTCCTAGATTGGTTGAGACTCCACGGTCGGGTGAGTTACAGGGATGAGTAAATTATACTGATGTATTGGTCTTAAAAATTTGAAACTACTGTACCATTGCTTTCAAAAACACGATTCCGGGTGAAAAGGATCGGGGGGATCAGTTTATAATGTTTGTAGTTATCAAAAAAAGCGAAACGATTATTTAAAACAGGAATCTTTAAATATAGGCGGTAGTCTTGACCGTCATTTTATCTATTTTATCTAAAATTTAAATAACTTTAAAAGTACAAAATTAGTTGAAACTTTTTGAAGTGTATCGATCTCTATTAAGTCTCTTCGATTATTATAATGTGAGTAGAAGACTATTATCGCGTGGAAAAATAAATATTTCAATCAAGACGTACAATGTTATGTAAGCTAGTTTTATGATATTAATATGTAATTTTAAAAGTTTGATGATTAATGATCATGATTATGACGACCACGTACGACAACCGACGACGCGGTCGAGCAACGGGCGGCGGCAGGTCGGCGACTAAGACCAAGCATAATATTATAATATATATCCTAACAAGATTACATCGTCGAACTCCGTGTAAAAAATTGCCAAGTCAAAAAAAGATTTCAGTCATTTACAAGACGTTTAAGCACTTTATAAAGCGGTGATATCTAGAATAAATGCTAAGTATATTGAATTTAAAAAAGGTGCAATTGTATTCTGTCTCAATAATTTATTGACTTTGCGAGAATAAACATGTCCGTTCGAATAACTTACTAGGATATCGTAATTTATTCAAAAATATGTATTGTCAAAATAAACTAGTAAATAAATTATTGATCAATGTTTTTTCAGTTTAATTTACTTAACGTTTATTAAATAAATCACATATTTATAGCGCTTAAAGTTTAATAGTTTTATGGATGACTGAAGTTTTTTTATGATTTGGCAATTTTTTACAAGGAGTTCAACATTTTTTTGCATTATCATGACATAAGTATTTCGATAATTTCTTTATACTTACACATGTGACCGTCGTTCGACAATGTTAACAACGTCAGAACCTGCTAACCCAGTGCTTGGAAGGGCACATTTGGGCAGCATGGTGTCTTATATTCGACAGGGTGTTCCATCGAAACTTATGCTGAGCGATATCTCCATTTTTAATAGAGCTAATTAAATTCCGTTTCTTTTTACATTTAAAAAAATTATTTTTATTTTATAACTTTATAAATTTTGAAGATTGCCTATTATATAGGCCTAATTTATAGGGCTTATTTTTTTGAAAATGTTGACAGTTCCACTTTTAATTTTTATTAACATCCTGATTTTTTAATAATTTTTCTAGTTTACAATAAAATAGTCTATGCACTATTAAGACAATTAATAATAATATCATTATCAGCAAACCTTATAGGAAAAATGACGAGGGGATAATAATTTACATTATTTTTTAAAAGTAAAATTTTTTTAAAAAATCATGAATCTAAAGAAAAGTAAATGTTGAACCGTCTAGTAAATGAAGTCCTATTCAATCGCTATCTTTGAATTTCACAAAACCTTATTATAAAATAAAAAGTTAATTTTTTAATTTCATACTCACCTATATTTACCAAACTATTGTCCACGAAATTGACATTACCCAGTAATGCTCATGAAAAAAACAGAATTTTATTATCTCTAATAAGACGGGAAATATCGCTGTGTATACGCGAAAGTGTAGAATACAGTATCTTTTTGCCTTAAAAATTGTTTGGCTCTTATAATCAACAAAAGTTTTCAAAAATTACAAAAGAAATATCTGCATATCCAGATCTATTGATACTACAAATGAACTAGTATGTTCATTTATTAACTCTGCATGTCCGGCTAAAGAAAATCTGTACATTTGTACATATTCAATCAACAAACTCTGAACATTTTAATATACTACGGTTATAAACTTTTAACTTTTTTTTTTTTTACTTAGCTTCGTGCTACTATACCGTGGTGCTGGATAAGTATATTACGTACTTTTAACTCACTGATTTTTATACTTCATGGTGATGGAGAAAAATTAGTTACAATTTAATAAAACTAAAATCATGTGTATAATGTATGCAGTTTGATATAATAAAAATAAAAATAAGTGTAACACATCAAGGTCAAACCAATAAATTCCTCTCAACACTCAAAGTATCTAAATTGTGGTCCATGTTCAAATATACCCTGCTACTTTTTATGTTTCATAAAATTAAAAAAAAGAATGGCTGATATCCCGCCAAGAACACTCTGCCCAACTGCGTGTAAAAAAACTCAAAGTATAAATAAAGCCTGATCCAAAAGTTGTGATATAATTTTATAGCTATGTCTTTGAATTATAGATACACATTTTGTTAATATATTGCGCCTATTATTGAACTTTGATCGGTGACTTGAGGTAGAATTTTAAAATAGAGCATTTGCATTCTGTGTGGAGTACCTACGCGTATAATTATGTGACATATTATTTGCTCTACCATAGTGGAAATAATGGAACAAGAGTTTTAAATTAACCAAAATAAGTTATATTTTATAAACAAACATACTGGCTACTATCAAATATTAATCCATATCAGAAGTGGCCAACCTAATTAAATACTGTGCCAAGAAAAAAAAAAAAAAACAGAACAAATGTACGTTCATTATAAATTAAACTTGTTTAAATTTACAATTGCTTGGTAAAATCATCGCTATATGATAATTATTATAAGCGGACACTTCCTTTGCGGCGGTTATAAATCACAATAAAACAATACGTTATGACAATAATTAACAATATTATCAATGTTATTTTGACACGATTTTTGCGCAATAAAATAACTACGAATTTTACGAGATGAATAATATCATTTTAAAAGTTAAGTCCTCCCAGTCAAAATATATGTTATTCTCTCTGACGCTAGCGTACCAATAAATGATAAAAAATTCAAATGTAACACGAGAGGTACACGTGTTGGAGGTTGGCCAACCCTTGTCTAGATGATGTTACGATCACCGGGTGTTTATTAGGGCGATACTGGGGATGATTAGATAAGCCGACTGAACGTTATGGACCGTCCGTACATTTCAAGATATTATTAGAATCATGTACAGTGTGAATACCGTGCAATTACTTGGTTGAAGCAAAGATTGTCCTGCACATAACCGGATGCGTGGCACAATGCAGTTTTCGCTAGAACCGCCGTGGGTTTGAGTTACATGCGGATTATCATTCGAAATATGTTGACATCAAACATATTGTACGACGGTGAAAAAAAAAACCGTAATTTATTGTGTAAATATAAGAAGAAAAAAGCTATTAAAAAATAAAATTACAGTACCTGAATAATTATTTCACGATATCTTCCGTATCTAGGTTTAGACTAAAAATACCAAACACAACTCTTTGTACAAATAATAATCACGTATTAAAATAATTACAAGTATATTTTCAAGTGTTATTTTCAATAAAAAGAAAAATTAAAAACATTTTCAAAAAAGTAAACATATTCGACCATAACCCGTTATTCAATTCACTTTTGGCAAACAACCGAAAAATATTTCAACCAACCGTTCGGTCTGAGAAAGTATTATTATAGTTATATATCGTTATACAGTTGAAATCCATTACATTTATAAATGAACCAATGGGTACCATTTCGACTAAATGCAGAGTTTGTAAAATGTACTCCTACATTGTTATGTCACGCATTTCTTATCTACTACTTCTTCCAAAAATACGAATACATTGGGAATAATATAAATTATGTTAAAAAAATATGACTATTATTTTTTTTTAATTTTAAAATAACTTGATTTATCTTAATAAATCTATATATAAGACGCAAAATATTTTCGAATTTAAGTACAACACGGATTCGAAAAAAAAAAAACTTTTGACATACTACTGAATTTACTAGAAATTAAAATGAATAATGATTTATTACCATGACAGCTTTGTAATATTCATCTTCTAGGTATTGTGGCGAATTCTATAACAATAAATATTAATAAATAAATATATCAATTGTCACACAACATTAATGTACCCGAGTAATTAAAAAAATAAATATCAATTTACCTTGTTTATCCCAGTTTTCCATTCCTTTATTACAAGATCTTGGGACTCAGAACCTCCGATATTCTTATACTTTAAACGTTATAAAAATGTAATTTGATTAATAAAAAAATTATCTTTAAATTTTTATCATAATACATTTTATGTAGTGGGTTTAAAGTAAGACCTACAAAAATACAAATTCATAAAAAATGACATACATACAATAGATTGTAAAATTATGTCCGTTGGAGAACACTTAATTTATTTATTTTTACATTAAACTTATAAGTACTCACTGTTAAATCAACTAATCCATTTTCCAATAAATACTTCATAAATTCCATCTCATCAACCATTTTATGAATTCTGGAAGGCTCAGTGATAAAATTACTTAAATTATGCAAAGGAGACAAATCTTTTCGTGAAAACTTCCTGTTGAGGATCGACAATTGGCCTTAAACGAACTTGAGTCTGTCTCTTAAAGTATCATCTGTGTAGTTAGCATGTTCTATTGGATCGTATGTTCCGGGATCACCTTGCTTGTTTAGTAATTTTAAACTATTTTTAAAAATATCCACTTGTTGTTTTATATGGCTTGTAGGGTTTTTAAGCGGAATTTCGTTTATCGATATAAAAAAAATTGTCACATGTAATAAAAGATCAATATTATGATGATTGTTGAATAGATAACCAAGGGCACTAAAATCGTGACCTTCTTCGAAACTAATGACACTTAAATCTTGCTTAGTTAATTCTGTTCCTGGTGAAACTCCATCCAATTTTGTGATCACTAACGTGCAAAACGTCCAAAGTTGAAGAACGACATCGTTATAGATCGAATCTGCTAAAATTCTCTCTATCACCTTCAGGGAACCATTGTAATTATTGAGAAATTCTTGAACCGTAATTGATGAAAAGTTAACTTTATTGTCTACTTCCAGTGCGTCGTTGTATTCCTTTAAAACTGGATCTATAATTTCCTGGTGTAAATTTAGCGACTCAATTATGCTGGCGGTTTTTTCTCTTTGTAATTCCGTTGTATTTCTGAGATCTGGTAAAGTAAGACTCTGCACCGTGACAAAAACCACGGAAAATATTTGTACCCATTTCATCATTGCGCGTGTGTTACGAACGTTAACAAATTGCATTATGAGTAGAACAACCGTAAGCTCAATAATATCGCGGAGTTTTGTTTGTTACACTCGTTCAACGCGTTACGTAAATATTTAAATATTATGAGACGAAGCGTGACCCAGATGAGTCATCATATAAAGGCAAGGTTTTTGTTGTTAGAGATGAGTAAGCTCCTATACACATGCCACATATAACTGTACACATATCAATAATATCATAAACAATATCTTAAACAATAAGATTTATTGATTTTTGATAGTATTTGCATTCGACCCGCCACTCAATATATAATGATTTATGGATACCAATAAATTGTATTTACGATCCAATCGATATGAACAAATATTTCGATTCGTCGTTGAACCTAAACGGCATACACTTCGTTGTGTGTCATGCTTTCGATTACATCACCGTGTAAAAAAATATCACCCCAAGTGTGGTGGATTAGATGTATAACAATTATCAAATATTATATCAGTCGTCTCGAATGGTATAAAACCTTCCCTTCACAGTGTTAAGCATAATACTTAATAATTCCTTGACAGTTTGCACCGTACCAGAAATCGGATCAACTGCAATCCACTGCAAAATCATATATATTATATTAGCCTTACTACAAACATGTTCTATCAACGTGGTGGTGTATAGTGTATCATCAATAAACAAATGTTAAATCCGACATCATAACGTAACGCAGTAGAACATTGTTTCCCAACTTGGGGGGGGCGTGTAAATATTTCTGGGGAGGCGTAAGCAGTCATTATAAAATACAGTTTTTATTTATTAAATTATTCCTAATTTAAAATGTAGGGAAAATTTGAAAAATTAATAACTACCGATTATTGAGTATTGATAAAGAGACAGTAATATAATTAATAAAGATATTGATTAAGTATTGATATATACTAAGTATTGATAGTGTTGCCAGCCTACACATTAATAAATCGTAAATCTATACTATATATAAAATTGTAAGGGTTTTTCTTCGACCGCGCTAACCGAGAAAACTACTGGACCGATTTGGCTGAAATTTTTTTTGGCTGAAACCTGACACTTTGCTGAAGGTTTTAGTAACACTTTTGTCAGTAAAAAAAGTTCATAAAAGTTTTTATACGAATTTTTCCACACATAGTGTTTTATCTAATTTTTTTTTTATTGATCTTTATAACAACCCGGCAACTGTTGCCATTAGTTACAAATTACAATTGGTAATAACAATTATTTACAAGTATGTATATTTATATGTCAGTATATCTATTTTTATTATGTGTTTGTATACCTACATTGTTAATCGCTATTATCTAGCATTAATAGCACATAGCTCACCACACGTGGCATCACGGGCTCAGTCTGAGCTTGGTAGGCGTCGAGTGTGGTTATTTGCTATACGCTCATTACGAGCATAATTTGTGCTTAGTTTTTTCACCTACTTTTTGATTATTTTTATAAAGGTATATTGGGCATGCTAATACAGTTAAATTTCGGGTAAGTGGCCAATTCATCATCATGCCGAGAGCGCCAAGAGCACGCATTGGCAGAAAAACTGCCAATGCAACTCGAATGTATAACAGAAGGCAAAAAGATAATTCACCAGAACGTTCTCAAACACTTGCACAGGACAAACGTAACGCTTTAAGTATGAAATCAGCGTTTAATTATCAATCCGAGATTGATTATTTAAATATTAAAGCGCTTCAAATTGGACGAATGACTATATTATGTCCTAAGTGCCATGCAAAAAAATGGAAAGATGAAACCCATGGACTTTGCTGCGCTGACGGTAAAGTTGTTTTACACCAATTTGAGGATCTTCCAGACCTAATTAAAAGTTTAATTGATAATTCTCACCCTCTATCAAAACATTTCTTTGATAATTCTAGACGGTATAACACTCTGTTTCAAATGACATCGTTTGGAGCAAACGAAATAAGTGAAGGGAACTTCATGCCCTCTTTTAAAATTCAGGGTCAAGTGCATCATTTAATAGGTAGTTTATTACCCGAAATTGGAAATAATGCTAAATTTTTACAAATATATTTTATGTCAGAGTCGGATCAAATATCTATTCGAACAAATATGATTCCAAATTTAAAAAGAGGTCTCATTGAATCATTGCAAACAGTTTTGCGTGAAAATAATCACCTCATACAGAGCTTTAGATCTAATCTGGAGTCGAGGTCTTTTGATGAGTTGCAGAACTTTAAGTTAATTATTCATGCTGACAGAGTTCCTCAAGATGAACACAGAGGTCAATATAATGCACCTACCATCGATGAAGTAGCTGTATTATTAGTTAATGAAGATAAAGGTCCCAGAGATATAGTTTTCTTTTTTGGTACAGGAAAAACATTCCTAATTAATTTGTTGTTGGCTCCAATTAGATCCTCAGGTAAAGTTGCATTAGCAGTAGCTTCATCTGGTATAGCAGCAACTCTCCTTAGTGGCGGCAGAACTGCTCACTCGACTTTCAAGTTACCGTTAAATGTATTATTTGATACAGAATACGTTTGTCCGATTCGTAAAAATGGCCCTCTTGGAAAAATTCTTCAAGAAACCTCATTCGTTGTGTGGGATGAGTGTACAATGAGTCACAGATCACATATCGAAGCAATTGATCGAACATTGAAAGATCTTAGGTGTAATAATAAGTTTATTTCCGTCAAACCTTACCAGTAATCCCTAAAGGTACTCGAGCTGATGTCGTTAATGCTTGCTTAAAATCTTCCCCTATATGGAACTATGTTGAAAAACTTTATTTGCGAACAAACATGAGAGTTTATTTATGCGGAGGGGACGATATTTTTCCAGCACAGTTGTTGAAAATTGGAAATGGAACTTTAGAAAATGAAAATGGTTACATTTCTGTCAATCACACGATTGGACGGGTGGTCAATAACGTGGAAGAGTTGATTTCTACAGTTTATCCTGACATTTTTAATCTGTCCAATAAATCTTATCAGTGGTTATGTGAAAGAGCTATTATCTCTCCAAGAAATGTAACAGCAGAAGAAATTAATGATATCATCCTTCTAAAATTCGATGGACACTCACGTGAATATCTATCTATTGATACAGTTACATCAACAGATGATGCTATTCATTATCCACAAGAATTTCTCAATTCTCTTTCTCCTTCGGGATTTCCTCCTCATAAACTAAAATTAAAAATTGGTGCTCCAATTACATTATTACGTAATCTTCAACCACCGAACTTATGTAACGGTACAAGATTACAAATAAAATCGTTGCGAAATAATATTATAGAAGCCGTAATTCTTACAGGGCCAGCGAAAGGAGAAATTGCATTTATTCCAAGAATTCCCATGATTCCCTCTGACTTGCCGTTTTCTTTCAAACGGCTTCAATTCCCGGTTAAAGTTTCTTTTGCCATTACCATAAACAAAGCACAAGGTCAAACATTCAAGTACGTTGGCGTAGATCTTCGTACAGAGTGCTTTTCACATGGGCAATTATACGTGGCATTTTCTCGAACTGGAGACCCGAATCATCTTATGATTTTAATTTCAACAGGAAATATAACAAAAAACATCATATACTCAGAAGTCTTATAAAATTCTTATTTTAATTCTTTTTTTTTCTTCATCAACTTCAATCAAATTCTTTATCAACCATAAATTATTTCTTTTTTATCTGTATTTATTTTTATCATTTATAACGCTAGAAAAATTTCAATCCGTTTTCATTAACCGTTTTTTATATTTACTTGCCGATCACATTAAACAATAATATTTGAATTAAAAATTCTACATATCATGGTCCGAAGGCAAAATAAACAACCAATCACGGGCGAAGCTGTGACGGGTCGGCTAGTAATATTATAAAATGTAAATGATTACAGTCCAGCGGTCAACGTGCCACAGATATAAAATACGTGCGTCGAGTACGAAGTCGCGACGAAGCAGACGCCGATACGACCCGGACTTGAAGCCTACGGGAAGCCGACGCGGAGCCGAGGGGTCCTTTTGCTTCTCGCAGTGCCTAAAACCCTTTTCTGTAACACTTTTATCCGAACAGTTCACCGGAAAGCTCATCGATTTGGTCGAAAAAATCGCCCACGTTAAGAACTACTGCAATTAATCACAGCAGTTGATAAAAAAGTTTAAAAACTACAATTACTATGTATAGCCCGTCACTTGGGCATGGGACATTTTAGCGCAGAAAATAAGACGCGAGACATTTGGACGTGAGGACAGTTGAGGGCGGAATGACGATTTTTTTTATCGTTTTGAGCATTGTTATTACTTGTCAGTACAATAGATTACGGATAATTTATTATTCTCTCATTTAACTTATAAAGCACTAATAATAGACGAAATTATCATTTAGACTTAAATTCTCGATTTTACGACTGTATATATACAGTTAACATGTTAATCAATGTGTCAGTTAACTATTGGGAGTTGCAATTGTTGCAATTGGAAACGCAACATTTGTTTAATACAGTTATTATATAATACGCGGTGGCCGGTGACTGTCCTTAGATTTTTGCCTTCTCCTTTGTTTTTTTCATTTGTGTTACCATGGTTACCCATAAGTATACCTATGAACGTTTGGAATTTCTCGTTCAGGTCCAATTTTTTAAATTTTTCTCTCCGTAAGAACCATCCTCGTACTTCAAGGAATATTATAAAAAAAGAATTAGCGAAATCGGTTCAGCTGCTCTCAATATTTGCGCTTAGCAACACATTCAGCGATTCATTTTTATATTATAGATTATAATATTTGTTTGTTTAACTCATTAGTAATTTTACAATAGTAGGTTTATATACATTTATATGGAATGCTCAAAACGGTATAGGGATCATGTTACATAGTGTCTCCCTGCATTTTTTGCCTTTATAAGCCGCGAGTATAACGGTGTACGCACAAGTAGTATTTATTCCCACAGCTATTCGTATTATACCTGCAGCGCCTGCGAACGCTTCACGACTACGAGATCGACGGCTTATGAGTTTTTGACCTTTTTTTTCGTGACCAATTTGGAAATCCGTCAAGCTACAAATGTTTGTCTTTGCTATAAACGCCGCAGTATGATATACAGCAGGATTAATCTGTTCGGTCGTTCGTTAGCAAGGAGAATACGGTCTGGTGTTTTTATTATAATTTTAATGTCCTCTACAAAACATATTTTCTGATCCGCACATGACATTTATCTTCCAGTCCAAATCAGTCTTGGCCGGGCTATTGGTTTTAACGGATTTCTACCTTACATTATTTAAATCTCAGACATGTTTGGTTAAGGGAGTTGTTACTTTTGATTATAGGTTATAATTGGTTAAAAATTCGCCGCGCTGAACAGTATACGAATTGGTGAAATTTGCGTAAACGAAAATTAATCAGCCTAAACACGATATTTTTTACAATTCCTTTCTTTTTACACACATCTAGAGTAGGTAATGAGGGACCATTATTTAGAATTTCAAATGCGTATACGTAGTGCCGTCATTGAGATGTAGTGATCATAAATCATGATGTTGTTACTTAAAGTTGTGATATTCATGTCTTATTTACTGTATTAGCTGCTCTGTGGTAACGTGGTTAGCCAGAAAAAAATCATCGGTCGTACCAGTAGCGATGACATATTCATGTTAGCATGTTATAGGGATATGACCCCGATCAGTTATTATAAGAATTAACATATTAAACAAAATAAAATATTTCCTTGGTAGTTGGTAATCAAAAATTGAATAAATTCAATACGCATATCCAGCCTCATGTCTTTCATTTTTGAATTTGAATGATCAATTACGAACATTTACGAGCTATATGAGTATGACTCTTTGATATTTTATGCGAATTGAAGCTTAAAGCAATGATATTGGAATATGATTTGTCAGTTTTGCCAAGAACAACGAGAAAGGAGTTGTCTCTTTAATTATAACTAAGGATAATCTACTATAGCTCCTTAGAGATACTTATCCAGACTATTTGGTTGCTCGAAACGAAGTCATTTGAAAGCATGAATTAAATGTGCGAATGGACTTCAGGTACAGGTTTGAATCTGGATCCGTTCTTATAAGTAAGCCTCAATTACTGGTAGTTGCATTTTTCCATTCGCGCAACACATCCCAGTTGGGTCATTTTTTTAATTAAGTGCACGACGATGGGGACATTCTTTGTCACTTTTAAATGAGATTAATATTCAACATCAGGCCCACACTTGAATGCCAGACGCATGAACGCATCAGATGTAAATGCTCGATGCACTTGTTGGCGTTGTCGGTCATTTGGTCTGCGTGTGTTCACTACGAACCGGGACCACGCTCTTGTCTTTGCTCCAACCGTCGTTGTCCATTGCGTTCAGATCGCGTTTTTTGTGATTGAAATTCACGCAATTGTGCCATACTCACACGCGCATTCGTACTATCGGATTGGATTCGTTCGGTCCGTTCTTTGCGCTCTTCTGTTTCTCTTGTTTGTAGCTGCACTTGTTCGACGGCTTGAATTGGCCTCTTTACGTCTTGCTGGCACAAATACAACGAATTGAAGTACCCAATTATGAAAAACCGTATACCGATACAAATTCTAGTCGTAGATGGTGCGGTAGCATGCCAGACAAATCCGATGATTTCAAAAAACTCTGTTGCATAATTTACAGCTTCGTTTAGCAAATTGTATCGATTGATTCGTATGACACCACAAGTCGCCTAGCAACAACTCCTGTATCTTGAGATTTAATTTATTGGCTACCAAGGTAACCTACGAATCAACAAATGCATTTTATTTATTAGTGGTTTAGTTTTGTTAAGAGTGGACCGCCCCTAACACATAGGGCCATAGCCTATGACCTATTCTCAGATCAACCAAATATGGACGAACAATTTCATGAAAATCGGCCAAGCCGTTTCGGAAGAGTTCAAGGACAAACACTGTGACCGTAGAATTTTATATATGCATATAGGACTTTCCTCGAATAAGCGCCTCAGCCCCTGCACATACGACGTGCCATTGATATTAACAATAATTGATACGAATGGAAAATATAATAATTACAGGTGCGATGAATTTGTCACTTGTACACGTATAGTACGTACATACCATTGATCTGAAAGTGATTTACGACTGTTACTCGAACACACGTAAGGACCTACGTGCGCCCCAAGTTCTTACGGCACGGTACACGCAATATTAGTCTGTGCAATGAGTAACACGGCGCACGATAATTGTTCGGTAAAATATTTTGGAAGAACGTGTTACTGTAAAAAGCTTTGGTTTTTTTTTTCTGCTCATTTCTTATGTTTATTTAGAACACATGTCGTTCAAGTTTCAACATAAATAATAATATAGTATATACACTTATAGTTTATGAATAAAAAATGAAAAACTAACGAGTTGTAATAGTGTTTAGAACATGTTATAATATGATAACGATAGAAAAATAATAATAATAATAATAATAATAATAATAAGAGTAATAAGAATGATAAATAAATGTAAAACAAATTTAAAAATATAGTACAAACGAGTATAATGCAAATACAGTTGAGAATTATAAAATAATATAAATAGCTCTGTTGAATATTATTAGGTCTTACGATAAATTGGTGTAAGCTATACAAAATATTACGTCGAAGCCGAAAAAAGGTTTAAGTGTCCACGCGTGGACCGCCACAACAATAATTATTATACTGTACAAGTAGAGCAGCGCGTATCGCGTAAAAGTTTACCAAAAAAAGAAAAAGAAATAAGTTTCACGAGAAAAAAAAGACCGCGTTGACGCGAGTAGAACGATGAAAAACGAAAACGTTACAGCGGCGAGTATAGGTGATCTGAACCGACAAAATATACACCGTGAAACATTCGATGTTCCAGGTTTGTGACGAAACATCGTGTTCCGACTATAAAATATAATACATAATATATGTATACACTAAAGCTATTATATATCCGTATAATATAACACGTATACAACGACAGTATTATATAACATACGATACAAACGACCTAAGTTGTACGGTGTTCGAAAAATACAATAATATTATAAATACGCGTGGTACGAATAGCAATCGTAATGATTATAATAATAAAAAAAATAATAATAATTTATAAATCGCTAACAGTTATTTAAATTACAAACGCCGTTATTGAGTGTAGCGCGGTACACACAACAAGAAAAAAAGATCGAACAAAGATCGAAGACGTTCGCAAGTAGGAAAAATGGACCCATGATTATTATCACAAAAATAACAAAAAAAAATAATTGAAGTGCTGTCGAAAAAAGTATGTACTATTAAAAGTATTTTTAAACAGACTAGATCTTAAATTAGAATAATACGACGTGTACAATATGATACACACGCGCGCATACATATACATATCGTACGTAGTCGATGTGTATCGTGTACATTGTGTGTACTACACTTAACTTTCGCAGGCGTGGGCGTTATATTTATATTACAATGTACGCGATAACAGCGTCGAGTACACCCGGTACACACTACATACTATACGACGCATTGTTACGGTATCATTAACACGTATGAAATTATACACACACACACACACACACACACATATATATTTATGATTTTTTTTTTTTTTTTTATATTGTCACGCGACTAATTCAATAATATCGCGCGAGTACGAACGTAATAATCGTTTACGAATTCAGTCGAAAGCGACCGCCGCCGCGTGCCAGGGGAGGACGAGAAAACACGAGTTCGACGTTGTCCGACCGTAAGACCGTCGTCGTACGGGAGGGGGTCGTCAATACGGTCAAATATCCTCGTGGTTACGAGTTGCCCCATGGTTTGTCATTGGGCTGTTCTCCTCGCTGCGGCGGCGGCGTTTAACGCTGAACACGTTCTCGTCTAAAATCTTATGTTACACTATATAATAATTATTACTATGTTAATCGAGCTCTAAGAACCTATGGTGTTTCCGTGATGCGTATGGTATATAATAATATTAATTACAGATATAGGAAAAAATGAAAAAAAACGAAACGAAAAACAATGTTCATAACCCGCGAAATGAAAACCCGCGTCCGTCTCTAGTTTTTGTATTACGTAAACAGTCTCGTACCCGTTATCATATTGTTCTATAGTGTTTTCATCTGTCGATGATTATCATATCGTTCACTGATTGTCTTACGTTACTTATATAATGTCTAAATGTTACTTGGTGGGTGAAAAACGAACGAACGAACAAACCCTGCGCGACGCATCTCTCTACCCTGTACGTAAAACACGTCCATATAAATCTTCAGCTTAACGGGGGGGGGGGAGAAACACGTTGATCGCACGGACCGCATTAGGTCACGTTACAATTTTGCTCGCGTCGGTCACACGAGATTAAACTTAGGAAAAATGAATAAAAATGAAAATCGACTTAGACCGTAGGAATATTTTTACATGTACATCATACGAATAAAATGTTATTATTTAATACGACGGACGCGGGGCTTTAACACGCTGCGGGCGTCCGATCCCGTGGATTAAGTTCTCCTGGGCTCCAGTTTCTGCGACATGCTCATCAACGTCCGCTCGTTGTTTATGCACCTCAAGCAGCTCACGTACGACTTCACGTCCGCTTCGTTTTTCGACACCGGCGGTTCCAACACTGAAACATGGTCGAACGACGGGGGTGAGAAAATTAATAACGTTTTAGTGAGGGCTGCACGCTCCGTGGGGTAGTGATATACAAGTGGCATAGCGATGCAACAACGTAATTTCCTCGGACCGCGGTGGACGGCTAATATAATAATAATATGTTTCTTTGAAATGTGAAAACAACGGGTTGGTCTGTACACCGGAGATCCTACCTTCAAGTGGTTCGAAAACAAAGTGTTTTAAGGCAATGCTCCGTACTGTGGGCCGTAGCACCTAACGGGGACCGTGAAATGTTAGTGTACAACGATTTAATTTTAGTATACAGGGTGTCCCGCTAAGATTTACACAGAGTGATACGTCTTGTGTTAATAGAAATAATTAAATTCTGGTTTTTTTTTTATGAGCATCCCTGGGCAATGTAAATCCCGGTGGAACACCCTGTATAGTAAGGGGGAAAAATCTATAATATCTTAACGAAAAATCATGTCTACTAATTCTTAGACCTTAGTTGACCATAACAATTTTACATTAAATTAAGAACGCCACTATCTAAGGGCAATGCAAAGTCTTGCACCTTGTTATTGATCACCATCTCCCGTACAAAGAATGTCGCCACTACCACATAATATTATTAACGGGTATATTACCGATGTAACGATATAATGGTCTCACCTAGGTGTCTGGCTCGGCAGTATCTGAGCGTTCTCATGGTCTGCGCCAGCATGTGCATTTTTTCAAAATTCACCAACCCGTCCACGTGCGTTTTGTTGCCGTCGTGAGTGAATTTCATGTCTGAGGAAGAAAAACGAACGTTAAGGGATTTTAAAAAGAATTTTTTAAAATACTAAACTGTTGTTCTTGTAACCTTTTTTCTTTCTGTAATTTAAAAACTGATTGTACTTAATTGTAATTAACGATTTCGTCAAAGTATCGCGGGCGAATAATAATAATTTACGAGGCCGATATTCGTCGCTCTAGGCCCATGCCGGGAGGACCTGTGTTTAAATTATACGCCCCCGGCATCTGCGCACGTACTATTACACTTGGACGCGAACAGGAAACGAACGCGCAAAAATACCTATACTGCAACCGGGCCGTAACTCTTCGTCACGAACTCGTCCGCCCCGTGCGGGGTTCGCAAAGTGCAGTCGAACGCGTGACGGGGGTCTGTCGGTATTATAGTTTAGTATCTCGCGCGGGAAAAAAACCCTCAACGCCCTCGGCATCCGCTTGACGTTCCAAAAAAAAAAGAAAAAGACGCGAGAAACACGCGTACGGTATATAACGTCCATAACACGTTTTCCGCGGTCTTCCAATAATTAACGGTTTGCAAACGAAAAGAAATGAAAAACGCGAGAGCTGCTAATTTTCCCCCCGTTTCCCCCGGACGACGTGTTATTATTGATTGATTTCCGCGACGTATTATAATATTATCTCCATCACTCGCACGACCCCCGGCGGATAATAGCGTGATCGATTACGTTGCTATTTATTGTGTACCGACCGTCACGGAGTCCGATATTATTACGTTAACCAGTTGGAAGCGAAACGCGCGCGATTAAGTCGATAAGGTTTGGATTGAACTCTGACTGTATACAGGGTGCGGCCCCGTCCGGTATCTACCGTGTTATAATTAGATGTGAAATCAAATTGTATTTTTTTTTTTTACGATCATCACCGGGCAAAGGCAATTTTTGACAATAGCTAAGTAAACATAAGCATGTGTAATTAAAGAATTTAAATAATTTACTTTTTATTTTATAATTTTTGTGAATTTCAAAAATAGTCGTTTTATAGGGCTCTCTCTTCGACGGTTCCACTTTCAGTTTTCGTCGGATTCATGATTTTATTATCATCTCGTCATGTTTCAGATAAGGTTTGCTCATAAAGTTATTAATATTTGAAATTGTGTAAATAGTACACTGTTTCCTAGTAAGCTAGGAAAATTATTAAAAATCAAGAATTAAATGGAAATCGAAAACTGAACCGTCAACATTTTCAGAAAAATGAGTCTTATAAAGCGGTCACCTTCGAAATGTATTTAAGTTATAAAATTAAAAGTTAATTGTGTAACTTGTTTGATAATAATACACTAATATCCATCAAACCATTATCAAAAAATTGCATAATAAAGAACTAAGTATCATCAAAATATCATATCGTAAAAAAAAAAAAACAACATTTGATTACATCCATCAACTCGGTACAGATCGCCCTGCGTGCACTCCGGTGGAACACCCTGCTCTAGTCTCTCGCGCCCCCGCTCGTTCGCACTGCATCACGAAATTCCCGTCGGACGAGCGCGATCGGGCGGAAAGCGCAGGCTAACGTGCTCCATTATCTCGTACACTTACCCACGCTGTATTGTGCGCGCATGCAATGATTAATATACGCTATACCGCGCGAAGCATCCGATTGAAATTAATCGTACCTTTGATGAGCAAAGGCATGAACGGTATCATGGGCGAGGGCAACTTGCCCACCGTTATCCGGTACGCCCGGTGGTTCCGGCTCGGGTCGATGAGCGCCTCGTATTCGGTGAACTGTTTCCGGGATTTCGACGGCAGCTTGTCCCAGGTAGTCGACAGCCGGCTGACGGCCACGTCGCTCAACCCCATCAGGATGGCGAAGAACGCGTTGAAATTGTAGTACTCCTTGCAGCTAATATCGAAAACGAAGACATAATCATTACGTTACGTCGCCATTAAACGTACGCTGTGGATCCGAACGCAAACAACATTCAACAGGCTCGGCAGGGTAGAAAAAAAACACGTCCTCGGAATGTTAAGAACCTTTTCGCCTTATCCAACACGCGCGTTAGAACGTCCGAACGAAAATGCGTATACTTAGAATTTCGAAAACGGGACAGTCTCCGATCCCTTTCAGGTGAAATAGACACTGCAGGACCAACAACATTTGGTTTTCGTCAACATTTACGATTTACATTTATACACGGGCAATCTTAATTAACAATAATTATGAGTCATTTCGAGAAAGTCCTAGCACCTTGAACGATGCCCTCATAATATGTTTAGTGTTTCCCGTATTACGATTGTTTTGCTGGCATACTACATTGCTATTCAGGGGTTGCGAACAACAGCACGGCCGGTGAACACTAGTTGTGATGTTTCATTCTATCTCTACTTATAAGTATAATACCCCGCGCGTCCATGCATGCGTACACATCGAACAAACGGTACATATCGTAGAGATATAATGTGATAATAATAATGTGGATATCTTACGGACAACCGATACAAGAGAATTTACGTTTGTCGTAACAATATTCTGAGAAAAATCGACTTTCCGCTAGCTAACTCTTTTCCTTTTTTTTTCTTGCTAATAAATAAAAATTTGTTTTATTTTGAAAAACGAATTTAAAACTATACAAAATATGCGCGCAAAGAGTAGTTGAACTGTCAACTAACTACTTTTGATTTTTAAGTGAGAGTTAAACGATCCGTTACTAACCGTAACAAATTTAGTTCCCTCCGCAATATATTCGAAATAGAAATGGAGAATAAAAGAGACGAAACGAGGAAGATCTGTAAATGTTATACAACGAGCCAAATATAAGTTCTCTCCGGAAGGCAGAACGCTCGGAGTGGGCTGCCTACGTTTGGCGAGCTAGCGAAAATCACTGCTAATGAGAAAAAAAAAAATGTCAATCGACCATCGACTTGAACGATAATAATTACGGCGCAGGAGAAAATATAACAATTAGACTTTACGCGCGGTCTTTCTACGATAAATATCCGGCCCACGTCCTGCGTAAAAGATCGATCTTGAAACGCAAAACAACAAGCACCTAACGCCGACGTCCGCTGCAGCCGCTTGCAGCACTACGATTTTGATTTGACCGTGACGTGCGTTTCGGTCTCATGACCGCCCAACACACGCGGCCGACGGTTCAGACGTCTAAGCGCGACCCCTTAGATATCGTAACGCTATCGATCACGCCATCGGATGTCGGAAAGTCGCAGTGCCGATCGCGAAACAATGAATTCCGTCCGATCCGTTTGTTCGGTAATCACTCACTTGGGCAATTCTCACGGCGAGAAAGCGAGATGAGTAATCTCCGGGTGCAACTCGGCTCGAATATGTAAATTACTTTGTGCGATGGCGTTTTAATACGTCATTGAGTCTTTAAGATAACAAGTAGATGAATAAATAACGAAGATGACGACGAAAAAAACATCCGAACCACGCTGATCCCACTCGAGTAACACGAATCGAAGATAATACTGTTATTATTATTATTATTATTAGAATTGTTATTATTCATCACCATCGTCAAGGATGTGATATTATTGTGAGGTTACGTTTTTTACTGTGTCACATAATGTCTCGGTGATATAAATAAAAAAAAAAGTACAAAAACACGGCGTATTATTACGTACTATAACCGTTTTAGTCGTTTCATTTTCCTGTACTCGAGGGATAGATCGCGCTCATGTACCCGTTCGTAGTACATTAATTTTTATAAATCTTGCAAACGCCGTAAACCTATTAGAAATATTGATTGTATCAACTATCCACGTGATTTTTACGTTTTTGGAAAATCAATTTTTAAGCTGCCACGTCAACGGCAACCGACACCGCACTAATCGGGACATCATGTACGAGAATGTACAGTATTATTACGTATACTTACTACGTGGCCAACTTAATCATTTTCTTCAGTATGTTGGTCCGCTTCGATATGTTCTGCGACATGCATATCTCGGTGATAACCCAATATTGGATCTCGTTGAACCGTCTGAGGAATATGTCTAAATTAGCCGTGATCTGCTGGAATCGATGTCTGCCGAACGTCAAGTATATCAATTCGTACTGCAGACACGAGTGAAACAAAACAAATTATTTTTCAAGTTGATTTCACGTCCCCTCAACAAGTGGAACGGAATCGATCGCGAGTATTCCGTCTGGCGGTACACCTGAATCTCGATAAGATCACGTTTTTGGCGAGTACTAGGAGAATGAAAGCCGTTCGGTCTCGATCAAAAAATTAACATTTACTGCTCGTCGACCATCGAGATTCTAGTGCACTGTTGTGTTACGATATCATTTATAGCGTCGCAACTGTAGCGCTTACCTCGTGGACGTTCCAGAAGAGTTCCCAGTCAAAAAGCGTCATGTGATACGCCAGTTCTTTGGTGCTCAGCGAATCGAAATCGCCAGATATCTCCGCCCCTTCCGATTTTTCTTGTTCCGGCACGCACGTCTGAAATGTGTACACGTTTCACGTTGCAGCGCAATAAAATTATTCCTTTTTTTTCCTCCCCCAAAAATAATTTATAGCCCGCTATAGGGCGAACGGCTGAAAAGTTTACGGAACTTCCCGTACATTTATAACAATACATACACTACGATAAAGTTCAAATGGACGTCGGAAACATTTTCGTTCTCGAGAAAGCGACTTTTCGCGTACCTACGTCTGCACGGGTTTCACGTTAAATAGTTCCGTTTTAGGCCGTTTCGTACGACTAATTTATTTCTTTTTCGCCGGCTCGACGTCAGTAATCTATGTTCATCAGGTGCAATGGGGACGGGGTGGTTAGGGGATGGTTAAATTGGTATAACGATGTTACGCCTTCGAATTACCAGTGCGTCCATGTGGTCTTTCGGCGTCAAAAATATGCAACTGTTTAGCGCCACGGTGGTGGGTATCGAGTGCTCGCTGTCCCTAAACGGCACCCTTTCGCCGTTGGATTTCACTTCCACTATCCTCAGGTCCTGCACGGGATGGCGGAGACTGCACTTTTCGTACGCTCCCACTTTGATCGTTTCCGCGGTGGCGTTGACGGGCAACCGTAACGTGCAGAACGTGTGATCGGCGCAGTACACCCGGAATATAACTGCAAGAACAAACACGCACGGTTATTATTAACAAGACAGCGCTCGGATTTCAAAGCACCAAAAAGTACCGGTATTGCGCGCTATTTTACGAACTTAACAATCTTAAAAGTTCCAGAAAAGCTAGTCAAAGCGATAGAAATATACAATTCGAATATATGTTGTAAACCAACCAACGGAGAGTTGTTACAACAATTTGAAGTTCATTCTGGTTTTAAACAGAGTCTCCTATACCGTTTAATCTGACACTCGAAGAAGTTATCAGACATGTATCAGTATGCTGTGAAATAGAGTTGAATGGCGAAAACGTAATGCTAGCGTACGCAGACGACATCGCGTAATTATAGGAGATACAAATAACGATGTAGTTAACGCCGCAGAGAAATTAATAGTCTAGTCACAGAATGTGACCTTGTTATCGATGAGAAGAACACGAAGTGCCTAGTAAAATGTCTAGACGCGCAGAAAGTAAAACAGCACTAAAAGTGGGCCCTTACTTGTTTGAATAGATGGATGGGTTTAAATACTTAGGAGTCAACATAAATATGAAAAATCACATGCATACTGAGATCCAATTAAGAATTAATAGTTCAAATAAAGCCTGTTTCGAGATGAACAAGATACTACAGAAAAACTGTATACTTCCTGTCTGCAAGAGAGTAGAGAGAATAGAAACTGCTCACCTTTGAAAGGAAAGCTTTACAAAAGAAATATAAGAGGAAAAGAAGGTCTGGAAATGTAATGCAACAAGTCGAACTTTAATTCTTTCCTGAAAAACGCTTGGAGTGGGCTAGCTACGTTTGGCGAGCTTACGAAAAACTTAAGGGTAAGCTTTCGAAAAATAAACCCTACAAAACAGCGTCCCCATTGGTAGTAAGATAGGGTGAAGAAGAATATTTGAGATACCGACGAGTCAAAATGATTGAATGACGCAATGGATCGGATTGGATGAAGTAGCTTTGTAGAAGCATGCAAAAGACCTTTAGCAATAAAAAAAAAATCTTAGAATAAAAATTACCATGAAAAATATAAAATAATATTGCACTTATTTAATAAAATGCAATTGGAATATGAAGTCTTTTTTATATTATAGTCATGAAAACTTTTTTCTACAACGTTTATTTAAATTGTGGTATTTAATGAAAATACAAGACAAAGTAAATGCAATAAACAAAACTATAGCACCAGAACTGGAAAGACAACTGTACTAAAAACTAAAACTCTGATTAATGCAAAAACAAGCCATGCAAAATTTTATATTTTAAATCTTTGTTACGTACAACGAACGCTATTTTTATCGGCATCATTACAATAACAAGCAATCAATGCTATAAAATCCGAGGCCTAATTATCGCGTAATATGCGTCAAAACAATACAACATGGTAAGTTTCTATTATCCGAATCGAAAAACGAAACTGCGTTTTAATTATTTCAAGTACATAGGAACCCCGACCGAATCCGTTGCAGATTGAAAACGAACAACAAGTGCTCACATTGTTATAATACCCGTGTCGACGAAAATCGGTCACGTCAAGAGTAAATTAATAGTAGTGGGTTTATATTATTATAACAATAATAATCGTTTAACGGTTTCCGGCGGGTTTCACTTCTGCAGCAAGTATACGCTATACTCGCGGCAAGCTAATGACGTGATGATGATGATGATGATGATGATAATAATAATATTGTCTCACTGTCGTCGCTCGGTCGAATAATTGGTCTATTATTTTTTGACGGGTTGCTGACTGCTGAGAATAGGCAAATCGGTTGGCCGCCGGGCGGTAACTTCCATTTCAAACCCGAAGTCTCTAATCGTTCGTCCTGGTACCTTCTCAGCCGAGACATGATGTGGTGCATGAGGCTAGCCTCCTCTTGCAACGCTTGACTCTTGCCGCCCAGCAGTTGACAATCGGCTTCCACGTCACTGGCCAATTCCTGTCGGGCAAAGCGCAAACCGATTGGTATAATAACACGTTATCGTGATAATGATATACAATTACAATTGAAATTTATATTTTCATAAATTGGGCACCCCACATCAGCGCCAAAATACTCGCCTTACATGCGCGCCCCCGTACACTCAAAACATTAATGTCTTACAATAAACACACCGTACTGAACATTAAACTCCAAATCTAACAAACCTTTGACCAAGCCAATGTGGACCTATTGGCCTCCAACTCTGAGGCGATGGAATTAAATCAAACCTCAATAAAATTCAAACTCTTCATAACAAAGGCTTACATAAAATCTTTAACGCCTCATCGTGCATTTCTATTTTATCTTTCTATTATGACTTAAAAATGAGGAGCGTTCATGAAGAAGCTATTACCTATTATAAAAGATTATAAAAGATACCATTCAAAACTCTCTTTTCATCCTAACTCCCTTATAGCCAATCCATCTGCACTATCTATTTCTGGAAACCAACCGAAACGTTTAAAAAGAAACCGGCGCGCGCAGAGAACTGAAAAAAAAAAAATTAAATTAAACAACGGGTAGTGTTGCCACTGGTAGGCTTCTTCCATCATGCTATATTATGTTGTTTCTAGTTTATCAAATATTCTTATAGTGCCCAATCAAGTACAGATTGTGTAAATTGTGTAGATTTATATAAAAATAAAAAATGAAATGAATGTTTATTAAAAAATAGTGTTGTCCGCGAACACGCGGCGACAACGACGACTTGACGGAAAATTCTAAACACCTCTAGAAACGACATGGAGACGACGTCGTCGAACACCGGATGCCGTATGGTCACCACCCATCTGTAGACGAATTGCACAACTTTTCTTTTGCAGTTGATGGTGTACTCTCGGTCCTGCGCTGGGTTTTCCATATGATAAGTAAACATATACGAGTTAAGGAAGCGTGCGTTTAAACACACAATATTCGATAAATAATTACAAATTAATATTATTAATTATTATAAAATTCGGCAAAGTACAATTGTATTAATTATATACAAGGTATCCCAACTGGATTTACATAGAGCTATATCTCCCGTGTAAATAGAGATAGTTAAATTATTTTTTTTTTACGAGCATCCCTAGTCAAAGGCAATTTTGTTGAAAATAGTTTGGTAAATATAAGTGTAGAAGTGTGCGAGTATAAGAAGTTTTAAATTAACTTTTTATTTTGTAACTTTCATAAATTTCATAGACAGCCATTTTATAAGGTTTATTTTCCTGAAAATTGTGACGGTCCAACTTTCAATTTTGACTAACTTTTTGAGTTTTAATAATTTTTCCTAGTTCTGAAGAAAATAGTATATTCTAATTTACACAATTTTAGATAATAATAACATGATCAATAAACCTTATCGAAAAAATGACAAGGTGATTATAACATACATTGTATCTTTTTGAACTAAAAAAAAATACTAAAAATCTTGAATCCAATGAAAACTGAAAGTTGAACCGTCGAAATTTTCAGACAAAGAAGCCATATAAAATAGGTGTATTTTTATAAAATAAAAAGTAAATTTTTAACTATTGTTAACAAAATCGCCTTTTCCCAGGAATGCTCTTAAAAAAATAAAAAATTGACCATCTCTATTAACACGGGATATATAGCTATGTGTAAATCCCGGTGGGACACTCTATAGTCTATATATTATAAGAACACCGACGCAAGACGATGCGGTAGTAGTGCACGTAATGGTTTTAACCGTTCTCAGTGTTTTTGCTACAAAAGGATATTATTTATTGAGTTCCGACACCAATGTCCTGGTGGGCATGAACACTATGTGCGTTAATAGGAAATCGTCTAAGCACGGGTCGTTTCTGGAACTGGCGACATTCGTGCTACTTAGTCTGTGTTCCAGAAGATGTTCTAGAATTTTCTGCGGGGTTCCAGCGATAATCATGTATCTATAAATAAGTTGTAAACAGAATATCGTTAAGCGTAAATAAAAATAAAAACGATCTACGACGTGTTTCTACGGGGTCATGCAGCGTCCGAAATGTTAATAGTTTACCGACGACGCACGTTTGGTTAAATTCACAATCGTGTAACTATTACGTAGTGCCAACTAAGAAAAAAGGCGTTCTTACCGTTTTAGGTGTAAAAAAAAAGTATCTCAATAATTATCTACGAAATGTCGCATACTTGTGCAGTCTCGGAGATTTTTCCAGTACCAACACGTCACTGCCGAGTTCTTTCAGCCTGACCGTGTTCGCCTCGATGTCCCTGACGATCTTGTTGTAACTGTCTTTGTCCACTCGCAGCAGATGGGTGTTGTCTTCTTTGACGGTGATGGTCGCGGACCTGCCGGGCAACGAAGGGTCGGTTGTCAAACGGGGGGGTGGCGGTGGGTTTGGAGTTTAAGAAAGCGATAGCGACGACGCCGTTACCTGGGCACGTTGTGTATTAACGCCAAGCCGCCGAAGTCTTCGCCGTCGTACAGCGATTCCACGATGCCTTTGGAGTACGTTTCCACGCTGACCGCGCCCTGCATGATCACGTACCACGCCTTGCCGTCGTCCCCTTGCCGGAACACTGCGCGGACGCGATGTTATTCGCGCACTGGCGTTACACGGTGACGAGGAGGGGGGGTGGAGAAAATCAGAAGCGCTTGTGGGGAGGGGGCGTTGGCGATGACGGGGGAATTCCGTCGGAACGCCGCGCAGCGGTTTTCGTGTTCACGGTTTGCCGGGCGTTCGTGAATAATCGAAGGAGAAATCGTGACCGCGCTACATTTCCAGTCGAATAGTTAATCACCCGGAAGCACACGACGCAACGGTGCGCACAGAACCACTACTTCGCCGCGCCGGTGTCCGGTCGAACCGCGGTAGTAATACGCGCGTCGATACACTACGGTATAGACCAGCGGTTCTCGAGCTTTTTTGTTCACGGGGCCCATATGTTCCTAAAAAAAATCACGGAGCCCCAAAGTTCAGAAATGTCTATTTGAAACAAGAATGCATTATGACCGAAGCAATTATTATATTATTAGAACTTCGAAGATTGTAGATGAGTAAACGAAATGATCGTACATGTAAAAATAATGAAAAACCAGACTTTTATCCAATCTCATTTTGACTATAACACAAAATATTATGTGGATTTATAAACGGTTAAAGGTTTAAAATGTTTAAAATAATACATTAGTACGGTATAAATAATGTTGAATCTTATACATAAAAATGTAGCTAAGAAATATAACAATAAATTGAATTTAATCAATACAGATATGCCCAGGGCCTAGGGAGCCACTGACCCCCTAGACTAACCTTTCGGAGCCCTAGGACTCCGCGGTGCACAGTTTGAGAACCGCTGGTATAGACTACCTGTGTACGCGTCCAGGGCCCGAAATTCGGCATTTTATCCGTCACACCGGCGAGACTCCACGGTCGGGACACGGGCACGGGTGATACGGCCATACGTTGTCGTGTATCGGTACACGTGTGTTCAACTCGAAGTGTACCGCGGCCGCTCTCGAAATAACGATTCCGAATGAAATACGTTGAGTGGTTCTGTCTGTACTCCCGAACGTTGGCCGATATAACTATTATATTGGCGGAACCAAATTTCTTAATACGATGACGGTTTTAAAATGTAATCGAAAATTGCAAGTGCCTACGATCAGCACAAATTGCTTTAAATTATTTTTCGAAAATCATGAAATGTCCATAAAACGCTAATATATTATTCTAGCTGAACATCCGGATTCGCCCCGGAGATGTGTTACTGTTTTAGATTTGAGCAGTTTATATGATGAGACCTTATGATATTTATTTTCTATTAACTGTACTACATTATTTTACGTATACCTATTATACCTCGATCGGTAATGATTAAAATCAACACGTATTAAACATCGCAGAGCCTTAAACTGTTTGGACCATTAAAAATGTAATTTTCGAAAATCCTAGTGATATGTACAATCTCTCAACGTTTCAAATGAATCGGCAAGATTATTTTGGCTGCACGCCGATCGGTAAGCGAATTGATGACAATTGAATTAAATGTATACATAAAAGGTTACGCACAAACTTCTGTGGGTGACTTACGCGTATGTCCGGCTTTTGGATGGGCTTCGAACACTACAATAGACGCGAGTTCCCGTTTCACCGAGTTTGGCAGGTGGGCTAGAGCCCTTTGCTCGCACAGTTCCTCGAATATCAGCTCCAAGTCTTCAGGCGTCCTTTCCGAGCTCCTAAATGGAAAACGAAAATATAAATAAAGTTTTAAAATATAGAAGCTCAACCCACGTATAGGTGCATTTCAAGATTTTACGAAAGACTTAAGCAGGGATGGGGATGACATTTATATATTTTCTGTTTGGATTATCCCTCCCATGCAACCCTCATTGTTTATATTTTTTAAAAGGGCAATAACGAATTTATAAAGTGTTTTAACATTTCTCCGTTTGTTTAAAGCCTATATTACATTTTGTCAGTTATTTTTGTACTCACGGTGACCGCAGGATCATACGCAAATGGGCGTCGGGGCCCCTCTGCACTAGTTCTTGCAACGCTTCTTCCAGGTGTTCTTCGGCTTCGGCTACGTCCTGTATGGTCGGCGTGTTCAGAGCGCCTTCTCTGTCTTGCCAAAAGTTGTAAAACAAACATTTGTCTTTGAACGGATGCTCGCCGGTAGCTGTACGGGTCAGAATTTATGTTATTTTCTATTATACATATTTATTTTATGTATAACATGTAATCATTATATTTATGATACATAGTTATTATAACTATAATACATAATTACTACAACTATATCATACATAGCTATTATAATTTATAAGTATAACACATCGTTAAATTTGGTATAAAATTCCACATGGCGGCGTGTCTATGTAACATACGATCTAATGCGATATTATATATTTTTTGTGGTGACTTTTGATCTTAATTTTAGTGTTCAACGGAACCTCTCTTTGATTTTAGGGTGAAAAAATAAAAATTTAACTACTGAAAAAAAGGTGGTATTCGTGTACTCTTATATTATGTAACATAGTAGCGAATAATGTACGCGTAATACAATCCATCGTGAATTCAGGACGCATAACTATGTAATACATGGCTGGGCAAGTTAATTGTATTTTTGACTGTGGGAAGTCAATTCAAGTTAACTATATATTTTTTTTTCAAATAAAGTGAACCATCGTAATTAATTGAAATATTGAATAGATCGAAAAAATGTAAATGGATTTCTTAAATACCATTCGCTTAACCATCGTTAAATGAAAAAAATGTTTTTCGGTTTCGCGAATTATTGTGTTATCGAACGATTCAACGTGTTATGTAAATATTATTTTGGTTACAAAACAAACTTCACCGGGAACACTGGAAAACACGTTTACGTTTTGAAGTCAACACCGACGTATATAGGAGGGAAAAGTCGAGTTTAACGCACGAGTCTCGTCGGCCATCGATCGCGTTTTTCACTATCGAACCGTCATCGTAATCGTATTGCTCACCGTGCGATATGACACCTTCTTCGAGCAGCGCCTGCCACATGCCGACCACGTCGTGTCTGCTGAACGAGTCGTGGTCCGTGGACACCAGGTTCATCAGCCAGTCGATCAACTCGCTGCCGGAAGCGCATCTCCGGACCACGGACCTGCCGCCGCCGGTCTTCCGGTCCCTGAGCACCGTGTTCTGGTCGCTGAGCAACAGCGTGCGCAGCACCCATCCGGCCCTGGCCATCGGCATGCTGGGATTCTGCGGCGAACACGCGCAAACGCGACGGTCAATAACTATTACAATATTTCATTTCGACGTTGCGCGCGCGAGTAATCGTTATGTCCCACCGCACGTTATACTACTTCATACAGAGCGTGAGCGCGCGCGCGCGTCGCGTGACGCGGAGATTAGATGTTTTTTTTTACATTTTTTCTTTCTCCGTAGAATCCAAGTGTGCCGATAAATGTAAATAATACACTGTGAACGCGTTATCGCCGCGAACGATAGTAAATTATTACTGCGAATCACGCCGTAATGGTCCTCGACGAATTCGAAGCGTGGTGCGCGCGGAAAAGGGAAAACGGTCCGATCGGAAGCCACGCCACGTGGTGACGGAGACGGAGGACGAAGGAAACGCAAGGCGAAAATGGTTTCCTGTGGCGGTAACCGACTGCGATGTTTATGTTTCACCACTCGCTACGTACACAATATGAACACACCGGCGCGGAAAAAATATCTAATCTCGTCGACGTTGCGCAATCATCATCGTCATCATCGCATCGTCGTCGTCGTTCGAACGAAATAAAAACGTAGTGCGGTACGCGCGCACGTGTCGTACGCTGTGTATAACGGTATTGCATCACGGTCTTTCCCTTCCCCGTGGTTTTCTCCCGCATTTCCGTCGGTCCTGTGTCGCGCGGCGGCACGGCAAACACTCGGTCGCGAACGGAGTCGTCGTAATCTCCGCCGCGCCTGCACTACGTTTTATCAAGCGCACACGTGTTTCGCGGAAACCTGTTGCCCTGTCACCGCTCACGTTTCGACGCGTCCTTTTCTAGTCAAAGGAAAACCGTAAACAGCGTGACTGTTGGACGGTTGGTTATGCGAGGATCGAATCGCCAGGAAAGCCCTATCGTGTCCGAATTCCAAATGACCGAAAAATCAAGATCACCCACCGCTTCGGCTACGAGAATCCGATTTTGCTCAAGGACCTTTCCGATCTCGCGATAAGATTGTAGAAAGTTTTAGACATTTCTGATAACATTTCGAAATCGATTAATGAGTAACATTGTTTGCGTTGTATGCCTCAGCAACGGTTTCAATACATGCCTTATATGGGTACTACGACAATCTTATCGCGTTTCATATTCGACGCAATTATCGTTTTTTTTTTTTTTTTGCTACGCAATACTAGAAGTATAGGCGGTGTGGTCGAAAGTAATTAATAAAATGTTACACATTTTTTAATAATTAATCAATATTTTACAAGATAAGCTGTACATTTTTAATAATTAAACTTGTAAAAAAAAAAATTTGAAATATTTTTTCCTCACTTTGACTCTATGGTTCATTTGGTTGTAGGACTCGCTTTGTGCTGGTTCCAAAGTGAGTCTTGTAAGCATATACTGTAAAAATCTACTATACACATCGATCCTTTGGGAAATCCAACACTACTCGCAACGTATGGTGTACGGCGTACCCGGATGATACACGAGTTCGTGATAATCTGCAGTGTTGTACCCCGGAATTTTCAATAAGAGAGGGGGTGGGGTGGTGGTGCTAAATAAAGTATAACAAACATTTATTTTTTAACAAACCATAGTATTGATAAAAAGTCGTACAGTCATTGTAATATTTTGCCGGTTTTTTTTTTTTCATTTTTTTTTGCCATTTTTCCGCGATTCTTCTGAAAACAATTTGGAATTTCGTAAAAATGTTCTCACCCTGTAATGTACCAAATATACGACATTTCCAATCAGAAACCTCCTGTATGATTGTGATGATCTCAGCAATACTTCTGGTCGAAATCGTGTACACAGACAAAAGAAATAATCATTTTCTAACGCTCATAAGACTTTTTGCGACTTTTAGGCAAACATTTTTTACAACGGCTATAAAGAAAATCTTTTTAAAAAAAGCTATGAAACTTTCAAGTTTTATAAGTGTTAAAGTTGAAAGTTTTACAATGTCATAACTACAATAATTTTAACGAGTTTTACGATTATTTTCGTTTTGTCGAAATTTAGTATTCAAACGCTCATCAAATATTTTTTTGAAATAATACTCAATTGATTTTATTTAACCAGTAATATAAATACGTATATACATAAATATTAGAGTTGCAAAAATTCTGGACCTATCATCCTTAGGTGACCATAGACGGATGTTAGGCAAGATATTTCAATGCGGTCTGTTTTCTTACGCTATAGAGCAGGGGTGGCCAACAGGTCGATCGCGAGATGAATTTGAGTCGATCGCAACTCCCTTTCGCATTTTATTGAATTTTTTTTCTAACACGCAAGTTACATATAATACATTTTTGGTTTATTTTTTTTTACAACCTTTTTTTTTTTTTGTCGATCGCGACGACCTAGAAAAACTCAAAGGTCGATCACAAGCCTATTAAAGTTGGTCACCTCTGCTATAGAGTATAGACTCTCCTGCTCTCATTTTTTTTACGTGAGAGTACCACAATATTCTACCTGTACACCAATAAAATACCACCATAATTTAAAAAAACGAGCCGATGAGCATCCCATATTTTGTGTTGTTAAAATTACTTTGAAATGTTCTATTTTACTTTACATAATAATATATTATTTTATCATAATGTCTACTGTCTATTTTAACTAAAATTTTAAACGTACCAACTCTATATTGTATTCAAAGGGCACTGATCATCGATAAATAACAACGTATATTATTATATGGACGTTATCCTACACCGATTAATTCGTTAAATATCTGTATATGCGATGTGACTTGGATTTGAGCAAACACATTTTAATTTCGGAGACCTACTTATTATTATAACGTTTTATCGTCGGATTTCCTTTGACATTTCGCATTGTGCCATTGCCAAAATGACTCTTTCCTCCATCCCGCATCCCCATTCGCGTACACGCCAATGGTTCAATCTAGTTTATAATTGTATATTATGTGTTCCCCAAATAACGTTGGTCACCGACCCGCGTTTACCTAGAGGGATTATTTCGAATCGAGTTTTGTCTATCAAACAAACATGATTATATATTACGTACCTATATGCAATTATTGCATTTCAATTTAATCCTCGGCCGTTAATATTATTATTTAAGGTACGCACGCAGTCGAATCTGTTGGTTTCGTTTACCCCGCCAATCCTGCGTTTAATTAATATTCGTAACAATATAATACGTTTCTAATCGCAGGAGCATCTTAACGTTTCGCATCACAAAAGGACACTGATTAAAACGTTTATCTCGCAGACATACGAGCACACATACACACACCCCTATAGATATCCTGGATTCCTCTAAGTCGTCGTCTTCTTCTCTTCGTCTCCCAAATATTAATTTACAATCACGGGTGCATGCAAATTAATGTAAATATGTAATATGGTTCATAGTACCTGCATGTTATGTATTATTCTAATAATAAATGTTTTCTATTGAAGTTGGCGTTTACATATATAGCATCCGTTTTCCATAAAAAAAAAAACTTATCAATACCGATAGTTATCACTTATCATTCGTATAAACAGTTGTGTACACGTGTGATTTTCGGATTTATAAATACTGTGCTTTGATATACAACGCACAATATGCGTTACGAGTGGAAAGCGAATAATGTTTAGAAACATAATCTTGTTGGTTTGTTTTTAGTTAGTTTTGGTTTTTGTTTCTGCGTATAGATCTCTATTGCATTCATGTAAACAAGTCCAAACGACTATCGAGAACAAATCGTATATAGACCAAAGCAGTTTGTGCATCAAAAACAATCTATTTGTTTTCACTTAGTGCGGTTAGTAAAGAAGGTAAATCTATTTCACGGAATTGTATTGATATCTTGTTGACATTTTTACTGATTTTCCACGAGATCCTGCTGGCTGATCCAGTAATTGGGTAATTTACATTATTTTTATTTATAACTGTCGGTGTTACTACATGTCACAGGACATTCTATGTTATAAATAATTATTATCATCCACTTAGGATACATTATTTGGGTTTCAATTGGATAATATTGTGAACAATGTAATTGTTGTATTGTAATATTGATAACGCAATAGGTTGATTTTCAACCGAAGACTCCTGCCAAACTTATGGAATGCTTTATATGTATGACCGAGACAAGTTACTTGCACCGATGATCATTGATTCATTATCCGGTGCTACTTCGGCGGTACATCAATATGGACCCAGGGGCCCGGGCACTTGGCTTGTGCTTCCGGAATGACGCGCCTTTGGCTTTCCTCCGACGGGGCTCATTATAATAGGTTGGTAGCCCCGCGTGGACCTTGGTAGCAATCTTGGTGTTGAGTTCAAGCAGTAATAAAATAATAATAAAGTAATCAAAATATGTTTGGAAAATTATAATATATCCGTTAAAATATGCTTACGCCGATTAAATATCGATATATCAATGATAACATATGTATGTTTCGGTTCGCTACGATGTATATATTTTGGAATAGCAGCCAAATATTTTATGTCGATGAAACATAAACAAGCGGGTAGTGCGTGACGAACATGCTACAGACGGTGCAGCATTCGACTTTCGATCTCGATTGAAGTTATTTTTTACACTTTTTTAATGTGTTTTTCTCAATAATTCGGAAAAATAATGAGAAATATCATTTTTGAAAAGTATCAGGTTTAAGAACACAGCTACACATCGGAGTAATCTTTCTGGTCGAAATCGTTTTGACAGAAATAAAAAAAACCATCATGATAAAACCAATTGGTACATTCCTCATTTCACTCAGAATCTAAAAGGGGGTAGTTCACGATCAAATAAAAACATTTGAGAATATGAAAAAAAGCGTACGTAACTTTTTATTTGCGTATTTAAATTATATATGTTAAACATTTACAACATACAGTTACTGTATTGTTCAATATATTTTCCCGAAATAATTTAAATAGTTTTTACCGATTTAAGTTTAGTTGTATGTACATTTTATATATAATTTATAAACTGTTTTTCACAAGACATTTCTTAAAATTTTTAGTTTAATATGTTCTGCGTTTTTTTATTATTACATTTGTAATCGTTCGGCATAACATCTTGAGGGAATATTATATTTTTTTTTTATGTACTACTTTTTTTCCACTGGCGTTCGTAAAAACTATATTATGATAACGCAAATATTCTTTTTATAGAAACAATAAGAATAATACAGTTAAATATATTATACATTTTCCTTTGTGCAAACAGTAGTTTTCTCAGAAAACGCCGTGTCGTATACATTTGCGAAATTATTTCCTAAGGTACTGTCACAAAGCACGGGTTCCCGTAGGATTATTATTTTTATTTCCTTGTACATTTTTTGTTTTGAATATATTTCGTGCGACCACTTCAAAGTTCGAGCAGGTACACGTTTGTTTAATACATCAACATGTGTACATGATGGTCTAGCGAGCGTGTGAACTCCACGGAAAATACCTAACAGCAACGGTCGACGTTTCACCGGAACGAATGTTATCGTATAAAATATTTATCAAACATATACAGGGTGTCCCACCGGGATTTACACGGAGCGATATCTCCCCGTAATAATAGAGATAATCAATTTCTGTTTTTCTTATGAGAATCCTTGGGAAAATGCAATTTTGTTGACAATAGTTTGGTAAATATATGTAAATTATTAAAAAAGTTAACAAATTGAATATTAATTATATAACTTTTGTAAATTTTGCAGATTGCCATCTTAAAGGGCTCATTTTTTGAAAATGTTGATGGTTCAACGTTCAATTTTCTTGATTTTTAATAATTTTTCTAGCGTACAAGAAAATAGTGTAGTATTCACGTACACTATTGTATACAATAATAAAAATACTAGTTTACCCTATCGGAAAAATGACCCGGGGATAATCATTTACATTGTATCATTGTTAAACTGAAAAATTATAAAAAATCATGAATCCGATGAAAATTGAAAGTCGCATCATCGAAAATTTCAGAAAAAGTAGCACTATAAAATGTCTTAACCTTGAATTTTACAAAAATTATAAAAAAAAGTCAATTATTTAACTTCTTCAATAATACCTATACTATACGATTTTGCGGAAGATAAAAAACTATAACAACACTAAATTCTCCCGATTTCAAATCTGTATTCTCCAACGATCTACCTGATACAACGCGTATTGAAAAAGAAACACTCTAGAAACTTTGTTTGTCATAAATACGAGTACATGATCTCTGATTACTAGATATAGTAACGTCTACGTACGTCATACGTTGAAATTGAAATTTAAAACATCGGTTTTTGAGAGAGGAAAAAAATTAGTTGAAATAAAATACACGAATGTGTATATTAAATACATTTTTGTGCGGTTAAAGCTCGACGGGCGTATAACTCCCCTGCATAATAAGAAAAAAAAAACAAAATATATACAAAAAATCAATTAGAATTCATATTTGATGATCGTACGTTTTTATAATAATAATAATAATAATGAACTTATAGTATATGCAACCGGCCGGTTAATTTATTAGAATAATATAACCATCATAGTGTAGTTTGAAACACAATTCGTTGTTATTGCAGGGATATAAGGATCCCATAACAATAATTAATCATTAATGGTTTTAGAACAAATGCACCGTAAGAGTGTTACAATTGCAATAATTATTTCAAGACGTTAACAAATTTATTGTTTGAAGTAACAATATTCCGGAAAGGGTTATAACATTTTTAAAATTTCAAGTTACGTAGTATAATCGCGACGGCAAGTCATTAAATTTAACGAGTATGATGTGAATATATCTGTAAAATAATAAAAACATCGTTAAATTTTATTTCAACAACGATCGATGCTGCCCGATGGTTGTTTATAAAGGTAAATATTTGTTACTGTTCACGTCATTTGTTTTTTCTCAGCGTGACGTCCTATATTATTATACGTACACTATGTAGCTGCAATACTGAACACATTAATGCCTCGTTCCTACGCGGACGGAGTGGGGAAAAACGAAATTTCCACCGTAATATTTAAAACACGGTCGCAAATGCTTGAAAAAAACTGGTAAACAAGTTTATCCTGAAACGGATATGGAAATCGGGACCGTAAGGGGAATATGGCAAGATCTTGTAGTTTCCCAGATGTACACCGCGTCCATAGAAAACGCTATTAATAACACTCGATCAAACGTTACGGTTAGGATCGTTGCGATTTCTCATTCGCACCGAAAACCCGAGCTCTGTCGTACCACGCAATCGGTATTCAACCGGTGTGCACTGTTTTCGTTCGATTTTACCGATCGCTGTACACGGTAACTGTACACGATCGGTGCAGGTAAACCGCGAACTGTTGCCACGTAATGACGATGACGTGCAGTTCCGGGACAACAACAACGGCTGTTATCGGAATCACCCTACCTAAGTATAATTTTATTTATTTTTTTTATACTACTGAATATTACAAAACTGTTTACGTAAAAAAAAAAAAACAACAAGATGTACGACGTGAAAGAACACGAAGAGGAATACCGTCCGGCGTCGTGACCTCAGAATTGAAGTTTAGACATTTGAATCGATTATAGATGATACAATGGTTACGACGATGATACTCGTGGAAAATAAAAAAAACGTATATCACGATAAACGCGTGCGACGAAAACCGCGAAAAGCACGCTACGTACATGCACGTCGTCCTCCGTCGCGACCCGCTAGGAAGGAAACCGTATTTACGTTCGGAACAACGTATTATTATTCAGTACCTCCATTCTAGGCGGCGACATGGTAAAAAAATAATTTCGTTTTTTCAAATCGATTCGATACGTGCCTGCGAGCACACAAACTTTTATTTCGCTCGATACGCGATGGGCCGAGGTGCGGGACGCGTTGACGATATCATACATCCTGCCTGCCACGAGCTGGGTGCCGATCAAAAATAGTTTTTTCCGAAGAAAAAAAACAACGCGCGGAGTATGCTTATTGTTTATTTACTTGCACCGTGGTAATCCGGCTGTCGAACGAATACAATTACCGCAATACGTATTATGTTATATTATAGGATATTACGTTGCGGTGACACGCACGGTTCAGCTGCATATTACGTTTCAACGAATATAAAAATGAACTCGCGAACGATGTACGTCACGCGCGGATGAGCAGCAATGCCGGATCACACGTTTTCGATTCTTCGCTTTTGCATCGATCCCGTTCGGTCGAATTATAGCTTACGAGCGTTAGTGTACACATTTTGGTCCGCACAAAAGCTGTTGCTCCGGTATAACGTCCAATGGAAATAACGGAAATAACTTCGGGCCTCGGAGCCAGTGCCCAGTGGTCAGTGCCGGATTTAACCACTGTGCCACTTTAAGCACAAAATAAATTGCCGCCTTTTAATATTAATATTTTTCTAGTCTAAAAAATGTTATTAAAGCATACAATTATAGTTTTTTCCTTTATTGATTAAAATTTTAATGATGAAAAATAAAAATATACAGCTGTTATAAAAATATAAAAAACTTAATTATAAAAAAAAAGATATAAAATAAAATGATAAAAAATATTGTACTAATAAATACCTAAATAGTTAATGTCTAGTACTCATCGGCTTTCTGCGCGACTTTTGAGTCGCAAAATCATCTATTGTGGCATCGAAGTCCATTTTTTTCACTAGTTCAGTTTCAATTGCCAATAAACTCAATGAATTTAGTGTATACCCTTCCATACTTGCTCTCAAATAATTGTTTACACGTTTCAAGTTTACTCTTCACTCGGTCCAGTATGGTAAAATATGTTTCTATTCTTAACTTATAACTTCCAGTCATATGAACTTAATTTTCTCTTGTCTCGTCTGCTTGAAGTTTCATTTATAATTTCGAATAGATGTTATGAAGTTAATTAAAGATTTATTTATCATTTATTTTAGTAAAAATGTAATACGAAAAATTATTTGCCGCCCTTGAGAAATTGCAGCCCTAAGCACTAGCTTATAGTGTTTACTGGTAAATACGGCACTGCCAGTGGTCTATGTGATTTCTACAGGTAAAGAAACACGGCGGCGTTTCAAACCGGCCAGGACGATTTAAAAGTATTGATAACAAAACAAAAAAAAAAACTGTTTTCTCAACATAATAGATAGTGTTTTTTATCGGAAATCGTGGTCAAACGATGCGTTCAATGTTATGAAACCCAATCGACTGAAATAAATATTTCCGGCAATTTTATACTATCGATTTGCTCAGCTCGTAACGCTTGCAATTTAATCATTTGGCAATAAGAAGATTTGTTAAGTGATGCAATTGGTTGTATTGTAACACGTGCTCGTTGGAGCTAGTCGGTACACATAAATCGACGAACGTAGTCGTTACAGTGCACATCCAACATGTTTTCATTGTACTATAGGTGTTACGTTATAATTTATAAAAATAAAAACATTTTACACTCCAACGACCGATCTCGACGGTGTTCAAAGTATGAAATTAACTAACATGTTCTTATTGACTTTTGTTTATTTCATTTGTTATGCATAAAAAAATAATTTAGTTAGAAAATAAGTCAACATTTTATAAGGTCTTAAATTTATTTTGTTCTATACTTTAGATTTTAGAATAACTGGATGCAAGTGTAAAAACCTTAAACAATAACAAAAGGAACGTTTTGTTAATTCGTTTGGTTTTTAAATTCAATAACGAATTACACCCTACTTGTGTCATTCTACCTCACCCGGCGGCTATTTCTATCAAAATAAGTTTGCGAGTTTAAGTTAAATTTCTGCGAAAATAATTTGTTTTTAAAAATTTATTCTCACATAAAAGTTATGCATATCACGTTGCTTATGTGTTATTACATTTTTCAGAAATATTAAGTCGAAAATGAACGAGCTTAGAATAATATTATTGTATACATTTTGCAACAACAACAAACCCTGCCCTCACCAGCTGGCTACTGCGAAGTATGTATACAATATTATTACTCTACGCATATTATCATAATCTATTTACAAGCTTTCCTTCGAGTATTACAACAATTAGCTCACGAAATAATATTAATAATAGCAATAATACGTTTACCAGCTATATGCACATGCGGTCTCTAGGCGACATACCATACATGTGGTACAACCTACACTGCTAAACGTATTTAATCCGAATCGCTTTGGCGTGTTATTTATTCTATCATTACACGACGCGTAGGTATACATATTATTGTTATTATAACTCTCGGAGAAACGTTTCGATACGATAGAACGAACGGTGCAGGATTTTTTATGGTTTATTTTATGGTTTTACTCATTAGTGATTTTTTTTAAACCCATAATAGTTATAGTGAAATTTTTTTTTTTTGCCTTTTAGCACTAATCATTAAACAACTAATTTCGGATATCAACGAAATGCAATGAATATACAAATCTATGGAAATACGGAAAATATACTGTACCATCAAAAAAATCTATATTTTTTTACCTACCTGTATGATTCATGTGTATTTTTAGCAGCCAAATTTTAAATATTTTTTGTTTGGATTATGGAAAACAAATGTACGTTTTAAAATTAAAAGCGATCCACCGATAATGTAATCTTGACCCACTCATGGGTCGCAACCAAACAGTTTGTCTCTGCGATGGATCGAATACCGTTTATAAGTACCTATACTTCGCGCGTCAACGAAAACGATCCAGTAGCGGCTGTGCGTATGCAACATTATCAAATTATATCTGCGCATGCGTGTTGTAACGGTAATTTCGTGTTCGGTCCGTGCGCTGATCCTGTACACATTACGAGGTTTCAGCAGATGAGGTCGGGACGGTTGCCTTATCAATGCGTCTGGTCAGAGAGGACTTTTTAGTTTTTGTTACTAAATCTGTCCGCCGTTTTGATAGCACGACCCGTCAAACTTTGATTTTATTGAGTACAAACTTACATATTTTACTTACTCAGAAACGTTTTTTTACTAACACATAAAGTGACCCTACGTTCGACAGAATTTGCAATTTCCTTTTTATTTCGATTATTTTTTTAACCTCATAATACAGCGCTAAAGCCTTATTTTCTACAACAAACTCGATAAAGTTCGATTTCTAGAGCAGGTGATTGGAAATTAAACTTAAATTTCCCCCCTAAGCGACCATATCGCTCCCTTTGGTATGTTATGGGAAGTGTCCTTATTTTTCGAAAACGTGATCTTGTACGTAATAATATTTTCTACAAACTTTTGACAAAACCAGATCGGAATCGGTATCGGAACGCGCTGCGGCCCTTGGGGAAATCGATTACGGCCACAATGGGTGTACACCGCACGGCTGCGGCATCGGCGTTCCCATTAATGGACGCAGCAACATCGCGAGAGCGTTTTTATATTAAAATATATTTACCTCCGTAATGACTTCGGCCGGATCCGGGTTATCGGGGGTAACCGTTCTGCGTGTTTGAGCCGACACCGGCGGAGGAGATTGGCACTTGGACAGGCTTCCACCGGCTATCCCTGCGACACGGACAAAATTGCAAACAGAATAAATTAATATTTCAACCCGTCTGAAGTGCTAAACGCAAATGTATAGCAATAAGGAAATAAATAAAAAGACATATTACATAATGCACATTGCACATATATACAGGGTGATTTTTCAACCTGTGTGCATCTCTTTTTTTAACATTAAAAATGTTTAACTTTGATTTTTTTTTCTAGTTTTCAAGTTACTATGAAAGCTATGTGATTTCCGTGACTTTCTTTTACCGTGGCACCGTAAAGGTGTCCTGTGGCGACACAAACTTTTGTTTTTCAAATACAAACTACACCTTTTTTTCACTGCGGTATTTCATTGATGTTATTCATCTGTGCCTTGGGTGTATCGGAATCGAAATTCGAACGAACAGTTTTTGAATTATTCTAATTCGAGTACCTACCAAGGAAAGTAGTCCTATAATACCAAACATTATGTTGTATGAATTGTAATAACATGTTATCGCTGATTGATACCGATTGGAGATAAAGCGTATTTTACACTTTTTAAGTTGAATAATTCTGAAAGTATTGGTCCGAGTTTTGACTTTGCTACATCAAAACTTCTAGAAAATTTTTCTAAATAATATTTTGCGTAAAATGTATGGTGTTCCCATTTGAAAAAACAAAGTTTACCGTAGACGCTATAAAGTTGACTTGAAAAAAAAAGTATTAGCAAACATAGGTTTTACGGATACTCGAGTGTTAAAAAAAAAATTAAAGTTTAAGAATTTTTACGGCCAAAAAGGGAGCATGGAAAAAAGTCACCCTGTTTATACATTTAATGCGGTATAATGACAATTAGAAAAATGATTGCAAACTATGTAGTTATAAGAGTAAGCGAAATTATAATACTGTTGTCGATTCCGATACTTATACTTCGAGTGGGAATTCGCGCCAGTAGAAGTTTTTATCGAAGTGTTAAGCCGACAGTTATTAATAATAATTTACTATCCCGCAGCGTTTTTCTCGGAGTATTCACGATCCGCGCGAGTAATCCGAAAACAATTTCCATTATAACGATATCGCGTCGTCGGCGTCGTGCACCTACCCAAACGTGTTTCGTAATTATATTGTTTCTCACGCTGTGGTATTGATTAACGCGGCGAGACTGCGAAAACTTCCGATACAATATTATGTTTCGTAATTATACTTTTGCGAAATTTTCCCGACTTGATCGCATTTTTTCTACCTCCAGAAACGTACCCGGGCCTCGCGGACAGCCGTTTGGTACGTATATTATTAAAAAAAAAAAACAAATATTTTAATATTATTAGATTTAGATTCAAAAAAGTGAAGCTGATTGAATATCGGGAGTAAGATTACACGCCGTCATGATAATATGTATATAAGTTGCAGGACAGTTTTTCAAATAGATATCAAATTTGGACATTTGTTTAGATATACCTTGTTGGATTCCTTGTTTTTTTTAATTAAAAACACTATCTTATCTCGTTGGCATTGTTATTTTTTCCGTTTTCACGAAAAATGGATTTAAAACGATTTTTTTTTACCGCCTCGTGCCGTACACAGTTGGCGAGTGAATACGAGTGGGGGGGAGGTGCAGTGAGGTGGGAACAAGGGGTGCAAACAAATCCTCCCGCGGCTATATAATTAAAAGCTTTAGTCAGAAGAGAATATATACATGTTTTCTCTCTCTCTGTCTCTGTATGCCTCTCTTTCCTTCTTCCTTTCCCTATCCCTTTCTCTCATCGTCCCTACCACATTTTCCTAGAGGTCTCGTCTCGTATATATAAAAAAAAGCGCCACTATTGTTGGCGTGGTTTTTTATTTATTTATTTTTTTGTATAAAGGTTCCCGAAACAAAGGGATTAATGAAACTGGCTTGAGGTCACGCGTTACCGCGGCCGACGGGGTTTTCGTCGTCGAGTACTCCAACGTGCGCGCGTCGACACGGCCGATAGGAAAATGTGGTAACACCTGTGTAAAGTACATGTTTATGCGGTACACAAAGGAATCATTTGGTGGTAAATAACGCATGGTCAAAGGAACGTATCGGTTGCGCCTCCGGGCACAGCGCTCTTACATACGAGTCTTTTCACTTTTGTAAGTCTACCCACCCACGTGGGGCCCACGGTGTGCGGGAGTGTTTGAAAACGGTTCATCCACTGCGTTAATATAGTATAGTATACAAACGCTTATATTATTAATGATTGGTGAGCCTATGTGCACGGGCGAAGACAAAACTTATTTTCGAAATACCGGACAAATTGACACTGAAATTTATAATAATATCACAGTCGACTATATCGGCGATATGGGCCACCCTCCCCTAGGGATCTATTTTGCTGGTTTAACTTAAGGGCAATTCCTAAATATTAAAGTTTATTACAAAACATTTTTTTTATACTAGGTACCACATCTATTATGCAAGTCATATTTTTTAAATTAACGTATATTTTCAATTTTTTTTTTATGTATATTTTGGCAATTTTACTTCCCATAACTTTTTTGCCCAACTACTAGCCATTATAATGCTTTCCAGCTTTACGGCTTTTAGTATTTTGCTTATTACTTTGTTTATTGGATCAAAAACCTGGATGAGGTCACGCATGGGCGAGGAACAATAAATTGGCTTAGCTTACTAATTACTTATAGGCACATAACACATTTTTTTTTTCATATTTTTATTCGATATATACAATATTTTTCATTAGGAATAATAATAAGTGATAATATATATATATAGTTATTTTACATGATTCGTTTGATGAGAGAAAATACCCAGTGATAACACTACTCTTGCTTGGTGTTCTCTCTTTTTTTTTAATAACTTAATTATTCTTTAGAGTATGCATTAAGAAGTTTCGACATCAGTTCCTAACCAGATAACACATTAATGTGAAAATAATAATTGATAAATTTACGGTTGATAAAGAAAGAGCTGTAAAACTGTTACTCGAGTTAATTATATTATTAAGTATATAGTAATATTATTTCTTTATTAATTCAATATTGAAAGAAACACTGAAGAATATATAGGCTGCTTCGATTTTTTTTTAGAACAGAATTATGACCTATATGTCTACTGACTAATATGTAGATATTGAAATGTTTATTTTTAGGTTTATTCTAGATAGTTTTAGCAGTATACAGGCTAATATAATTTTTAGATGTAAAATGTTGATACTGAGATTGTTGGAAATAATTTTTGAAAACTTTTATCCCTAAATGTCGACGTGTAAAAGACTATTAAACTGAGAAAGTGTCTGGTGGACAAGAACGACCAGAACTCTCTGAAACATAATTGTTTAGTACACTAAAATAAATTTGGACCTCCCCCCCAACCCGAATTGTGTTTTAAATTATGTCTTTGTTAGTATCTTTGTTGGTATCTATTAAACCAACGCACCACCTCTTTAAATGAGCTTCAGATCCACCATTGGAATAGAACCGCCTTCGGTTTGCTTGCTTATACTTAAAAACGTACTCTGGTATATGGGGTTATGGTCACTAACGTTTTTCTATGCGGTTTCGTGACCTTACTTACATATTAAATATACTCGTGACACACATTCATAACCGCAGTTTTTTTATACCCGCAAAGTGGACTGAATATTTCAAGATTGACGTACGTATTCCCTCATGTTATAAAATGTTTACGATGGGGAATAAAGGTTTTTTAGTTCAATTTTAATTTTTAATTTCGATAAATCCGTCGCACAGTTTATTTTATGCACAGTCCGCAACGAAAATTACCTATTTTATTTTATTTACAAGTCAAAAATGATTAAATGTTGCAATCTACGAACACATTTTTGCATTAATTCAATCTCAAAGTCTTTAGAAGTATTATTTGTCGTTAAAAGTTTCAAGCAAAGTCCAAGAAAAATTCAAAAGAAAAGCATGTTAAACGAACACAGTATAAATTAATAATCTCGTTATAATATTGTTTATAATAATTAATAAGGTAAAACATAAAATACATATTTTAAATTTGTCCGTTAATTGTGTTTTAACCGTTTGACACAATATTTAGTTAAGGACGCGAAGTCGTTACGGAATATCATTGTACAGGACGGGCGCAACAACGTGCAACTAATTTTCTGTTAGTTTTATGGAAAAACGGAAAAGGATAGTGGCCCGCTCTGTACACTTTTATGTATTTATAGAATATTTAATGCAATAAAAGCGCATGTCATAATTCTTGCGCTTTTGACTTGTTGCGAGCCACGAGGTCATGAAATATTTATAAAAACTTTAATTTTCTTACAAGTTCAATGTGTTATTTTTAGGCGTTCTGCGTCCAATATACGAAATACAGGTGAACAGCTTACACCGCGCCGTGACGTCGAGACAAAGGGTAACTCGTGTGCGTTCTTTATCCGTGTTAAACAGATGTCTGCAGGACATTAGACTCGTACATTCCGAGTGGTCATCGTCGGCTAACAGAGGACCGATGGGGAGGGAGGATAATTATCGTAAACTATAACTTAATGGTGAAAAGTTTGGAGAAAAATCTTTTCCGATCAATGTTTGCGAAGGAAAAACGAAAAACAACTGTAATAGGTAAGCAGTAATAAGAGAGATGAAAAAAGAAATATTCCATTCCTGACAAAACGTAGGTAATGTTTAAAATGAAAAAAATCATTATGCCACGACCTACGAGCTGAGGTTTTAAGAACTCGATTTACAACTGTATACAACTGCAGCATTGTGGCCTCTTAACAATCTACCTCGGAGCTTGCTAGGAAAGGTTATTATACAGAACCCTCTCAATCTTAATTTATAACCTTTAATTAAAGGGTTTTGTCAATGGTTGGTTTCCCGTCTTGCGTTGTTTATCACTTCCACCCTTATTCACTCCCCGACGGTGGCGTTCTTGTTATCGCGTTTTCTTATTACACCATTATGTATAAATTCACCCCTACAGGGTAGCACGTTTAAAACGCAACACAATGCATATAATACACTTGTATTATGTACATAATTACCACCTGATAGAAAATACGAGATAACTATGTAAATTTTGTTTTTTTTTTTTTGCTTGCAAATATATTTTGTTCAACAGCTAGTGATGTTTCTAAGAATCTGTGTATATAATTTCGCGATAAATAAAAACATATTATTTTAAAAATAAGATACATTTTCTACTACGCACGAGGACATTTTATTTTCAGACTTCGATTTGATATTACGACATAGCAGCGATTTTATAATATTCGCATTTGAGCATTGTAAACTATAATCCTGTGACGGCATTCGTGCCAGTACTTATGTTTTACTTCAAACACCGCCTTGGAGCTTTCGAGTTTTTAAACTGCACTAACTGCAGTACTTGAAATACTTTGACGGCTTTAGCGAGAGCAATAAATAACGTGTTAAAATTTTATCGTATTATGTTATGTACTTACCGTTTCTTAGTTTATTGCTGGCGACTAAGTCTTTCATCAAAATTGAGTGCTTCTGAAATCAAACAAAATTTAACAGTTGAAATTAAACAGTGAATATAGGTAACTCTCGAAAAATAATTAATTAATTTATGAAATAAAAACAATTTCAAACGCATGGTTATTTAATTCAATGACATTACGAACGTCACTAGACTATATTACATCAAGTTTAACATTCGTATAACTTGTACTTTGATGCAAGTTTAAGTTCAAAGTTGACAAAGGGTAAACTTGTCAACGTAAGTTTACTTAAAAAAAAAAAAACTATGAAAACAAAATGGTTTGTGAGGGTTTAATTTTTATCGGGGTAAGAACATGTGGGATTTTTATTAATTAAAATGGTTCACTTAAACAATATATAAGTGAATTATAATCCGTAAACGGATAACAACAGTACCTACCCAAATCCTTTTACGAATATATATATATACTAAAATCTTGAATACGTTTAAGCAGGAATGTTTATTTAACGATGTAACGTAGTGGAATTTTAACCAATTTACCATTGCACACCATTATAATAGTTACGAGAACTTAAATAATTTACCAAAAAAAAAAAAAGTCCCAGCTGTTAAAATGTAAATTTCCACGCGGTCCGTACACTGACAGTGCTTAAAAAAAAAAAAAATTACATTCATCAAGAGAAATAAGTTTTAAAAGAAAATATAGTACCTATACATAGTATAATATAAATATTTTTTATGCGGCATTACTATTAAACACGAATTACGGTAGGTAGACGGCAACGCATAAAATGTACGGGTTGATTTATTTTATTTTATTTTTTTCACGAATTTAGATTTAATATACTAAACGTGGAATACCGTGAAAAGTCTTTCGTGTCTTTTCACGGCAGGAGCTTATACGCGCTTATAATGTTCTATATGTTATTAATAATTTAAGGTTTAATGGTATTACATATTATGTGGATATATATAGATATATATATATATATATAGTGAAAAGAAGCAGACGAGCAGGGATATATATTATTCCGACGGGAAGCTTTTCAACGATGCGATGATATCTGCGCACAACCGCGACGAACCATAATTACTGTACGCGGTCGTCGTAAATGCGTCATAGCGCTCGTCCGGCTAGCTTACAATTTTATAATATCAACCCGACACAGGTATATATATTATAATATAAATATATATGTAGTATGTACACAGGGTGTCCTACCGAGGATTTACCCGTTGCGATATCTTCTGAGATAATGAAGATATTCAAATTCTGTTTTTCAATACGACTCGCGGGGTAGAGGACTACGAATATTTCATAACATTTTAATTTAATTTAATGTCTGGGTAAAGAAGTAAAAATTTTTTTTAAAAATTTGAAGATAGCGATTTCGTAGAGCTTAATTTCTGAAAACATTGACGTTTAAACATTTTATTTTCATTTACCTCATGTTTTTTAATAATTATTTTGGATTCCAGAAAATTTTTGAAATTTTTTTTTAAAAATATAAACTCATATTCTTAACTTTTTTTATCAAGACATTAAATTAAATTTAAATCTGAAATATTTTGAGTCTTTGCCTCTGCGAGTCTTGAAAAAAAAAAAACAGAATTTGAATATCTTCATTATCTCAGGCGATATCACAACGGGTACATCCTCAGCGGGACATCCCGTATAATATAATTTAATAATATGGCAAATTCAATAAAGACGTCTGAAAATAAGGAATATAACGTTATGTACGCGCGCGTCATCGTTTTTACGCTTTATCGTTGCGCGGGATGAAACGGTGCGTAAGGTCTGTGTAGAAATTCCGCGCGCGTTCAATTTCTTTATGCGTGATAGAATGTCACGGACGACGAAAAAGACGAAAAACGAATGGAACGTACCCGCACATGCGGAGCGACGGAATAACTAAAAGGTTTTGTTATCTCAGGCTAGGTTGTGTTTCAAGTAGCTCGCCGACGCAACCGCTAATGCCCGAATCTTTTATTTATTTATTAAATTTTTTTCATTTTCTTTCTCCTTCGTTTTAGCATACTTTTATCTCCGCTTTTACTCGGCCAAAAAGAAATAACACGCTATTTCGGAAAGATGTAGGCTGTAGCAAAAACATGAATAAAATAGCAGTAAAACAAAAAAAATTAAAATTTACTCCGAAATAATGGTTCTCACCGCGTGAGTTAGGTTTAAAACCATTTCGTTTATTTACTGTACGTTACGGGCCAATGCCGGAATTTTAACATATTTTCTGGTCTCTAATGGTTTGGAGGGATTCTCCCTGCCGTAGTTCCATCCCTTAAAGTTCTAACCATTAAGCCGTATAAGTAGGTGATGTAAATATAATAATAATAATACATTATAGAAACATGTTATAACCGATGATAATCTGTGTATTTACAATACAACGAGAAGAAGTTCTGAAATTAATTTATCGTATATTTCCTTTTAAATTTTAGTTTCTGTGTACCTATAATAAACATCACTCGACTAAATTAATATCGAAACATATTTGTAATTTATTCAAGCACGTACTCTGTTTTTCAGAAAGTGTTTGTACTAATAAACCACGCGTGCACACACGTAAGACAAACAATTCCTATCTTTTTTTTTTTTTAATTAAAAATCACCGAGTTCTGAAAAGACATAATAACGTAACACAAAACATCACGTCATCACACAGCCAAAGACGATAGAAGAAAAAATCTGTTTCTATTTTAGTGAATGTCCGGAAAACGGGATACGCCGAACGGGTTTTCACACGAACAGGACCGCGCGTAATATCGTGAAGTTCTAGAGGTCAACATTTCCTTCGACGAGTTATAATGCAAAATTGCTTTTACAATACCCGACCGAGTTTTTATTCATTTATTTATCACATTTTACAGACAATGGTCATGATGTTCATGAGTAAATAATCGATTTAACTATTCGTTTAACGTACGGATAACCGCGTAAATTCGAACGTACAACTATTGCAAGGTTTACGATATATCTAATCTCGAAGAAATAATATTTAAGTTCCAAGAAAATATCGTAAAAAAAGAAAAATCAAGTTTGAGGGAAGTTATACCCGTAGTTAAATATAGAATACGCTTTAAATTATACATTTTACGTTTACAAAACTGACAGTTAAAATATAATGTATTCGCTGTCTCACCACGATTAATACGATTATACGTTTTAGCATTAATTTTTCTTTACCGCTACCGCGCAATCGCAATACCGTTGATAAATTTGGCCCAAACGTTTTAACATCGGCAAACAGTGACGCCGTGCGCACAACGGACGCATCGTTCGGTGGATTTGTAATAGTTTTAAAAACGACCACAAAAATGCACCACGATATACCTGGTAACCGGTATAACGTAATATACCGCGTAGTGGTCGTTAATTTATTCGCGTTCGATATAGTTTGTACGCATGATGAGTTAAACGTGGCTGTTGTATTAAGAATTTTTTTCGCAGTGGTATTAACAATACGGCCGAGGAATCAAAAATATTTATCGCCCGAACTCCAGTATAGGTCATCTGCAAGAAGCTTTTTGAAATTTATTGATTTTCAATGCGTTATATTACTTATTTCGTATAAAATACAACATTCGCGTTTAGCCAGACCTCATCGAAATGGAAATAAAAAAAATCGTAACTTTCACGTGAAATAATTACGGTTGCGATGAAGTTCAAGTGCTAAATGGTCGAAAATAAATACATTTTTTTCTATCTATAAAATTTACGTGACCAAGCTCTACGAAAAGTACAAAATGAACAACTTATTGAATAATCGAGAAAATATGTGTCCGATCACTATGACGATTCGCCACTACCGCGTTACAGCTTTGAAGAACAGAATATCATAAAAACATCTGATTTATTAAAACCGTACGCATGTCCGCTGTTAATCATGCCGAACTTACGGCCACTCTGAAGCTTACCCAACTTCAAGCCTCTAGTCGGTTCTAACCGACCGAACGACTAGCACCGTTAATACCCCACGTCTACCTAGCGCAAACTCGCGCGACCTTTGCGGCTTACGGATCACAGCATAATACACGTAATCACCACACGATAATTATACTAAACTTTATCGCGTACCACAATATCCATACACTAGTGTTTAACGCGGACGTGTACGGGTTTCTTTCGGCAGATGAACACTGCACTCCGGTCGATCGCGAGGCCTAATCAGCCGACATCAAAGGCCGGCGGTTCGCGAATCGACGGGGTCTTTGTTCGCTTCGGATAACTCGGTCCTACCACACCGCCGCCGCCGGCGGTGACATCGCGGTAAATAATATTATTAGCACTACGTGCAGGCGCATCGGGTACGGCGTTTAAATCACCGAGGAGGGCCGGCGGAGAAAAGCGTCGCCGAATGAGACCTCGTCAAAGGACGACCCGTTTGCCCTTTACGCATCATACCCTTCATTTTCTACCCCTCGTCCCCCGCAACGTCGCTATTGCGCGCACACCCTCCCGCCCTCCCAACACTGCTCTCGTACACGTCTCGTACTAAACTCGTCATCTTCTCACCCTCGCGTCCCGTTGTTCAAACCGATCCTGTGTGATTACAAACACGAACGTATAGATCTTACGCCTCGCCGCGACACCAACAGTCGATTACTATCATGTACAGTATTCACGTTCGCCTCTTCGAGTTACGCCGAGTGCGTTTTTCGCTTTTCGGTCAACAGCTGCACCGTGCGTGCTTTCCAAAACACAATATAACAATACGAGAAACGAGTTTTTTTTTTTTTGTGCAATAAATTACGTAGGTACTTGCGTACTGTATTCGAGTCTTTTTTTTTTTTAAACTGTGACAAAACTATCTTTAGTTTCATGCGTCCCGAGGCAAAAACTCGTCACAACAGTGTCAATACATCAACAAAGAAGATCACTTTGATATTGTACTGAATACTTACGAACAACTCAACAAATGTCAAACAATGTTTTCATAGCGACGGAAAAAACGTACCACCGTTTCTATCTGCAGGTCGGAAAGTGCACAACAGCGACACTGGTTAAACTCTGGAGACGGAACTCGCGCTGACTTATTATAACCATAATAGTGCACGGGTACAGTAGGTGTAGATTGATCCGGAAAAGAAAAAACCTGTAACGTTGAATCGGAAAAACTTCGACCAAGAATGATTATTCGATAACTTATAATCATTTGTACCAGTTGAGTTGTAGTATCCGTCGTCACCGGTTGAACTTTTCCCGAGCAAAAATAACAAATTATCATGTTTACTGTCGTTAAATGGTCATTCATCATTTCATCAGCACGTAAATATCATTCAATTAAACGAGTGTAAATGCTACTTCGGTAATGTTCAATTCTCTACTGCCTTTATAGTAAGGGCCTAACAGAGTGCTCCAGGCGGTGAACGATAACTAAGAAATATTTCGCCAACTCATCGACTGGGCCGATATTGTTTACGACTTAAGCACTAGACTTTAACATTTTCTCAAAGGGCTTAGCATTTGATGCACGTATATCGGTGTATCGGGAAATTAATATTTATTTAGGGTGGAATATTCATTATTGAAATTACTAATTGTGATTTAATAATGAAATTTTAAGACCGGAACGTAACAAAAGTAGGTCAATATTATTAATATAGGAAATTGTGTATTTTACCTGGTATGAACATAAACACCATTGCGCAATGGTCCCAAAACTGTGCGTTACGATGTTTAAAAATGTATAATTCAATGGATTTATGAAAGGATTCATAATTTTACTACTGCATTGTGGATCTATGACACAGCAATGTGATATACACGCAGTGTGAATCGAATGCGATTGACTAAAAGAATTTCCATACAAATATTACCATATTATTAAAAAAAAAATCATTAACTCGATCAGTCTTGTGTATTTATAATTCATTTTAATATTTTAAACGTTTAATGTTTTGTTAATAAACAATTTTAATGTTATAAATTCAAATTAATCTTAACTAAATACTTAGCTATGGTTTTTTTTTTTTATTGATCTGTTAAACATCGGCAACAATGGCCATTAGTTATATTACAGTTATTATTTTCTCAATCATATAGATGTGTCATGTGTGACCTAGGTAGTGATTAAAAATTAATCAGTTAACTTCTTTTTAACCGCAAGCTTAGTTTATGATATTCTGTTCTTATAACTTTAAACTTTTAATATTGAATATATTGTTTGTTATTAACTTATATAGATTTACATATTTCGTATTAAAATGATTACTGCGACCAACCGCTGACCAGTGCAGCACATAATGTGGGATGATTATTTTATCTCATTTAATGGGTCACCGGGACGGTCTGTAACCATGTATCGGGTAAATGGGAAGGTCACTCCAATCGGCGTATGAGCCTATGTATCCGTCGAACACAGGGCCAAACTGCGGGATATCGTATTTTAATCCTTTTGCCTTACGATTCGCTATTCTTTTTGTCTTTCGCTGTTTTTCCTCTCGCTATTTCGGCCGGATACCGTTCGACGTTTCGTCCAATCGCCTCGTGGAACACTGCACGTCAATAGCGCGAACACCCTGGGGTCACCGGTTAATATTATTGGAGGGGGCCGAAGAGCAAATTTTGAAAATTTTCGGGGGCCATCGAAATAGTCGAGCAAATATTTCGAGGCCAACATACGAGAACGAAGCCGCAGCACGACTACACGCGTGAACATCTCTATCTTCCACCACGACGTTTTGCTTTTCCACAATCCTATGGTATGCTCACGTTAAAACCATATTAATACATATTATTATGTCCGTAGACGGCGGGCGTACTCCACGCACCTTGTATAATAATAGAATATCCTATCGCGCGTTATGTTAGGTATTCTTAAATGGACATCTAATTGTGGATCCCTAGCCCACTTGCTCAAACAACCTCACTTATCTTATTCCTCACGAGTTTCACCTACACAGTAGACGGTTTCCACGTTTGTGCGGCTGACGCGAGTCTCAGTGCCGCTTCATATTCAACCGACATCCAAGACCCAAGACGGTAAATGACCTGGGTCTGAGGTGGTAAGCGATTGCATAAGAAGATGCCGCGTGGCGAGCTTTGGAGACGACTCGAGTAATACACCCCAGCGTACTTCACCATGGTCGGGAATGCAGTAATGAAATGGCCAGCTGCCGCGATAATTTTACTTCCGAGCCATCGCTACTCCACGGAGGAGGCCGTTGTTGAATGCTCGTCAGGTGGTATAATCTCCTTATATTAATCGCTTACAACGGTATGCCAGGGGTTGTGATCCAACAATCCGAACCTTGCTTCGACGTGCTCCTCAGACCAAGATATTTTTTCCGGTCGAGTGGTTTGCGATGGGAGTTGGGTATGACAGTAGTACTTTTGCTCCCCTCAGCCGTACAACGCAGGTATTCTCCACCACGATAAGATGAAAGGTCGCGGTGAAAAGATCAGCCGCTTAGGGCACCTTCCCAGGTTGTCGACGCGCGGGGGGTGTGTATATGTGAACTATTTGGGTGAAAAATTATTCGATTATAAGTGTATTTTAACTCCCACAACCCTATGCTCGAACAATATCCGGACCAACGTGGTTTATCTTATCCCTCACGAGTTTCACCTACACAGTAGACGGTTTCCACGTTTGTGCGGCTGACGCGAGTCTCAGTGCCGCTTCATATTCAACCGACATCCAAGCCCCAAGACGATAAATGACCTGGGTCTGAGGTGGTAAGCGATTGCATAAGGAGATGCCGCGTGGCGAGTTTTGGCGACGGCTCGAGTAATACACCCCAGCGTACTTCACCATGGTCGGGAATGCAGTAATGAAATGGCCAGCTGCCGCGATAATTTTACTTCCGAGCCATCGCTACGCCACGGAGGAGGCCGTTGTTGAATGCTCGTCAGGTGGTATAATCTCCTTATAATAATCGCTTACAACGGTTTGCCAGGGGTCGTGATCCAACAATCCGCCCCTCGCTTCGACGTGCTCCTCAGACCAAGATATTTTTTCCGGTCGAGTGGTTTGCGATGGGAGTTGGGTATGATAGTCATAAAATATAGTTGTGACTGACCGCGACAGATAGGCGTTTTGCGCACACGTGTCGGGTCACTACATACCTAACACAATAAAATAAAATAAAATGTTGTATGCATCAAAATTACCTGCAGGTTCACGGTCCAGATGGCGTGGTTATCACGGTTCTCCGGCACCCCCACCTCGGAATTTTGTGTTTTCAGCAGAAGCCTTTTGTTGTGCTAGGTATGTGCAGGTTTATGCATATACACTGATGTTTTTCAAAAATATTTAAAAGTGGCAGTGCTACGGAAATAGCTGCTTACCTTGGAATTTTTGAACTTTAAATATGCCGTTCGCTTGTACTTGGTTTGTGCTTGTCTGTGCCAGATTTCAGAATTTCAAATCTTGAGCTATAATAATTTTTTTAAAAACGTGGTGGTGCGGAAATGCCGCGAGATCCCATTTCGAAATTTCGAAATTTAAAAAACGCTATTATGAATAACTTCAAATGCTGAACGGGTGTATGGAGAGTATAATTACATCATGTTGCTCGTTAATAATACGGTCAGCAGTGCGGGGTACGTTTGCATATTCAAATTCAACTGACATAACGACATATTATATTGTAGATCAAGGATGGCCAAACCCCGAACCATCTTGGATATTTTTACGGTCACCACTTATCACGTTTTTACAATATACGATTATTTTCATGCAAACAATATCTGTTTGCTTAGAATAGAATACCCGAAACAAATATTTCACTTATTTAAATTAATTTAATTTCTGTATCAATTCGTTAATTTAATTTATTATTTTTACCTTATACATGTTAAAATGCCAATCTAATATATAAATGTAAAAATGAAAACCTTTGAGTGATATGTTCTCGGAAACTACTGAACCGATCGTTATGATTTTTTTTTTAAATTGAAGAACTCATTGCGGAGAAGGTTTATGGCATTTGATCGATTCTCTAACTTTAAAAACAAAGGAGTTATCAATTATCATAAATAATGACCTGTTACATAGACTTAGTGGGTGAGGTTCGCGGTACGGCAACGGACGGCGGCTAGACGTGGCCGCCCAAACTTCCCCTTCCATATCACCGTTGCGCGACGTGATAGTTCATATCGTTATTCGTTGCTAATGGAAAATTTAGATCATATTACACTATAGATGGATTAAATAAATACAAAAAATATGTTGCAGTCACTGAAAATTGATATGCGCATGCACAACCCAATTCCTCGCATATTTTTTCATAGATGATTTGTTATCAATTCACCGCATTAAGGTCCTTTCACACATATCCGATCCGAGTCCGTTCCAATTTTTAGCGTTCCAAGTCGAGTCCGTCATTTTACCTATTTTACCTATTAAACAGTTCATATTGTTTGATTTAATTCTCCTGCAATTCCCTTCCATATTTTTTCTTTCCAAGTACTGTCACTATACTTAGAATTACTTAAGTCATACAATTCAGTATGACTTCTTATTAGTTCGATTAATTTCTCATTGTCCATGATGAAATGTACTTGACAGTGTCATATGACAAAATGAATATTGACAACAAACGTAAGCCAATATAATAAATTTCGTAGTATGCTAAACACACCAGTCGAAACGTGTTCATACATGTCCGATCCGACATCATTCCGTTAAAAACCGACCGAGCTTGGACGAAAATCGGTCACTGACAATATTTTTTTAGTCGGATAGAGCTCGGAAAGCTCGGATCGGACGTGTGTGAACATATGCACTGGAAAACAGCAAGTTTATACTTCCGATGCATTGACGGATCGGACTCGGAACGGACCCGGATCGGATATGTGTGAAAGGACCTTTATGGTTCTGTAAGGCGTAGGCTACGAAAGACGGACCGACATTTTAAATGAAGCTTCGTAAATGTCGGAACGCTGCTTAATGTTTGTGTAGTAAAGAGGATATTGCTTTTTACATAACAACAGTTACATTTTATTGTTCAATGTAACAATAATTTAACTAGCAAATAATCTATAACATATACAGAGTATCCCGCCGAGATAAATAACCTAGCACAGACCGATATCTCTCGCCTTAATATAGATTACCGAATTCTGTTTTTTTTATGAGCACCCCCGGGCAAAGGCAACTTCATTGACAATGGTATGGTAAATATAAGAGTATTATTAAAACATTTATAAAATTTACTTTTTATTTTCTAATTAATGGATCTATCTGTATGCCAGATTTCAGACCGATCCATTAATATTATGACGTAGGCGTCTGTGGAGAAAGTAGTTTTCGAATTGAGCTCTGGGATGGACGTTTAAATTTTTGGTTATCTAGAAAATATTTTATTTTGTTTAATATGTTGATTTTATTCATTACCGATTGAGTTATAAGGTAGGTATATATTAATATAGTATAGTTAAATTAAAATGGATATCATTAGTTTTCATACGACGATTGTGCGTTGTTTTCAACCTAAATTTTTCTTATGACGAAATAGAAATTGATCTTATCTAAAATAGTAACATATCTCCCGGGCGAGGCCGGATAATTCAGCTAGTACTTTATATTTATCATATCTTTGAGTAATAATAAAAACATTAATAAAAATTCACTAAGTTTGTTTAAAAATTTGTTTTAATTAGTCCAAATCTTTTATAACCGAGAAAACGACGTTAAGTATTTATTAACGGGCGACTTCCTCAATCACGATATTCATGTTTAAGAACCAAAACACCTAATACGTACGTGTCCCTCCCATCGATTCGTTTTACAAACAACTGTTTACGGATTGTTTTTAAGATCGATAAAATTCAAAATAAAGAAAAAAAAAGAAAGCCACGGAAGACAAAAAACTCCATAAAACGTTCAAGTACACAACTATACCCATGTCAAGGGCGTTTCTCGGGGGAACGGAATAACAGAGTTCCCGTCATCCAACGATTCGCGGTAACGAGACGGTATACGCAGTATACAAAAAAATAAATCACTAGAAAACGGCTACTCTGTGTCATCACGCATTGCCCGTACGTACGTATAATCCGTGATCATTTGATCCCTCGACGTGCCTCCTGGAGCCGACCGTCGGGGTTGGAAATATTTGTATTTTCCGGAAAACGAACGTAAGCCGAAAGCACGCGTATGTGTACTAGCACGAACATTTCACGAAATGATTACATAAATCTTATCCCCCTAATAATACTGTATTGTCAATTCGGTTTTAATGGACCGTCAAAAAATAGTTCAATCGCAAGAAAAAAAAAAATAAACCCGCCGAACAGCGTACTAAATAACTGACATTCAAGTACCATACATCAAATATAAAAATACGATATTATGCTGTATATAAAGATGCCTTTTTTTTTTATCAACATTAAATACATATATAATTATGTTTGTTCGAAAAAGTTATTTTTACACAGATAGAAGTCGTTATAACAAAACCTTTTTAAAATAATATAAAAAAATGGACACATCTCCTATTATCAAAGATACAACTTTTCGAGTTGCTTACTTTTTTTCCCCATTAAACTTATATTACGTACCCCGGAGCACCGTGTTCTCCGTGTACGTAGAAAAATCGAGTATCGAACCCGAGTGATTAATTATTTAACGGTACAATGTTCAAAGTTCAGATGAAACCTTGGCACTTCATTTCGCTCGACTACTTTGAAATACTTGTAAGCAATTAACCGTTGACGATGATTATTTTTACAAAACAAAATTGAAACTATGTCATCGTGGAAAAAAAAAACTTGCCGCAATGTATCATAAATTTACAAAAATGTCGCGATGGCTCAAATCGGTATGCGCATATTATTTTCAAAAACGCATGAAGATAAAAAAGTTGTAAACCTCATTCCACGTACGACCACGGTTTCAAATTATTGTACCAAGATATGTAATAAGTTATAACAACACATAATATACACTCACCGCTTTCGATGTACGACATCATGTTTTCAGGTGTCTATAGGACCCGTAAAAAGTTTCATACGGAATGGTGTCCGAAAAACGTTATGAAATTACCGTTATTGTCATCGAGTTGTAATTGTATTTCAGTAGACAATGGTAACGAGTATTTCCCATTGTTGTAGAACTTTTATTTTTAAGGAGCTTAGTATCTGCAGATGTTTCGTCGGTATAAGTACACCGTTTTTAGTGGAACTCGCGTACTGCAGCCGCCGGCTTATATTATAAATCTCCGCTCGCTGTCAGGGATATCCGGTCAAACTTAAAAATGTACTTCGGGATTCGACGTTTTAGTTTTGAACATTCGGAGTGTTAGACATGTCTGTACATTTTTAGATCATGACAAGATAAATATAACTAATATACATCTGTCGGAACTTTTTGATTGATACACGTTCCGCAATGCACACCACGCGTACTCTGCAAGTGTATTTCGAATGTGCTCTCGCAATAATTTAACGGAATATTTAACGGACGAACTTTATCGCCTCTAGAAGAAATTAAATACAGCGGTTAAATGTTTAATCGAGTTATGTTTGAGAAAAAAAACAGTATTCAAGGTTATGCGACAAATATTATTTTTCGATCGAATTTACTATTGATAGCGATTTTTTTTTTTCACTACAGCCGGATGAATACTTTTGGTAAATTATGGAGTGTACGGTACGAATCCAAAAATTATACTTCTCGGCTCGGACGCGGCGAGAACATCAAGAAGAATTTTATTCGCGTAAAAATAAACTTTCCTCATCGTCCCTCTCACTAGTAGTAATGATTTATCGTCGAGGGTTCCTTGTAATTCCGAGTCAATATTTCGCGGAATAAGCTAATGCGTTACAAACGTATACGTAACACAATCGAGTACGAGTACATTACAATAATACCGTTTCGAACGCGTTTTGCTCGTCGAAAATAAAACGTTTACGGTCTCCCGTAACGCAACACGTACATTATAGGTACGTCAAAAGTTCTTTTTTGTTTTTCTCTCGCACTAATAACGTAACGCGTAACCTAACCTAACGCAAACTAATCGCGTTAAAACGGAATATTGTGTTACCGTGATGGGTTCCTAAGAGCAACAGCGGAGCACGGGATTTTCGCGGGAGGAAAAAAAAACGGCCGCAATTGGGGTGGATCGATGTATGGGATGGGATGGTTACGGAATTCGCAAACATCCGATGAAAACACGTGATTTCGCGATCCAATCGTGCACCGCGGTACACTGCACTTATCCACATGGCGTTCGTGTTCGAGCGGATATCGGCTTAGCACGTGGTGTTTGGGTATCGCGGTGGAACATTTCGAGCTTGGGCCACGAACCGAGATGTACAGGGCTGGAAATTACCCCCGCCTATTCACGGGATCCCGAGCGCTTCAAGAACAGTGCACTTCCACGGCAAGCGCACTCAACATTTCAGTCCTAACGACAGTCGATGGTATGATATGCCGTACGGACTACGGGCAACTTCAATTCCTATAGAACACGAACCAAGGTATACGTAAAACAAACAACTTGAACAGTTTTGTTAATGTGCGAACACGTCGTGTAAAAGCCACGACACGAAATAAAAAAAATATATTATTTTCACGATGTACCCGATTATTTATGAACGTGTAGACGGCGCTTGAGAACGAAGTGTACGATTAGACAACTACCCCTGGTGCTGCACCGACCTTGGCGTCACCAGGCCTGTACATCCATAGTACGTGGTGGTTTTAACCCATGCCACGACGTCGTTATAGTTGAACAAAAGTATAACTTGACACGCGTAACATACTACGTATACAGGACTGAAACCCTGCTCTGATCAATTCCGTACATTTTCTCGATATATTTCTCTATTTATTTATTTTTTTGGTACGCTAACTGGTCGTCGTTTAACCGCCGCGTCGAGTAATCGTGTTAACGAGGGAGCACACGGCACTTGTAATACGCTTCCGGGCTTCCGTGGAATATCCGTCATTACTCCGAGAACTCACGCCGAACACCGAACGAGCGAATGCGCTGCAGTAACGCGTGTCACTTCCGTCGGCTTCCGAGTCCGTGTCACGTGTCGAGAAACATCGCGCGTTCCGTTATGAGATTACTTACTCGATATTACGTAACACCGTTGACGGCGAAATATCTCCTACGTGCGAAATACAGCAAAACGACATATTTGCACGGAAAAAATTAGCCTTTATGAAAAACATCCCCCGCGTGCTGCGCGCTTATTATTTTATACGCCACGTGCTAATATATTATTCTATTGCACGGTTAAAGAAGTATGAAATAATGAGAAAGAAAATCTCTTGTGTGTTGCGTGCTGCAATATTATACGTTTCTATATAAAACCTTCCCTATTTTGTGTATTCGTATAGTACAATCGGAATTCACATCGGAGCTATAAATTGTCGTTCATCTAGACATGATATTGTATCGTTTATAAATGACAAATATTATTTACTATAATATAATGTAATATTATTTTGAATTACAATGAACCGTGGTCATTATTAGAACGAGTTATAAGTTATAATTGGAAGACGAATTTTAAAGCACTAAAAAACAAAAGAAAAACATTTAGAATAAATAATTAAAGCTCCATAGATCTTTCAAAAAAGCTTATAAAAAGACCTTAAGAAAAGATTTAAAAACAGCGTTTTAATTTTATTAATTACAAAAAATGTTGTAAAATTAATTGCTGGTTCATTAAATTATTTGAAAAAAGTATTATAAAAAAATATATTCTTATTCACATAAGCCTGATTTTTTCTTTGTTTAATATAATTTATAAAATTAAGCGAAATAATAGTTAAAAAATGATCTAATTTATTAATTGTAAAACAAAATAATTTGTCTATATGCCCAACAAACTAACCTTTTATCTTTAGTACCTAATTACTAAAAGTTTTTATATTCGTTATCAATTTTAATTAAAAATTAAATAAGAGAAAAATACAATTAGTAAACAAATAAATAATAAAAATTATTTAAAAAGCTCCAAAAGATGCATAGTAAGTAATAAAAAAGCATAATTTCAAATTTTGCGTTGTACGAATCACATTTACAGCTGGAGTAGCTTCGTTTTTAAAAAACAAAACAAATGCCATCGAAATCCGTGCTCCAGTTATAATCAATTGATTTAAGTATATTATATGCAAATTATACTGTTTTATTTTTTTCAAATATTCTATATGTGTATTGCAATTTGAAAACACTTGCATCTTCTATGTGTGGTTTTATAACGGTTATAATTGGTTATTTGATGATAGAATTTTTTGTTTAATCACAATTTCAATTTCTCAAACACTTAACGAATGTTTCGTAATTATACGCAACAATATTGGTCAATTTATAAATACGTTTTTGCGCGCCGCAGACCTTTTCCCCACCAACGACGATAAAGTTAAGACGATGTTTTCGATTCCGGTGCGATTATGCCTATAAAATTTGATATTCCAATACTGTGGATAATATGTTAGACGGAGAGCGACCGAAACTGAACCGAAAAGAATTTTGCACATTATTCTGTTATTGCGCGCACATATTGTTGTGTTACGATAAATGCGGCGAAAAATCGAACCCAATGGACGGAAAACATTTAATTTAAAACAGTTATTTGACAATCATTTCGTAGACCGCATTTCGGTTGACATTCATTTTACAACAGTGAACATAGTTTTGTGTATTTGTTTATACGTGTATACATAGCGTTGAAATAATAAACATTCCTCAAAGCTTTTCGTATTACGTTCAGTTCGACAAGTTATCGACCGACAAAAGTCCTTTTGCCAAGGTTGATTTCAAAATTATTTATGTGAGTATATTAAATTCCGAATGAAACCACTCGATCATTGCAAATATTGTTCGTACGATCTGTTTGACGGACTAAATTCTATAATTACACTACACGTGGTGATCAGATTAATAATTTTACGTTTTATGTCATTAATAACCGAGTATAATGTATACAATATAGGGTGTATCACGTAAATATAATATACACCAAACATGTTGGATCAAATTTTATATTATATTATATTATATATTACGCATATAGTGTCCCACCGGGATGTACACAAACCGATATTTCGCGTGTTCATAAAGGTAATAAAATTCAGTTTTTCTTTTTAATGAGTATCCCTGGCAAAGGCAATTTTTGTTGATACTGGTTTGGTAAAAATAAATGTAACGAGTAAAAAATTTACTTTTTGTTTTCTAACTTTTACACATGTCGAAGACGGCCATTTCATACGGCTTCTTTTTCTGAAAATTTGGACACTTCAATTTTTAATTTTCATCAACTTCTTGATTTTAATAATTTTTCTAGTTGACAAGTAATGTACTACTAATAGTTGTTTCTTGGTATACCAAAAAAATCATTAAAGATCAGGAACCCAATGACAACTGAAAGTTCAACCGTGAAATTTTCATATTTGAACCAAATGTATCAACTTTGGTTGTATTATATTGTTCATCTCAAAATTATAACGAATACATATTGATATAACATTTAATTTGATTGAATACGAAATTTCTATACTATATTAAAGGGAAAATAATTCATATCTTAGAAATTACAAGTGCTGTTATATTTGCGTGTTCAAGAATACGATTCGTTTCCGAGTTGCTGTTAGTAAGCTACAGAAAACAAAGTGATATATTTTGAACGGTTATAACAATATATACCAGCAATATATCGGATAAAACAAGTATATCTACTGTACTGTTTTTGTTATGGTTTTTGGTTTTTCTTATCATTCAATAATTATTATCGGTTAGCTTATTTGCAGAGAAAGTCTTATATTGATATAATATATCACATCTTAAGATTGACGTCCAGAATAGAAATGGAAGTTGACTTACGATTTTCACAACAGTTTTCACTTGGAAAGATTGGAAAAATGAGAAACGTGGAAAAATAAACATTTTTTGTCGAACAATCGTTTAATTTAATAAAACCAGTATTCTATTTATTTTTTAAGTATTTCGGTTTAGAAGATTAATAACTATGTGTCTATACGCGATTTTTTATGGGCTGTTTTTACGAATTACACGGCAATTTTTTTTGAATTTTTTTTAGAATAGTTATAAAACGTATATTTTTGAAATAATTAATTAAATTATTAATTAATAATTAATACCTAATTTAAGTTTCAATACTTGCCATTTTAATACAAACATATTAAGATACTTTTTTGCTCTATTCATCTTACAGTCAGGCAGTTGTAAAATATAAAACAGTAAGTAGTAAGTACATACAATAATACTCGTATTACTAATACGGTACATATATCGACTTTTGTTCAGAATCTTTTTTAAAATTCAAACATTTATCTTTACGACAAACACGGTGATCATCCAAAGGACAACAATATATAGTTCGAAGTATATTCCACATCCCCACCACAAATATCTCGTCTGAAGAATGAAAAGAAGAAAGACAAACACTGGGTTTAAGAACAGCTTTCTTTGTGTACCTGAGAAGTCAGTGGAATTTCAAAAATAAGTCGATTCCGTTTGAGTTATTTCAAAACTATTGAAAACTATGAGTACAAGAGTGTGTAGCGTACAATTTTATTTATAGCATTATTTATTTAGTCAAATATTATGGAAAAAAGAAATCATTTATGAATTTTCAGTGCACATACAAAAGTATTTAATAAAAAACTTCAAGAGAAATCCTGCAAAACCAATTTGAATGTTTACGGTAAATACAGAATAATATAATAAAATATGTGTTAATATACGAGTACGTATCGTTGAATTACCAACAGCGTACTCCACGCCCTTACAATTTGCAGAAATAATATAAATGAGCAAAGCATAATATACCTACGCCACGCGAATATAATTTAAATATGTTATTTACCCGGAAACGCAAATTGTATGGATTCTAATTTAATAAGGCTCAACCGTTATCCTTTTAAAATGTTGATTTATAATATATACGCTATATTTACGGAACAACAAAATAATTAAATATTATATTTTATAAAATTATCACATTATACATAAGGTAAGTGTGCTAAAATATTCCATCAACTCAATATGGCATTGCGTGAATAATAAATCAATTATTTAATACAAATGTATATGAAATGTCGTTAAAATATTAAATATGCAACTAGAAACAAACAAATTGATCCATCAGATGAGTGGAGAACGTATTAAAAAACTAATGAAACTCTGGAACACCCGCTTGTAATAAGAAACTTTAAAAAACTTATAACAAACGGTTTTGGTGTTCATCATTAAAGTTATAAATACTAGATTTAGATATATACATTTTTTATGTATTTTAGACATTATATACTAATTTTACAAAAGAAAAATATATGTATTTCGCTGTATTTTATTTGGACGAGTTTAAACTTTTCATTATTAGTACGTGTGATATTTTTTCTCAGTTTCAATGGTTTGTTTGACATAAATTACTACATGTAGGTATTAACCGGCGATTTTCTAAAATAATCAAATATCAATTAATTATGGTAATAATAAAAATAATAAAAACGTGTTAGGTACGTTTTAATATAAGTATAAGTGATAATAATATTTAAATTACATACCTATTATTATGTTGTGTACCTATAGGGTATTCAGAAAAAACAAAAACGAATTGTCCTTAATGTTAAAACCGATGATGATATCAGCATATAAACGTGTTGTAAATAAACTATCCATAATATTAAAATCGATGATTTAAGGTTCTAGTAATTAATAATAATAATAATGTCTCGTTTCTTTGTTCTTTTCTTGTACTGTTCAACGAATACAATGTGCAGTAGAACAATTATTACTATTTCAGAAGATGAATAGATGATCGTAAAGTGGATTCTAAATTATATGTTATATACATATTACGTGTCTATGCCTCTGTGAGTATTTTGTACGATAATTCTATTTATTATGTCTGCTGCAGGGTAGTTTTTGTTTACACTAACCCGGGCATTGCCAGTATAATAGAGAATATCAATATTACACTTTGTTTTAAGGACATTTTTCGCCAAATACCGTGGTATATATTCACAATCTGCGCAGAATTATCCTTCTTTGGAAAAGCTACAATATTAAAGGTTATGGCGTACAACCGGCAATTTTATATTATTCGATATATAGAGTGAGCTTTTTTTTCTAGAAATGCTGACGTACTCTATCAATCCGAATAGCTGATGTACGAGACGCGACCGGGCTACGAACTGAAGCTGAGTTTAATGTTTGTTCGACAGAAATGTAGCAGATAAATCCATATAACGACGGATATGATATTTTCACTCATCACCTCATTCCCACAGCTAGTAAACTCAAAACGACCTTCACTAATATCTACCGTTATATATACTAGTTATATGATATGATTATACAGGCAGTGAAATGTTCATAAAACACAGTTTCAGATCGTGTTAACATTTTATAATATTGCCCTGGCACGAAAACAATGTTTAACAGATTTCAGTGGGTGCCGCGATAGTACTATAGACTATAATGTAATAATTTTACCCTTACATAAATTAACAATGAATCATTGTTAATGATAAAATGCAACGGGAAATACCCCGAACACAAGTCGTCAACTTTCCCCTGTACAACGTTCGACTCGGACAAAAGCACACCCTGTACCAAGTTAACCGTAAAACCCGACAGCTATATATATATATATATATATATATGCCGCACAAAACTGTTCTCGGAGGTTTTTTCTGCCTACTCGTCACCGTCGCGCTCGACTGAAGGGTAAATTGTCGAGAAATGTCGTCGAAAGTTTTCCTTAAAACGGGGTCGCAGCAGCGGGGCACGCACGTACGGTGCAACATAAGCTTCAGTTTCGTTGGCAAAGTTTCCTTATCACCGAAAGTGTCCGACGGGAGAGCAAAATGTTTTTGCGGTTGTCAATGATGGATAAACGGTGGTAGCGCGAGCGGGGGGAGGCGCGATGGAGAGAAAGGGGGTGAATAGGTACTTACAATACCCTTTGAGTGTCGGGTCTGTGGTTTTGAAACAACCTGTACGCGTTCACGTCGCGAAGGGACGATGAATTATCGTCGGAAGAACGACCATGACGATTCGTCGAGATCTGCGTGGTGTGTGCCGCCTACATTTATAGTATGTTATTAAACCACCCGGTCGTTCGAGCGATCGACGGGAAAATCGGAAACGAACAGACAGCCAGACAACCGATGGGGAAAGTTAGAAGGGTATTCGAAAAAAAAAACCTTCGTGATGAGAGTGCGTTGTGGGGGCTCGCGAAAAATATTGTAACCCCGCCACCGTTTGCTTTTCGTTTTCACACTAAAGAAACTATTTTGATATTGTACGCCGCATCATACGGTTTGGCTCACCCGAGATATTGCTCGCAGCCCGTTGGGAATTAACTATTAATCGTGTTTTTCGATAATCGTACACGCGCATTCGTACGGCAAGCAGTTACTCCCCCTCCAAGTTGTTGAGACTTACTCGAGCCGCCACTGGCAACGGCGCTGCGTCTATACACGTCGTACTCTATTATTATACCTACGTTTCCCCCGAGGCGGTCAAAGTTATTCTCCGCTCGACTGTTCGGGTTTTCGATTTGTATTATTATTATTATTTTACGTATACACAGTACGCCGCCATACATGGTGCTTTTCTTCTTCTTCTTATTCTTCTTCACCGCCAGAAGTTCGAGGAAAATGTAAGCGTTCCCCTTGTATAGGGTGATCGTGTGAGTGCGTGAGTGGGCGTGTGCGAGACAGAGTGTGTGCGTGTGCATATTCAATTACGTATGAATAATTCAGTGGCGCTTCTGAATTATTGTTTCGCGACTGTAATATTATGATGTGTACACGCTGTACCCCTGTAAACGGATAATGGGCGTACACGTATTACGAGCGAACAGCGCGTGTGCGAATATCATCATATTGTAACTCGAAATTAAGGGCAACACGCTGTCCAAGTTGAGAAGCTTGACGAGCGCGGTCGTATAACAATAAGGGCGAAATTGAACGGGTGAGAACGCGTGATGCATAACCGTACGGAAAACAGCGATCATACCATGGTTCATAACGTTCTATACCAGGGGTGGCGAACCTTTTGAACACTACGTGCCGAAAATTACCTTTTATTTTTGCTCGAGCGTGCCATGAAAAATATTTTGTTATATTCATTATTGTAAAAAAAAATTATCGTTATTTGATTGTATAACAATGTATTGGTATAAAAAAGGTTGTGGTACAAATAATTATAATATTATTACTTTGTTAATTAGTTTTTTTTTATGTGATTTTTGTTGTTTAATAGTTGATGCCAATTCGTTGATATTTGGCTTATGATTAGTAACTTTAAATAAAGTACATGCTGCAATGCATTCATCAGTCAGTCGGTTTCTTAAATCAGATTTTATAAAATTCATTTTTGAAAATAGTGACTCACATGAATATGTTGAAGAAAAAATAGACAAAACTAAATAACAAAGCTAATGCTACTATTTTTAAAGTGGAATAATCTTTTGGAATTTCATTCCACATATTCAAAATCTTTTTACCTATATTTACGATCGATTTGCCTATAGCCCTATCACGCTGAATTTCTTCTAATTCATTTCTCAGAATAACGAATTTTTTTTTCGCAAAAATATTTTAATTTTTTACGTGCCCTCAAAATCTTTTGGCGTGCCACCTCGTGCACGCGTGCCATGGATTTGCCATCCCTGTTCTATACGGTTTTCCGAGGTTTTTTCGCGTAAACGTATTCATCGCTCTACGATTTGGACACGTCGTCGAAAGTATTCTCTGATGGTATTTCCATTGAAAAGATGTGGATATTTTGAATTTCCTTATACCTTTTAATCAAGCATGTTGACAAGGTATATAAAATATTATATAAGCACTTGTAATCGAACGCTATAAGTGAAATTGATTTGATTCGATCCGAATCGAATACCCTTTCGGTCTTACTAGAGAAGTGTACTTATTAAGTAAACATTTAAGTACTCGACTACTGTATGTATCCAATTTCACAAATTATGTAGTGCATAATATATATTATTGGATATTATACTTTAATCAATTCGACATAAAGTTATTTATTACGCCTTAGTTACGATAGATCGTGTTATTCGTAAGATGAGGTTTACGAAAAGATTAATAATATTTTATAATTCTCACAGGTTTCGATGAGATTTAAGTCTTCACATGGACACAAACACGTTTATTGTGTACAAAAAAAAAAAAAAAAAACAAGAAATTAAAAGTGCTAAAACATATATAAGAGTTTGAATACTTTTTTGCGACGTCGAATTATGTCGTTAGGGTAAACGCATCTGACGTACTACTTTACTGGTTATATAATATCACAACGTGTCTATAGATAAAGAGGTTCGGAACAGGTAGACAGTAGACAGTCGGAGTTTTTACACGCTTTTGCGTACACGATGGCGTTTCAAGGTTTTATGGAAATTATGTGTATGCTTTGATCGATGAGCGATGAAATATACAATATATTATATTAATAATGTGGGAGAGCGTCCCGAACGCAACACGACACGTGCGCGCGTTGTAACGGTAATTTTCGTATTACTTGATCGTTAACACGTCCACGCGGTGCGATCGTCGCGCGACAAACTTCCTACGCACATCACATATTACGAATAAATTGTACGCAACGCGTGAGTGCGAAGACAGTACGTACAGTTTAGGTGACTGCTTACTGCACGACGCTGCTGTAGCGATGAAAATAATATGTGCAGTGTACGTACCGAAAGTTCCGAATCGTTTTTCATTGGCTTTGCCGTTGCGGAGTTCTATACAGGATGTCTCCCCGAGGATTACACACGTTGCGATATCTCCCGAGATAATGAAGATCACAATCGATCTTTGTTTTTGTTTTTTTTGTTTTTTTTATAAGACTCACTGCACGGACGAGGACTAAAACTATTTCATATATTTTAAAGCGAACTTTATGTTTCGGTAAAAAGGTTAAGAAATAACTTTTTGTTCCGTTAATCTTGAAAAAATTGAGGACAGCCATAGAGTTTACTTTTTTGAAAATTTTGATGTTTCATCAAGCTCGTGATTTTTTATAACCTTTTTTAGTTTTAACATACGTTTTGAATTATTATTAAACAAAACTTTTCACGAAACGAGATTAGACAATTTTTGTAGAAACTGAAATAAATATTAAAAAGCACCAGGTTAGTGAAAATAAAGTGTTGAAACTGCCAAATTTTCAGAAAAATAAACTCTATGAAATTGGCTTTCTTCAATTTTTTCCAAAGAAATAGAAATTTTTTTTTAACTTTTTTAACAAAACAAAAGTTCAATTTGAATATGATTTCATATTCAAATTGATTTCAGGATATTTCGCAATGGGTAAATCCTACGCGGGACAATCTGCACACTGTACCACGTGCATAACTTTAACGTCGATGTCTTTATTTTATAAAGCATATATACTTATTCGATTGCAGAACGCGGTTCATGTATAAATGATGCTGGTCGGGTGGTACCACTAAGTGTCTTCCCACTCCATGATTCCCAGATACTTAGAATTTTCAATAAAATTACTCATTGTGCAAACGCATCGTATTTACCGTAATAATGCTTTTCAAGTAAAATAAAATAATAATAATAAAAAAAAAGCTCCGAGCAATATGCTTCCTAACGCTACATTACATCATTGGACGGGGCGCGGAAGGAATAAAATGTTTTTATGAAAATTCGCATCTGATCTCGTATGAACCGTATTGGACGGGACGAGAGAAGGGCAGACTTTCGAGCAACTGTTCTCGACTCCGCGGATGCTTTTACGAAAACGTTGAAAACGCAATTAAATTATCGCACAGCTAGTCGAACGCGCCCGGTACGGCGCGAAAACGTGTGCGGAAATAATGTACTCGATAAAACCGTACGGCTTCGCGATACGAATAAACAATCGGAGGCGCTCGACGTGTGCAACTTGCCAATATTGTAATAGCAGTTGTTCCGTCTGCATTTCGTGGATTGACGGCATCGTAACATTTTATCGGAATCCAAACGCACGACCGCCGTGCACTATTATTTCAGCGCTACACCTACGCCCCTACGCGGATAATATTATTGTTATGCACAGGTAAAGGCGGTACACCCTTCGCGTAGAATGTATTCGGTTTTCGAACAAATCATTTTCGTCCGTGCCGCGGTAATTCGTTTAAAATATTTCCCTTACCCCAAACGCCGCCTCGCCCGCCGCCAACCCCGCGCGGACCCCGTGGCGATGAAGTTGAAAATATATTATTTTCCATCGTCGTGAAAAGATGTAAGTGTACGTTATGCGCGCGTCCTGCATAAATCTAGTGAATCGACTCGGATTACCGCGAGGGTGTCTAAACTCTATACACCGAAAACGGGATTTGAACGTTTAAATACGTTCGCGCCGTAATCGTTCTGAAGTGTTTTGACTGTAAACGAATAGGAAAAAAATTACCCCCGTACCGCAGTGTCATTTTCGTGCGTAAAATTTGGTATCCACGCGTATCACAAAGTGTGTATATTATTATTAGGGCTAGGCTTTATGACCCAAAAAACCTAAAAAAAAATGACATTAAAATAACCTAAAAATTACCTAAAAAAATTACCTTAAAATAACCTAAAAATGACCTTAAAAAATGATTTTAAAATATTATAAAAATGCATTATAATTATTAATTATTATTTATTAATTAATATTTTGGTACAAAATGAACAGCTTGAAATTTTCTGAAATAAGTAAAATAATTCGATTAAGATAACTCGCGGTATCGAAGATTATTGTTGTAAAATATACGTGGTTTTATTATTGATAGCGAATATTAACACACTATCTCTATAATTGAAATATTGAATATGATATTATTTCTGTTACAAATTCAAAACTTTTATCGAGAACATTGTTAATGAAAATGTATAAAAATATTACCTAGATTTCAAAAGAGTATAAAAAATGCCCGTAAAATTGAAAAAATGACCTAAAAATGCTACAAAATGACCCTTAATCTATAAAAGTACAAAAAATGCAAAAAAAAGCAAAATAAAAACTATATATTTTGACTCGTATATGACCAAATCACATTTTGTGCTTGAAAAGCTATGTTCTGTAAGTCCTAAAAAAAAAAAAAAATGCAAAATCATATACTATCCTAACCCTAATTATTATGATTATTATTATTATAACAGCACGTGGATTGATCTGAGCGAGAGTTTATTATTCATTTCACAACAACGCGTGTATTGAACGGTGTGTCATGTTCATTCTTCCAACGTTTAGAACAATAAGACACATTACAATGCATACATATGCGTGTCACGCAGGTTTTTTTTTATTGCTCAATAAGAAAATATTATTAATAATAATAACAATAAAGAGTGTAAATCCTCATCAGAGAAATTATCTTTGGTGAAAATACGCCGGAAACACTTTGAGGGGGGGGGGGGGGGAGGAAGAAAGAAAAATAATAAGAATAAAGTAATGAGCACTATAAATATATAAGTAGTTAGCGAGTACTTACAATAAATTATATTTTTTCATCGAGTTTTTTTTTTTTTTCCGTTTACGAGATAACAGATACCCCGAGGCGTGACATCGCAATAAAAATTCCGTCGAAATGAGTTTAATATAATATGCGGCGTATATATTGGTATAAATACCAGTGTTTTATGTATATATAACTAGAGAATTAAACACGTATCAGTTGGCGTCACTATATTTATGTTTCAAATGCCAAGCTTTTTTTCATTATTTTTTTTTCTAGCACAAAGCGAGAGATATATTTTTTTTATTAAGATATCATCTGAATCGCACCGAATTCAACATTGAAGTATGTAACGTATACGAATTCGAAACCAGCGAACAATTGAGCGACCGTACATTTGGACGTAAAAAGACTCTTTTCTGTCTTCGAAATTAAACGTTCTACATTTTCCCGGGTAGGTTTTATCCGTCATAATAAAAACTGAGATGAAGTAAATCTATCAACAATGCTACACACTACCATTACACTTTGCCTTGCCACTAGTTCTGAAGTTTCCTTAGCCTTCATCTCAATCGGTTTAGAATCTAGGGCTAACCATTGATCGGCGTCTCACTTGGGCGTTACACGTAAGGGAAAAAAACTCGTCCTAAATGCGCATCAATGATTGCTTAAAACATTATTAACTATTAAACAGACCAAATTAAAAATCGAATTGCTTGCTTAAAAATCCTCAATTAAGCCTATATGTATCCAACTCTGGAGCAATGCCAAAAAATCCATTCTCAACGAAATTCAGGCCGTTCAAAATAAGATCCTACGCTCCATCACCAATGCCCCTCCTTATATTTTTATATTTTTATATATATATTTTTATATTTAAAAATTGAAACCATTCATGAAGAAACTGAATTATTCTATAAACGTTTTTTCAACAAACTGCCTTCACACCCAGAACTCATTATATCTAGGGTAGCCACTCTCAAGATTCCTGGAAACCTATCAAGGCGACTTAAGACAAACTGGTGCAGAGATATTTTAAATGGCAAACAAAAAATATAAATAAAAAAAATATTTGTATATAATTAATCAAAAGTTAGTGCGATCATTGGATTGTTTCATCCCTCACCCTATACATGTAAAATTACTGGTGGAAAAATAAAAAACATTTATAATTATAACACGAGGACTACCGCTATAGTCGAGTTCACGCGGCGTGCAGTTCGGGTAAAACTATTCAATACTTAGACAATACTACAATACTACTATAGTATTAAAACTACAATTAAACAATATTTTCAGCTAATCATTGTGCGAGTCGCATAACGTAGTACTGCTAATAGCGTTATAATTATAATATATGCGCGTACCCTTGTCGCTCGCTTGGCCATTTCGCGCACCGAAGCAGCACTTTACAGCAGCTTCTCGTAATTTACTTCAGCAACGACAAATAATTGTTTTAATGTTATATTTTCGCATTCCAAAACGCGACCAACAAAAATATTTCTAGTTGAAAAATGTTTCCACGTGGCGATCGAGTTTTCGTCTTGTTTATATATTCTAATATACATAATATAGTCTTACGAAAATTCTCGAAAGGATGATATCATTATAGCTATAGCTTTTGCGGTACTGTCAACTCGAATATTATGCTTTTAATGCACCACGAAAATACAATAAATAATTCGTTACGTAAAGTGTTTTGTTAAAACATAGAGGTTTCACTGAACATACGTATCTTATAGTAGCCGAATTACCTGCGGCTTCGCACGGAACAGTCTCGGATTTAAGATCCTTTTATCTTTCCAAGACGTATTATAATTTAAAACGTTCCCCAAGACTCGAATAATCCATCGGTAAAAACCATACTGAAATCAGTGTACCAACAGAAATTAGAAATTGGGTTAAAACCTCATTCTTCGATACTATTCAAATGTACTATTTTATATTACAGATAGTGATTGCCTTTAGATCATTGCGTTGGATTTTACATGTGGACGGCAATTGATTTTTTTTATGATCTGTGTTACCTTGGAACCCACGAATCAACAAATACACTTTTTTTTCTTAAAATCATAAATGTCTATGAATGTTTGGAATTTTTCGTCCCCGTGGATTTTCCAAAAAAATGTCTTTCATACCAACATTTTCCCATCAAATACGATCTTAGCAAAAAAAAAAATATCAGTCGAACCGTTCTCAAATGATGATTAAACATACACTCGTATATTGAGGCATGGGGCTATTGGTTTTTATATAAATAGAAGATTATCAATTTCATCATTCAGATTAACCAGTATTACTTTACATATTATACTGACGATAATATAATAGTATATATAGTGTGGTACCAAATATAATTCGATCATATAAGTATGTATTTTGCTGAACTACGCACGGACCAACTTAATAAAAACTTATCGTTTCACTTGCGTTTTCTATTGCAAACAATCTATTGAATTGATTTAAGAAACAGCATAACTAAACGCGGCTAAACTATTAAATAAAGTTTAATACTGTAGTGATAATAGGTATTTGTAGACGGAGTCGACTTTTGAACATGCCACTCCTGGCCGATTTTAAAAATCCTACCAAGAAATAACGTTTTCCATTTTTACCTCTCTTGTGCCCCTTTGAGTTTGAGTTTCGCAAAACTCGTTCTTAGTGGAAATCTCATCTCCAACCAGTGTATTATATTATCTGTGTTCTGCCAATATCTGCCAATTGTCAGCTTTTTACAGCTAAAACGTCACGTTTAGAAGTTATATATCAGTCTAGAACTTATTGCGGTTTTTTTTTTATATTTTATTTAAATTACAAACATGTTTCATCACATCGGCCGGTGCAATTACAAGTATTTCAATCAATTGTGTTAATTATAAAATATCTTATAGTGTTTAGCATTGATTTACATTTTATGATAAAAGCTCTTCCATGTCCGTTAGGAGAATGTCCTGCGGTAGTCAAGACCGCGGGCGTCTGTTGGGGTTGTTCTCCTTATATTTAAAAGACGGGCTCCGTTTGAGTCTTTTAGTTGGTCGTGGAAGTGTTTACATCGAGTTTTGATTCGCATATTTTTGAGGGGTATAACTCTCGTGGTGTTTTTGTGGATCTGGCTATGTCTCATAAACCAGGGTAGTTCAAGCCATACCACCTTTAGAAATGTATTTAGGAGGATTTGGAGTTTATTTATTTTAGTAGATAAAACGGACGCTCATACGCGGTTGGCATAGGATTTCAATGACATCGAAGTGTTCAGGGGGAGGGAATATTATTGTTAGGTGTGTTCAATTCACTTGGACGAATGCGCTAACCGTTGTCACCGCGTGTTGTTACTGATGACACACGGTTCGCGTTCAAAAGTGCTCGCGGTGGAGCTCACTCTCGGACACGGTAATTAACCACCGGTGACCGACACACACACACACAGATACAGACACACACACACACACGCATACACATGACTCGTTTCGCAATTAGCCATGACGCGATTGTGTCGTCGAGACGTTGCGCTCGCGGTAATTTATATTGCACTCGTGTCCGACGCCGTGGCTACAATAACAATTTGTCCGCGTGCCCACCGACTTCACCCGCTCACCCGTTCGGCTCTCCAACACGTTTAATTACGCACCACCATCATCCCCGGGTTCGTTTTAATGTAACAGGACGACGACGACGACGAGCCCCGCTGACGAAGAAAAGTTTTACTACGAAACATATTATTACACGGCTCTCTGTGCAGTAATAAATCGGCATTAAGATCCGGTCGGACGCGGCTTCGTCGCGGGCGAAATGCGAATGTTCACGTGTACGTGGAGTCGAGGGGTTCGTCCTTTAGACAGGGTGCGGCAGAAGAGCTTTCTTATTGAAACGCGCACCCTATAGCGCCAGTTGTTCCGAGAAGGGTGGGGTGGCGCTCACAGGAGCCGTTATTTAAACATAATCATTTAGAACCAAAAAAAGCCTTAATAGGTACCAACTACCAGGTACCGGATCGGCCGACAGAAAACGTCTAACATAACGATTCCCGAGCCCGTGAGCGGTAGATACATTATGTACGAATGCAATTCGGTATAATTCTACGGAGAAGTGTTCTGGAATAGATTTTTATTTTTTCGCAGTATTTCAATTCCGGGGGCTTAAGGAAATAAAAAGGACGATTTAGAAAATTGGGTATTGTGTGCACGATTGCGTAAAAGAAACCTAGTGCGTGATATAGAAACAGCGCTTTATTCCGTCTGCAGAGAATGTACATATTATATATTGTTACAGGCGAATCGAATTGGGTTGTCTGACTCGTGAACTTATACGACGCATGTATATACATATACATATATATGTGTCTATAAGAACATAATATCATATATTGCATCGAGTTATTGAACGGCAGGCCTTGTTATGACGCACTGATTGTACGCATTACTACGAGTAAGTATGTATCAAACTAAATCACAACTGACAAACATAATAATATACCGTTCTGTGTACTAGTTGATATTGTTACTATTATCATTATTATTATTATTATCGTTTTAGTAGGAAACCGTAGTCCTCGTATAAATCACGTGGAAATGGTTCGTTTTTATATCAACGGTTTTATTCTTTTTTCCCGGAATTTATACGTTTACATTTCAGACCATTCAAAGTTCTACGTCGTTATTCGATGCTACTTTTAGCGCGGTAAAAACGTTTTAAAAGCCTTACGTACCCGGTGCATATTTTAAAACGTTACATACGAATTCGAAACATAAATCAAGCGAAAACGTATGGAACCGCATTCAACAGCGATACGCAGACCGCCATGTGTATGTTTGCGGCTATAGTTCACGATTCCTGCCCGTGAACAATGTGATTGAACGCAATATCATAATCCTAATGGTAGAGAATCGCACGCGGTGTTCGATTAGCTCGTCGCCGAAATATGCGTATCGTGCCACACAGAAGTCATGCAACAGAGGATTTTCAGTTTTGATATGCACTAATAGTATATTAATCACTTCCGTTTTCATCACCTGATGACGATTTACGTACATGTATATACAGGGTGTACTAAAATCTGTATATATATATATACCGTGTTAATAGAGACGGTTAAATTAGATTTATTTTGTAAGCATTCCTGGGAAAAGGTTATTTTGTTGACAATGGATTGGTAAATAGAAGTGTATTAGATTGATGATTTTTAATAATTTTTTTTGTTTACAAAGAAATAATGTAAATTATCATCACCTCGTCATTTTTCCAATGAGGTTCGCCGATAGTGTTTTTATTATTTCAAATTGTTTAAATAGTACACTATTCTTAGTTAAACTAGAAAGGTAATTAAATATCAAGAAGTTAATGACAATTGAAAATTAAACAGTCAAAGTGTAGAAAAGTTATAAAATAAAAATTAATTTGTTTTCCCTTTTTTAACAATACACTTAAATTTATCAAACTATTTTCAGTAAAATTGTCCAGGGTTGTTTATAAAAAAAAAACAGGATTTGATGATCAATATAAACTCGAGAGATATCGCCCTGTGTAAGTCCCGGTGGGACTCCCTGTACATTATATGTTGTTGAAGTAATAAAGATTTAGAAAAATAATAAATAAATTGAGAGTTGAATAGTATATACTATAGTTTGGTGAATATCTTCACGTTGTTCTGACGTTTTTCATCATTAAACCATCACATCTCCGTGATACGCTATTAAATATTTACGTCAAAACTGTGACCGCCGTACTAATACCATGAGGGCAGAGACTTATTTAAAGATTTGGTATCTTAGGCCTGTACTCTTCTTTTGTAATGCGATTCCCTTGTTTAATGTAAAAGTATCACGACCACCTAAGGTCTAAAGTGGAGAATAAAAATTACAAAATCGTAAAAATAATAGAGAATATTTCACGAGTTCCCCCCCCCCAGTTATATGACCAGGTTCATAATAATTTTTACCACCTACCCACTTACGTTTCAAAAAAATTTTTAATTCAGCACCAAAATCTTAAAAAAAATGCCTTCCAAAGATTAATGTTCAGACAACCCCCTCCCCCACCCAACGAGACCCTAAACGTGGTTCCGACTCATACCAACATCCAAATTAAAGACGTGGAAGTATTTTGCAACAATATGCAATGCGCTACTGTATAATAATTATACGACCTTGCCAAACTGAATAGAATGTACATACTACATACGTATTATTATTATTATGTTAATTAGTTCATAAACTTGCATGACTTTATTTATTACAAAATACGTATCATTAAACGTAGACCAGCGAAAAACATCGTAAAATGGAACATCAACTTTTTACGGGCGAATATATCATATCATATGTATTCGGAACAATAACTCGTGCAAATTTTATATCAGACGTACATTATGTATTATATTACGTGAATGTATTATACATTTTTTTATTCGTTTCGTTGCGCTAAAACCGTCTACACCGCGATAGGTAGGTACGCAAGGTATATAACGCGGTATAACATGATATAATATAATATTTATTATGCATAGGTACCACTATACCTGTGCATTGTGATTACGCACGTACAGCTGTATATTTTTTTAACTTGTAAACGTTTTGATGTACATTTACGGTATTGTTTAGTTTAGCACTGACGATACACAGGCCACAACTAACCACAACGGACTAAAAAAAAATATTGTAAAATGCTCTATGTGTTTAACGATATCGATATTATTATAAGATGTGCGCGGGCCTTTCATCGCGATTTTACCCGAGTTCAGTTCCGAATTCACCCTATGGTAAGATGGGGGCCCCGAATAATGTAAATAACAACTTTTAATAAATGTGAGCTGTAATGTATTAATAAGACCGCCTGTAAAAAATAACTTTTGTAAATGGCAGTGTTAAATAAATAATGCTTAATACTTTTGTGCAATTAGGTACATTTGGTATCTTTTTAGTTCTTATCCCATTACCTAAAACCGGATTTTCTTTAAAATTAATAGCTCATATCGATATCAGTCTCTACCTGCCCTTATTATTGGGATATTTATAAAATGAGTTTACTTTCCGTAACTATGCGTATCTACGAGGGTACTGTATTATTTATCTTATCTTAATTACGTCAAGTAAGGGTTGGCACGTTTTGAGTGCCTCCTGAAATATTTGTTGAAATATATTCATGCGAGTTGGAGCCGTGGTTTGTAACTTACGTATGACTCATATCGACTCGCTGTAATTGGTAAAAAATATAATTCTGAAATCTTTTAATAGTTTTTGAAAATTTCTGGGGAGCAATGGAACAACGATTTTTAGTGAAAATGAGGATATCGAAGTGCTTGTCGTCACAAAGTTGGGTCTAGTTTTCGAAAAATCTTAAATCGAGAACCTCATTGTTAAAATGTATTAAATATTATTTAAATTTAATTAAAAATTAATTGCTTTAAATTGCAATATTTAATTTTTATATAAAAGAAGTTTTTTAATTGTTATTTTATAAACATTATTCACGACACACGTTTCGAGTATCTAAATTGTAAATTATTGAAAACGGCCTGCATAAATTATTATGTTATTATTTTGATAATGTATTTTCGTTGATTAAATCGGTGAATATCATATTCTGTTACCAAACACGCATCGGTGACTGTCTCGACAATCCGCTATTTTTGGTATCTCGCTGACTTGCGGTTACATAATATATGTACACAACAATTATAATGTGACCACGATGCATCACAATTGTTATGATGTCAAACAGTACGAGTCTGATGGTGGAAAAATAAAATGGAAATCATTTTGGTATTAAAAATAATAATAATTCGCGTATTAGCTAAGAGATACAATTTTACAATACCCAATATCATTATTTTTGAACGCATTATCCTTAGTATAACAGCATATTATGAAGTATAAACGAATACAATACAAAAATTGTATTTTTAGCTAATACGAGCATTATTATTATTTTTAATATCAACATTATTTTCACGATCAGATCCGTATACGACGGTTTCGAGGGTCCTCGTTTTACAATCCGGGTAAAAGCATATACACATGTTCGGGAAACTACATTGAGTCGCTTAATGAGTCAAAAATAGTAATTTGTATGTATTACGATCAACAACAAATAGTTCATCCGGCAAACGCCACGTGAAACGTACAATTGAATTACATCTGCAATAATTGATAATATTTTTATTTATTTTTTTTTTTTTCATATTTTCTTTACGATAATCGACAGGAAAATAACTCATTTATTATTTTCTCAAGAGCTATTTGATGTTTTCTCAATTCATTTTCCAAGAATAAAATGCACGTAGTACTCCGTATTTCGTTTAAGTTTCGAACGCAATTATTTTATCGGGACGAATATAACCCATATCGACTAGGTTTATACGTCGTCTTATCGAGAAAGAAAAATATATAATAATAATATAATAAGGTCAATTCGTTTAATTAAAAAGTAATATACGGAAATGTATAATGAATTGGTAAGTTTAAACTCGAATTTACCGCCGAATAATATATAAATGTTTCAATACAAATTTAATAACATTTAATAACTGACGATGGTACATTATTCGGTATTATTATAAGCTGGACTACACTCGCATATTATACTTGTGTATACAATTTCATCTCGACGTTTATTCGGTAACTGAAAATTGAAGAATTTGTGTGTTCCAACATCAAACGATGTTGTGAAATGTTCAACAATTTTACAATTTCCGTTTTCAGTTATAATTACGAATTACTCGGGCTCAAAATATGTGCATGAAAATCGGCAAATCGCAATGTTTTCAACAGTATTATGTAATACGAGATGCGCAATCGTAATTTGTTGTATAAGGTGTACTACACCTCCAAAAACTATTACTTATTGTACATATGTATAGATTGTAATATTTAAAATAAAGTCAAATTTTTTCTAAAAAAAATAAAAAAAGGTGTACTACATATTATTATGTTCCAATATTTTTGAGCACAAATTTTTTTCTACATCTTGTCATACCATCAAGTGTCATCAGACCGACCGATTACATATTTCATGATACGAACTGCGTTCATAACGTTTTACTTCTTGTTTCTCGACTAGTTTTAATAAAATTGAAATCATTGTAGATGTTATTCGTCTAGCAACTTACACAGTTACGACGAACAATACCTTATCAAAATGTTATTATTTTATTAAAAAGTAATTCAATACAAAAGTATATTCTGATACTTTCTAGTACAAACCAAAGCACATTGTACTCTAAATGAACAAAAATATATATTATTTTCGCAATAATACCATTTATTCTCGCACAGAATTTAATTATACGATGAAAAATTTATTTTTCAAAAAAAGTTTAATCTTTAAAAACTTCACAATAAGAAACTTCTCTTCTTTTAAATTCAATTTTTTTTTATTTAAAGACAAAGCAGATCAGTTACAAACATCTTCGGCTCTAACATCAAACATATCACGTTTCCCAAGATCTGTTACATTATCTTTTATTTTTTATTTTTTTTTAATTAGTCAACAGATCAAGAGTGGTTTTTATATTAGGCTATTCGAATTCATCCTTTGAACGTAACTAACAATTATACGTTGCGGGAAACGGATTAACTATACTATAATACACTTAGTCTGTTTGATAATTTATAAGCCAGAAATGGAAATACTGTACAGTTATGTTTTTGTATTTCGGTCGCTCCAACTATCATCGCGTTGTTCGTTCATCCGAGTATAATAGTGGGAAAAAGCTTAGTAAAACTTTGAATTTATAATGATTCTTAAGTTTTCATTGAGATAATTGTGTTGGTAAGCTATTCACGATCTTCAATACCCAGCGATATAAATAATTAACTGCAGTGAGGCGAAGATATCGTTCAAACAAAGTCGTTCGCGACGACGACGAGCCGATCGACTTTAATCGTTAGACAAGTGATCACAATATAGTTCCAAGACGAAACGCGACGCAGTTATTCCATCGGAATGCGTCGCATCACGAAGGATAATTTTCGCACAAATAAAACGGCATCTTAAGTGCACTTTGTACTCGGTCGTTCGCAACGAGATCCGTTACACTTATATAACCGTGTGGTAAACGAAACGCATTTTACGCTTTGCTAACGCCCGACAGAATTATAGAAATTGCGCCCACACGTACAACGCAAAGAAGTCGTCGTAAGTTCAGTGCAACACCGTTAAATGTTTATCAAAAGTGTACACCAAACGCGGTTATATGATCGTACACAGTCATCGGTATACCGCGCACCAAGATTTCAGATATCGTTGGTAGAAGCATCCCGGTATCGTAACGTTTTCGGTCGGCTTTGCAATTAACCCGATCCCGATAGCGGTTCAAAGTCTCGTTCCCGTTTAAAGTTATAGCGCGGATTGGTGTAAATCGAATCGTAAGTTGCGTCCGGCGGCGCAGACACGCACACGTTTAGGAAATGTAATCTTACCGCGGTAGGTGTAACACGTTAAAGCAATATCGTTAAGTTTTTCGAGTGGACGAGAGCGAAACCCGCGAACACCTATCGCTTCGCAAACATATTGCTCTATACGGCCGGCGGCGGCGTGATAAGCGCACGATCGATCGAACTAATTAGACGTGCGATAACCAGCAACGGTCGCATCCGTATCAAAGGAAGCGTTTCCTATCTCGTCGCGGTTTCTTTTCACATTTTAATTGCATTTAAATTAATAATATTTTAATCATCATTATAACGATCTTCGCATCACGGTACCATTGCGATTGTAGTGTGGACATTCCATCGCGTTCTCGTTCGTTTTGGTTTGCTGGCGGGTACAAGCTGCGACTCGGAACCGCTTTGAGTGAACGTCGAGTGAGTTCATGTTACATTTTCTCCACACGTAAAATATACCTACACATGATCATTTTCAATACGTGCTCAGCCACTTTTTTTTGGCCGTAAAAATGCTTCGTTTTGAATTTTTTTTTTCGACGTGCAAGTTACCGTAAAAACTGTGCCAACTAAAAGTACATCCTAAGGCGATACAAACTTTTATTTTTCAAATGGGAACAGCATGTTTTCTACGCAAAATATTATTCGATTTATTTTTCTGGAATTTTTGATGTAACGTAGTCAACCTTTTTACCAATGCTTTCGGAGCAATTTAAATTTAAAATTGCGTATGCAAAGTGTGAAATTCGCGTACTTTCGAATTAGTAGCAATGAGCGATAACATTTGATTACAAATTATACCATAATATTAGGCATTATAATATGTTATTTTCCCGAACACTTAAATTAGAACGATTAAAATATAACTCGTTAGAATTTTGATTCTGTTCCATCAGAGCTTACATAGAAATGACCACATTGAAATATCGCAGTGAAAATTGGGCGTTATCGTATGAAAAAAAAAAACATTGTGGAAAACATTCATTGTTCATATATTATTATTCCTAAATAGTTAATTATTGTATTTCTGTTATATAATTACATAATTTCAATTTGCGTGTATTATTCTTGTTTTCATTGACTTAAATTAAGGAGTTTGATGGTGCAACAGTAATATATACCACTACGACGTGCCGCTGAATCGTCGAGTAAAATAATTGCAACCGGTGTTGGCTACCGCGGTTGACCGGGGCCTGAGATAAATGACGTTTCGTGTTGCGCGCTTTTATATTTTCATAATTTATACGATCCTTCGGTGCCGTTCGTGAATCCAAAACGAAAAAAAAAGGACACAACCCAAACTAATACATTCTGTAGCTACATGTATCACGCCTGGATAATATACAGTAAGAAAGTTAAAAATAATAATTAAATTTTAGAATACAATTGTATGCAGTTGAATTACGACTTACTGTGTTCAAAATAGAACATTACTCGAAACCCATTAACATATTTTGAACGTTGACAGTAGTTTTAAATATTGAACGAAGCGACAGTCCATGTACACTGATTTAATGTAATCTCTGAACCAATATCTTTAACCAAATTATTTTTTTTATGCTCAAATGGTTGTACATCATTTTTTTTTTTTAATTTTTCCATTTATCGCTTGACATTGATCAATATTTTACTGTTTTAATAAACCACTGAGCGCACAGGGAGTATATAACGAATGAGACCATACATATTTACTATCGCACTTTTTCTTAATGAAAATTAAAAACTTCTCAACGTTTAAATGATCTTGGTAACGTTGTGCTGCGCTCTCGTGTGTCCCCTACGCTGTAGAATCTTTTAGGTCACGTGGTGTACGGTCACGGTGCAGTGAGACAAAAGCAGTTCCATCGGTTTCCTCACCGCCTACCGGACATCCTTAAAACGGAGTGATCCATACCCCGGATGTTCTCTCCACGTCGAGAGTAACCGTGGCGCGGATGCGGATTCAGTGCTAGGTCTAGGTGAAAAGGCCAGGCGCAATATACTTTCACTCTGCGGCCGTTGTGTTTACGACAAAAGACCTTTTTTTTATGTACACCGCACCTACGAGGGTACTGCCTGCTCCAAACGTCATCGCTGATACAACAAAAGTGCTCTACCAATGTGCAATTGTCTTGAAATGTAACCGCGACGTTGCGTTTACCGGCGGGACCCAACGGGAAATACGATGGTTCGTGATAGAATAATGCCATCGTAGCGGACCGTCCCGCCGTCGCAACAGTGAAGCCGTGAAGGTTTAACGATTTTGTCGAACGAAACGCAGCGCTGAAATAATTGGTTTGCGATGACCGCAACCGCAAGCAACTAGGTACGTATTACGTTTTGCGTTCGTTTCGCAACGGGTTTTCATCTCTATCCACGCGGCGGTGTCGAAAACAGACCATGAAGTCATACACGCAATGTACACTCGAACTTTTTACCAAGACGTACTTTTTCGAACACTGGTCTCTCATGTCGCATTTCAATAACTAGTCCACGTTTTCAATCGAATACCACGTGGACCTATTAACGTCTGACCTCAGCGCGCTTTGGATACTATATTCTACTATACAGCCAAAGTTGGTTCACTTGAAGTTAAAGGGATCTACAAAAAAGTTTGAGTTATCCAAGAATTCGGTTGATCAAAAAAAAAAATTAATTTCAAATTATATCCTCTTTATTAAAACCAGTACAACAGTATATAATAACCGTGTATTTTTTATAATTTGTATGCATTCAATTTTTATATACGTATAATTTCAAAAATGTATAAACGAAAATCAGGCAAGAAAATGAATTTAAAACTCGAGTGATTCCGGATATATTCTAGTTAGACATGATTGTTTTGCATTGTTTAAATAGACAATTCTAGGGACCTGAAGAAAAGTTCAAGATACTCACGATTTCGAGTCAGAGAAGTTTGAGTGAAGCACGTTCGACTGTAGTATATAATTGAATAATTCGAGAGTTAAGGAAATCCGTAATGTAGTCATCCACATCAAGTTCCATTTAAAAAAAGATTCTTTTTCACACTCACCCAATTTTTTTGGCCGAAAAAATGCTTAAATCAGTTTTTTTTTATGTTCAAGTCATTATCATAAAACCTATGTTTCTATAACTTTTTTATGTCACCTTAGGGTGTACTGCGACTATACAAACTTTGTTTTTTCAAATAGGAACACCATAATTTCTTCGAAAATTTATATTTAGTTTATTTTTCTAGAATTAGCGTAGTCAAGTACCGTAGTCAAAATTTGGACCAGTATTTTTGGCGTATTTTTAAAATTTACAATTACGAACGTTAATTGAAGAACAATTAATATAATTATAAGGTAATGGTTAACGTTTATTAGCTTTAACATTACGTAGATAAAAAACAAAGCGAAACTTAGTAGGTACATGTCTAAGCAATACATACTGGTTAAAAGTAGTTTTTTGCACAAACTCATAAGAAATCATTCCCCACCTCAAACATCGAAGAATACCTACAATATATCATACTTATTTATCATAGTTTTTACCGATCAAATATAACGAACAATAACATAAAAAAACCTGTCAGGTATTATTAGAATGATTCAATAACCTCCCTTTGAATTTTAACTGCGATACATCAAAGTTCACTGAATAACAAAATCGACGAAATACTGTAGTGAAAAAAATAGCGTTTCTATTCGATCAACAAGACCTTATATCGGCACAGGATGTCACCTTAAAGGTGGCACGATAAAAAAAAAAAAAACTATAGAAAATATTGCTTTTATGGTGACTTGAACGTGAGAAAAAAAAGGGGAAAAAATGTAATCATTTTTCGGCAAGAAAAAAGGTTGAGTAAGATATAGAATTGTACGCCGGGGCAGTACAACGCGGCGTCACCACACTCGCTTTACGGAACGCGCGCGTTTTGAAATGATCACGTGATAAATCGCGTCCTGTCGTCCGTTGTTACTTGAAGTAGAGTAACTAGAAACTAGGAAAATTTTATAATTATAATTGCACGTGTCGTGGATTTATGGTACGTGTACGCGACACTTATTTAAGCGTACGCGTTTGTGCATGAACTTCGCACTGACTAGTGTGTAAACATTATATTGCATTTAATTGCATTTGGGCGATTGTAAACTCTGCCGATTTTTAATGAGCTGTAAACTCTCCCGGGTCTTTACCGGTACTACCTGGTAAACTCTCCCGGTTCTGTAATTACTTCGTCTGTACCTTGTAATATTGTCGAGCTACAGTCTGTAGCTACTAAAACAATAAAAAATCAATAGTTAAATTGGAACATACACATTTCGAATAAGTAAAGTATATAAATTACAGTTAATAATAAAAAATAATAATATAAATCGATAACAGGCAATAGCATTACATTTAACAGGAGAACAATAAACGTATAACATATAAATTACATTTTTATAAGAATGCCAACATAAGCTTTTCAAAAAACTCAAAGAGTTTATTCTGATGGTTTTTTTAATAACTTGGCAATAAATATTTATACCAATAATTACAGTGAAGTCAATTCACTTTGTAGCCATAAAATGTATTGCTTACATGATTGTACAGTATACTTTTACCCATATGAAAGTTTACACATTTCCTTCAAGCAAACATAATGTTGACCCGGGAAAATTTACTAGTTTTAGTAATCGGAAGAGTTTACCACCGCCCACCGCGTTTGTACAAGCTTCTTGGGTATTCAAATCGATTAAATAAATAAAGAAGACAAACAGATCGAGCACGCATCATATCCTTTTGATCATTCTTATCTTCACCAATCAGACGAGAAATCGATTATTTTTTTTATCCTCCTGTGAAAGTGTACGTACTGTATAAATAGTATATAAGTAATATTTTCGCGCAGACGATTGCGATCGGTAGACTATTTTTATCATGACCGCCTACGCAATAACGGTTCCAATCTAGAATCAAAGTGTTTTGCTTACTAAGTCTGGGTACGACTGGTTAAGGCCATAAAATAAAAAATATATAAATATATATCTAAAAATAGACACACCGTCGCGTTGTGTATGTTTTAATTTCCATTCGGTAGCGCCACAGCGTATGCCTACGAAGCCGAATGGATAAAATTGTCTTATTTACGGCTATGATTTTCGAAAACAATTTATTTATAAGACGCAGGAGGAGGGACAATGACGAATTATTACTCGACTTGGAATCGATCAGACCACTACTTCGGGTGCGCACAACGGCGGAACGATCTCATTACCCGCGGTGATCTTTTCTAGATTGACGAGCCCTGTTAAAACGCACTTTTACCTCAATGGTTTCCGCGTAAAAAATATCCAAATACCCTTAGCGATTGTCGCGACGAAGATACGACCCGAATCTCGTACATGGACGTTGTCGAAATGCTTGTAGTGCACACGGAGTGTAGGTTTTTCGGTCGAATATCGAGTGCACAGTGCACACGTTTCCCAGCAGTGAAATTATTTGCTGTCACGTGCCCATACCGTTCGACTCGTCATTTTTAACTTTCGGGTTCGGAACACCGTTTTTTCTCTCTTACGAAAACGGAAACAATAAGGAGCAATATTTCTAGTACGAATACGTCGGATCCATGTTGTGCACACTTAAATGAATTCGTATTTCGTTTTCCATGCGTATTAACATTTTTTTTTTTCTTTCGGAAAAAATGTATCTTTATGTGCGCATATATAATACATATTATTACATTCATTCCTTTCGGAGTTCTTTTTTCTTTTTTCCTCTTGCATGAATCCCGCGTACAGTAGAGTAAACCCGAACGACGATTATCGTAATACGATAATATTACGAAGTTAACAAAACCGTACGGAAAGTGTAGCACTGTTCACGCACATGGATCTATAATACTTATCGTAAGAAGACCGTACGTCTAATCTCTGACTGAAAGCGATAAAAAATAAAATGGATTTCGCCGAAAGGTTTTCACTTTTATAACAATCCATGTTAATATCTCGTGAATGCTTTTCGACTCTATTCGTGCAAAACTTTTTTCGATTCCCATGGTGGCGTTAGTTGTGAACGTCCTGACGGAAGTTCGCGGCAACAAAGTTTGGCTTTGCACCGAATGATACACAAATTTCTGTGACTCACAGCAGTTTCCAATCGAATGTTACACGCTTAATTGACGATTTCTAACGTCCGTGAGGTTTGTCCTTCAGTAAGAAAAAATTTGGAAGTCTATTTCAAAATCTGCGAACTATGGCACACATTTCAAACTTTTGCATGACAGGTCCGAATTCGCACAGCCCAACAATATTTCCCCCAGGGTCCCACCCAACTAGTTTCAAATCGTTTCTTATAGTTGGCAAGAGTATGCAAGTCCAGTCCCAAAGAATTTGCAAGTTAATGCCTTGGCCAGAGTGAACTGATATCCTGTAATAATTTGAATAAATGTTCGAAGACTGGCTCCGGCCTAAATATAGTCTTGCAAATAGTCTCGTTATTATTTATCGAAGTAACATTTTTATCATTGCACTCTCATAGTAAGCCAACCTAAAATGAAGAAGTATGTATTTAATTAATATTTTACTGAACAATACAAACTTCTTTATTGAATTCCAAAATGACCATAAAAAAATAGTTAATTTTGTTCAAATCTTGTTCTTTGTTCTATTATCAAACATCGGTATAAGGTTACAGGTATTCTAAATATGCGTTAACCGTTACTCTATAGCTTATTAATGATACACTTATTGCAAATACTTGTAATTTTATTAAGAGCTAAACTCAGAATTCCAGTTAAAATGCAAAAAAGCTGTATTTATCTCAGATATTTTTTTGGCAGTAGATATCATAAAAGTGCGAAAACAAAAACTAAGTGTAAACCTTGAAAAAACTGTGAAAATCCAAGTACTCATAACTCGTAAATTATTTATAATATATTTTTACCTAAAGTTTTCAAGTATGACACTATGAGTACCTAATTAAGTACATTTTTCCACACTTAAAGATGAAATATACTCGTATAGATAGTTTCATATTTAGTTAAAGAAGTAGATAATTTAGAGGTAAAATACAAATAATTTAATTAAACTCAATGTTTAATTATTTATATTATTTTGTATTACTTAAAAATATTAATGAATCATGATAATCCAAAATCAAGTACATGTTATTCAAGAAATATAGCCTATACTACAATATAATTATATCCTGAAAATGTCAAGTCACCAGCCCTCATAGTTTAGGCTGTGAGTTGATTATGAATCAGTCAGTCAGTCAGGACCTAATATTTTACCTATGGCGATTATGAAATATGTCGATTGAAAACATTATCGTGCCTATAATCTTCCATCCAAATTTCTCATAAGTCGATATCACGCGTTCGGATCCACGAAACCGTTTACAGTGTTGGATAAAAATAAAGAACGCGGACAATATACGCTTGTTCGTTCGCACATGAAAGATTAACTCATATTATACCGCTGTAATCATTATACGTGTACATTGTATAACATACGTATGTTGTACACTGTACAACATACGACGGACGTCCACGCATAAATGACTTATCGTCCTGCGTTAGTTTTGATATGAATACATCCGTTTGGTGATATACGAAACGTGATGTACAATAAATATTATTGCTTTTTAAATTTTTCATTAGCTTCGACGGCTTTCGTAATAATAATAGTAATTGTTATTATAGCATTTGCCTCGTTAGAACCTCGGGTTAAACGCATATTAGAAACCCCGTCGCGTTGCTGTTAATATTATTACGGTGCGCAAGGGTAAAACCGTTTCCGTGCAGCGCATCTACCTACCTGCCGGGTGACGTCCTGGAAGGTGCAGGCTATATTATAGTGATTTACCGTCATCGGTCGCCGCGCGCCGTACGGTCCCGGGGTACCCTCGCGGGCGCAAGCAGCCGCGGCGGAAACCGTTGTTGTTATTATTATTACCGTTATTATTTTCCTTGCCGTTATTGTAGTTATTATTACTATTGTTATTATTATTATTATGATTATTATAAATGTAAATAACGTGTACGGCCGCCGAGAACTGCGGAGTTATCGTCGTGCAATAACGCCGGAGCTGAACGCGAAACGAGCGCCAAATTCTTAATAAACTGTATAATGTTGCTATACCGGTCGTTAAAAATGCGCTCCGGGGAAATATCGTGCGCGTCGTAAAAACGCGTCTGTACCACGGTTACCGTGACGCGTGCGCGACGTCATAATTTCGACGCCGCCGCTACGGTTTAATCGAAACTCCGCGCGCTTTATCGAAAAACGTTTAGGACCGCAACACGCGACCGAAAACCGTTGATCTTGTTTTCTTTTGCGCACCGAGATTACTTAATATTTTTGCTATCACATTTAAGTACTATTGTCCACATTTGAAAACGACACACACACATACACATCGGTCTGTTTTCCTATTACAGGGGGGCACAAAATAATTAATAACACACGACATTTCAATGAAAACCGTTTGAAACGGATAACAACTTCAATAATTATAATAAACGAGCACACAATCGGTGCTTCAATTCAAAATAAGAATATCGTGTTCCACGTCGTCGAATCGTTAAGGAACGTTATAGTTTTTTTCAAACTTTTTCGATGATTTTTTCACTCATTTAGGTCATTAGGATTTTAAAAGTTATTTTACTTTTTCGCTTTAACTTTTAACGTCGCAAGAAAATACGATTTGATGTCTCCAAATGACCTTCAATTGCGATTGCCGGCATGTTCGACTTTACATTTTGATACATTGACGTAAGGTAGGCAAATAATGAAGAATTTCATAAAAATTTGTAGAGCGAACGTTTATCATAGTTATTAATTGTGACTTATAATTATTCTGTTTAATGATAACAAACGGTTGTAGTTTCGAAATAAAACGGAAGTAAAACGGACACCGAAAATCGCATCCAGCCATCGTATTGTTCCCGTCACGTGTAAGCGGCCGCAGTTCACGGATGTACCCAAATTGCCTACACAAAACGCCGCGTTACCGTTTCGTCATTTCAACGCTAATGCAATAATATTATTCACGTTCGAACACATTTCATTTAAAATACGTCACTGCCAGTGGCGGCCGTGCAGGAAAACATTCCGGGGAAAACATAGGACTTAATTACTCATTCATGGTGGGGCATACTGTTCTTGATGAATTCGGCTTCGATATTCCTTCCACAATAACGAGTGGCGTCATTGAACCCCGACTGCCTTTACCATATATCCGCCAACAACGTTGTACATTAATTGTACATTTATTGCACATTAATTCAATCGCAAAACTATGATAGCACATAAAGGAGGTTGTTTTTGAATGAAAGCAATTTTTCTCTGAATCCAGGGATCCTTGCGATACTCATTTTGCCAATTTCGCGCGAAGAAAATGTTTCCGTGTAACCATAGTAACTGTAATTCGACCGTTTCGCTGGATTTGCGACCGTCGACTTAAGCCCAACAAAATAACTATTTATAGATTGTGTGGTGCACGATGACCTTAAAAAAAAAAAAAATTGTGAATCTTATGGACTTTGAGATTCAAATACAATTAATGTACATTTCACGTAATAATTGCAATTAGTACACCTAATTCAGTTCCCGCTCTGACCGCATTGGCCGCTACTGATTATTTTTGCTTTCACTGCCACGGCGTACTAAATATAACTACGTATCATGCTGTTTGCGATGCGGTTTACTTACGTCCCAAATCTTTTTGAAATCGTTCTGGTGTATCCTGAGCAGCTCGCAGGTGGTTTTCGTGCACACGGTCATGTCTCTGGGCAGGTCGTGCACTATTGATTCGCCGAAGGTGGCACCAACGTCCAGGGTGACAACGGCCTGCAAGGAACACGGAAACGTGTTATTAATTACCGAACGTATAACCCACTACTGTACAAAATAATATGATACCTTGGGCGGGGGAGGGAGGGAAATAATTTCGTTTCATCCACGCGCGCTACGGCGGATATTTCGTTATTACTGTACGACTACCGGTTGATTTATATACGTTACACGCAGTGCGGGTTAGAAGATTAATTAATTACAGTTTTCTTTCTTCTCGAATATTTTTAAACCGGCTGAAGTGAAGCGTGGACTTTCTTCTCGGAAGTACGCGGCGGAGTGGGTTAATTCGCATCGAATTTAATTATAAACAGAATGGGATAAATAAAATAAAAATAAAATTCGTTTCTTTGTAACCCGGAGTCCGCGTGATTACTGAAATACCTCGACGCGCGCGTTTTAATCGGTTTTTCAGTCTGAAATCAAATTTTATTGTTGCGATTTCGAGAAAATTTAATGCGACTTGAACGCAAGGAATCGCATTGAAGATACTGTAATTAAGAATGTCACTGTCATATTGTTGACTTATAAAATGTGTTTGAAAAACCGAGTAAATCGTGAGAACGCAAATATAATCGTCATTCTCACGTTCGTATTAATCATAATAATGAATAGCAATTATTCTGTTCGTCGTGTTTGTTCAGAAGGCATTATTCTTCGAAACTGCTAACGTGCCAACTGCAGTCCTCTATCAAATAATAGCTGTATAAGAAGTATGATTTGCGTGCTAAATTCATCACGAAACAAACACATATTATTATATTTTTAAGAACGACCATTAATCATCACTACGTCCCGTATCTGTACTAACTCGTCTATTGTGACACCACCAAGGGAATAGGATATCTAGAAATAAAAATTATTTTTTCATTTTTATTTTTATTCGCATATCGCATCTGTAAATGTATTTTTATTCATTTTTTTTCAAATGCGCGTTTAAACGTACAACGTTTAAATTGGCTCGTATGCAATATTATATATTATTCGTATTCCTGAAAGTATATTCATTTTATTCTTAGTGAACCGATAAAGTGATTGAAATAAAAGGTATTGTAATCAATCAGTTATGAAAATTATTTGCGAAACAAATCATAATAGTATATAGTAGTGTTCTGTCGTATCGAATAAATGGAGCGTACCCTCGATGAACACAATGTATAATTTCAATACAATTGGTTGACGTTGTTCAACTGCGTGATTTCGAACGTCGTTCACCCCTCTCCACTGTCGACCGTCGATATTTCCCGTTGTACAGAAAAGCGACCTGCAGTTTCTCATTAACGAAAAAAAAGTTGTTCAAACATTGCGTTATACGACTGACTAATTAAAATGAACTCGTTCGACGAAAGAAACAAAAAAGTCGTTTAAAAATGCATTGCAATTTTCTTCTTTTATCAAATTATGTTTTGTATAATATACATTTTATGTACAATATATTAAATAAATATATGTTGTGTTAGATGTTGTTTCGAAGTCCAAAACGTTATTGCATCAACGCAGATACGTGAGGAAAAACTTTTTGCGAAAATAATAAATTATTACTCGGAATTGAAAGTGGGCAGTCGGCCTTTTGTCAAAATGAAACTTTTTTTTGTATTACGAACAATACAATGCAACGAAGCTATCTCTTAGAATTCGATGTAAAATACACGAGCAATCAATGTTCATCTTTTATTTTCATATAATCAAAACGATTGTTATAAACATTATTTCAGCGCTGGATGTAAGAAAGTATATTTTTTTGTTTATTAAAAATTGTTTTTTGTTTATTCAAATTGTTCTCAATTATATACATAGAATTTAAATACATTACATATACACAGTTTATATACATAAATTGATTAAAATTTATAATATAATTTACATAAGTGTATAGACGTTTCCAGATCATAAATCTGAAGGGGATTTCTTTGTTTTCTTAAGCATATGAATATTACATGTTTTCTCTTTATCGTTTAATAGTTAGTACACACGCTTTATCGGGTCGAATATAGATTAAACAAAAACTATATCAGATATAATATATTTCAAGTTTGCTTGTCGAGTCTTCTCATACTTTCACTAATTTCTAGTGCTATCCAATGTCAAATAATTAACTACCGCGGTGTGTTCGCAATCTAACGTCAGACAATCGTTAATGTCTTTAACAGTTGTAATCCAACGGTAGGTACCTTGGTCAAATTATGACCTGCAGGACAACGTAAGACTTGCAGCCGTCCGACACGTGAGGACCTTCTGCAGACTTTCGACTAGTCACCACAAGTTTGTGAGGCTTGTATTCGATTAACTCACCGTATCAAAGACATTGATATAAGAACCAAAGAACCTATCATGTAAACGTCATTATTGTCTTGACACGTGGTTTTAGAAAAGATAAACCATTACCCGAATTTCAATCGCTCGAGTTTGGGAGCTATCCCGTTATAAGATTATGTTACGTGTGTACTTTCATACCGTAACTGAACAGATTCAGAGAATGGTATTAGAATTTTTAATGTTACAAAAAACTCCTAGTCTATACTAAAATTATGAATATCGCTTTCAGTTTTAGAGCAAATGAGTTTAAATAGTTTCAGAGGGGATAATTTTCTGGTAAATTTTTACAGAAGTTAACTACCTATTCAGAAGTGTTGCCTCATCAAGTGCAACGGGAACTGTCTTGCGTGATCAATATTGTAAAATGTTCGAAAAGTGTAATTAAAAATTGCTATCGTCTAAAACTTCCGGATCTCAGAATCGTTATAATCTGTTACAATCAAGTTGATCGGTAAAAATAATTGTTATGGGCCATTATTGACGAGTAATGTGAAACTCATGGTTTCTCTTAGTACATTGAAAAATGGAAAATATTCAACAGAACGGAACATGCGATATCTATAGTTGGTTTAGACCACATAATAATGTCGTATATCATTAGAGTATGTAAAATCAAAATTTTCTGTTTACGCAGTATTATAATAATATATTACCACTATTTTATCTTTTGCAATCCTCATGCTTATAAAATGACTTAGTCAATTTAGAAACAATCATGTCTTTTCATGAATATGTATTGAAATTCGAAACGTTTTAAAGTATGTTAAGCGATTGAAGTAAAATAAATGCAAAGGAAATGATATAATTTGAAACGTGTACTAATTTATACTTGGGGACGGTTCACATTAAGTTTCTCTATCAATTCGTCATAAATAAGTTTGTAACTTTGTATTTAGCAGTCTCTTAGTTTGTTTTGTTATTCAAAGTACTAAGGTTATTTTAGATTTTATTTGTCTATTACACACAACATTCACAGCGAATGAGAAGTTTTCAAGTTTCAGAATGTTTTCACGTAAAATCAGTTCTTTAAAAATATTGGATTGGCAAACTTAAAACGTCAACTTATCGACGTCTGTCTCCTTGAAAACTTTTCAACTTTTTTCTTCCGCGTTACAGATAAGTTATAGATATGCATCATGGACGATTGACCGCGTATAATGAATCGGACGCGTCGGGAAGTCAAATCGATATACTGTTCTATATTTTTTGGTGTTTCTCATATTTTCTCCTAATTACCATATCAAACAGATTTTATCTGATTTTTTGATAATTCACGTTTTCCTACCCTAATCTGTAAGGACATTACGAACAATTTCCATAAATTATGAAATCACAACGCAGATTTATTATACTATAACATTTGAGAACGACTCAGTCGTAACTCTACCCTAGTTATAGTAAACGGTATCGTGTTTAGCCGAGAATTTTATTTCATATTTTATAAGGCAATCCGTTGGGTAATAAACCAGACACATTATAACGGCATACCTGCAGGGTTTCATATTTGCGAGATTAATCAAATGTTTGTTTGGTTACGATTCGACCGAGTAGATTTTATCCTTCGTCTTTGCCGGGTCCACACATGTCAAGAAACCGAAACAAAACATAAACTCAACTTTTCCCATCACGAACAGCACTGTCTAAATAGTTTTTCAAAACGGAAACGAAACAAAAACCAGACTCGGTGTAGTTCCATACCATATTCCGCTCTCTGGTTTGACTTTAAAACGTTCAAAACTGTATGCTGCGATACCAGCTCCTGCATAATACGACCCACGTATTACTATTATTACGTACACCCACCCCCGCAGTTCCTGGGCCGTTATACTCGAAAACCCCGGCTGCCATCTCCGCGGTATACTTGTCGTCAATTTAAGTAATTTGATTCAAGTCAATTACTTAAGTTCTTTTCGTTCGATTTTTCGCGCACGCCGACGCGTATTACTCGTATATTGTATTCACGGTACATACGCCGGCGGACCCCTTTTTAAAATTTATTCCATACACCTAAGCTCCCGCCCAAAAATAGAAAACAATTATCGCGCCCTCCAAGAATAAATTAAACAAAATAATAAAAAGACAAGGGTAATGATAATTATCTGATTTTTTATAATAATTTAAATATTCGAACATTTTTTTTGCACTTCAACACGCGGTCTACAAATGCACATTTTACTCCATGCCTCCTTCGCTAAGGTAATATTGGCGACGTTTTTTTTATTTCTGATATTTTAATAAGTTACTTAATCTAGCCGCTTATAATGGCCACACGCATCTGTAGGACAACTGTTGGATTTATCGGTGTGCAAAAGGGTGCATCAATAATGTACTGGGGCCTCGAGGCTGAGGTTTTTATTTATGTGCCTAGGATGTAGCTACTAGATTTTCATAATGTCATAAAGTAATACGTCAAAAACATTTTATTTATACAGCAATACAGCATACTGAACGATGATTAAACAATACTCGTACAAATGCGAAACAAACTTATAAAATTGTTTGCGGGACGTTGATTTAATTTTAAATCATTCATTTTAAGAGTATTATTTAATTTTAATGTATATTGATAAGAAATACTATGATGTATTTAAATTGTTTAAATTTTTTTTTTTTTGAAGATGCTTTCAATTAGTAGTTGCTCACTGGTCTCAGAACACTTATGTCTGACACTGCGTAGGTCATATAAGTAGGTACCATACCTATGTTTGTCATAATATAGAGGGTTCTCGATTTTATTATTTTTTTCTACGAAACGCCGTTGATCGCCTCATCGCGCCCATCGATACTTTAATTATTTTCGTTAGTATCCTTGCCGCCGCAGGTACGCATTTCACTTAGGGTTTTTTCCGCTCGCTCGCGTGTTATACGAGTAATTACCCGACGACTGCGACCGAAGCGTTAGGATGTACATCATTTATCGCTCTCGTCCGTCCACCACGCGTTGGTCGTTTTTCGCTCTGTGGGATATTATTTCTTACTGCGGCTCCGCGTGATAGCAGACCGGCCCGGGCATACGTAAACAGCGCTAAGTTTTTTTTGATTATCATTATTATTTATTGTTGTTGCGTAAGCTACGTCCGAATATTTTTTTTATTATACTACCGTACATTTCTGGATCAATATTACATAAAAACGTATTAATCGTGTCCGTCGTATGTACAGCTTAAGGTTTTCAAATTCCTTTTTTTGCTTTGGCGGGAACGATGACCGTCCGAGAAAAGATCTACCGTATGGTTAAACTTATGGTTTTTTTCTGAAAAAAAACTTAAAATATACAATACACTCACTCGATGAACAAAAACCACATACATATAGTATTTTATAATTTAAAATAATATTACGCAATACATTCGCCGTACGAAGAATCGCATAAACGTTGGTTAAATATTTGTAATGTGGCCACTTTAGTACAAGCTCGATGCGGAGAAAAGTCCATTATCAGTACCACAACCATAGCTCACGTGGAATTGTCTAAGAAAGAATAAAGTGAACGAATCGTCGCAAGGATTCCGAATCCCGTCGAACCATTTGGTTCGCAATCGTACGTTGTCGACGGCGAGTGTTTTTGAAATCTTTATCCCGTATAGAATCCGAACATCGAAGATCGACCGGTCGCCGATAGTTTATGATATCTGAACCGGGACCGTTTCCGAGATAATTTCATAGACCGGTGTAGTGATTCATCCTTACCGTTAGTAATAACCGGCTGTTCAACAACGCGATCTGCGACCGGTCCAGCGAAAACTCATTTCCAACCGATAATTTTAAGGTCAAAAATGATAAAACGTTAACGTATAATAATTAAACCGGGAACAAATCCGACGATTTTAGAACACGGACGCGACCGTCGTGTTAATATTAATTTCTTTCGCTTCACACCCTCGAATTAGCGACCAAGATAATAAAGTATTGTTTCATTTTCTATTGTTTATTTTTTGTTCCAACCGAGGCGGAAGCGTCGAGATTCATAAACCGTATCCGTTTATTTGTAAACCCTAATATATTGTGTAATATATTGTAATGCGCTCTTACGCTAAGTTTCACGTGGGGCCGCATAATTACGATCGTGGCACTTTGAGTCGAGTGCTATCCCGATGAGACCGGCAGTGGTTCGCGTTCACCATCGTAGCAGTTGAACATATGCGAGCTGCGTGACGAGACCCGATTTACCACGGTCCGTTATAACATATAATACAGTTTAACAAACCCGTCGGCGGTCGCTACATTAATATTGTCATATAATGAGGGTTGAAAAAGCAACCGTTATGACTGCGTTTAAATGTTATTTAATCGTCGATCCACCAGAGAGACGATTTTTTTTTTATTTTAGTCTTGAATACACATCGTGGCGTACTGAACAAACGTAGAAGTTAAAGTTTGGGCGGGTAGGCGCTTGAGAATTTTTACAGTTTCGATTTTAAGCAACGGTGCCCGGCCTTCAAATGATTATAACGACTGCAAAAATAATATAATTGTCTTTGCAAGTTACGCTTGGGATACGACATAACAGTTACGATAACAATTATAAAATAGTAACTACAAAATCCGGAAGACCGACTACTTTACGTACAAAATAAATTTATAACTAACGAAAACTGAGCGAACCGCCCGCGAAATCGTTTATATACGCGTGAAATTGGTTAACGCGAATCCGTCCGGTGGACGCGACAACGGTGGCGGTGCGCGGCGGTTTTCGGTATTATTGCACTTGGAAATAAAATCGAGACTTTCGTAAGAAGATTAATGAGACGCTCAACAAGATTTAAATTATTCCCATAGCATTTATTATGTAATTATGGTAGTTTATAACAATGCTGGTATATATACATGTATACATATTGCAGTGCATGCGAGTGCGAAAAACTTGTCGAGTGCATCTCGTTAGACATAATACGACCCATATTTATTAAAAGTTGTACATTAAGTTCGTACGAGCTGTGATGCAGAAATTGAACGGAGTGAAAATAAAAAATTCCGTACCACTGCAGTCGTCAAATGCACATTATCGTGTTTGTCGTTGTTTTCATTACGGAAGCTGCAGCGCACAATCTTCCACGGTTTGGTTCTTACGCATTAACAATGGTTACCGTGGTCGTTGCTATATCAGTACGCGCGCACCGAAGTGAACGTTTTATATTTCTTTACTACGTAAAAAGCGACCATTACACCACACGTGGCTTAACGCACTCGCGGCTAATATTGCAACGGTACGTTCTCGATTTGATCGCTTTCGCGGAGTGAATGACCGGCCATTTATTGTAAAAAGGATACGCGCGCTCGGCTTTACCCGGTGTCCCTGTAGCGAAGTTGTCCGAACCACGGTTTAAACGACGTACCTATGTACCGCGCGCGGTCCAAGCCCACATCCCATAAGCCTTATAGACTTGATTTACGAAGTTCACTACTCACGGGAAATTTTGCGGCAAATGATTTATGAGAAGTCTCATAATGACGTGTAAATTTAACACTTTCATCGCAGATACTGTCTGGTGGCAAATTAAACAGACTGGCAAGGACCCTGCCCGATTTGGTAAAATAAAAGAATATTGATACGTCCACTCAGGCAAAAATCGTCTTTTTTCAGTTTCAACTTTTCTTCTCTTTTTATCCGTATTCAAATATAAGTAGTAGATTTCAGAAATTATTTAACCGTATGATGAGTCGAAAAATAAATCAATGCGATCAAAACGAACAAAATTACAATGCAATACGACGGCGGTAAGCGAAGGACTGACTACGTAGACGTAAAATCAACTATAGCAATGACCCAATTAAAGTTTAGATAAGATATGATGATATGCTTTGCAACCAATTTATCAACAGTTGTCGGAGAAAGCCAATTATATTTAACAAAAATAATAATTTACAACAATAACACGTAGACTGTTATCGTGAAAAACTGGACCGCCAAAAATATTTTTCAATTTTATCAATCTCCAAAATGCCGTTCTTAAAAAATAAGTATCGTTCAACATTAACTGCTCTCCGACTTGAAAACACTCAGCACATTAGTTCTTCACCAAGAGTAGCAAATTTTAAAAAACTAGCTCAAGAATAAAAAGTGTCATTTTAATAATAAAATTGTGAAATTATTAGTATTATATTAAATTTTTTATAGCTCCCGAACATTTTTTTTTCAAATTATCTGGACCGCCATAGAAATTAATTGCTGACCCATGCCATAAGGTGTGCACATTATTTTTTCTTTTCTACATTTTTATGATCCAACCGACTAAACTTTAGTCGCGTTAACGTTTTTCCATAGAATTTAATACTCCGTTCGACTTTAAAAACGTACGTAAAGTATTACGTACTCGGATGTGGTCGGGAATTTTTTATCAAATTCCATCCGATGATTGTTGCCATTTATCGTTTTGTGCGGGTGATTGTAAATTGCACCCGCACCAACGGTAAACAGGCGGTATAATAATACATTTCATCTGGCATTTTTCGATATCTTTTTTGGGTATAGTGAGTTGCATTCATAGTCGTAATAATAAATTCTATATTACCGATTTTATACACGGTTGTACATTATATTTGTGTAAAAACCGGAAGTTCATAATTTTATCACGGCTAAGCATACCGCGCTTTTATCGATTATAATCAATTATATTATATAAAAAAAAATCTATTAATACCATAGGTATAAAATGAATCAGTCGTGCTTAATATACCACCATGAGATCATCGAGCCAAATCATTGAGATTTGCTATAACTTCGTATTTAATATTTTTCAATTATTTTTTTATTTTTATTTTAATTTTATTAAAAGAACGTATAAACAAAAGAACAACGATAGGGAAAAACAATTTTTGATGGATAGTGATATCCGCCTACTCGCGGTGTCCTCTGGAGTCTGCATAATGGTTAACATCTAAATAATATTACTTGAAAAATACGCCGTACGCAATTTACTACATCGAAATTTCACCCTAAAATGTATTTTGTGCAACATTTTTCTGCTTCGTCGGGCGAAATTTACGTCTACCCTTTTGCGCACTACAATATTGCTCGATTAATATACGATGAAATATCGCAATGCATTCAAACACAACCGTCAGCCACTTTTGAAAATCAATTTAGCCAATGTTTATATTATCAAGGTAATCGCAATTACCATATTATCTTTCAAACTATAATACATAGTGCGGTGGCGATTCATAATCTTTCCAAGAAATCACTTTTTTTCATTTATATCGGTATCAACAAATCGAACGGGCTTAGATCAATATCTCAAGTTTGCCGACAGCATAACTTCAGTTGTTGGAATTAAACAGATGTAAACGACCGATAGGATACGTGTGAAGTTTCTCCGCAGTAGTTATTATTAATTACTTTTATGACTCTACGTTCGATAATCCGAATCAAGGACAATTATAAGTAGTTATGCTTCGAGACATTTCACAAAAAAATTCTACTCGTAGGACTAGGAGTTTATTGTTTTGCATTCGTAATTAATATGACTGTATTAATACACCAATTAAATACCACGATTCATATTAAATAATTACACTCATTTTTTTTGGATATTCATCTTAGACGCATACCCATAAGTCATACTATTTTTGTAATCTAGAGTATGCTCGCAAAAACACGTTGGAAAGATATTTTTTTAATTTTATTGTATTACAAAACGGAACAAGATTTTTTCAAACAAAAATATATATAGTATATATATTTATATCTATACTATAGTTACTCGTAGAATGGTTCAAAACACGAAATTGATATGTATAGGAGCTACATTGGTGATATTTTTTTTCTTCAAAATTTGAGTTATGTCACACCTGACACGGCAAAATTCTTGGTTTAAAAGTTCCCCCTCACCAAATAAGTAGTAAAAAAATCCTTAGGCACCTAGGCTTCGAGATGATAATATATAGATTGTCGTTCCGCTACTATTAATTTATCTTACTCAGCTTGTGCCTCGACTGTGTCGCTGGATTCCGATAAAATACGTTTCCGACAAATACGTTTTCAACAAATTATGTTTCCTGAAAAATACGATTCCAACCATATATTTCCGACTGCAGCAGCAGTAGAACTAAGATTTCGGTGATTGATATAATTCGATTTAAAAGTGGTGAAACTTTACCGTCTCTAAAAAGCATCTCTAGTGGATATAGTATATTTCGCCCTTTTCGGAAATACGTAAATTTTGTTGAACCAAACGTCTTAAGTGTTTCGTTTCGTAAACTAATAAGACAGGTGCCACACGAGCGGTTTATCTTTTTTATAGCACGATTGCGAACGAATGTTTTTTTTTCAAATCGAAATTAGGGTACATCGCCAAGTTAAGATAAAGTGTATATTTTTCTGATTATGTTTTGTTTTAATTGGAGATTTAGTAAAACATTTTTTTTTTTTATTTAAAATAAAAACGATTCAACATTAATAATATTATTACGTTATAACCATACGTTTCAAACTAAAATAAAACTATGCAAGATAATTGTGGTTAAAATTTATTTTTCGTATTTTTTTCGAACTTTTTCCTTGGTATGAAATCCCAGTTTTTATGTAAATACAGAATTATAATTTTGTGTATTTTGTAATCACTGCAATTTTTTACTATTGGTCCAATTTTAAATTTATCTTTTTTGTCCTTAGGATTATGTACATTGTTTTCAATATGATTTACTATATAAAATCCAAGTTAAATCACCCGGCTTCGCACGGATTAATCTTAGCCGGGGCGTTGGTTTTAACGGATTACTACCTTACAGTATTTAAATATTAGCCATGATGTGTTAAGGGTGTTATTTTTTTTTGGTTAAAAATTTGCAGCGCTGAATGTTTTTACAAATTTACGGTGAAATTCGCATAATGCAAAATTTATCAGCCAAAACTCAACATTTTTACAATTCCTTTCTTATTATACGCGTAACTAGAGTGCAGTTGTGCATTGACGAGCACATAAACCATTTAGCAAACAGATTTTTTCATTCTCTTACGAATTCGAATGGCGCCACCCACTACAATTTAATCGAAAGCCCACCAAAAATTCGCCGCCTCAAGAGAGGAAGACCCCACGACCGCATTAATTGTCCTACCGCTAATCGCTAATACATCAAAAACATCATGCCAGAAAAATTCTAGTTTTATTTAATAATTAATTTTAGCATGATATCGCACTTATGTAAGTAAGAAAATTGTATATTTATATTATAAATAGGTTTAGATAGCTATTCTAGCCAGGAATGCCTTAATAAAATAAAAAAAAAAAGAGTGCAGTTGTTTGAAGAACCATTATTAAAAATGTTTAGTGAAAACGTTTTGTTGTTATTGATAAGTGGTGATCATAGATCATGATGTGGACACTTATATAGTTTAGTCATGTTTTGTTAACTGCATATCGTCTGCTCTGTGGTAACGCAAAGTCAGTCAGAAAAAATCAACAGTTGTGCCAGTAGGAAAACATATCCATGTTCAGATGTTGTAGGAATATGACCTCAATCAGTACATATTAAAATTAACACATTAAACAAAAATTAATATTTCCTAGGCACCAAGTCCTTCATTTTTAAACTTCAAAGTTAAATTGCGAACATTTACTGATGGAGAAATTACGAACTATATGTATTTTTACGCGAATTGAAGCTTGAATCAATGATATTGTAATATGTTTTGCCAGCTCCACCAGGATCATCGAGTAAGGAGATTCATCCGCAGCCACCGTTATCTATTATCACCAGTTATCACGTGGATCTCTGCTGATTATTCAAAAGTAGAACGCTTATCGATCGACTGAATCCATAATCGTGTTTCGTTAGTTGTACAATGCCCCGGCAATCATCATTTTGGCTTGCGTTGCACGTAGGCCGACCGATATCATGACACCTCACTGGTTGCATTTATCCATCAAAGTGGAAAAACATAGTATGATTTTGCGTTTTAGAATTATATTATATTTTTCCTAAAAATTAAAATGTTTGCAACTGACTTCCGTGCAAAATGTCAACGAATTTATCGTTGTTGTCGAAACGTCACATTTTGTTGAATATTTAGTACATTACACAGGTGGCGGTTGCTTTAAGATCTACGGGTTGCCTTCTCTTTTGTTTTTTCATCCGTGTGTTACCAAGGTTACTCGCATGCATAACATGCATATGTGTACATACGAACTCTTGAAATTTCCCGTTACCGTGGATTTTCCAAACATTTCCTTTCGCGTGTAACATTTTCCCGACATTTAGGGGACCCGACAAAAAAGCAAAAAATTAATCGGTCAAATCGATCAAGCCGTTTTCATGTGATGCCATTACAAACAAAATATCGTTTCATTTCTATGCATACAGATAGATAGATAGATTTACACAAAACGTACCGCGGTACCATTACTATGACAATCAAATCGTCGTTAGGAAAGTTGTGCATTTCACTTATAAGTAATATGAATGCTAGTATTAGTTACTTAGCAACCCCCTATACTTAACACGTTGCTGATCGATTTTCAAGTTTGTAAGATCGCAGAAACTCTCGACGGTAATAAGTTTATACATGCTGGAAACCTTCGCGGAAGACTACTCTTAACCACTCCCCAAAGTTGCTCGGCGATCGGATGAATAGTATAGGAATGCATAAGGGACGAACAGCCGTACAATGACTTTTATAAATACATATAAATATAACTGACAAACACCAAGTCTGGCAACGCCGCGTGAAAAAAGGCAGGTAGAATCAGTAGAATCGACAGGTCGCAATCGTCTATCGCCCAATAAAACGTTCGAACAATGAAATTCAATAATTATAATATGTATAAGTCTTCTGTAATCTTTTATCGAAAGTTCTATTTGAAGACATCGAACACGAATACTATTGAAACGAACCCTTAACACCAGCAAAAAAAAAAAAATGTTTAAAACTTTGCAGCCCAAAAGTGAACAGACTATCGATAACAGTAATGGAACATTAAAATTTTGGTCGTAATGTATGAGCGCAACTGCTAAGGGTCTAACATTTTATCTTAACGGAATGTTAGCGAGAAGGTAACGGTAAGTTTCACTTTATGATAGTAATACCGTAGCAGCGAAGGAAATTTAGTATTTTTTTTATTTGATTGCTCGTCTGTTGATATAGATAATACTAATATTGATGGATCATGTTTTCCATGACTTCGCCCTAAGATTTTTCCACCACGATTACAACAATTTATTAGTATACATAGCTCAAGTGATCGATTATTTATTTTTTTACGTCAATAGTCATATCGCTCAAAATACGTGATCCGTAAAACACGACGACATTATGTAAATAATAGAGATAATATGCTTTATTTTTAACTTGTGTTGCACATCGATTTTATTTTTAAATATTTAGTTTTTTTTTCAATGCAGTGTACTTTTGTAATTTATTGCATATCTTAGTATTATATTTCCTGAACATTAAACTCAATTAATGAACATTGAACACCGATATATTTAAATGAGTAATCTAATTTACCATCTTTCCACAGTCTAAAATCTGAGTGTACTATTCAGCTACAAAGAATGGCTTGAGCTTAATTTTAATTATTTTCTGAAAGAAATTATTTAAAAATTACAAAAATTAACAAAAAAAAAAAAACGGATGAGACTCTTAGATCGGCTGAGATTCCACGGCCGGGTGAAATATAGTTATAGTTCTTTTAAACTCGAAACAAATGTACCATTGTCCATTGCCTTCGAGAAAACGATTTGGGTGAAAGAGCCAATAGGTCTGGTGAATCAGTTTATACTTCCATGATGATCGATACAAAAGGTACGTTGAACTTTTGATGTTCTAACTTTTGCGAAAAAAAAAAAGATTCGAAGATGATGAATATTCTATTAAATGCTTATACAAGTACTCAATGATATAATATCAAATTATCGATAACATATGAAAATTGTGCGATTCGCTACGATTATTATTTAAAGGATAACAACCGAATAAAAAAAAAATATTATGAAAAATATTAAAAAGTTTTAAACGAAACTATATATAAGCAAGTTAATAATGCGTTGTGAAATATACTTGTCGGTGCTGGGTTCAACTACCGATTTCTGTTAAAGATCATTCCAATTTTGTCTCTGTTTTTCTCAATAATCCGATAAATTTTGTGAAATTATAGAATTACATTCCTTTATCCAGACGAAATTTTCTTATCAGAAAAGTACTTGATTTTATATACATCGGAGCAATGCTTCTGGTCAAAATCTCGTACACAAACAAACAAACAAAAAAAAAACAAAACCTTATACTAAAACCAATAAATATTTTGTTTCACGCAGAATATTTAAAAGAAAACAAGTGAGTTTGGATTTTACTGCAGAATATATACTTCTAAGAATTGTTGTATCTCCCAATAACTAAGGAGAAAATAATTCGATTCCGATAAAATGTAATCCTTTATTTTGTAGAAGATTGCTATCGTATGTTGATAAATTAAATAAAAAATAAAAATAATAATTAATATTATTTTAAGAATTTTCCGTTCGCATTCGATTTATAGTAGAACTAAGTATATAACATTATTGTTTTTGGTTGACAAAAGTAGTCTACACAGAAGCTCATGACTGTTAATCCATTACGGGTTGACATCACTAATCCTGGGGAAGACATAGTGTCTAAAATTTTTCGTAAGTCATCTTCAAGTAAATCCATTTCGGTTACTGTTATATACTGCTATATAATTTTGATCAACCATGTCTCCGGCGGCGGCTCTCTCTCTCTCAATATATATATTATATATATATATATATATATATATATATATATATATATATATATATATATATATATATATATATATATATATATATATATATGTATAGGTATATACCTATAATATCTTTGTTTTAACGTTGATATAAATTCAGCTACACATTTCTTCAATTTGTCCACGGAACATTGTATCACAACAGTGTAATTCGTTAAACCGTGATTAAAAGTCATAGCACAATTTATTCATTGACATAAGGCTACACGTGTTCAAAGGTCATACGGTAATACTATTATGATATGTTCTCGCACCGAAAAAACACAAAAATCGCAAACAGTATTGTGGTAGAGTCTGTATAGTTTTTGGGGTCACGCGAAAAACAAAACGGCGACGGTTCGTCGTGGATGTTCCGGGAGACGGAAAGAAAAAAAAAAACATGGCAATTTATTGTTATATTCGCATCGACCCGTCTTCTTTTCGCATAACAATAGCGATCCCTCGAGCTGTTGATATATTATTATACTTCCATCGACAACAATTTGATCCGATCAAGAATAATATTATTTGTTGGTCCGTAACAATATAATATAATGCAATAACCGACAAACGTCGAATAGAACATATAATCGGGTGCCATAAACGCATACACAAGTGTTAATGATAATGTAACGAGGTCGTATTTGAGCGTTTGACTGTTTGTATTTATAATAACCATTATTGTCCGCGGTTACATTTATGTTCGATACGCGTGCTAAGATCGATATCTTCGTCGGGTCGTATCATGAATAAATGTCAATGTTTACACGTACGATGGGGGTGTAAAGATCCCTTATTGACGAATGTGACCCACTATAGATGTATGAACCGTTTGGCACAAATGTTTTCAATAGTATTTTACCTAAACGATACGCGCCCCCACCCTCCTCCTCGCACGATCCGACGGAAAAGTCCCTGAAACATCAATTATATTATATTATTAAATCTTATTGCGTTTACCGAATAAGCGAAAACACACATCGTTCGCTTATCGTTATTGCAAAGTTCTGAAACATGTATATTAATTACTCGAGTCGCAACACGTGGCGGTGACCCACATTCGTTGCACATACTGCATTATGAGAACTTGCAGCGCCCGCGCGACCTTGCATGTTCATTGTTCACCATCCCGCCAACTATATCATCATCTCGGGGAAAAGGTTTCTCTTAAATAGAACATCACTCTAAGCCCGCTCGGTCTCGAAATCATCTATTTTTTAAGCTCTACTTCTTAAAATGTTCTCACATCGAGTAGCGTGTAACCCCGTGGTGCGCAATAACCCGCAGGTATTAGTGTCTGCTGAACTGTATGAAACGTCTCCGCGGAACGCGATACCTTTGCGGTAATAATCGAATACAAATATCCATGCTCGCCTCGTTCAATAGAACCCTAAATTCCTGCAAAACTAACCCGAAAAATTCACCCGTACTATTACTTTCCGCGGCTCTCGACCGTTAAAGTTTTAAAAAATAATTTGTTATTTTTTTTTTCGTATAGTTTACCTGCAACGACACTTTTATGACCCGTCCGATAGGTGCCAATGGTGACGCGTGCGATCGTTATATTTTTACGTATCCTAACAGCAAATGAAAACTATCACAATCACGTCTGTGCAACCGACATCTCATTGCAAATACGACTTTTTGGTGTTTTTTGGAAAAAATCCGAACGCCCCATTAAAAAAACCCTACCGCACTTTTATAAGACACTCGAAATATGTTCGACGGCCCGACGCATTTTTTAAATGTTTAAATTTTTTTTACTCTGGAACAAAAGTGTTGAATACTTCATGTAGATACTTTCAGAAACATTACTTCAGAACTTTGGAACGCCGGTCGTGTTCCTGGGACGTGTGCTCGAGAATATTCGCAAATCGGAAGTTAAGATTTAATACCACTGCGTGGCGATCGATCGTAGTATGTTTGCGCCGCACAAATTGAGGATAAGCGGTAATCACACGTTTTGTTGATGGATTCGCGAGTTGTTTGCATAAGTTTGTGATGAGCAAGTCGGTCGTGGGCCAATTTCGCGGCCCTGATGTGTTTATAGACGAGTAGACGCGGTATAATGCCGTATTATAAGTGCATTCGTGTGCCATGGGATTTCCATGGAAATATTATGTCTAAACATAGCTCCCGCGGAACTTCGACGTACGTCGAATACAAGGGGAAGTAACCGCTTCAACTTTGAACTATTCGATTTGCTCCTTTTTTTCCCCTATATTTTCTGTTGTCGCGGCACCGAGTTCCGACAACGCATCGTGGCCAGTCATTTATCGTGAGATTTGAAATATTCTTCTCGTACATCGAGTCTTGACCGACGGTCGGTTACCAGGTACCACGTTAAAATATTATAATGACGCGTCAGCCCGTCTTTTTACATAGCTTTTTATGCGCCACTCGATCGCTCATCTGATATTACACCACGTAGTGTTGAGTTTTAAGCATTTACCGTGATTTACTTGGTGATTTTATAACCATGTTCACCCCATTTTATGGCCGTGAGAATGATTAAATTTGAATTTTTTTTATAAAATGTTCAAGTTACAATGAACTTTATGTTTTTCATACATTTTTCTCTCACGCTAACTTCAGGGTGTCCTGTGACGATACAAAGTTTTATTTTCAAGGGGAAACACCCATTTTTCACTGCGATATTTTATTGATCGAATTTTTCTGAGAATTAATGTATCAAAATCAAAATTCTAAGTAGTTGTTTTTGAATTATTCTTGAAGAGAAATACCAAATGTTATGACATCATTTGAATAACTCCGAAAGTAGTTGTCCGAATTTTGACTACGTCACATCAAAAATTCCAGAAAATTAACTGAATAATATTTTGCATAAAAAAATATCGTGATCCAAATTGAAAAAAATCCAAATTCGCATAGCCAAAGGTACCCTTAAGTTGGGATGATAAAAATAAATATTTAAAACACAGGTTTTATGGTAACTCGAATATTTAAAGAAAAAAATCAAAATTTGAGCATTTAAATGGTTAAAAAAATCACTCCGGCAAATAAGATTATTAATACACACGTGGCGCACTCGGAGAAATTATGATTAATTGTCACGTTTCACACTCTACACGCCACCCCTACGTACCTGTGTTGGTTCGGCCACCCTTGCGGTACCGGTACGATATCCTTTCGGTAGCATCCCGAGCACGTTCCCTTCGATAACGTGTCGTTGGCGATCAGTCCCAAGGATCGTATGCCGTCTGGACCGCTGCAGTCGGGACGTCGCGCGGGTACACGCGTTCGGTGCAGTCACGAGGTCTGTCTCGAAACCTTATGCAGTAATCGCATAACATGCCATCACTAGGCGAACACGGGTATACACCGATGTTGTGTTGCGGACGAGCGTAATAAGACGAGTAACAAAGACCCACGTACTCGTAACGCGCGGTTAAAATGTTTATTTACTTTTTCTTTTATTTTTTTTAATTCGTTCATTTTCCCCCTCGCCCGCACCTCGTACCGAACGCTGAAGCGTTCGCGATAAACACGTAACTCGAATTATACGTAAATATATAATCGTACGTAAGAACATATTGCGTTTTACACGAGGGTTGCGCGTTATGCGTGCACCCGTTTACGTCGCAACGTTCTACTGGGATCGCAGTAATTACACGAATATTTTTATTATATTATTGAACTGCTTTTGTACGCGAGCACTCGACTACGTTTATAAATTAAACAAAAATCGACGATATTAAACGATGTATTTTCACGAGAATTTTGAACTCGTGTTGTACCAACATTATCATCACGTTCTCAGTAGTAGTAACAATCATCGACATTGAGCCCGAGACCCATAATGTCGAGTTATCAAAATCTTAAAAATTAATATTCGTTCGTTCTTATCAAATACACGTACTTTAAACAAAATAAATTTATATTTGTATACCTACTTATACGCTTACAAGTAATCATTTTTAAAGAATTACAGGTTAACTGTTTTTGGTTGTTTATAATACATTGTTCTTAATTATGTTTCTGAGCTAACCACGTGGTTTAAATAAATCTTCCTTATCTTCGTTTCCATTAAAGCTCTATTCACACTAGTGGTCTCGGTTCGGTCCGGTCACGGTCAGGTCAACATTGGTAGTACGTAATCCAACGGCATCGTACACACTATCGGTCACGGTAAAGTCACGGTCAGGTCCGATCAAATCTCGACCGGTCGATGCACGGTCCAGACCGCGGCAGTCACGAGATTTCTGGTCGAGACCGCCTAGTCTGAATAGAAACTGTAACAGTCACGGTCATATTTGTTATTATTTTTGATTATTTGTTGTAAAATTCGTGAAATGGACGACGAAATTCTAATTGAATTTGTACGTGAGAATAATGTTATATATGACTTTTCACATAAAAAGTATTATGATGCAACTTATAAATTCAATTTATGGAAAGAAAATGGAAAAACTACAACAGGTGAGTTATTTAGATTTGATTTATTATACATTGATATTTTAACTAATGCATAATATACACCCAGATATAGATTTCTAAATTGATTGCCTATGATCGGTAGTGAGAACTCTACATCATAATCCTTGACCATGACTTGACCGTGACTGGACCGAACCGAGACCGCTAGTGTGAATAGAGCTTAAGGTTAAGGTATTTACATTATGTTTCTACGTAATGCAAGCGTCGCTTCTTGACTCGAGGTTCTATTTGTGAGTCTTCGACTGCTTCATCGTTTTCACTGCTTAACGCATCGGAGATAATATAATCATCCACAGTCGATTCTTCACAAACATCAAAATGTTCATCAAAGAAAATTCGAGATATCGAAAACATGTCAAATTATAATTTTCGAGTTATCAAGATTATTTAAACATCAAGGGTTAGTGTCATTTAAAGGTGAATTTTATTTATTCGAGTTATCCAGGTTCGATAGTTACCGATGAAAGTCGGCCGTAATAATAATTCGATTACATTTGAACTTTAAAGAATTCACTTGTAGATATTGATCCGATATCCGTTTAATATGACTTATGAGTGTTATTACATTGGCCATTTGCTTCGTCTGGGGTGGGACAAAACTTACGAATTCGCGTCAACGTGCGAAGCTTTTATCGCGACAGGTCTATGTTATTATAATGATTGATTTCGACATCCGTTCGCGCTCAACTGCACCTTCCGCACGTGTGCCCTGTACATCATTAATATTATTGTATTATATTATACAGGGCGATTTTTCCGACGTGTACACCAACGTTTAATATAAGTATGATTGAATTTGAATTCTTTTTTCAACGTTAAAATTACCATAAAAACTATATGTTTTCCACGTTTTTTTTTATGTTACCTAAAGTAAGCGTCATTTGAAAATACAAAGTTTATTTCTTCAAATAAGCACACCCCATTTTTTCTAAAGAGTTTTCATTGGAGCCATTATTCTGTGAATTTCAATTTACCAAAATCAAAATTCAAACATGTAGCTTATAAATAATTTTAATTAAAGTATTAAGGAACGTTGCGTTATAATATATAATTTAATGATGTATTTAAGTTTGATAGTCAATAGTTACTTATTCGAGAAAAAACAAATTTGTCACATTTCATAAGCAATTTCAAATTGGAATAACTCTTAATTTTGACTGCCTTACATAAAAATACCAGAAAAATGAATCGAAAAATATTTTGCTTAAAAATGATTGTGTGTCGGTTTGAAAAACAAAAATTTTTATCGCCACATTACATAAATAAGGTAGGATGAAAAAAATATTTCAAAATGAATCATTGTTACAACCGAAAAACGGGATGAGCTCGTCTAAAAAATCACCTTGCACACTGTTATATAACAGTGTACGGGCGCGGCATGGAATCTGTAAAAAATAAAAAATGTGGCGAACGAAAAAATGAAAAAACGTAGAAGAACTAAAAAAAAAAAAAAATCGCTGAAAAAATACGAGGTCGAAACATTTTTTACACAGGCATTACGACGAAATACGTACGTTCTGGAATATTTTGTATTTGCATAAAAAAGAAAACACCATTATAATGAAATATGGAAACTTATAATTAACAAGTACATTGTATGCATAATAATAACATAATATACTATATGTGAGCACGGGTTGTAGATATAGCGGCGTGGAAGGATTTTTTTTTAAACTGTTTGTTAAAAGCTTTGCACGGAGATAAAGTAATACGAGTGATTACTTATTGCAGTAGGTCCCGAGCTCTTATATATAGACGCGCTGTAACCAGGTCACCGCAAAGGGCTTCCGGATATCCATATTGTTCAAACGCGGTGCGACGCGAGAAAATTACATGATATTGCGATGATGTTTCATTACCGGGACAGGTCGGAACAATGGTTTAGAAATCAGACATACGTTTCGACCCACTGATGGAATATTTCGACCACGCGATGTATAATGCGATCTTTCCGGTTCTTAGCGTACTTTTTGTTATCAACACTATAACAATGAGTGGCAGCTATTAAATAAGTTGTCACGTATGAAAAAAAAAAATGATTTAAAATTATTAGTTTTTTGGTTTAACATTGCTTGAATTCAATTGAAATTAACTACTTATTTATTAAGTTACTAAAAAAAATTAATTAGCTAAGTAAATCGTTAATTTATCAAACCGAAAAAGTTAAAATTAACTTAACTTTTAACTTGACTTGAACTTTTTAACTCGTTTATAACCAGCCCCGATCGATATTGGTATAAAGACGCGTCCACGCGTATATCATTGCGGCAGAAGAATTTATCGAGTCGCGCCGTATAATATTAAAACGCTGTCGATACACATAATAACTTTTTATAATTAGTTTTTTTTCCTACAACACACTAAGAACGTAAATAGCGCAATATTGCATTGCTGCCGTGGTATAGCGGAGAAAAACCTTTTTTTTTTTTTTCGTCGACGTTGACACGGTATGAGCATCGACTGATCTGTTTCTGAAAGATGAATATCAGGTAAATAAAAATTTAAATAAAAATATCTCAGTTGGTGCGATGTTTATTTTTTTTCCTCTCTCCTCATAAGCTTGTCGTAAATCCGCTCTGGGGATAAGGGGAAAACACGACAAGGATTTAGTATACCCGCATAACGTAAAAACGTCGATATTGAGGTAAAATCGTAACGGAATCGTTGCGGTGTTCTTCAATCACCCGCGGTGTACAGCATTTTGGTGCGAATAAATGGTATTGGTACGCAAGTGAACGAAAAAGCGGTTCGATTTTAATTTTATTATTTTCGCGACATTTTTCGTCTTGAGCTCTACACTTAAACCGTGTAAAAGAAAGTGTTGGGATCAGATTGTTTTTGTTGGTAGGTGGCCCTTAACTAACCGTCGACCAATACGTACACCATATTGTTCTTTTTTTCTCTCGAACCGTTTGCATTTCAACTCTATTGAAATAAATTTCGTGAAAACCCCGGTTTATGAGGACTACTAATGCCGATAGATTTCGCGTAACGTATCATACGTTCGTATATCTATTGTAATGCCGTTTCCTGATCAAAATATACACTTTTAATGGTGTCTACCACGTTGAAATCAATTGATCGTCGAAGCGGTGCCAAAAGTCTAATCATATACGAGTGAGAGTCGTTTTAAAATCCGTAGGTATTACTACCCGGTGCACGGATTACGTTTGCTGCTTTGCGCGTTATTAATGCGTCCGTCGGATGTGCAATTACATTGTTATCACGGAGATTCTAGCGACACCAGTCTTGGCTATTACGTGCAACACATTGCACACGGACGGTCAGCACGTGCACGCGACCCGCGTGTTTAACTTTATATCGTTCCTCCATTTTAACGAACAATGGTCTCGCGCTGCAAAGCTGTTTAGTTTTCGATTTCAATTAATAAACTAGCGCAGTGGTTTAACTGCAACAACGCGCTATTAAAAGTGTTTATCACGCCTACGACGTACGGTAATAAACGTTAAAATATGTTTTATACGACCGTGCTCGGTGGACGGGAAAAAACCTATTATGTTTGTACACGGAGAGAATATAGAATTGAAACGCATGTATCGGGCGATGCACGTCGGACCGTCGGACGTTACGGGAAATCGAATTTCGGTCGAATATTTTATTTAGCAGACGTTGTACTAAAAATTAATACGGGTACAGGAGGTATGCGCAGATGTCCCACCGGGACTTACACGGAACGATATCTGCTGTGTTAATAGAGATAATGAAATTCTGTTTTATTTATGAGAATACCTGGGCAAAGTCGATTTTGTTGACAACAGTTTGGTAAATATAAAAGTGTTGTATTAAAGAATTATTAAAGTAAAGAAATTCACTGTTTGTTCCATAACTTTTATGAACTTCGAAGATAGCCGTTTTATAGGTATTATTCTTCAGAAAATGTTGACGGTTCGGTTTTCACTAACTAGATTTCTAGTTTACTATTTACCTACACAATTTTAAATAATAAGACAACTATCAGCCAACCTTATCGGAAAAATTGCAATGATGAGGTGATAATTATTTATTATATTTCTTTGTCAAATAGATATTTTTTTAAAAATCATGAATTCAATGAAAACTGAAAGTTGAACCGTAGAAATGTTCAGAAAAAAGTAGTCTTATATATTGTTTATCTTCGAATTCGACAAAAAATTTAAAATAGGAAGTTAATTTTTTAACTTTGCAAATAATACACTTATATTTATCAAACTGATGTCGACAAAATTACCTTTGACCAGGGATACTCGTACAAAAAAAAAAAAAAAACATAATTTTACAATCGCTATTTACACGGGAGATATCGGTCTGTTAAAATCACGGTGAGATACCGTGTAAATATATATTATATAGAAAGGTATACTATAACGGATTGTTTTGCGTATATTTCCGACGCCTTTTTCCTTACCCTAATCGATCAGATGTAGTTTCAAAGTACACGACATCGGCGGAAAACCATGTATATGTAACAGGGATTTGTGTAATTATTTATTTACTCGGTTAAAACGCGCCCGGCGTGCGCGTAGAAATTGTGCGCATCAATGTACTAATGTACACCGTGTCAAATGCATTTCCAAAAAGATCATTAGCCGAGCCCCCGCCGGTTGTCTCGCGAGGATTTACTAGCTAACAAATATGTAAATAAGAGACCGCCCAAAAGGTGTATCTGCGCAGCGCGTAGCGTTACGTTACACGGCATCCGAGCTTAATCCGATTAAATGGTAATGTCTATTGATGCGTTTGCCGTTATTCGCACACGTTTTAAATATTTAAAACCACGCGCTTCGTGCGATGGGGCTGCTGAACTTGAACTGAAATGCAATTGTACATGTACCTCGTCGTACGGCGGACGCGTGTTATCGAGCAGTGGTAACCTATTATGCGCTTGCAGCCTCCGGTATAAATAACATGATTAATACATGTATAATATACGATGTTGTGCAAGACCGTTGAAACTCAACGATTCAGTTCGCTGGATGTGATGAATCCCACCGTGTAACAGCGCACGTACATGCATTTCAGTTGAATATGGGTCAAAGCTCGTGCGGTCGACCAAACGATGTTTGTGTTAAAATTGCACCAATCAAAAAGAAATATTCGTGTCGTTTTGTTTTGTTGAAACATTAGCTCGTCGGGCGCGGACACTGACCGTACGTTGACACGTGATCAATATTTAAATTAAAAAAGTAATATCTTCTGATGCGTAATACATAAAGTCTTGTCGGTTATTCGTAATTCGCGTTGAGTTGATTATAAAGTATATAAAATATTACACGAATAAATTAAGGGGAATCACATCGACGGAGATTCGAGTAATTAGTTTACAAACCGAATGGAATATAATATGATTATGTTTTCATTTTTTTTTTTTTTATATTTACGCACACGGCGTGTACATAACACGAAAGTGTAATATTCACAGAACCGCCTGCACATTTTTTGTATTACTACGTAAGTAACTCGAATAGAGGCATTAATGAACTACGTATTATTTAAAGGACCAATGAAAAACAAAAGATGAACCTTTTCATGTGCAAACGTGAGTCCAAAAGAGTATGTTGTGCAATAATTCAGAGATCTACGAACAGTGAAAATATATGAGAACCACGTCCAAAATTCCAAGGCTTCATAAGTCAAAACGATTACAGTGATGCAAATATATTTGATAACAAACATTGATATACAATGCAATATATTGAACTGAAATTCTGTCCGCGAGTGGTTTTAAAACATAAAATACATACCGTATTCTCCACAAAACCAAACCGTTGCGGATAACTGTCATAACATGTAACACTATTCTCTATGTACATAACATACGATTTATATATTATAATCGTAGCTGTAGGATGCGATCAATATTTTAAAATAATTATTTTGAAACTCGATGTTGCTCGTTACTTGTATAATAACGTATAATACCAAGGGTAACATTTATTGAACATAATATTATGTTCAACCATATTTCATCAGCTTATCGTGATGTACAAATAATTAAACACAAATAGCTCAGAACTCAACCCATAATTATTGTTTGTACCAGTTCCGGTGAAGTATCGTAACCCTCGACTTGCGTCACTTTGAAACATAATAACTTAGTTAGAAATTAGTTTTTTGCTTTTAACCGTATAACTGTTTGTTAAAAAAAGTATTCAAAAATGTACCAACCAAAGTATACCGTCACTCGGATGCATTTCAACAAAACTATTAAGTTGTTCGTCCCTGGATCCTGTAAAAATTATTTTCGGAAGTTACATAATATGGTTACGCTACATCGCATGACCTTAGTTTCCTCTATCGAGATGATCAACTTTGTTCCAGTAACAGCGAATAATGACGTAACGATGTTTTCAACGTATGTATCGTAGTCGTCCCTATAATCGCGCGATGTGCCTAGAAATCGTATGAGGCACCTTCTTCGGAATATCTCCCTGCTCCTGGCGCAATTATTGATCCCGAGGGAGATCGGAAACGGCATATGCAAAACGGTCGCATTGGATGCGTTTTCCCCGAAGAACTGCATGCATAGTATACGCGTTCACCGTAGTACTTCAAAGAAATTCGAAGTACTTCGCAACTTCACGTATTACGGTAGGTGTAGCGCGTGGTACGCTGCAGTTGCACGTACCGCAGAGTAGTTTGAATGATAGAACATGTGCATCGCGTTGCACGCAATATTATATCGCGTTCGATCGTTCGTCCTTCTACCGCAGCTGTCACGCCGGCGGTTTTACCAACGTTATTGTCTGTAATCGTTCAAAACTGTGCGCACGCGCGCGGAATCACATATAGAATTCGCAGCGCACAGAGCTCGCCGTGAACCAGACTGGACGCTAAGGCCGGGCGCATACCAAAAGAGCAAAAATGGTCCGAGCTGCTCGGAACAAATTACATTTACACTGACAAAACAGAGCAGAACAAGATACAATAATTCTGGATTATTTTTGTTATTAAACACCAGTTGTCAAGATGAGTTCTGAGGAAGACGACGTCGGTGTACCACTTATGTGGCAATTTTTATTAAATGGTGAAAGTAGTAACGATAAAAATGCAACATTTGGATGCATGAAATAAACCAAAAACGATTAGAAAATGATACGATTTTAAATTTTTTGGCCGAATAACGCGAAGACGAGTTGAAATTTAAAAATTCGCATGCCATTTTACATGAATTTTTAATGAATACAATTTTTGTATTATTAAAATAAAATTAAAATAAATTACATAAATTAATATATTTATTTTAAGATTAATATATTTATGAAATAAATAAAATAAAATAACAATATAATTGGGAGAAAATAACGCGTTCACTGTGTTCACGCGGTATTCGGTGGTGTATTATTCGTAAAATAAACCAGTGACTTTGTTTTTCGTATTTTGCTCGGAGCAAAAATAGAACCAGACCGATCATGTTTTGTCTTGTCTTGTCGTGTTTTGTTTTTGACTGATTAGTGTGCGGGCGTCAATTACTTGATACGTGTTTTATTTATGTCCTAACAGCTCCGAGCTGCTCCAAGCAGCTCGGATCAGTTTTGCTCGGTAAGTGTGCGCTGGACGCTAAGAATATACGTATATAGTTTCTAAAATCTAATTCGGGTCGATTAATTGTTCCCATCGGAATCGTCGGGTCACCGAAGTCAAGATTGCTACGTGCGCGCGAGATTTCTGAAAATTACGAGAAGCGCACGCCGCGTGTTCGCGTGCGACCCGCCAGCAGTCGTGGACGACGATATAATGTGATTAAAACGCAAATATATTGTAACACAACGGTATAATGTAATATTGTTATGCCAGTGCGTTTACCCAGCCCGCCCCAATCGTCTGTTCGCGATTTCGTTTTTTCAGGAATTCACTGTACGTAATTTATTATTATGTTTTTGTACGGCCATATTGGTCGTGCGAATTCCGTGCGCGACCGTGCAAACGCGTACCAATAATTATTATAAACATTAAGTTACCGTAAGAAGGAAAAAAAATTGAGAAAAGTTTAGATTTTTTTTTTAATTGGGAAAAGTTTCCACAGGTCTCCCGTGAGACAAGCGTCGGACCAGTTCCAAGGATGACTGTAAAAATGCACATCAATCGGTTGAGCGTTCTTGTGGTCACAAATTTGAAAAAATGTTCAATGAAACTCCTTTGGGAATATTTTAAGCCCTCACTTAAACACGAAAAATTACGCGAGGCTAGTGACTGAGGCTATTTATTAAAATTTCCAACTACGAGTCTACGTGCAAAATGAAAAGGGGTTCTTTACACAGTTGTCAATCGGAAAACGTCAAAAAGAGACGTGACTTCAAATCAAATATGGTTTACGGAATGCAATGTGTAAAAACGAGCCGAGATGCGAGTTTATTATTCGAAAACCATCAATATCAAATATCATATTATTTTGATTTTTGTATTACATATTAATATACATTATCTATCATTAAAATTAAATAATACCTCAATTAATTAAAATATTTATTTATCCAATTATTATGATGACAGTGACACCTACAATGATATCTAACGTTTGATCTTTTTTTCTACCGACAAAACGGTGTTATGAGTCGCGAAAAAAGAATAGCAAAGAAAGTACAGGATCGCAAGTCAATAAGTTTGAAGATCACCGCTATAGCCCATTACATTTTCATGGCAGTGAAACGTGCCACCATATCCTAGGAGAAGCTATGGTCTACACAATATCTTAAAAGCGTATTGACAACATACAGGAAGTCCCATCGAGATTAACACAATTTTCATTCAATTTTTTATTTTAAACAACTTTTCTAGTTTACAAGAAAACAATGTACTTTTTATAAAATTTTAAATAATAATTACATTATCAAATAACCTTATAGGAAAAATTACGAGGTGATAATAATTTACATTATTTCTTTGTCGACTAAAAAATATTATTAAAAATCATGTAGCCAATGAAAATTGAAAGTTGAACCATCCAAATTTTTTAAAAAAAATTAGCCCTATAAAATAGCTATCTTCGAATTTCACAAAAATAATTATAAAATTGTCAACTTCTTTAAATATTTAACAAACTATTGTCAACAAATTATTGCCTTTACCCAGAGGTGCTCATAAAAGTATAATTTGATAATCTCAGCTATTAACACGGGAGAAACTGGTCTGTGTAAATTCCGTTGGGACACTCGGTATAAATTAATACCAGGATAAATAATATCGTATGTCATATTTTTCGATAGTATGGAAGGTATAATAATATAGTTCATCTCGTAATTCACAGTAATCAAAGTTAAATATTATCAGAGAGGGCAAACATCGATTGGAAGAGCCGGCCAGGAAGAACCACGTATTTAATGTAGAGATTATGCGGGTTTGCAGTATCCACGATTACCGTGTCGCATAATTCCGAGTAATTTAAATCACGTATTAAAACGACGGGAATCACCGCGTCCACATAAATCAAAGAGCCTTCGGCGGGCGGGTACGACGGAGGAGTGTCAAAGGATTTCAAAAATCGGCTGCCCGGTGAAACATTGTTCATCGATCAGTCATCACGCGGCTCGCAACGTAGACGACAACTTCACACGAGCGGCGGAATGTGACCGCGGTATTATGATAAGAACAGTAAAACTTTATGAAAAATTAATTATTTTTATGATAAACGCATAGTATTCGGTTATTATTCGGATTATCTTGCAAAGTTCTTCTGTGCATCCACATGATTCACTTCATACGACTGCACGCGGTTGATATGCCGGGGCTAGGCCATTATAAATATGTTCGCAAGCCACATGGATAAATACAATGATATCAAGAGCCAAAATGGTTATTGTCGATATAAAGCGGATCTCGAAATCAAACTCTTGGAATTATTGGAAGATGAAAGTCTTAAACGAATCAAAAACAACTAACACTTTACAATATAATAATATTGAAATTTTGGAATCCTTTTTATATTTCAAAATACCCAGAACAATTCAGAACTATACTCTTAAATTAATACAACTAAATCTTAGGAATCTCACGAAAAAATTACCACAAACACAATTATTACCAGTTTAATAATTTTAGTTTACATGTTTTTTTATTCATTATTTATAATTATTTATAATATTTTTATTATTTCTTTATTAAACGGTATTCGGAAATTTTACATATAACACAGATATGGTTATGAGGTATATGTGTGTGATTAGAATAATAAGAGTGAAATTAATAAGATTAAAATAGAATAGAATATAATTTATCTGTATTCCATACATTATACAATAATAATATCTCTTTTTTGTATAACTGTATACCAAAACAATTAAAATTTATAATAACAGTGGGTACATTTTGATTTTCGTTAATAAGACGCGAGCCGCGAATTGGCCACTCCTAATCTATCGCATTGTCTTCGTTTAGATCATATTCTTGTGCAAAGTATTCAGCTGCGCTGTTGTTGCACAAGCAAGAATGACTGATTCAGTTTACAGTGCAACGACGTTTATTTATCTTTCAATTGTTATAGTTCCTCTGCTCTTCATTTTAAACGTACCGGGAATCTCACGGCTTTTCTGGCTGCGGAGCACTCCGTCGTCCTTCGAATAACACTAATCCATTGTGTACGCCAATGTAAAGGGACGAGAGAGAAGCGCACAAACTTCAAGCACCGCCTGTACTGCGCCTAGATGCCATCGTCTTAACGAAGTTCAAACAATAACTTTACTATAATATATGGACGACCCGGGATAACAAGGTGTCGCTGCGGTAGATAACAAACGCGGCGACGAAGAACGTCCGTGAAATTGTTTTTCGAATAATGTGAAGATGTAGCTATTTTATAGATTTTATTTTTCTGGAAATTTTAACGTTTCTACGTTTTATTTCCGTTGACCTCATTGCTTTTTATATATATTTTTTTAATTTCTACAAAATGTCGAAAATGTATTTCGGAAATAATAAAATCAAAAATTATTTTTTTCCTTTTTTTTCATTTAATCAATTGAAATACGAAAAATTTGTAATACTTGTACCCGCGAGTCTTTTATTTTTAAAATAAAAACAGAATTTGAATACCCTCATTACCTTAGGAGGTATGGGCAAATCCTCGATGCAGGGACAACTGGGACACCCTGTATTTGCACTCGACAATGCGCTTTTTTAACGTAATGTAGTCGTCGTGCCCGGAAAAGAGGTTTTTCTTGCACGCAGGGTAGGGTTGAACGCTAGGCGGCGGGGGAAAAGTGTCCCCGGAGGATTCGCCATCGACGTCAGCCGGGTATCGGTAGTGCCAGGTAATGTAGATATGCCATTACGCGACCGCCGCCGCATTTAAAATTAGTAAACTTTCACGATAAAGGTACATAATAATAATAATAATATTAACAATAATGCGTATACGCGCGATCCTCGTCGTCGGACGAATATTATTTACCGGCTAATTTATACGCCCCGGCGGTAAAGTTTGGCACGCGGCCGTGTGTCTCCGCTAGAAGTTTAATTGATTTCGCGAACGACCTAGGGACGGCCGCGGCGGTCATCACGCAGCACACAATGCTGTACGAATATTATACCTACATCGGTTCGTCATCCGCGAACGGTTTAACTTCTGTATTATTTAATGAACTTGACCGTTGTTTGAGAATGATCCGTCAAAAGCGCAGAAATTTCGTTACTCAGAAATACATTGTTTTCTCTCGAAAAACCTCCTCTCAACCCCTAGAAATGCGGTGTGCAAATGAAAGTGTGTATTTTTTTCCTTTTCAGCGCACAGTTTACGCTTTATATTTATTTATATGGTATTTACATTGCGTTTGGGTTATATCAAGTTATAAATTTTAATTTTTTTTTTCGTATTGGAATAAGGTCCTGTCGCTATTCGTACAAAAATTGTCCGGCATTCGACATTATTTTTTGGCCTCTAAGAAAAGTGGTCAGTGGACGCCCTATAAATACTTTTTTAGTGCTACGGGCTTTGCCTACCCGGTGATTCTAGCCGCAGGCTGACTTTTATTTAGTTGCCCCAAAACGATCCTCCTGTTTGGGGGTTAAGCCCAATGGACTAACAATCTATACTAGTAAAAAACCTTATGTAGTGAATCTTTTAACAAAGCCCCGGAATGATAGGAAAACAATGGGAATTTACATGGAACTCGGACATGATATTATAATATTTTTTGCTGCGGTATTTATGTTGCGTGAAGGGAAAATTAGTAATTCAGTTTTTTCACGATTCCCTCGTGTAACCAATTTTGAGCCTATTTAGTATGACTTCTTGTCAAGCTGTGGGATTTCGGCCAAAGTATTTGATTTCTCTTAATTTGCTTTCGATGTTGATGTGTTGCAATAAAGTAAATTAGTTAGCAAATTAATTATGTGTACGGTAATAATATTATTGCACACTGCCATAGATTATAAATAATATGTTTATTATATTTTATGTTCGCATACACAGGCACATGTGTTTGCAATGCGTTCCTACTTGTCGTCTCATTTAGCTCACATTATTACGAGTGTAAACTGCACAGTGAATTACAACAGCTTATAATACAATATGTGGAAGAATATTAATAAAAAAATTAATTGTTTTCGTCGTAATAAATTTTTTTTTTTTACGAATATTTCGTGGTTCCATACCACTACTTTCGTTACGTAGAGAAGTTCGAGAGAATTTTGTCGAATGACATCTGTAAATCCCATTCGACAAATAGCCTTGTACATATTAGATACGTCTGTCACGTGTAATATTTATACAAGTCTTACGAGTACAACTACTTTACGCTTAAGTACGAGTACATCATCTATATTGATTTTCACTCGAAATAATATTATATAGGACAAGACGATTGTTACGTATTGTTGTGGTTGCTGTTGTAGTTGAAGTGGGTAGTGTGGTGGTGGTGTGACGTTAATGCGCGAACGACGGCGACACTGTTGAAAGTTAGGGAGAAAGGACCACTAAACAATCGAACGTCGTCGTCACTATTGAAATCTTATCACTCCAAGAGAGGGGTTGAAATCTGGGAGCAAAAACGTCCATTAACTTCAAGTAACTACTACCTTATACCGAATGGTGGAATGCGTGGTCTTTTTTCTCGCGATTTTCGAGTTTTATCCCAGTTACTCAAATTTGAACTATTCACTTGGTGTGAGACCGGACCTAATAAAAGCGCGACGATTTCACTAGTTTTGATCTCCTACGTGCCCGTAAGTGATTTTTCTCGAAAACACTCGTGTACCCTCATACCGTAAAATATCGAGAACCGAGCACGTACTTAACGCACTGCAGCACTAAGATAAGTGACTTTTTTTCTGTTTTCGAAGTGTTTATTCCCCCCCCCCCACCACCACCACTTAGTTATCATATGTTTCCTGACTGTCGTATTGAAGCTTTAAAGTTAAAGAAACTTCACTGCATATACATATTATAACATTATATTATACCGTCGCCGCTGCTCAAAATATTTACACACAATACTTATAACTTATTTGTCAGCCACAACGGAATATACTACTTTCATGCATCGCAGCTCGTTTCGTTAAACATTCGAGACGGATTCGAATTAAATTTTCGACGGGCGGCGGCTTAGAATAACGGTGGAGGGAGGCAGGCTCGTGATGACGGTGTAATAGGTTCTCGAAAAAATAATTTTACCGAGCATGCATATATACTATTGGTATCAAGTACAGAAAAATAACGGTCCTATGACGACTTTTTGTTTAACGCGCGGTTACCGCAGCAAACAGCCCCTCTCTATGACGCGGTGCCATGTTCGTTTTTTATCCCCCCCCCCCCGAGAATATAATACGACAATGTGTACCCCGAGCGTAGGTGTTATAATATTTTTATATTTAGAGCACGTGGGAGATATAATTATTAAAAAGGTCGCTTTATATCCGTCGTCGAGAACAATGTACATGCGCGGGTTTGCTCGTACGACCGTGGACGCCGACCCATCAACACATGATATGGTATTATAATATTTACGTACACCGTTGTGTTATCCGCGTACGCCTTTAGTTCAAAAGCGTTTTCTAATCGATTTGTTTCGGACGAGGACGTTCACAACACATTGCCCGTGAGTGATTTTAAAACGGGTGCGATACTGCGATCGTCACGCTATAATATTATTGTTCGTTGATTTCAATTTCCAGTCAAACGGAGCGCGGCCCTTAAGACCTTGCGTACAATATATTGTGTTACGGTCCGAGTGGATGAATGGCTTATTGCAAACACTCGCCGGGCATCGTACTAAGCAATGCGCAACATTTCCGGGCTACGTAAATTATAAATATTTGTTTCCCATAATATAGACCAGTATGGTCCGTGGGTCGGTGTTAGGCGGTCCGCGGCTGCGTTCAAAGTGAAAATAACAAGCGTATGGCACAACAACTTGGACGAGATTATGAACAAAATAAAAAGGTATCGTTTATCACCTCATAAATTTCGAAAAACTAATACTCAAGTGACTCGTACTCAAATTGTAATAAATTCATGTGTAAAAAGAAGATATTTTAAGAATTAAATTCACTAAACTTCCTCTCATTGTATTTTCCGATAAAATGGTTTGTTCATACTGTTACAAAGAGGTATAGAGATGTGAGCGTGCGAAATCAAAAGAAATAATTTGTATAACATACAAGAAAAGGAGACCCAGTATAATTAAAGTCGTCGGGGGTCCGTGACTTTGTACTCATCACAGATGAGCACTACAATGCTGTATAGTCGTCGCCGTAGTACAATTTGTCTGATCAATGCTTAAACTGCAGCAAGTAGTGGGGTTGTTGTCAACAATTTATAATCTATAAAACACGTCATACCAAACGTATTGGTCTGGGTATTTGAGTACCCGACATCTGGTTATCAATCACAGAGCTAATTACATAATTAGACAATAGTAGGAAAAAATACAATATTATGTACAATGCTTTCCTTAACCTGGAACATGCATTTTTACGTTCAATGTATGAATTGTTTAAAACTTAAATTGAATAATTATTTGCAGCGAGGACAGGAATTCTAATTTTAACCTGTTTTTTTTTTAAAAAAAAAGGAATAAACGAATATTATTTTTAACGTTTTAGCAGAGGAAAATCTATCGAGTGGAACAAGTTGAATATTTTATAGTTATTATAGGATTTACATTTTGAACAAGCGAAGTTGATCGACTTACCTAACCGCTCATTTATACTTTCAATACTTTAGAATAAAAAAAACACTAATGGGTCGATTTTAAACTTATAGGAATATCCGCTTTTCACAGTATGTGAAGTTTCGATGTTTCAGGTTCCTCCGTCCGCGCATTGTGTAGTTTTGACGTATAATATCGTGTAATCATATTATAATATGATGCGACTGCGCAACGTACTCGGTTGAAATGTATCGGAACCATTCTTTCGACATTCTACAGCATATCATTTACGTGTACCGTATACGTGATCGGTTATTGAGCTTATGAATTATCCGTTATCACTCCCCGTGTACCGTAATGTTATCTGAAAGTTATATTTTTTTCCACCCCTTTTAAATGAACTATTTATACCTTGCGCTCGTACGTCGGACATAGTATAGTCATTCGTCAGTCACGTTGCGACGACGCAGTAACACTATGGCTGCTCACACGCAGTGATCGAGAAGATGAGCGCGTTGAAATAAGGATAAAAGTACCCATGACGAATCCGATTTGAAAGTTGTTCCGACGACAAATAAAAATCGAGTTTAGAAAAAAAAAAAAACTACCATATACATAGAAATGAAAACAATGTCGATGGTGTTCACACGAATGTGTTTGGCATTTTTCTTCTTCTCGCGTTCGTTTAAGCCGGCACGAGCCGCACTGTCCACGACACGTTTATAAACGACGAGCATTTTAAAAACACAATACAAATTTTAGTCCAACCAAACTCCGGATGAAAAAAAAAAACCTTCAAGTAAAAATAAAATTAGCTCTAAAATGGATGATGTCGTTTTTAATATGGCTGAGTCTTCGAGTTATAAACAATATATTATTATTATTAATGCTCTGCTAATAATATTGAACTTAGCTTGGAGACTTGTTGAGGTAAAATGTAAAATACGATAAAGTTTCTTGTACTAGTATAAGCCATGCGTTTAAACCACTGATGCGGTCTACGAACACGAACAACTTTTTAAATACTAATTTACTTTGAAATGTGATCGAAAACGTCTACATTTTCTACCACTTTTTTTTATTTTTGTGAAATCGGAAGGGTCCTCGAGCAAAATTTAAGTCTCATAACGGTAATGGTGATTCTTATACAATAGATTTTTTTTTTAAATGTATTTCGTTACGTCCGGACTGTTCCGAGAGATTTTGATTATTATAGGATCGAGCGAACTTTATATATCCGTGAGTCTTTTAGCGAAAACTACGGTATTAAATGCAACTAATTCTAGAAATACCCGACGAAAACGATGTCAATCACCTAATATATATTATTATTATAGTTCGGCAGATTGGCGAACATGGCGCAACACGCGAAAGTGCTTCACTAAAGCCTGCCAGTACATATGTCGGGCGCGTATCCGGAGTTTTATTTTGGTGGAAGGGGCTGATAGTAATGTAATATAATATAAATATAATATAATATAAACTACCACGAAGCACAAAATGAAAGAAAAATATTAACTCTTATAATATAATGTATTATATAAAGATATCGTATATTTATAGCAAAACAAATACTAAATACTCGTAATAAGTTGAAGACGTCTCTTCCACTGTTGGCATACTTATTCAAAACGCTATTGAAACATCTCTATTGAAACAATTATCATTTCATTACATATTTCCGTTCCAATGTAATCAGTGATATAATAATATTACTGTCGATTGTTGAGATTCAAAATAAAATAGCACCATTTTTTAACGAGAATATTTACAATTTGTTTTTTCTGAAATTTCAAAGGGGCTGTAGCCCACTCAGCCACCCCCTCCCCCATAAATACACCCCTGACATATAAAATATTATGTCTAAACGACAGTCACTATTTTTTTTTGGGCACCATTTTGAATCCCAATGCCAAGATTATACGTGTAACAATACAATAAGGAGGTCGTATTCAGCACGCTAAACCAGACGAGTCTTAGTTGTCTGAAAACCGTTTTAAAATCGTCAATCGTTTGAGAATGACATCAAGATCGGGACACACCTTACGTATATATTGTTACTGCAACGTGTCACACGAGGACGGTGTGGTGCTGCGGCGCCAGTAAACTTTATAATATAATACGAGCATAGACGACAACATAGTTTATATATATGTGATACGTTTGGCGTATTTAAGTCTCGCCATCGTTCTCGCAGCACTCGCTAATTCGATGAAAGTTTTCAAACGAGGAATCCTCAGAAGTAGTTTGCTGTATGCCACGGTCTATTACGTTCCTTCTGAAACTATACCATCTGCAGCGAACGAGGGGTTACAGGAGGAAGGGGGAGGGACGGAATTAATAAATAAATAAACGTTTACGAGCGTTATACGGTTAAAAATATTTTTTACTCGAGCGCATTGTTGGACCATATAAATTGTATATGTAGTTTCAAGATTTCATACCTCTCTTCCGCAACCTGGCACTCGCCGCCATTCGGTTTCTCGTCGTCGCACACTCACACACAACCACACCCACGTGGATATACACGTACGCGGATATACATATTTCTATAAAATATATACGACATGTTTCCACGGTAAGCGCGTTTCCGCTGAAAGCAGTATCGGTGCAACGTGTGGTGAACATTTGTGTACACCGAAATAACTATAACGTCTTGACTTCACAGCAACGATGACATTATATTGTGTTCTATCGATCCAGTAGTAGAACTTCTGCTCGTGTGTATCGTAGTGTTACATACATTGCTTGAGAGAACCCGACGTCTTCAAATAAATAACAATTCTACAGTAGCTACGACCGGCGAGACGTGTGTTTTGTTCGTTCGCGTGGTTATACGTACATATTATTGTTACATTAAAGGCGAGTTTCCATTACACCGTTTACCGAGTTCCGTGTATTAATCTACGTATTTTAATTGGCTAAACTGTTTGATCGATCCTAGGTATACTACGGACGACGGAAAATTCATCGTGCGAATATTCACCGCCAAACAATTCACCGTGTACACAATTCACAGCGGTATCAATTTCTCAAATAATTGAAATAGATTATAATCATAAATGTTTTATACGATTATTATTAAAAACAAAAAATAGTCAACTATAGTAAATTTAACATTTAACCATGATCTATGGGCCATGCCATTATTTTTACCTAATTGATTAATCATAATATCTGAATAAGACATAAAAGCGAAGATGTTATTTAAATTACAAGAATGATGTTAAAATCGTTGGAATAAAAATATTCATAAGAAAGATCATCTATAATAGATGTCAATTAGATAAATAATTCTAAAAGTGGATAATATGAACTTATAAGATATATTAGAGGAAAAACATGTATACAGAAGAGTTTGTAAATATATAATCTTAAATACCGTTATAGAGTCAGTGTCGTGCGTTTTACATGTAGTTGTGTAACATTTTGTGTCTAGTGATATTTGATGAGTTCCTCACGGACATCCACACAGTACGCACGTACGATACGCTGTTCCTGAGCTGCTTTATGCAATATTCGTTAATCTTAACGGATTTTAATCTAATTTGTGTTCAACTCTACATAAAAATATATATACATAACAAACTTCAAACACACACTTGCAAGTCACCTGTGCCAGCAACCACCGCATCTCAACTCTCAAGTGATATTAAAAATTAAAATAATTAATTAGTTAGTATTTAAAAATACGCAAAATATCACTATCTGTTATCCTCGGGCACCGTCAATACGGTGACCTTTGGACTACAGATTATACAATCGCGCCATGCCCGAGAATTCAGTTAAAAACAAACCACCCAAAACTGTACCGCCAATTAAGATAGTAAAACAAGCAAATACCCATACAATTAATAATGATTCTACATTATCAAACTCTGAATGGCAACAACAAAAGTCTTCCAAACGTAGCCTTCCTAATTCACCTGTTACTCCAGTCAGCAACCAGGAGAAAAAACAAAATTATTCTTCTCACCAAACCGATTCTCCGCACTATCTGTAGATGAAACTTCTAACGATCCCAATATTACCGACAATAATGATGTTTATAATCAAAACGAACCTGAGCTCGTAACTACTCAAACAAGAAAAATAGACCTACCACCACCAATATATGTAAAAGGTACAATCAACTTTGCCAAACTTAGAAATGAAATTACCGATATAATTGGACCTGATAGCTTTATCTGCAAATCAACCACCGCGCATATAAAAATCCAAACAAATACACCCGATAGCTATAGAACACTTATCCACTTTTTAAAAGATGAGGAAGCAGAATACCATACATTTCAGCTTCAATCGGAAAAATCATTCAGAGCAGTGATTAAAAATATTCACCACACAACCGATCCTACTGAAATAACGTCAGCACTCGAAGAAATAGGATTCACCGTAAGGCAAGTGATAAACATAAAACATCAAAAAACCAAAATACCACTGCCCATATTCTTCGTCGACCTTGCTCCTGAATCTATTAGTAAGGAAATATTTAACATCACGTCCCTACTTAACACAAAAATCAAAGTTGAGGAACCTCATAAACGCCGTGAAATTCCTCAATGTCAAAACTGCCAGACTTACGGCCATACAAAAAGCTATTGCTCACACTCTCCTCGCTGCGTGAAATGCGGCGGAACCCATTCCACCACAACTTGCGCCAAATCACCCTACCTACCGGCTAAATGTGCTCTCTGTGATGGCGAACACCCAGCCAACTATAAAGGCTGTGCTATATACAAGGAGCTGCAACAACGTCGCCGCCTACCATTCAACTCAAGACATAACAACCAACATCATCAACCGCAATCAATCAACCAAACGACGAAACCAAATTATTACCAGCCAAATCCGCAACCATCAACAAAAAATCCAACTACTCGAACAAACCAATCATACGCAGAAGCAACAGCAAATACAGGTAACGCACCACCGCCAACCCCCTCCTCCAACACCCGACCTATAACCAGTCCTGATAATAATGATATAGCAAAATTTTTAGAAGAACTAAAATGTCTAATTAACCCACTTATCTCTCTCATCACAGCACTCATGACTAAACTTTTAAATGACACACACAACAAATAATTCAGTCACTCAAAACTCTATCACGATCCTTTCATGGAACGCGAACGGACTAAAAAACCATAAAGACGAATTCCTCATTACACTCCAAGAAAAACGAATTGATGTCGCTTTAATATCCGAGACCCATTTCACTAATAACTACTCACTTAACATACCAGGCTTTCGTCTGCACCATACCAACCATCCGGACGAGACTGCTCACGCAGGCGCTGCTGTCTATGTTAGGTCTTCTCTCACATCGCATCCACTCCCAAAATTCCAAACCGACTATATACAGTCGTGCGCAGTATCCATAATAATCAACAATATACCTGTCTCAATAGCTGCCATCTACTGTCCTCCTAAACATAATATATCCTCCGAACAATTCAATCTTTATTTTAATACTCTTAACCACAACTTTATAGTCGGTGGCGACATAAACGCCAAACATATCCAATGGGGATGCCGGGTCTCTAATCCTCGAGGTAGTTCACTCTTGCATAGTATAACAACCAAAAACCTAAAAGTCATCTCTCCTCCAAACCCCACATACTGGCCAACATCTCCTAGAAAACGACCAGATATACTAGACATATTTGTAATAAAAATTCCCAACACACTCTACTCTTCAATTGTAAACATCCATGCCCCATGCTCAGACCACTCCCCCGTATTACTCTCAATAGACTGTCAGCCTCTACTTAATCAGTATAACCCGCCACCGTTACATACTAACATCAACTGGGATAATTTCCACAAATCAATTTTACAAAAAACCAGTCTAAAAGTCCGCCTAAAAACAATAAACGATATTGATGAAGCTGTAAATCTTCTCACATCCAATATACAAGCTTCAGCATGGGAATCAGCAGAACCATCGCAACCACGCACATCCAATATAATTCTTCCTTTATATATCCGCAACCTCATATCACTAAAACGTCGCGCCCGCTGCTTATGGCAAAGATCAAATTATCCCTCCGACAAATCCCAGTACAATGCGCTTGCACAAAAACTAAAACGGGCCATAGCTAGCTACAGAAATGAATCCTATACAAAACATCTAGAATCACTCACGACAAAAGACAGTTCTCTTTGGAAGGCTACCAAACACCTTCTTCGTATACGTAATCCTCCAGCTATACTGCGAAACACAAATGGCAACTGGGTACACTCCGACGAGGACAAAGCTAGCATATTCTCAAACTACCTCGCTGAAACCTTTCAACCTCATAATAGCATCCTCCTTCCAGAAAAAATTAACATAGTTGAACAATTTCTCAACTCACCATTACAAATGTCCCTCCCGCCAAAACATACCTCTCCTGCTGAAGTCCAGTACACCATCTCCAAACTCCCACGGAGAAAGTCCCCTGGCTACGATTTAATAACTTCAGAAATACTAAAACAACTTCCGCAAAAAACTATTGTTCTAATAACCTATATATTTAACTCAATGCTCCGTCTATCCTATTTCCCTATACTATGGAAGTACTCCTCTATCATACTCGTTCTCAAACCAAAAAAACCACCTGACCTTCCGTCATCATATAGGCCTATTAGTCTACTCCCAATATTGTCAAAAGTATTCGAAAAAATTCTAATTAAAAGAATCCTAAATATTATCGATGAGACAAAAGTCCTACCCAACTCACAATTTGGCTTCCGCAGCAAGCACTCTACAGTCCATCAAATTCACCGAATAGTTGATAAAATATCTTATTCTCTAGAGGAAAAACAATATTGTACTGGAGCCTTCTTAGATGTTTCTCAAGCGTTCGACCGTGTTTGGCACACAGGTCTACTATTCAAATTGAAAATCATCCTACCATCTAATTACTACCTCTTAATTAAATCCTACTTAGAAGATCGCTTCTTCTCGGTACGTTACGGCTCAGCCACCTCTTCTCCAAAACCAATCCAAGCAGGAGTACCCCAAGGCGCAGTCATTGCTCCCTTGTTATTTAATATTTTCCTATATGACCAACCCACACTGCCTACGAGTCTCATAGCCGACTTTGCTGACGACAAAGCACTTATAGCTACCAGTCATGATCCTACTGTTGCTTCGGCACTCATCCAAGAACATCTCTCACTCCTTGAAAAATGGTATAAGGAGTGGGGAGTAAAAATAAATGAAACAAAGTCGACACACTGTACCTTCACCCTAAGGAAAGGAAAATGCCCACCTATTACCCTCAACGAACATACTCTGCCAACCGCAGTGAGCACTCGCTACCTAGGCATTATTATTGACCAACGGCTTACCTGGTCTCCTCATCTCCGAGATAAACTGCTATCCTTAAATAATCGTTACCGTCTTCTCCGCTCTCTTCTAACCTCCAGCCATTTGAGTTTACCAACCAAGCTACTAGTATACAAACTGTACCTGAAGCCAATGTGGACGTACGGTATCCAGCTATGGGGTTCCGCAAAAATTTCAAACATTAACCGAATACAGCGCTTCCAGTCAAAAACCCTTCGTGCTATCGCAAAAGCACCTTTTTACGTATCGAATCAAACCTTACATAACGACCTTGCCGTCCCACCCGTCCTTGACGTAGCGAAAACCTTCTACAGGCGATTCAACTTAAAAGTACAAAATCACACCAATCCACTAATTCAAGGTCTTGCATCAGCAAACATCCCTGGAAACCCAAAAAAAAGACTAAAAAGGCGGTGGTGTCGTGACATGCTGATATAATATAATTGTAATTGTAATATATACTTAAACTTAATTTAAATTAAATCAAACTACGTACATAATTGTCAAGAGGGTCTGTCATAGGACAGACTCCTCACTCACGTACTACACGACTAAAAATCTTTGTCATCAATATTACTTATTGTTTTTACTTTAAACAGATTGTAATTTTTTCTAATAAAAAACAAAAAAAAAAAAATACCGTTATGACTTATGACTATTGTTAATATATTTATCTATTATTTTATTTATTTTTTGAGTAATTTGAAAAAAATGAAAAAGAACAGGGGATAATAGGTTTTTGAATAAAGTTTAATCAGTGACAGAAAATTTATTTAAATTAAAATCCCTTATAATTTGTACATTTTTAAGTTATGTATGACTACACTTTTCTAAAATTATGCGCGAAAATATTTATTTTATTTTAATTTAGGAAAATCTAAAATGAAATTTAACCGCGGTGAGTTGTACGAGTACACGCGATGATCAACCTTGATAGTTGTTGGTAGTGATAAAACGTTGTGTCGGTTGTTTTCATTTTTTTATTTCGTTATGAATTACGAATTTTGAGATCATTAATGTTATAATCACGGTCGCAACGCAGTGGTTGATGTTTTCAACTGACCGCGGTCAAACGACGTTTGTTGGACACGTGGAGGACGGCCGTGTCATGAAAAAAGCACGGTACACGGAGTAACGGAAAGCAGCCTTAAGACTAGCGATAGGTCAACCGGAGAACGCCATTAAAATTGTTTGCACGGTAAACGATTGACATAATATAGTATATCCGTATAACAATTACAATGAATTATGACGCGTACAGCGAGGGCGAACATTACTGGTCCCTTTCGTCGGAAAACGTTGATGCGACCGACGTTTGTAACGATAGAAACTCGTCGCCTCCCGACCGTCGTTACACTCCGAATCACGTCGAACGCGTCGTGGAGCGATACACTACGTAATACGATGGTTCATTCTGTCGCGAATCACTGTGTTACAACGTGCAATAACGATCGCAGCCCTAACTACGATTGCAGGTGTACCCCGTAAGATTAACCTCCCCTAGAAGTTCCGCGAATCGCCGCGCAAGTCGCACGTGTATGCATGTGTTACTCCGCTCGGGATACGATAATACCTCAAGAGCGTCTATTATGTCCAACGTCTGCAGTGTGTGTGTGTGTGTGTGTGTGTGTGCGGGTGGGTGGCTTTAACTAAAAATACCGTGCACCACTAGTTGTGCTCCGAATAAATCGCTATTACTGCAAATAGAACATAGAAATAGTTACAGTTGTTGGTTTCAACATTTTTTGTATTTTTAAAATTAGAAATTCCATCGCGATACCGAAATAAATGTAATACGGTCGTAAATAGTATTTTAATTATAATTCACGTATGCGTGTAAACTTTTGATCATTGACTGTCAAATTGTGAATAAAACTATACAAACAAGTCGCAAAAAGGAGATAAACAAATTTGACGTGGAGTTATTACAAGTGCACTTCAACAAAATATGATTAAACTTGGATTGCAAATTCATATTTTAATAATAATTCATACTTATTATATACAAGGTAAAAGTTGTTCATGACTTCATGAGCAAACTTAAACTTGGCTCCATTCAGAATTAAAAATAACACACACCCGAGTGTAAAAATAAAAATACAAATTGAAAAAATATTTCTCACTATATTTTTAAAAAAAATATTCACACTTCTTTTCTTCGGAATTATAATGATATGCTGATGTCCATACGAAACCAAGTTCGTTTTAAGAGTATCAACAACAAATGTAAACGAGTTGCGTAAAATAAACTATAACAGCAAAAATACAATAATAATATAGTATGTCAATTTTGAGCAACATCTCGACCACCGATTTTATGTATTTTCCGTTTCGTAAATAGTCGTTAGATACACCCATAAACCAAACACGGTGTACGTGATCAAGTTGAGCGGGACAACGTTTTTCAAACATTTTACCTTATGACTATTCTATCATGGCAATACGAACATAAAATAGTATAACACAAAGTGTCGGCGCTTACTATTTTATGACGATGCAAGTGATTAATGGCTGAAGAATAAACATGCTAGTAGGTAGCTAACATTTCTTTTTCCTTGGACAACATATTCTCCTATGTCTACGCGTATTGATTCTTAACGATGTCCTACATCGGTTGACATTCGTCGATCATTGCGAAACGGAAATGGTTGTGAGAAATTATGTTGAACAAACAGATTAATCTCTACTGTTCTGTAACGCTAGTGATCAAACGAATTGCAATCGTACAATTCTCCGGCACCTCCGAAATACATTATTGACTTGACCAACTCATGTTAATCGATTTGGTTTCAAATGAAACTACCACGTCCTTAAACACACCAATATGGGGGTTATACGAATTCTATCCGCGAACATTCCACCGATGTATAACCAAATGAATACGATGTTATCGAACGGCAATGTAAAATAAAATAATCGTTTTGCTACATTCCACGACCATTACTATATCAATATTATAAATGCGAGCGTTTAATTATTGTTGCCGTAATTATTCATTAATATTTGTCGAGAATTGGGTCACAATGAGCGAAGGGTCGGGCAGTGAATAAAAATCACCGGTCACGGCCGGATGGTGACGGACGCTTCAAATTAACGATGTAAATAGTACTAAAAACATATAGGAAAAGTTTTGGAAACCGTTCCACTCCGGAATATTATTACGTTATGTATTACGCCACTGCAACAGTCAATAGACGACCGAAATCGATTACGTCGAAGAAAATATATAGGAATAAAACGGATGAAACACCTAGGTCGGGTGAAACTCCACAGCGGTCTGGCGAGATATAGCTATGAGATGGGTCATTTAAACTTGAAACCATTGTGTACCCCGCTGCTCTTGAAAAAAACGATTCCCAGTGAAAGAGGTCGGTTGTATCAGTTTATATTTCTAAAGATAAATAGTTGAAACAAATTTCTTAATAAGGTAGGTTGAACTTTTAACTGTCTACCTTTTGCAAAAGAAAAAAAAAAATGATTCGAAAATTATGAGATTTCTATTAAATGCGAATATCGATAATGTAGTAGGTATGTTTCGAGGAGTCGAAACGATTAATGTTTATAGAACGACTAGCAAACGAAGAAAATCTTATGAAAACTCTTGTATCCATGAAAAATAAACAAGTGAATAGTGCGTGACGAAAATACCAGACGGTGAAAGGGCCCGATTCTCGGTCTCAGTTGAAGTTTATTTTTAAATTTTCTGTCTGTTTGTCTGGATTCTCCGGGAAACTGTTGAGAAATTCAAGAAATTGCCAGTTTAAAAGTATCAACTAGATTAGGAAGTATCTAGTTTTGTAACTATACTTCTGCTGGCTGAAATCGTGTACACAGACACAAAAATAAAAAAACCCAACACACATCGCGATGAAACCAATGCATTCCTTTCAAGATCTAATAATTAATGATCCTACAGCGATTTAAAATAATAATATTATTCTCCTCTGGATCGTCCGGATGTTCTTGGAAAATTTCCAAAAACGGCATATCTATTATAAAGGTCTGCAGGTTCAGCTGCACCCCTGTTGGATTTATAACACCGACCGTTAAGACGGTAACGCGTAATTTTTGGAGACCTACCAGAGACATACCGCATAAACGGAAAAAAAAACTCACGCCAGATTATAATATCGCGGCACTCACCACCCTATACCATCGAAAATTATTCACCATTATCCTGTTTTTTTTTATTTTTTATTTTTTCATCCTATACGAGGGCACACGCTTGGTTTGATTGATATTGAACCCATAATGACTGGGGCCGATACCCGGTGTAGGTAACGATCGACGTGTGGTTTGGTAAAAACAATACCGGGGTTGAACGCAATCGACCGGACCCCGATTGTGCACCAGGTTCAAGCGTGTGTGCAATCGCCCGAACGCTTCGTTCAATGTACGTTACAGTCGTATGGACAAATAAAATTAATCTAACGAACCTCGCGCGATTAACCACCGCCGCATCGACGGCTGCAGATGATCACTGATTTTATAACGGTCTACATTGTTTTCGAATATTACATTAATCAATGCGAGTGACGCGTGTATTGTTGTGTGTAAACGTTATCGCGTCGTGTTTTGATTGTTATTTCACGGTCGAGTATGTGGGTCTAACCCGAACACGTCAACATAATACCACAGAATAGATATAATAATACAACACAGCATATTATTAATTGCATATATAGCGTTATCACTCGTCGTGTTTGGTTTTATTCCTCGGACTACAATGCACGTACGTATTATATCATAGGTACTGCATCAGAGGACGCCGCACCCGAATGCGTCGTCTCCGTTTCGGAAACGCACAACGTGGAAAATCTGTGTTCATTAGAACCGATTGTATGTGGTTGGTTTTAATATTAGAGTAAACTGACCAATTATCGAACTCAAAGGGAAGGACATTATTATCCGTGTCTTCTCGTAGGCTTTCTACACGATACTTCAATTTATAAGTAGGTAAGAAGCTTTTTAAAGTTGTAATATTTTACATAATCATAAGTCGCTCGTTAATTAAAATATCGCGAGAAACCTTCGTGACGACACAGGTAATGTTCTTCGCTTGGAGTTCGATAATAGATGAGTTTACTCTAATATTAAAGCTAACCGCACAAAATTGGTTCTACTTCTGAACACAGACATGCCGTGTTGTGCGTTTCCAAGGCGGAGACAACGCACGCGGGTGCGGCTTCCTCTTAAATGATGCATTGCTTATACAGCATAATACAAGGTAAAGGGAATATATTTTGACGTTCAATTAAGAGGGTGCCACAACCACACACGTTGTCTCCGTCTCGGAAACGATCAATATAGCAAATCTGTGTTCATTAGAACCGATTGTGTGTGGTTAGTTTGAATATTAGAATAAACTGACCTATTACCGAACCCGAAGTGAAGAGCATTATTATCCGTGTCTTCTCGCAGGCTTCTTTTTACAATATTTTAATTTATTAGCTGGTAAGAAGCTTTTTAAACGTGTAATACCTACATTGCATAATCATTTATCGATTATTAATCAAAGCTAACGTGTGAGCAAACGGATCGGTCACGATAAAAAACCACAGTGAGATGACGATCGTTTCGATTGAAAAGTATATCGAGAAAATAAGTTACCGTTTTGGCGGTGTACTACCTACCCATATAGTACACCTGGATTATGATAATATAATATAAAATATAATATAAACGTTCTACAGGTATACATCACCGCGGCAGCCGTATTTCTTGTATTTCTCTAGATCTTGTACGATAGTATTATAAATTATGACTTAACAAAACACAAACGCTACGGTAGACGCACAGCATTATGTTATTCTATCCACATAAAATATATAAATATTAATAGGAGATACGCAGTGGTTTGACCTGATCGCGTAATCTCATCAGCGTTCTTAATGACATTGTTAGACCCTATAAAAATTAAGAAAATAGAAATAAAGATAACGACATCGTTACGCGGACGTAAAGTAATTCGGAATCAGTATAGTAATACGGCGCACTACGCTGCTATACACAAAACTTCGCCGGAGGACAGTGCCACACACATTTATAAGCACGTGTTTTTACGGCTTTAAAGAAGTGAAACGTAATTTTCTGCCTCGACTTAGGAAAAAGAAGAAGAGGAAACGTCTTAATGATAAGTATCGGATTTTGTCTTGCGAACAAAAATAGTAATAGTGGTCGAAAGTCAAAAGCTTATGTTTGTCTTGCAGTAAATCGAGAGGTATGGATTTTTTATTAAATCATTAATAAAAAATACATTATTATTACTATTATACCACGCGCCTGACACGATAAAAAAAAAAAAATTAAATCATTACCGATCTTATTTTATTCGAAACTATAAACCAAATTATTATAATAACAATACAAAACGAAAAAATACATTTCTTTATTTTCGTAAAAGTACGTTCACGGTCGTGAAATAAATCTGTGCTTATATAAAAATGTCTGTGTGCGTGTCTGCGTGCGTGTGTGCGTGTGTGTGTGTGAGTGTATGCGGACCGTTATAAAGCAATTACAAAACATATATTGCATTTGTCTACGCGCTGCAGTATAATTCATAGTATTGAAAATCAAAACGCACAGGATTTGAAAGAAACTATAACGGTGTACACGAGCTGGGCAGATATTTCACTAGCTGAAGGCACGGAGTTTTCTCGGCGGTGGGTTTGGTCCTAAGACAACAACGTAATAAATAAATGTTATAACAATTGTTCGCCACAAAGCCATCGCTGAAAATGATCAAAATGCGACAATCATCCGGGTGTGTATTCTACAAAACTAACTATCGACTCCACACACGCTTTTTTGAAAATACCATCCACTGCGATATCGTCTTCTTCGTATTCGTCTGGAATGCTCGGCAGTCCAAAATAGATCATCCGTTCCGCACCGCTACAATAGTAACATAATATAATATGCACTGTGGTTTTACCCGTTTCGCGTTATACCGTGGTTCTGGTGACGCTCATTCGACCGGAATACTATACGTATAGAGTTATGGTCTGTGGCTTACTCACGTTTGCGCGCCTGGATCACATATTATAATATAATTAGTGTCCTGCTGTCTCTACCTCTATCTCTCACCCCCTCTCTCGTTCTCTCTCTTTCTCTCTCTCTCTCTTTCACTCATTCCTTCTCTCCCTTCCCATTCTCGTTCGTGCACAATTTATTCATATACTCCAACCCCACTTATTCGTGTACTCTTCAACTTGAGAGGTTTATACGACTTACGACTCCTGGAAAATGATGTTTTTTTTTTGCAAAAGGTCTATTGCGATTCCCGGGCTATTATGTTGTATAATAAATACGTAAAATATTATATTTTGAATACGCAGTAAAAGATAATTATTAACTGTTATTAATACGAAACATCGGCCGTACGTTGCTCACTTAATTGTATAACATCGTACCAATAATACCCACTTCGCTAAACAATATATTATTTTAATACTGCAGTAGAATTTTATGAGAGTAAAAAAGCATTTTAATCCAGGTTTCGCAGCTGTAATTTTCCTCGACGATCCCTCAGTGGCTACAAATGGCTTTTTTACATTATTTACTTCACCTACATACTGACGGTGTGCATTGTAAATATCAATAATAGTATTTTTATAACAAAACAAAAATAGTACAGAATAAGAGCAGATTGTCATCTTAAAAATAAAAATGTAGATACAATAAACCCAAAAAAATATTAATAAACATACTGTCAATATTTTTCAAATTTTAGGTTTTGCATGTTTCTAAATATCCAATCCGCTTGAATTAAATTAATAAGTAAAGTGCAACTGCATTAATTTACTATATAATTCCCAAAAGTTCCTACATTTTATGAATAAATAAATAAAACACACTTTGTCATATTATTGTATTATCAATTAATATTTTAGACTTTTTTTTTGGAAATATCTCGAACGTACTAGCGCTGATCATGTATCGGTACTCTTATAGCGATTACATAGTAACGTCAGTTATCGGTTGGTTAAGTGTGGTTTTATATTTAATTATGTTGACAGGCGCTTATATGGTTAGCACACCCAAAGATGTGGAGACTGAAATTTTATTTTCGCAACAGAGCGAAAAGAGATTACTTATAAATCGCATTATTTTCTCTGGCCGGAATCGAATTGGTTTATCCACTACGCGACAACCGAAGGTTCTCAGAAGGTCAAAATAAATTAATATCAAACACTCTTCGCCGAGGATATGACACGACACATTTGTCATTTTTTTCTCTATGATGTGTGTTTTCTCACAAATTATTAACCGCCAACTTTGTACTCAAAGGCCCCGTCAAATATCGCGAAATATAATAATATTTACTCGTGTTTCCATCAAGAATTCGTGCAGTCGGTTCAGCTGTTCTGCATTTCACGTTCGGTGTCAAAGAAATATTTTCTATTCAGTTGCCACATTCGTGTTGCGGCATAAACGTTATAATTCGTCACGAACGCGTTGGTTCTCTCGAATTCGGCTAAACACTCGTTTCACCGCGAAAGTACGAACTTACGGTAAAGCCATCGGATCGAACGTTTGAAAAAAAAATGAAAAATAAAAATATACTCCGAACGGTATTTAAAATCACTTTTTAACTGTCATTATTTCGTGCGTGAATATAGTTCATATTTTGTGTTAATTTATTAATATTATTGAATAATGGAAAAGCGATATGTACTATATTATGCGCATCAAATATATTACAATATACTCGTTTATATATATATATATATATATGTATATATATATATATATATATATATACAGTAACTGTTCAATGTACTGTGCGATAAATGAATAAATAATTTTTCGATTGTTTTTTTTTTTAGACTTTTTTATTATAAATTAAATGGAGAACAAAACATAACGATCGAATAATTTCGTTTAAACCCATCAATTCTGGTTAACTGTGACAGCGCCTACATATTATAAATGACAATAATACTCGAAAAATCGTTTAAACTGTTACTACTTTGCGAGGGGAAAACGTATGGTACATGCACACGAATAATTTTATGAACGCAACGTATTACTATTAAATTATTTTATTAAAATCGACCGTGCGTTTATTTTTATTTAACTAGAAAACGCAGCCGGCCCCGAGCCCAGAACGAAGAGATGGCTAGGCGTTTTTCAAAGATTGTTTAATATATTACAATAAACAGAATAGTATTTGCACAACTATATAGTTGTAGGTAACGGACAACGGTGAGGAAAAACAATACGATAATGTTTGTTGTACGCGTGTACCGACCTAGCTATATTGAAGTAAGCATGTTTCATAAGTCTGTGAAGTTATCCCCCTCCCACTCCCCTTTACAGAGTCATATACATCAACAATTGGTACCGAAATATAGAAACTTCTAAGCAACTAATTGCAGCCAACAATAAACAATTTGCAACCTATTCCTTCGTAGCGGAAATCAATTTTTCAAAAACGGGGGTCCCACTACACGTAGCCCCCCGTCTGATCATCTCCGGACCGCTGACAATATTTAGCAAACTCTTTGCAAAATATTGCTATTGGATTAGAAAAATGTGCAGCCTTTTTTCCCCACCCGTTATTATCCGTAAAAGGTCGGCGGCTCACTTCAGGTATGCGTATGTTTTTACGGCTCGCTACGTTATTCCGAAAATTTTCCGACACTGGGAGCTTTAACTACTATTGTTTTTTATCTCTGTGACTCGAGTTCGCTTGTTTATTCCAACTATATTACAGTTATATTATTATTATTATTTTTACTATAATCATAATTATCATCATCATTCATTTAATTTTTATTGTTTTCATTATACTTTTATCATTGTCGACTGAAAACAGTAGCTACAAAGCATATCCATGTACCGATGTATCTGCATGCATTTTAGATAATAGGTACGCCCTCGTTCAAAACAAGTAAGGTTGAGGTTTCCGCAAACGCACAGCACAAAAACTCCGCAAATAAGTTTATCTATTTTTACGAATATAAAAATGGTCCAAACGGGTTGCAGTTTTATTAGTGACCCGTCGCTGGTCTAAACGTGCTCCGACCAACCGGTTACACACGGAAACCGGTCTATAACTGTCGCCGTATTTTGTCGAATTATTTCTAAGAATAATATAGGTGTCCGCTATACGGAGGTTTTTCAACTTAAAATTCGCGAATACGTCCCAGTTCCCAAAAATAAAAAAACGTCAGGTAATTGGATCTGTCCGTTAGGGGAGCTTTAACTGTACTAAATTTCGACCGCCGCCGTGTTCTGAACGCGGAAAATAAAAACTTCTACACCCCGATCGGTCGAAAACTGTGAAAATGTTATTATTAAACATAAATTCCCCTTTAAGATTCGTATATATATATACTATATAGAAGTGAAGCGAATCGTAAGACGCGTTAGTGGTTGTTATTATTATTTTGCTCTACGTAAAAAATTGATCAAAAGAAGAAGGCGGTATGTGTATAGTGAAAAAATAAAACGCGCTCATCCCCTCGCCGCTGTGCCACGCTGCAGATATATAACGGCGTTTCGCGTTCGAAATCGATTTCACCGAAACGTTATGATAACAATATAATATTAATGGTATTTTTATGTAATATACGAACTGTAGTACGTTTTTCATTTATCTCGGATGCTTCGCCAGACACGCGTATACTTTATAGCACGGGTGGCCAAACGGTCGATCGCTATTTACCATCCGACGCACAGTGGTCTGAAATCCAATTTTAGGTGAAAAAACTACAAACATTGAATGTTTATATTTCGATGTTTAACTAATATGGATATATGTATTATGGATCGTAAACATCAAATCTAAGATAATATCCACATGTGTATTACTGTAGATAAAATGAGATCATGTCGTCTCGAAAGTCGATCTTTGGCGTTTCGTTAGAGTTCGTATTTGCTTTTATACGTCACCGAATATTTTGACTCGCCAATCGTCGTAATCGTCGTTTTTTGCTTAAGTCGACCGTCGTGAAAAAAAAAACCAATTTTTCAGTCGATCTCCACTTGATCGATGTAGCTGTCCAGTATTCGCACGGCGCGGCGTCGATGATATAGTATATAATTATCGTAATAATAGTAATTATTGTTCGTTTTCATTTCCACGTCGAACGTAACGAAACGTGTAACACTTGGCGGTGTTGTACGACTACAATCTACATATAACGAACGGAAAAAGCTGCGAAAGCTTTTTCGTGTGCGTCGCGGGTACCGTGAATGTTATGCGGCCGGGAAAAACAGGTCACGGGGGATAAATTCGGAAAACGCGTAATTGTGTACGGTCGCGTTACCGTAAAAGTGTTGCCTATATACGGTACCGTACGCAATTTATCCGCGCGTACAGCTTGAAAAATCGTCAAAGAAAACGCGCGTTCCGCTCACGCGTAATTGCGTGTACTCGTATACACGCTCGGAGAAAATGAATTTCTTCGGAGATTTGTTCGTGAAATCGTCGTAAGACATTTTCCAAACTTTTTTCTCGACACAGCACCGTGCACCTACTTTCGTCGCAGACGGCGATATAATTATGTACGCACGCCACGGTGATTCGGCCTTGCACGATATTATTACAATTATTGTGATCCGCGGTGTTAACGGGCCCTCGGTAATGCCGCGCGTGTGAAGTAATAATTGTGCCATCCCCGCAGGTCCATATTTTTGTACATCTCGCGACATAGTTTGTTACGAGAAACGCTCCGTATGTTCGGAATTAATACCGTACTCGAAATATTTCAAAAGTGTCCACGACGATACGTTCTCGGAATCAACATTGTGTCATCATGAATTATGAATTATGTACACTTATAATAACTTGTGTAGAGATGAAATTCGGGTTCGTCGAACGGCATTACGCAGCCCCGTCGGAATCGAGAGAATTTTTTTTATTTTCTTTTTTCGCGCATAACCAATGGGCAAGTTACAACTATCGAATGTTTTCGAAACGAATTGACGGGATAACTTCGGTCCGTTCCTTGAATCGTCACGGCATGATATATTTTCAGCCAAATTACTGCCTACAGTAGGATTCTTAGAAACATCGACGGATCTTAAACCGTTTTATTACCGTATTGCCGACGTATTACATCGATGGTATCCAACCTTTTCTGTGCAACGCCTACATTTGTAATTGAACAATATGATAACCTTTTTCGTATACTTAAAAGTTTAAACGATCCATCAGTATACGTAATGACCTATGACTATTGATTATATAATTACGATACCTACCTAGATGACTAGATCAATACGCGTGGGCGTGGTAACCGGCCGTTATTTTCATTTGATACCCCCAATTCGTGTACACTTTAAATTATTAAACAAAAAAACGTTTAGTCCCCATGATGACTGCTTGCGCCCCGGAAACGTATTCACGCCCCCCTCCTCCACTCAGCACTCGTTTGGGATACACTGTATTCTATTGATGTTAGACAGGGATTGTATTGTCTTAGAAGTAAAACTTTTTTATATCATACTCGGTTCCCGATTGAAATTATTAACGACTATACTGTGCAGCTTTCACGACGGCACTCGAAGTGCGAGTTTTAATTTAGTCTTTTTAAGGTAGGAAATAATATTATGCTCGCATTACTTCGTCATCGTCGTCTATAACGTTTGCACTGACAATACGAATACACTAAATGCATTACAGTTACACGATCACACGTGCGCACGGTCATATCGTAGACGATAAAATATTTACGTACGTACACGCTCATGGTGTTTCGTATGCGTAATCCGAACGCCGTTGCATGAACCTAATATCCCGTGCCATTACCATGCGCGAACAGTCATAATTTCTAAACTCGTGTACCTACACAATGTTCTGTTCCGCACGAACGCGTTTCGACTTGGAAACGATACGCGCTGCGGTCGAATTCAAAGTGGCAAAATTGGAATCGATCCCGTGCAGGTAAACGTATTTTATAACCATTCCCCCCACAGTGATCAGTACACGTCACGCCGAATTCGTGAAATCAGCAACGCCGTTTTCTGAGTACGTGAACTCGGCAACTGTAAGGACATAAAACTGCCGATTGCATGAAATCGGCAAGGCCTTTCTAACACGCTGCCTGCCACGAAATTCCAAAAAAGATTTCAATGCTAATTGTATATTTATATTTATTTTTAATTTGCGTGATTATATATTATGTGCTCTAAATAATGACGATTATATAATACTAAGTAAATCGAATTTATATTGGGTATTTCAAAAAAAATATGAATATAGTCATATATATATATTAAGAAAATAAGAAAAATTAAACACAAAAATACTAGTAATTTTTAATACTTTTTAATACGGTTATATGAAATAAATTATCAAAAATTGCAGAAAAAAAAATGTAATAGACACAAAATAAGATAATTGTATTAAGTACTTTAGTGTTTTAGAAATTGCGGAATCGATGGCAATGACTGATCGATACAGTGACCTAATTACACTATACTAAACATTCCTGTATTAAGAAAATAATTTATACCTGTTTAACTTTTAATGCACTCCTGGTTTGATACGTAAGAAGGATATGAAGAAACTCATTTAAAAATTATTCAACTTGAAATCGTCACTTTTTACCACGTCTTTCCGACTACGTGAACATATACGTCAGTAGCATAACAGTTTACGAATATCGTACGAACAGTTAATTGTGAAATAACGCGTGTTGCCAAATCGATGCATTCGGCAGAAAAGAGGGTGTCTTATTCACGAAATCGTCAATTTCACGAATTCGGCGTCACATTTATATTTTATATACCTCCTCGGTAAGTCTGTTTATCGACTTTTACTTCATTTGTATTCAAAAACGGAATTTTAAAACATGTACACTCCACGTTTGGTTTGATTTTATTTCTAATCGTACACAGTAATACTAATCAGAGCGTCATAGCAATATCACGCGTTGCACGAACAATCGGTTTATTATATTTCTAATTATGACGAAAGTCACTGGTCATGTTGGCTTTCGGCAGACATTGTGTGTCATAAACATTAATAACACCATTTTGTCACCGACTGTTCCGTCGAAATATTGATAATTCGATATATTGTTGCCGCGAAGGTATTGTGACAGAAATTATCTATTGTTCGGAACTTTCGGTCACTCGGGGATTGACCAAAAACCGATGATTAATTTAGTAATATTATGTAATAATAACGCGACGTCAATAAAGACGCACAAAAGTCCGCGTTCGTGCGACGCTACCCTATCACAATGCCGAGCGCGTATACATATTTATCCCCCACCCCCCGCAAGCTATTGAATTATTATTATCGGTTGAATTTATTTTGCGCCTCCCCATGGGAGCTGGTGAAAATAATTAAACACGACCGTCGAATAAATCACTTTTTATACATTGAAATTATGTGAACCACAATTTCCTTTGGTCGTTATCTTTTTTTTTCACCTTAAAAATAATAATTTATGATCCAAGCAGACGCGGTTATAATAGAAGTAAAATTAAAAACAAATATACTTATATATATATGCATGTATACATGTATAAAATATAAAAAATGTGTTTTTCATTATAGGTTTTGATTGCCGCGGTGCACGGGCGGATTGCCGTTTGTCTGGTGACGCCTTTATAGATATTATTTACGGAATACATAAGACTGGCTCAAATGATTTGGAACGTGCAACTTCGTTACCCGTGTACGCGCAAGATGGATTTAAAATCGCAATAATGTGTGGCTACAGATGGCCGGGGCTGGTAACATTATAGTACGTGTTCGACAAATGAATTACTTCGAGAACTTCAACTCGTTTTCGAATCTTGTGGTGAGCACAGTTAAAAAACGGAATAAATTATCGCGTACGAACATTATGTCTTGTTAATATTTTAATCGTACAAGAATATGTCATCAAAAATAGAGTCTAAGTCGATTATGACATAGTTCCGATGGTCAGCTTACTCGAATAAGTCCGGTAGTCTTAAAGATTTGTATTTTCTCATTGGTTGTCGACCGTTCGATACTCTATGTACGAAGCCAAAGTCGGCCACGTCACATATAGGATGGTGAAATAATTATAAACCAGACGGTCGTGAAAATAAACGTTATGAAATAATAATCGTATTAAACCCGTCCGTTAATTGTATCACGTATAATTCATTAAATTTATTCGAATTAAGAAGATTGTTATTTTACATATTTAATTTTACTCAACCAGTCGTCTTGAGCATTTTCCGTTGAAATTAACTGCTATAACGATAAAGCTGTGTTGCGTTCGTAATACGAACGTTTTGTTATTTTAAGCAACGGCATTATAATAATAATATCTCGAGAACGTTTCTACAAATAACTATAGGTAGCTGAATTACCGATTCAATAATATTATATAACCATATATTTACCTATACGGTGAGTTAGAAATTGTTTTTATTGTATTGTTTTTAAAATTGAATATACTGTGTACACTAATATAGGAACTAATGATGACGATTTAGGTTTAAAAATATTAAAAACTTTGCTACGTCGCGACGCAACCAATATTTTCTGTTTTTTTTTTTTTTGTACCTCCATCATTATATATTTTTAATGGAATTGTGTACGGACATAAAAAACACGGGTCCGTTCTTTTTAATTTCATATTATAACTATAAATTGACTATTGCCAACGATAAAAAATAATATGTCGGTACAAAAAACGGTTATATCTTAAAGACGATTTACTTGCAAAAATGTAATTTACTCCGAGCGAAATATTGTAATTACCTATCACGCTAATTTGATTTTTAAACTCTTACATAAAGTTTAGATGAGAAAAGTAAACTGGATTTGTTAGAAAATTGACAAACGCATATATGTTCTATGCAAGACGTGTAAAAAAAATAAAGATTACCTTTTAATCTTTTTTTTTCATTTAAACATATTTTACAATATTCCGTAACAACATTTTCGAAAGAAATCAGATTCCTTCAAAACTATTTCCACGTCGATGATTATTTTTTTTTGTAAGTTGTTCCGAATACGAAGTTTTTCTCCGGCAACTTAAATTTATACACATACGACGTACCGAATTACGTAGAAAATATATACCATAAAGTGAAACATTCAAATGTACGTCGGGACCATTTCGGTGAGAAAAAAGTTTTCATTTTCACAAACGATTTTTTATTTCCATGCACGCATATCGGTTGAGCACCACTAGAGCTTTAAGCATTTTTTTTGTAAAAAATGAAGTTTAATTTAAATTTAAATGTTGATAAACGTTGAATAATTATGTCTTAATGCGAACTCGACACAATATTTGGAGGTTAATTGAACCAATCAAAGCAACATTTTTATACCACGGTCATGATGCGGTACCCTGCGAGGGTATTTATACCAATTATACCTCGTTAACTGCAAGAACGGTCAAAGTACGAGAAGCAACGTGATTGTATATAGGTTCTACGTAGAGATTTACAGTGATGCATGCGAAACGTGAAAATCGGTAAAAGTAAAGGATCTGCAAGACTTTTGAAAAACCAATAATAACCGTACCGGACGCCGTAATCGATTTTTACGAACAAAGACGAGACATAGGTGTTTTAGGCATAGAGAGTAAGAGTAAAATTAAGACCCTACATGCAGGGGTGGCTTGTTTTAAGACTACCAGTCGAAAAAAATGGTCAAAAACGGTTCGTACCACGAAAATGGTTTGGGAACCTTTGGGGCGTACTCGATTATATTTAATTATATCTGATTATTGCGTTCGTTTGAATCGCAGGCCGATCGCCAAACAATAGAGATACGCGGTGTATGTCTGCGTACAATAATCGAGCGGCGTAGTGAAATCATAATAATTGAAACGATGAATTATTGAAGAAGAAAAAAACACACAACGGTGCCTTTGAGGCCGGTGAACGGTGTTCGTTGACTGCGTTCACTCGGTCGTGAATAATCAGTTGTAATTAAATCTCGAGGCTACAGACCTTGTTGAAATTAAAAGAATATTATGTACACGTACGTTTATTAATATTTACATATTTCATATTATCTATCCGTCGTCCTGCAGCGGACACAGTTCAGGAATATCCTGCAAGGAATAAAACAATATAATCGACCGCGAATTACGTGACTAATATACAACAAGGCGATACGGCGGTGCGAGTTCCTGAGGATTATCATAAAACGTCTTTAGGAAATCCCCGCGTTCTTTGGGACGTCAGTTTTTGTCAGATGTGCTATCGTGTGTACAGCGTTATGTTTTTAGTCGATCGAACGAAAAATTACTGAAATTACTCACGCGAAAGGCACTCGGAACAAATTATAGTCCAATGCGCATAACGCACATAATATGTTTTACACCCAACGCGCGACGTGTGCCGTTAAACATAATATATTATTGCTATTATGTGCTCAACTGTTGAGTTATATTTCATTTATGTGATTCAAAAGACGATACGGTTGTTATAACAATAAGAAATACGGTACATTATACATGGGTGGCCAAATGGCGAACAACTTTACGCGTCTTTTCATAAGACGCGAAACATTATAAAAAAAAAAAAACGTTTTTTTGGATTCTATATCATACTTTCGATAAAAGATTTAAGTATGTAATATTTTTTTTTAATTTTAATTAATTTTTTTTTCTTTACCCAACTTAACCAGACATATTTTTAGCGTATTTATTTATTTTTTTTTAAGCTTTCGAGGTCTGGATTATGTTTTCAGAGTAGTCCTTTACAATTCTGTTAGATGATCATCCGTTTAATTTGACCGGTATGTAGATTTTATTGTTTGCAATGCGTCTAGGATAAAGACTCACAACTATGTTGTTCTGAAAATGTAAATTCATTTTCGAGCACAAAGTGTGATTTTTGGCTATTTTATAGCAGGCACATGTTTCCAAAAATCCAACAAAGAATAATAACTATATTTGAACTGCTTCATTTATATCATATCCCAATAGTTCTAATTGTTAAGTAAAATTTAAAGCAACTGTATTCGTTAAAAAAGTTTTAATATCAGGCACCCATTTTCAACAACAAAAGTTTTTTTTTTAAAAATCAAGAAGGAGATTCTTTTAAATCTTTAAGTCTTTAAATCTACCTTCAGAATCGGCTTTTAGCTCTAAAATATTTGTAATTATATTGTGCTGCACATATGGCTAATAAAATGCAAATCACGTATTTATTATTGGCTTTTACCGTCGCATTTTATTTCAAAATCAAACCAGCAATATAATTAGCACGAACGTGCAAAACTGAATACGCGCAAATGGCATTAAGTATGTTTTAAGTGTTTATTTCGGGTCAAATAATTATGATTACTTCGAGAATTTCATCTGCAGTAGATCAATACCGATTTCGTGGTAATTAGTTTTTTTTTTAAATCAGTACGCGGATGTATTGGAGGTCGATGTTTGTTTTTCAGTTATTTGCATATTGACAAATAATTAATGTAATAAAATCAACCACAGTAATTAACAATTATTATTCTGCTATATTGAAACATAATTTATAATCGTTGCCATGAAAATAGTTTGTTGGATTATTTAGTTAATAATTGAACTCACGTCAAACGCATGGAAAATATATTCGCTACGTCATACGCGTAGAACGTGTAAGCGCCTTCGAAGTTTTATTCGATATAAACCAGACTTCAGAGCGCATATGAACACAGAATACGTCAAGGTAGTGCGCCTTATATTGTATTTTATTGTTTTTGAATCAAATAGTTGGCGCATATACATTTTTGAAGATAACTTTAAGTTATTACGAAAATCCTGTGTTAAATCATTGCATTTCTCGCCCAACTAAAAATCTAAAAACAAGATATGTATATACGTAACGTTTTATTAAAATCGGTGGAATTTATCTACGTCACCATTCAGTGCAATTTATTAATTACACTCCTGATTTCATTACGAAAACAATTTACAAGTTTTCAAATTACGCTTAACTTAATGAAAAATACCAGCTGAAAAATACCTACCCCTCCTACCCATTTGGTTTTTGCCAATTAAACTGTACGTTTTATGTGATGCGATAATTAAACCATTCGTATATTTTATCATAAAACCGTTTACTGTGAATCACTAGATTCAAAACACAAAGTTCTACGAGAAATCTCAAGTGTTTGAAATGTTCCGCTTTTAGAAAATGGTTTGCAATACTACTTCGGTTTATCACAAAGATCAAGTTAATCTTTCGGCGATCAACGATCGAACGATCAGTTGAACCGTAATAAAAAAAAAAAAATGGTTATGTTTGTGGATTATTGATGCTAGTAATTCGTTATAATCACGTTGTAATTTTTTTAACGTTTCCATCGCACAAAGATGAAACTGTTTTTTTCGTCACCGTTCGGAAAAGTAAATACTTTCATAGTAATTTATTCAGACCGGGTACGTGTTTGCGTTAAGAATATGCATAATATCAGCTAATAATGCGCTGGTTTTGATAAGTTTACGCCACCGCGGAGTGGTGAATCCGCTAAAGATGACGGGGAAAATGTCGGAAAAGTTAAACTTCGTCTGGAAATAATTATATTGTGATCTCCTGACGGAGTTTAAATGAACCGGTGCGTGATATCTCCATTTGTTTTTCCGTCTTACAGACTTCCGGGGTGTAAAATAATAACTATAATGCTATATTACAATATCGTACCGTTAACTTTGACGCGTGTGTGCCTAGGCGCTACAAGGGCGAACGTCACGAGACAGCTGATACGGTCGGACCCACGGGCAGGACGATATTGCATCTGATAAAGGCGAGTGAAATCGATAATATTCGAGAAACCGAAATGTACGTTCCTAGGGACTCGTATCAATGTCATTGCGGTGTTTGTTGTCGGCAGTTCCCGGTTATCAAAGTTTGAGGCGACCGCGAATTGGTATACGCATATATACAGTGCACGTCATGCGCGTGCATGGACAATATCGACACGTCAATTACAAAATATGTTTTATAGTTTGAGTTCGACAGATTCGCTACGGCTATCGTCTTCTTTTACTATCGGCTGAACAATACATATCGGAAAAGTAAAACTCCAGTTGTTTAGTTTTGTTTCCGCAGATAGAGCGAACGCGGGTTGTACGATTGAAAGCATACATTTTAACGTCTGCGATATCGCAAAACGAACGAAATGATCTCATACGTAGTTACTTGTTAACGGACCCTGAAATGCGAGATCTGAACAAGCCGGAGAGCCTACAATGGAAATCGAATCTTGTCACGTCACAAATTATATGATATGGATTATGGATAACATGCCGGATAAGTCGCGAAAACCTGTTTCAGACTGATGTCGTACCGGATAAGCCGAGGGAACTCGACTTCAGCGGGGACACTCGGACGGCTTCCCATTAATCCCACGAATTGCTAATCATTAATTTTTTTTACATTTTTGCTTGTTCATAAAAATAACTAGTACCACGCTTATGAATCTAACGAACAAAAGTATTTAGAAAATATTATTATTTCAATTTTTAGATCCGTGTTTTTATTCAGAACATTATAATCATACTAATTTACCAACACACTGTTTTATGTGATATCACGTCTTGGATTAATGTTAAATTTATTGATATTATATATCGTTTAAAGTTTTCGTTGGTATATCGAATATGACATGATATAATTTTTAATCCATGACAACCTACCTAAAATGCAATATTTTTATTTATTAAAACATTTAACAAAATTACATCCCAACTATTGGTTACATTTAAAACGAATGCAATAGTAATAAATCACCAAGTTGATGACCATTTTAGCCTTACAAAACTTATTTATTGAAAAAAAAACAAAAACAAACGCACCCTTATTTCAAATATCGATAAATATCGACAACGATGTAAAATTATGTCGACTGTGCTCTGTGATACGCTACGGGGGACAATTCGAGTATGTGAACACGGGGTTATTCGTATGGCTTCCGAAATTACTTGGAGGTAATTGGAGTAGCAAAAAGTAACCAAACCAGATTTTGGAGGCAATTCGTGTGGCAGGGGTTCGGATTTGAACCGCGACGTGTCACGGACCCCAGTCCAACCGTGTGCCGGTGAACCGCCTGAATATGATCAAAACTCATTATTTTCAACAAGTCCGGTCACACATATAGACGGTCATTACCGCGGTGGTTTGAATTTTTTTTAAACGATACTAAAACGTTTAACTTATATTTATAAACAAATGTTAAGTATATTAATTTTTTTAACTATGATCAATAAATTAATAAAAAAACAATGTATGGTAGGTGTAATATTTTAATAATCATAACAGCTTTGAGCCCTCTATAGTTTGTGTTAACAAAGCACGCACGCTATAAATTATCTACTATACATAATGTTCTTATTGTGTTTTAATTACTGAATGAAAAAATAAATTAAAAAGGGCGGAACTCCTAGGTCGAGTGAGACTCCACTGTCAGGCGAGATACACCGATGGTGAATTGCTGTCTTTGTCATTTTAAATTAAAACCAATGTACCGTTGCTCTTGAAAAAACAATTCTGAGTATATCAGTTTCAAATTTTAAAGATAATTGATGGAGAAGTAAAAAAAAATATATATTCATAAAAAAGGCTTATAATATGTATAAGAAGCACAAATTTAAAACCGTGAAAATTAATAAAATTATGTACGTAATATGGTATTGTACTTTGATTAATTTTGTATCGATAATTAATGTAAGTTTAGAGTCGGTACGATTACTTTGTATAGCATAACAACTGAATATCTTGCATTCATGAAAAATAAAAAAGTGGACGGATCGTGGTGAGGAAAATACTAAACGATGCAGTTTGGGTTCGATTATGATGGATCTTGGTTGAAATTTTCTGCACTTTTTTGATCTGTTTTTTCGATAAACCAGAAAACTGTTGAGAAACTAAACAAATGACCTCCTCAAAGTACTAACTAGAGGAAATGACCTTTCACAAAAGTTGCTGACTCACGTACACAGGACAAATCCTTCAGGTCGAAACACGGACAAAAAAAACACGTCGTGATAAAAATACTGGTCCAACAATCTCTTATTATTGGTTCGATGTTTTTCGTGCGAAACGCGAGCGTCTCTGTTGAGCGTGTAGAACGACTAATATATTCACCAAAGCCCAACGCGATTTTCCCGTGTGGACCTCGCGCATTCGTTTTCGGCGTCGTGGCGCTGTACAACATTATACTGCAGTGTTCTGCTGCGGTTGAAATATTACAACGGTTATACGATCAGCTCCATCACGGCCGGTGCTCGCGGCGAAATCGCGGCGCGTGTGTTTTCGGTGCTCACACGTGCTGTTCGCACGGCAATAGCATTTTTTTTCCTTTTTTTTTTTTTACAACCTAGTCCCGGGGCCCATCTCGCGCCCGTTATTGTTGTATTATACAAGCTGTACTCGTACGTGAGATATCGTCGTATTATACCCACGGTCGCGAACAAATCGCGCACTCTTACGCGCGAAAACATATTCGTAACTGCCTATTATAATAACAATATATTGTTATGTGCCGACGGGAATACCGCCGCGATATCGCCGCGGTTTGCAGTGTAAATAACATTTCGTTTAACAGGTTACCGCGTTACCGTTGTTTATTTCCGGAGATTTTTTTCACCCACTCCCGTATTATTATTATACGCGTATAACATAACGTATTATTCGCAGTATAATACGCAGTTCGGTACCTGCCGCGCGCGCGTGCCATGTGCGGATTTAGATTTAAATAACGACGGTGTGGGAGGCTAATGTTTCACGTTCAAAAACAAAATACCTATCTAATGTGTGTATGTGCGTGTTCAAAAATAACTTGTACGAAACGTTTGCGTTGAATACAAAATTATAATCATTCAATTTACCGAATAAAGAAAACTTAGTAACTAGGACGGTGGTTGAAAACATTTAAAAAATAAAAAACATACATAATCGTTGAACCGAAATCGCAAGATCTAGTCTTCTTTTTGATTTTTTCAACACGTCAATCACGTCCTCGGCAGAGTATTGTATTATCACGATGAGCTGGTTATAAGCACCAGTCAAAACTCAATCGATCTTCCGCCATTCTTGATCTAGTCCAGGTTTTTATCCGCCGTAGAGATGCAAAATTGCGTTCTGCCGAGTTGTCGATGGTCTTGTGACAAGTATATTTAACAGAATATTGATTTTAGGAAAGCAGTCGTAGTCATAACGTTTTAAAGCATAAATAGAAGTCATAGCTGGTAGTTTCTTCTCATTGAGTTAAAAGACTTAATTCTCCATTTATGTTATTTTAAAATATGTCCCAGGATGCATTTAATTTATTCGATTACAAGGAATCGTATTGATTAACCAAGTTTAAGATCTTATTTTTGATTCCAAATAATTTAATATTTCATCCAAAAAAGGAATAAAATGCACAGTTATGTAATACTTTTCAGGTGTTCCAATTGAAGAGAACTTTCTTTCATGTTCCACACCTCCAGCTGAATCCACGCCAGCCTCACAAGTATCGCGGTTGATCGAACGAGAGAAAACGAGCTTTATCCATCAGCCCTGCACGGCCCCGAACACAAAATGTTAGCATTTTCCATCCCTATGCCGGCGACCAATTGATAATAGTTTGCGGCTAAAGTGCGCGGTAACCCATTAAAACAACGTGTATGTGTTCGACGTGTCTGCGGTGGGCTGACGTCAAACCGTAACCACAAAATATGCGAAATAATTCATAACACGAAATGTGTATTATGTGGTTCTGAAAAATATATTTTAATTGTTTTGAACTGTGTTTGGCTTGAAAACTGTGGTCGGGTTATGAATTATTGTTACAAATCTGTCACAGACTATTTAAAAAACCGTTGACTTTTTGATTCCAGTGTGCAGGGTTCATGGAACTGAGACGCAGGGACAGATGCGTATCCAGGAATTTTTTTTCGGGACGGCCTGATCGGTTACACATAACGATTATCACGTTAAAAAAAAACCAATGGTTGAATTTTCAATTGAAAAAAAATGTATTTTAAATTTTAAAACCATAAGCCATAGTTTTAAATCTGACGTAGATTTTTATTTTATACTATTTAAGACGATATGGACGATTATTTCAGATTTTGGGATGGAGGAGGGCTGAAGCTCTCTCAGCTCCCCCCCCCCACTGGATACGACACTGCGGCACCGAAAATGAGCCAAAGGCGGTGACGCGTTTGCGTTTTCGTTCGCGTTCTAAACGCGCGTGTACACGACATACTTACATACCGGGGACGCGTATAATAAAAGGCGGGAACAGTATACACTATCCGTCTGGATATTATAATACCGCCGGGTTAGAGTGTTTCCGTGTTTGCTGTAACAACACGACGACGATGTTATAATAATAATAATAATAATAATAATGTACCGAATTAACGCGGGGCCCATGCGGAAACGACGACGAGACAGTGGCGGGCGGCGGCGTGATCTCGAAATGTTTCGCGTTATATGCATAAAACATGCAGGCCAGGCTTTTAAAATAATTTAATTACGTGGCTCGCAAAAATCGTAGACTCGTGTTATTATCATACGCCGCGCGTAATGTGTTTGTCGCATTAATTAAAAATAATATGTAAACCGCGCGTGTCTCATCCAAAAGGCATTTCTGCGTGTTCTATTGTAAAGTCTGTATACATTGGTCTGCGATCGTATGTACAGGGTGTCCCACCAGGATATTCGCACTGAACGATATCTCCCGGGCTAATAGAGATGATAAAATTCTGTTTTTGTTATAATTAGCATCCCTGGGTAAAGTCAATTTTGTTGACAATAGTTTTGGTAAATGTGAGCGTATAATTAAAGAAGTTAACGAAACGTTACTTTTTATTTTATAATTTTTGTGAAATTCGAAGATTGCTTTTTTAAATGGCTTCTATTTCTAAAAATGTCGACGGTTCAACTTTCATATAACGTTGGATTCATGATTTATAATAATTTATTTTATACCCATAGTACCTATGTGTGTTTTAAAATATTCGAATGATCACGGTCTTAGAAGATACGGTTGCTTATAGAGGACATTTTAGTTCACTTTTTAATCATCACCGTTATAGTAATCAAAATGTATTAAAGGTTATAGAATATGAGGCTTTATCCCTATATTGAGATTCAAAAAAAAAATGGAAAATTCTGTTAAACTTAAAATAACTTTGTAATTTATTTGAACAGGTACTTTGAAACATTTCCAAATATTGAATAAGTAAAATATGTAAATATACTCACAAAAAAACAAAGTTTGACAGGCCATGCCATCAAAATAGCGGTAAATTTAGTACTAAAAAATCCACTCTAACCGGAAGCATTGATAAGACGAGTGTGTTGACTTCTAAGGCCGTGTGAATGATTTTACTAAGCATAAGAGCGGTATCAAATACTCATTATTCTAACAAAAAAGCAAGTATATCTGACCGCATTTTACGATAATTTCGTTAAGTAATGCTTTTATTCCTCGGTAAACAATACATTTGATATACATATTACATTATTAAGCTTATAGTAAGGGTATTTGCGTTTATACGCGTTTAAAAGTATCACAGAGCTTATCCATTTGATTTTTCGGATTCAACAAAAAAAGTTACTTAAAATTCACAAATATACTCGTTCGTTTTGATAATGTGATAAAAATAACAAGAAGGCCCGGAATAAGTTAATCGTCTCAAAACTACTGCATTTTAAGTGATTGGATTTTCGCTAAAAATGACAGAACACGATCGTGCACCTTGTTATATTCGATATTATATTATTAAAGCACTGTATTTTGTAGTATTATATTGTAATAATATAGGGTCGGAGAGGAGTTTTCAGAACACTCCTACGTTTCAACAAATAATAATTATTGACATAATGTTAAATGTTAATATACTATTATCGTTATTGCGTTCGTCATATTTAATTAATAACGACTTATGGCATAGTATACGAGATATTATATTATACCATTTTACTACTATGCGTTTTGTAAAAACGACGCGTTACGCTACACGTTCATCTCGCTCGAAATTCGAAGTTTTTGACTATATTAAACAGAATATATTATCGTAACTTACTTTTATAACAATCAATAACAAATTGCGGTATCGCGCATTCGTCGTTGGTTACAATTAAAACGTCGCGCGTTGATGTACAATCGCCATTAATATTTGAATTGATAATATTCCAGTGTTTTCAATTTACACGCAGTCAGCTGTACATTTAGAGATTTGGCACCCTGCTAGGTAGAGGTCAATTTGCCACCCTCGAGCAGGCGTGTTTTACCACCCTCCCAATAATTCTCTCCGTGTCCCGGCATTTAAATTAACATATAACCGTTGCTACAAAAATAATGATGTCCCGTTTGTTAGCATATTATTTGTATTTTTTATATTTTACTCGTTTTCAATCTAAAAATACTATATTATCCTTACTACTGTAGTGTTGTACTTAATTTGATTTTAGGTCGATCAACATTGTAACATTAAACGGTATAGCTGGTACCGTATTAATATAATAATATCATTGGACACGGTAAATTCAACACATTAACTTGGGAGCTTATTGAATTACGAGCAGCTCGGAAATGATTACAAAATAAACATTATTATAACTAAAAAAAAACGAATGTAAATAATCGTTATCGAACGGACTTCGCATTTTGTGCCGAGCTCTTTTCAAGCTGTATCTAGTCGTTCTGATCAATAACCAACCAAACCGACATTGAATTACTCTAAGGACGGGTATCGGTAGTAATACTACGACTGACGAATTCAGTGTCAGTCTTACGCTTGACGAACGGCGTATATCGACATTTAAATGTTAAGTTATTATAACGATCATGAGTTAAAAAATTAAAAGACACTGGTGCCGGGGACCGAGTTTTCGTGGATGATCGCATTGCACAAACAATACGCTGTACGAAGAACAAGTTTAAATGTCACGACATACATTTTATTTCATAGAGTTTTAACTCAAATGTACCGCAATATGAATAAAATTACATACATATTTTTAATGAAAGATTGGTCGAACAAAAATAAGAAAATCAAGGGGCAATGGTAAAACGTTAAATGAGTGGATTTGTACCCAATTTCAAGCTATATAATAAACAAATGACACAATGTCGCCTTTTTTTAAAATAATATTTACTCTATAGTTGATGACTTTTATCATAATTTCCAAGTTTTCTTTGACAACAAAAAACAATTGAGAAAATGGAAAAACTATCTTTTAGTACCATTTACCTTTCAAGTCCAGTTTTCGATCAAATAAGCTCTAAAATTTAATAATTTTGATGCAGTTTTTTAAACAGAGAGTTTGAAGACAAAAAAAGAATACTAATAAATAAATAAAAGAACATCATTGTAAAATCATTACATTCCATGCATCGCGCAAAATCTGTTAATAATATTTAAAAAATATTCAACGTATTCTTATCTTCAGCTCATTTTATTTTTATTCCTTTACGTCATTAGATCTCGACTATTAAATCATAAAACAATAAAATTAGCGCCAATAGTATGAAAAATACATTTTAAATATTATTGACTCATCTTCAGTGTTGTACCTTATAAAGATGATTTTTTAATTATCTTGATAACCAAATAATTGGTAGTATCTAGATGAAGTTAAAAGATAAATAAAATTGGATTGACTAAATAAAGATAAATAATTAGAACTTTTTTAATTTGGATAACAAAAAAAGATAATTTTTTAACAGGTTCATAAGACTAAGTATTAAAAGTATTTAGGTTTACGGGATTTGGCACATTTCTAAATTCATGCCATTAAAATTGATCAATGATGATCTTACTTAATTTATAAACCATATGTGATATTATTTAAAAAGTTGATTTCATAAAAATGTATAAGTTATAACCAAACAAATTTCAACTTTTTAGTGCAAACTTTTTAACTATTAAATTTGTTGTCGAAAAAACAAAAATTAAAAATTAATTGGACTCTCAAATATAAAATTTTAAATAATAACAGAATGATGACAAATAAAAATCAATGAACATTTCAAACAAATAAAACTATAGTTTTAATTCCAATTCCATTGAGTTAGGTATCATACTTGGTAATTGGTATAATACAAAAAAATAACTAATACAAATTAAAATAATAACTGATTCGATAATCGTGCAGGAAAAAATAGAAGGGCTGCGGACAAATTAATATCCCTCGCGCTCATCCCTCCAACACACTCCGCGTAGAGTTCGTCGTCAAACACTCACAGGAAATCGGTTCAAAGACGGGTGAAGAACGTTTATCGACTGCAGTACTTTCTCCGATCCGTGGCAAGGGGTGGATGAGTGAATCGAACTCGTTTAAATAACTGCAGTTGCCGTCGCTGCTGCCGGAGTTGTGTATAAAATATAACACTTCGCGGCCCGACCGATGAATATTAAAAATTGTATTGTTCAGCAAACCGAATTATAGGGTGATCTTTTTGATGTGCTCAGCCCCTTTTTTGGCCGTAAAAACGATTTGATTTGATTTTTTTTTTAATCCTACCGGTAACCATAAAACCAATACTTTTATAACTTTTTTTTTCATGCCAACCTAAGGGTGTCCTGTGGCTATGCAAACTTTATTTTTTCAAAAAGGAATGCCATATAGTTAATGCTTAGTATTACACAGATAACTTTCTGGAACTTTTGATGTAACAAAGTCAAAATTCGGTCCAATTCTTTCGGAAATATTCACATTAAATAAGTGTATAACTCACATTATCTCGAATTAATAGCAATTAACGATAACATATGATTACAAGTTATATCATAATTTAAGGCTTTATAGCGCTATTTTCCTTAATTGTTAAATTATAATAATTCAATTACTACTCGTTCGAATTTTGTTTTCGGTAAGTCGAAGCTGACAAGAAAATTACCTCAATGCAATTTGGCAGTGGAAATGGGCTGTTACCGTTTGAAAAACTTTTTACTTTGTATCGCCGCAGGACGCATACTTAAGGTGACGTGAAAAAAAATACAATTTATAAAGAAACTTGAAAAAAAAAAAATTGGTTCAAACCGAAACGTTTATACCAGTCAAAAATGGGATGAGCGCGTCCTTAAAATCACCCTGTATTTCCAAGGTGAGTAATACTTAATTTTGACCGCCGTTCATCATGACACGCCCGCGAATGCGGACCGGTGCGCGGGGTCTTACGGCGGCGGCCGTATAATGTTGTGCGTCACCGCGGCGAACATGCCGTATAACATTATATTAAATATACACATGCGGTATATATTTGACGGTGTCGCGTGCACGAATGATATACGCACGTCGTGATACCCGGTACGTGGTAACGCGCGCGCACACACCTAGTCCCGACCACCTAACGTGTATGTATACATCATTTATACACAGATACGCGGGGAGGGTGCGCGCGTTACCGGGCGTTTGCTTATAATAATATGATGATGACCGTTGATGCTCCCGACGGCAGCTGCAGGTGCGGTGCGGCACGTCCACGACACCACCGAGTGTACACGCACATTGTTATCCTTGCGCGAGTACGGCCGCCGCCGACCGCGTCGGGACAAAGCCCGAGCCATTATTCACGCACCGCCCGCCCTGTTCCGCCCCGGACCCGGAACATCCCCCGTCGCCGGACCGTTAATTTATTCCGCGGCACGTACTACTCCCGCGTCACCGCGATAAATCATAGCGGGCGAGTCGGCCCGATAACTTTGTTGCGCAGCGAACAGTACGCGAGATTCGTTTCCCGGTCGCGAACACAGCTGCCGGGTCTGCTATTCTGCGAGCTGCAGGTCCTGCATAGACCTTTCACAACCGTGTAAATATATATAATATGTATAATATTATACTATCGCGGACGCGCGGAAAGGACGCGAGGGTTCGTCATCGCCCAGACGACCGCCCCGCAGACTTAACGACGGATTCTCCGCGGAATACGGCCGGACAAGTGCACACGATCGACCCACTGTCGCGTCCGTAAATCCGAGTTCAAAAGTTTCACAAAAACCGTCCGTCGGAAATCGTTGTGAAACGATCGAAAAGTTCGCGAAAGAATTCGGTGTTAGGGATAAAACACAGCAGATACCGCGGGGACCTCGCGCAAACGGTGTACTACGAAAAACGCTCTGTCGTCATCGGTGTCGTCGGCACAGTAATTATTTCCGCGTTGAAGTCCTGGAGAGTTTAAACGATCGATGTACGCGGTCCAGGCGAAATAAATGTGCTTCCTTTTTTTTTTTATATCACACCGTTCACTGGTCATCATTGTACATCGAGATGTTTTAAAAAAATTACAACATTAATATCATGAGACGACGACCGCATAATAATCTGAGTTTGATGAATGAAACAAAACGTTCGTGTTTTTTTTTACGCTTTTTATTAACAGTTTGAAAAATGTAATTAATGTATCCGAGTAATATGTGCTGACGGTCCATCAGTTTCCGACCGTAGTTGCACTATAGTAAATTACTATAAAAGTAGCGAGACGAAATGCTGAAAACAAAATTATAATAAGAAAAATAACTTAAAAGTACCGAAACGTACGAGGATCGACGACTAAAAAAAAAATCAAATATTTGGAGTGCTTTTGTTGCTCCTGTGTGCGGCTAATAAAACAAGCAACAAAAGAGATTACTGAACATTTCTATCGCTGGAATATATTGATTGCTCGTTGATGAAAACTATATAAGTGTATGATCCCGGTAAACGCGTCGTTTAGTGTACGCGCTGTATTAGTTAAATTGCAGATACGAATCACGGTCATGGTAAATAATATATTATAATATTATACGAGTAAAAGTACGCGCTGTTTAATTATAATATTGCGATCGGAATGAAATCGTTGACATTTGTTGTACACAATGATGTTTCGCTCAGTGTGATCGCATTGGCTCAAATCGTTTTAATTCTATGAACCGGTTTATTTCATAAAACATTTTTGTTTACGGTTCAACGTTTTGTTGGGACACTTAAAATAAAAATAAAATTCCATATAAAAAATACGTTAAAAAATAAATTAAAGAAACTATCTAGTTTCGATTACACTTCTATTTTCATTTTCATAATAGTCTGAAATTAAAACACATATCAGCTTTGGAAATCATTTATATAGTAGGTACCTCTGAAATTTATGTTTATTTTGAATAATTATGTTACGTAAATGCAAACATTGTACACCAGTGTTTTTGAAATAGGTAGTATACTCGAATTATCGAACAAACAACACGCTTCTCTAACGTTCATACTCGCGCGTCCATAATAATTTTATGGTTTAAAGTTCATCATATATAATAATTATCAGGACAATCAACTTAAGTTGTCGAATAATACTAGTTTATACAAGAAAAATAAATATAATTTTTTCCTTCTTTTTCTGAGTGAGGGTATTTAAAGAGTTGATAGTAACTATTTGGTTCTTTAGATATGAGTGTGATCCTGTATGTATACAGAGTGTCCCACTGGGATTTACACAGAGCGATATCTCCCATGTTAATAGAGATATTTAAAATCCGTTTTCTTATGAGCATCTCTGGGTAAAGGTAATTTTGTTGACAGAAGTAAGGTGAATATAAGTGTATTGTTAAGGAAGTTTAGAAATTTACTTTTTATTTTATAACTTTTATAAATTTCGAAGATAGCAAGTTTTTAATGCTTGTTTTCTGAGAATGTCTACGGTTCAACTTTTAGTTTTCATTGAGCTCATGATTTTTAATATTTTTTTTAGTTTACAAAGAAAAAATGTCAATCATTATCACCTTGTAATTTTTCCGATAAGGTTTGCTGAAAATGTTATTATTATTATTTGGAATTGTGAAAATATTACACAATTAAATGAAAATAAAAAGTTGAACCATCAAAGTTTTCAGAAAAATAAACAATATAAAATGGCTATCATTGAAATGTATAAAAGTGATAAAACAAAAATTTAATTTTTTAATTTCTCTAATAATGCACTCATATTTACCGAACAATTTTCAACAAAATTGCATTTGCTCACGACTGCTCATAAGAAAAAAACAATATCCGATGTTTTCTATTAACACGTGAGATATTAACGCGTGAATTCCGGTGAGACACCCTGTATGTATATACGTATTACAATTTAACAATGTTAATCTGCATCGTGCTCCACGCGCATAAAACGTACCTACACATTATATCATAACAATAATTGATATTATATACTATTTGATCCGCAGCAAATTTTCGACTGTTCTGCGCGCGCATCAGGTGAATATCCTATATATATATATATATATACGTTGCGTGCAATATTATTATTGTTCTTATGCCCAAACAATTCCTTAGTCTCCTACACAATTATGTTCGCGTCACTTCCATAGGCCGAGAAAACGACGATTTCCGTCCAAAGTGCACTATTTCGATGTCGTTTTGACGTTTTCATAATTCACCCGTTCGTCTCGTTGCCGGATCACCCAGCACGGGTAGGTACGCGTGAATGTATTGTATTCATCGCGCGGGGGTGGACAAGTCCGCGGTTATTGAAATAATATATAATATATTGTTTCCACGTGAAAAATGTCGAAAACGAATTTAAATCGCAGTTCCTATCACTGGATAACTATTCCCTGATCATGTCTTAAAGTTGAGTGTATAATAATTCCACATTTGTTTATTGTATTTAGGTTAATATAGATTCTAAATTAATTTATTTTTAATAAAAAAAAAACAAAAAAAATTGCAGTCCCTTCAAAAAATTAACTTTATTATTTTATAACTTTTATACATTTTGAAGATTGCCTATTCAGAGAGCTTATTTTTCTGAAAACGTTGACGGTTCAAAATTCAGTTCTCTTTGGATTCATGGTTTTTAATATTTTTCCTAGTCTACAAGAAAATAGTGTACTTTTTACAGAATTTTCAATAATATAATAACATTATCACCAACCCTTATCGGAAAAATGACAAGGAGCCAATAATTTACATTATTTCTTTGTAAGCTAAAAAAGTTATTAAAAATCATGAATGCAATGGAAACTGAAAGCTGATCCTTTGACATTTCTAGAAAAAAAGCCCTTTAAAATGGTGCTATTCTCGAATTTCACAAAAATTATAAAATAAAAAGTTAATTTTTTTTAGCTTTTGATACTATTCACTTATATTTACCAGATTATTGTCAACAAAGTTTCCTTTACTCAGAGATTCTGATAAAAAATCAGAATTTGAAAATCTCTATATTTTTTTCTCCATCCCTGCATAACGTAACAACTGCAATAAAGCGATAACGACTGATCGTCGACGTGCAACGCTATTATCCCTTTCGTTACGTATTGGTTCTGCCGCGGCAAAGTATAGTAGGTACAATATAAAATGTACTACCGCTATGGCGTTCAATTAAAGTCGCCCGCGGGCTTCGTCTTTCAAAGGGTACACGTAATCTCGATTCTACCCGGTCAAACCGCGGTGGCGATCCAACGACCAACAGGTTGGTTTTATTCGGTAGCGTTATGTGAATCCGATAAAACTCTACACAGATCATAGCGAAAGTTTCGTCGACCAAAACGATCGCGACGTGGGGGCCGTAATAATAATAGTATATGTTCTCGAGGCACGTCATCATCACCGCCCACGTTGATCGAGTGTCACGACAACGTTTCAGTATACCTTTGCGGCGGTCAACCGCTTTGTTATTTCGCGCATTACGCACACTCGCCCACCCGTTGCTATAAATGTACGTATACGTATATGTACATATACACTATACATATTGACTAGATGCGCACGGATACACGGTGAATTTAATTATCACAAAGGCTCTATTCGAACGGCCGCGACTGTTCAAGCGCTCTCTCGCATACTTTGCATATTATACGTGTAAACCGTTTCTATATACTCGCGCGGTTTTCGAGTGAATAAAACACAAATTGCTGCATGAAATTCAGCCGTGACGTCACTGTAGTGTGCAGCTCAAATAACAGTACCAGGGACGTACACAGGGGGGTGTTTTGGGTGTTCAAACACCCCCCGAAATATTTGGTTTTTTGTATGGTTATTTATTTATTCAATTTTAATATTAATTTGTATATTATACATTAATAGACAGATATAATATTACGTTGTGTTTGTAAAAAACCGACTAAAGCAAAATAAAATATAATACATACTAACAACTTTATAAATAAAATAAATTGATACCTACTGTGTATTGACGTGGTTATAAAAGAATTCTAAAATGTACACGGACATAAGCTATACAGACGGGACAATTACTGCGAATTGGAGTGTTAAAATTAATGAATAATGACGTTTCTGTTATATTTTGTTATCGACATTATCGTACATGTTTTTGTTTTGTATCTGAAACGAGGCACGACAAGTGACAATATTATATATTATATATTTTTTTTATAGTTTTATTTCTTATCTCTCAAGTTGGTGTATAATATTATACTAATATAAAGTATAGAATCGTCAAAAAAAAGAAATACTCTACTTTCTTATTTCTCAACAAATAAAAAATCTCGAACTGAGAATAATGAGGTGCGTATTAGTTTTTATTTTTTTGTTTATTAATATTTTAACTTGTTTTCTAATGTTGATTGTTGCACTATTTAGGCACCAGCGGAAATAGAAATTGAATGTTTAACATTGTTAAATGTACATAGAGACATAAAAGTTAATTGTGAAGATATTCTTAACATAATGGCTAAAACTTCACGAAAATTAGATTTAGTATTGTAATTTTTTTGTTTATATTCTAAAAAAGTATTGTAATTTTTTTGTTTATATTCTAAAAAAGTATTGTAATTTTTTCGTTTATATTATAAAAAAGCATTGTAAGTACTAAGAAAAGATAATATTCTTAAAAAAATTTTGTATGTTTATTAAAAAAAAAGTTCTAATTTTCAGCAACTGATTTTCAAAAACACCCCCCGAAACTTTTTTCTGCGTACGTCCCTGAACAGTACGTATTATAAACTGATAACGATAGTATAATGTTCACCGCGGGGCCGTACGCTTACGATCCTTTTGGTCGTCGATACAAAATCCAAAGGTTTATCAAAGAAGATAACGCTGACGGGAATAATAATACATAATATGTAATTTGTTTTACGGAAACGATCGCCCGTCGCTCGTTCGAAAAAGCACTTGTGTCAACATTCCACGAGCAATATGCATCGCGTGAAATACCTACTCGATAGTTTTAGCCAGCTCACGTTATCGTGTACGTCGCGTGCCATACATTTACCGTTCTGACATTTATTGTACGCGCGCCACGCTCCCCTATGATATGTTCGTGAAAAATATTTCGATATAACTTTTTTTTTCAATAATAAAAACTCAATATTTTCCCATTTCCGAAGTTCGTATTCCTAATCATCACGCTGTATTGAATTACTACGGTGTTGTAACCACTTTATAATACAACAAATCTATTTTCGAGTTCCAAATTGCTGAAATCGTTTTTTTTTTTATTTTTTAATCATTAATGGGTACAACACGCGTCCACGCTGAAACGACCGGATGTGTAAATACTGAATACCGAATAGTAAGCCAACGCCAACGAAATAAATTGAAGTTCCAACGATAACATTTTATTTCATTCTACTTGCAACAGGTAAACGTACATGTGAAATTGAATTTTATTGATTATCACGGCACCGATGTACAGGGTGAATTTTTAACCGTGGTCAACCTCTTTTTTACCGCGAACATTATTAAATTGTAAATTCTTTTAAACGTGCAAGTTACCATACAACCTATGATTTATAACTTTTGTTTTCGTACCAACATAAAGGTATTCTGTAGCTGTAAGAACTTAGTTTTTTCAAATAAGAATACCACATTTTTTTACGCAGAATATTTCTAAGTTAATTTTTTATGTCGAAATTCGGACCAATACTTTTGGAATTATTCTAATTTAAAATTGCATACAAAAAGTGTTATCATGATCATTATCTCCAATTAGTAGCAGTTAGCGATTACATTTTATTACACGTTATATCATGACAGTAGGTATTATATGACTATTTTTCTTAATATTTCAATTAGAATACTTCAAAAACTACTCGTTTGAATTTTGATTTCGATGCATCAAAATTCATAGAAAGATGCCTTCAAAGACCTCAGTAAAAAAGGGTCTTTTTATTTGAAAAGTTTGTATCTTTACTGGAAATCCTTAAGATATCATGAATAAAAAGTGATGAAAAACTTAGATTTTATTTTTTAATTTAACTAAAAGAAAATCCAAATTGCAGCAAATCTAAGGGTGAGATGGTAAAAAATTACCCAAATAATTCCGTAAACTTGTTTAATGCGCGATGGTACCACTATAAACTTATAAAAGCCTTTGTAATAAAAAATGATAAAATACGTTTTATCTTTCAGACATTGCACAATAGTAGGATTAAATTCGATGGCCAATAGAAAACGAGAGTCTGCTGTTGTAATAAAAAACAATAACCATACATGAAAACGAAAAAATAAATATTTTATCCTGTTGTAAGATTGACTTCGACGAGATATTTGAGTAAAACTGTGATAAAAATGCGATCGCAAATACTTAAGAATTAATCTGTGGAAAATCGAAGATTAAATAACGGAAATGTATAATTACTATTGGAGTTTTAAGTGAAAATAAATTCAAATCAACGAAATGTATTTGAGCCCAAAGTGTAGGATCGAAGTCAACGGCAAAAAAAGATAAATAATAATACAGCTCATGATGGTTTTTCATTAATAACGTACTCGTGCTCGTTTTAAATGGACCGACAACGTAACAATAATATACATTATTCATTATTCATTACAAATAAATGTAGTTTTTTCCACTTGACAAACACTATTATGATTAATTAATCTTGCCAATGCGCTTTCATTGTTTCTTTTTTTTCTTTTCTTAATACCTACTTTTCCGACAGTAACGAATTAATTCGATTATAAACGAATAACGCAGTCGTAATAAAAATAAAAAAAACGAAATGAGCACTTCGTATATTTTATCGCGCGCTTTAACGACGTTTAAACTACGCGGTACTACATTATCATAATATTCAAATTGAGGCAATCCCCCGATGCAATAAAGCCAATTGTTTCGTGCCGCCGCGAAATCGGTGCCGAAGTGATATTACACGATTTATATAATGCTCGCCATTGGCGTAGTATCGAGTACGGCGGTGATTTTCAACCCGGAGAAAAAAGGTTTGGGGGTCGCAAAAAATAACGACGAATAGTTTTTCATTTTAAAGTATATTATTTTAGAAATTAATTTAATTATGAGCTTAGTATTCCAGCATTTAATGTTAAAAATTATTCATGTTCTATTATTGAAATTGTTTTCGCATTACAAAAAAAATAAAAATAAAAATTGGGATTCGAAAAAGGTTAAAAACCGCTGGCACGAATGTCACACGATTACGGGATGTGTATGATCAAGCAATAGTTATAACAGCAACGATGGACCGAACGCGGATTACAATAATAATTATTGTTTCCCCGTAGAAATGCTGTCGTCGTGTACTAGCGATGACGTACAATAACATCATATTATAATAATATTACAAAATTTAAGATAACGACGAGGTTTTCGGGAGATAAATCTTACGGTAATTCCATCGCGATTAACGAACGATTTACGCAGCCACAGCTTTTATAGCAAAACATCCATGGCAGAGACCGTTTGCGATATCTGCAATCGTGTCAAAATCAGCGTTTGTGCCGTCAGACTAATCGACGGTTTCGATGACGGTATTGCACGAGTTATCCGTCTTCTTCCCGTTTCTTAACGTCTTCTCGGACAATCGTAATAATGTATATGCTCCGATCGGTTTTACGTTCTCTACGCACCCCATCTTTTCTACTGCCTCTAGTCAATATTCACGCACTATACATTGTAACTAATACATTGCCATTGTTTTCCGGTATCATTTTGCACTCGAAAACATTTTACAATAGCGTGTCGCGGTATGTGGTGGGATGAAATGTATTTCGCCACTTTTAGTTTAATTGTTAAATACTAGTGATATTTTACAAAAACAAAACATAATAATCAAAATTATTGGACAGTAAGAATTACATGTCACTTAACAGACACGGTCAATTACGCACGTACACTGCGAATTAACGTAGACCTAAAGGCCTGATTATTCAATCGCTATATTTACACTCCGAATATGAATTAATGATGCCGCCCGAATCGTCGATTACTGGTGGTGGTTTCGAGATATCATATGCGGCGACATCGCTGAGAAATCATTGAGAACGGTTGATAATAATGAGCTCATTGACTCATTACATAAACGACTCGTATTTGTACGTACGAGCCGTGTCAAGCGTAACATTTATTAGGATTCAAATTAGAAATATTTTCATAACATCCATCCGATGTACTATCGATACCTCAAGGATAAAATTTGCGATTTTAACCAACTTCTTTTTTCATTTTTATCTTTCCTAGGTTACATCACTCCCGACTCAAATCTCCTTAACACGCGGTCCACTCCCATTATTCATTCCATTATCAATTTCATAAATTCTTCTGGCTACCTTATTTAAATATATTTGTAAATTATTGTAATAAAGTAGAAATAATAATGTTTATGTCTAATTAATCGCATTGCTGTAATGTTTGCTAACAAAAGCGAAATAAATTTAAAAAAAAAAAAACCTCCATCCGCACTTCAGAAATAACTGAATAATTATTGGAGTATATAAGGTTTTAGACTGAAATTACGTCAACTTACGAACAACATTATGGTAATGTAGTTACACGCTATTGAAGTACACGGCCACATTTTCATTTTTCGATGAATAAAAATGTAAAACTCTATTTTTTACGTACTACATGGAAGGCAAAAAAAAGTTTTACCATGCTATATATACTCGTATAAGCTTTCATTGATTTTAACTAAATTAATGGAGCATAATTAAAACGTCAAGCACCTCGTATTTTATGTATATTAGGTTCTTAAAAAAAATGTATATATACTAATTTCCATATGGTATTTTTTATAATCAAAAGTGAATGTAATAATTCATATTGAGTATAACTGTTTTGCCAGTAGCTACTTTGCTCAACCCTTTAAAGTCAGTATTTTCCAAACAGGACCCACGACTCACTGGGGGGTAGAGGAAAAACATTGAGAGGGGTCACATAAGCAGTCATCACGGACTAAACATTTTTATTCATTTAAAATGTATAAATAAGAGAAAGGTGTATTGAAAAATACGAAAATCGACGTAGAATAAATAATGTTGTGAACCACTGTCTTAAATATAAAAATTAAAGACGGGAAGATGAAAACTTTCCGACGGGTCCGAAGCGTCATCAACGATCTTTATACTCCTAAATGGCTCGCACTGTTTGAAGTGTCCAAAATATGTCGAACATTGTCGTGTGTGTTGCAAAGCTCTGCCCTTGAGTTGGGAGGAAACACTTGTGTATCGCGTTACAAGAAGCGTCGGAAAAAAATAAATATTTACTCACAAGCCTTATAGCCTAATGTAACCTGAGCAAGATCTCTTTCACCTCGAACGATGAATGGCACGGTGGCAGGAGGTCGTGTGCTGGAAAAACGTTTAAAAAAAAAAAAACCCGCGAGATAAATACTTGTACGCCACGTACATAGGAACCTTTCAAGAGTTAACGAGATCGTCTCGTACGCACATTACAAGGAGCGAATGACACTTACAACAGTTCTATACCATTATATGTTGTAAAATATAGAATATAGTCTCCCGTGATCCGATCCGGTCGACACTACAGGGTGATTTGTCCGTCCGAAAATATAATCGAAGCTATAGGCCATACAACCCCTGGTCTTATTGACATATGTTTAAAGTAGGACGAGACACATTTCCATTTCATGAATGCACTTATAAAAGTACAAACTATGGACATTGAATCTACAGAAATTATAGATATTTAAACTTTAGGCTCATATAATGGCAAATATAACACGAGTTTCGTTCTCAAACGCGTTAAATCGTTTTTTTTCAATTCTTTTGGAAAGTTATTTTAAATGTTCCCATTTTTTACAGTACACCCCAAACGTATTTTACGTACACGTCGCGCAAATTCGCGTCGCCAATCGTATTGCGTATTCAAGTCGATTAGTTCTACGGATAACCGCGTCAAACCTCGATGACTTACGGAACTTGTCCACGACTCGAATACGACTACTTGTGCACCCCTCCCCCCCTATTTATGTCTATTTCGACAGCGGCTCTGATTCAAGATATTTTTCGTACTATTAATATAGTTCTCTAAACTTCGTAAATTCGAGTTTCATGTTTCGCCGAAACCGTTCGATATTTGTGTAACAGTTCGCCTTACCGCGGTGCGTCGAAAATATTCCCACGTCTCGGAATAATTAATTATCATACGGACGCCGTGGAAAAACCTCTATTTTTGTTTTCAGAGAAATACGCGCTACATGTTTCGGTGTACGGTTGAACGATGAAAGCGAATGCGAGGGTTTCACGGTCTGCGCATACTAAGGATAAAAGACGCATTTTCTCGGAGAATACAAATGATTATTTTTATCATCTTCATTTTTTCACGGGGAACTATCGCCGTGCACGGGATGGATATAAAAGTTCGTGTCAACAACAGTATGATGTTTGAACATTCCGCATTCAATAATCATTTTTGACTTTTTTTTTACCACCAACTGTATAATATACACGTTATTATAAAATCTTGTTCGCTACGAATCGAATATTACGACACACACACACACACACACACATTACGTAGTAGTAATAAATAATAAGTAAATATAAAATATAAATATAAATAATATAAATATATCGCGGTTACCACGGTAGTAGTACATTAATGGCGAATTTCAAACAAAGCCGACTTCAATATTCGTGCTGAAGCGTCGAAAACATATACTTTGACCCAGGTTCTGCTGAAAGCGATATAGGAATCATTCGCGTGCATGTTTGCGCACTAGATACATGATGCGTACGCTCAGATCGTGTGTAAGCGTGTACGCTGGGAGTAGTCTCAGCAGGTGGCAGTAGTTATATACAAAGCAGCATCATTTTTTATATATTTATTTTCTAATGAATTTATTTTTTTTTTTTGAGAGAGGGAGAAAAAACAGTCCTTTATGGACATAGTCGGTAGTAAAGGATTTAAATTAATTATTGGTTGAGGATTTGAGTACGAATGCGAAAAATAAAACTATACTATACACCGGAAATGTCTGTGCTCACGCATACATCCACACGCACACACGCAAACAAACACACATATACATTATACAAATGCCATTCGTCGGCATACACGTTGCGGGTCAGGTAAGCTTAGGTTGGGTTAGGTTAGGTCAACCGTGAGTGTACAAAGTGGACCACCGAGTTTTTCCGTTTTATCTATTATGCGCGAAACGCAATACGGGGAAACGTGCGGTCGCACGACCCTTACGCGTGTACTATGTATATATCATTTGCATGATATACAAGTATGCTTCGCCCCGCTTTGTCCGGTCCGTTTGAAACCAATGCCAATATTTTGAAAGTGAATCGCAAATGATTGCAAATTGATTCTTACGATTTGCAAATCACGCATAGAACGACAAAATCATTTTCATTTTGTGGGATGAATTTATGCAGCTCCCTCTTCCCGCCCGTGTCCAATTTTTAGTAGAATTTTTATACAAAAATAATTTTAAAATCGTTTACGATTATTATCCCTTAGGTACTCATATTATTTTACAATGTTATATTAGTTGAGGAGTGTACATAGAATACAATATATTAACATTTTTTTTTCAACCTATTGGTCAAATTGATGTGTAGTTTATAATAAAATAACCTTAAGCTTTTTATGTTTATATTACATATATAAAAAAATGAGCATGTTTTAAAACTTAACGCGATCCACTAAAAATATAATCACGACCGACTTATGTGTCGCGACCCGCCGTTAGGGAATCTCTGCTCTTGACAATATTTTTCCTATATTATCTACGAAACGTTATCTCGATTCTCGTGCTGTTAATTTTCCTATATTGTCAGTTTGATAATTTATGTTGATCATCTGCTCAAAGGTATGGTTCGCTCATCAACGGCACTCTATATATTGTATTATCGACCACGATAGTCACAACGTGGGCACTTCTCCTGAAGGACGGGTGCCCGCAATCGCTGTATACACAATAACGTTGTACGATAAAAAAAAAAAAATTCTGTGACTGATTTGAATAAATATTTTGTTTACGATTATAACGAAAGCTGTTTCATTTTTATTTTTCATTCCCTACCGTTTGGGAAAAGGCTGATGGGTGCTAGATGGGAGAGTGGAGCATCGCCGTCGTTTTAAAATAAATTTACAATTATACACGGTTTTTTTGTGCCGCCCCGGTGGACTTGATGACGATTTCCGGGTGAATATGCAAATGACCGAGCAACCGTGTATTTCGGTGTTAACATGGCCTGCCGCTTGATCACCGCACCCAAAGGCAAATACGAGCGAAAAATTCCAACGTTATTGTGTATCAGTAGGACGACGGTATCAATTTACGTTTCAATAAAATGGCGTACGGTCGGGGGAAAGAGGGAAAGGGGTTTAACCATCCATAAGAAGAAACGTGTATAATGATTTGTATCATGGAAAATTACATTTAACATAAGTTATAAACAATTATACCAAAAAATAGAAATTTTCGACAACTAATGCCTAACTAATAACATTTTCAAATTTATTAGAAACGTGTAAAATTTTATAACTTGAATATATTTTAAATTGAACTGTGCATTAGGTATGACTTGGCATTTTTGGCAACCCCCACTTCCATAAACGAATTCTGCGCACACCGATGGCACGGTCGCCAAGTGATCGATAAAAATGTATCGTCCGATTACCCAAAATCCGTAATAATTAAGGATCCGGATTTGTAGGTTAAAATGTTATAGACAATGTATATATACGAGTATAATAGTATATATACAATTAAAAAATATGTGAAAACAATTCTTTATCACGAGCGAAAAATAGAAAATAACTTAATAATAATTATAAAGCGTGTGATGTAAAAAAAAATCTAACGTAGCATTAATTTTTGGACAAGCACCGTTAAGAAATTACAAAATGTGATTTTAGGATGTCAAATTGGAAACTTCTGTGATTGTCATAATATGCCATACTATATAGGATCTGAACTCGGGAAAACTTATTCGGAAACAACTTATTCCGTGAATCGGAACAAAAAACAAAAGTAAAAAGCGATTTATTATTTAGAAAAATGTAACTTTTATGCAATCATATAGAAATATGCAATTTATAGTCATTTTTACGAAAATATTCAAAAATATGCAAAAAAAAATTAACTATAATAAGAATGTATATATTACGAAACGACGACATTTGCATTCAAAATTATTCTAGGTGAACTGTAGAAAATAATATTATAATGCATTTGCATAGAAATCCGGGCCTTAGACCTTTATATATACTATATATTTACCAATGTATAGCAACACGCCTGTACATTATTTATATTTTTTATTATTTCGATTGTTATTATAATATAAATAGATGATTTCCGATCAGAATAATGATGGTCAATACCTTACACTCGACGACTTTTATCGGAGAGAAAAAAAGTACTCACCTTGTCCACGCTCGTTGACGACGTCTGAGACGTGTGCGCAAGCCTCGCCTCTAAACTACCACCCAAGACGGCGTACCAACTGGATCCGATCTCTCCTTGTCTGTACACTGAAACGGGAAAACAAAATTAAAATTAAATTGAGTTAATTGGTACACGTACACTATGTACATACACGATCAAATCTAAGCGGTGTGTTCGACAATATATACGGGGAATAAATAAAATGTAATCTTAACAATTAATTGCGCCTTGTATGTCACATCATCACTTGATCGATTTTTTTTTGCCGAGATCGTAATTGTCAGTAAAAGGTTTGTTATGCGTGTAAGATTTTGGAAAATCCACGGAGACGGGCAATTACAAGCGTTCATAAATAAGGAATAAAAATGTGTCTGTTGATTCGTAGCTTACCTTGGTAACACGGATAAAAAAAAATTGCCCCAAGCCTAAATGACAATGCAATGATCCCTAAAGCAACCAATACCCGTAACATAATAGTATATTTGAATATTTTAACCTAACTTAAATTATTGAAGTTGTTGGTAAGCGGAGTTTAGTACGGTTTTCATAAACTGATTGGTAGAGGAAGGATTTAAAGTATTATAGAAATGTAATAAAGGATCGCGGAGAAAATTATTATGATTATTAATATTAATATTAATATTAGTGTTATTAATGTTAATCGCCAAAACAAAATCCTACTCAATCAATAGATTTCACGCTTCACTCAGAATCTAAAAAAGGAACATTTTTAGTATATTTCCGTTTAAAACTAAGGCACAGACAAAGGCGTGCGGGACAACTTGAAATTTGAAATAGTAGTTCCTTTAAAGTACTCTTGAGTCCTTAGATGTGCAATGAGAAGGGATTTTATTAATTGTTGGTCACGGCCAAGACCGTTCCGTGGGAAGCCACCAGTAATTCAGACATGTATACATACGAGTATATGTATATAAATATATTCATATATACGTTTATTAACCTTTAGCCATGAAAATATTAGAAATATACCGAGCACGTACGAAGGAATAGTATTGTTTTTTTGACGCGGAAAAATTTCGAAAACGTTATGGAAGTAATGGAAAAATTCTCAATCGATCGTGACGCGCTCCATGAAATATTTGGACGACATTCGCTATACGACACAGTTACTTCGAAACGCGTATAATCGAAGGAAGGAGAAAAAACCAAGTCAGAAAACTCATATATTACATTACGTTCGATTTCGCTTCTATCATAGCTATGTTCGTGCAGCACGTCCAAGAGAAACCAATCGCGTTTTTTCGTCGATAGTCTCATATGAGCCACGTCCAGACGAAGAAAAATTTTTTCGGTGACAAAAATATGATTTCAAACGGTCGCCGACAAAAAATTAGCAAAGCATGCGCGTTTTAATAAAAATTAAAATTTTTTTTTGCACTCGCGATAAAATTGTCTGATTAAACTATTTTCCATTTTTGGTTCGACTTCTTTTGTTAATGCTAACAATTGTTTCCCACCATAACTTTTCTGTATTTTTGCATTAATTTGTATGCTCTGGTCGAGTTTGTTATAAATCAATAAATTGAAAAACTCTTCCCTTAGAGCCTCCAAGGTTTAGACCACTCCGTGTTTCGATAAAAAAACTTCAACCTTTTCACTAAATACTCATGTTCTGGGAACCAGGTGGTCACATTTAAACTGAACGAGTAGCCTGTAAAATTTTTTTAAATGCTTATCACAAAAATTTTACCGGACCTACTGATATTTATATATAAAATGTATTTTTTTTTTTTTTTGGAAAAATTAAACGAAATTCAAGTAAATAAAACCAAAGCCTACACATAAGTTAATTTTATAACATTATACCTTTTATGTTTCTTTGAGATTATTTAATTCCATTTAATTTTTATACAAAATATTTTGTCATATACCATCTTTAGCCATATTTCAAACTCAATGAGGCACCAGAAGGGGTTGAGTAAAACAAGATCTTCGAATTTCACCAAAATTATTAACTTATATGACTTAACAAATTGTGGGGGGGGTACTGTATTAAAGAAATTAAATTTAAAAAATAAGGACCACCCTAATCTACATAACATACTGGTTTATCGAAATAAATTATTTACCATACGTTAGATTAAACACACAATCGATGATCCTTTGCTGTAGTTTTCATCGACACACATATTATGTCTCATGTGTTTGGGAAACAACACCGCACAATATTGTCGTCCTTTGGAATGGAAATTACCGGTTACGCAATACACATAGGGAACTGTTTAATGTCCGTTTGATGACTATTGTATACGATTTCCGTATAGTGTATTATTATACACCACTCGAGTCTACCGTGTAACGTTATACAACACTTGGTGCGATACAATTACGTATATTATATTATGAACTCCGTTCAAGGGTCGTGAAGCTTTCGAATGATGACGGTAATAATAATAATAATAATAATAATAATAATAATAAATCGGTACAACACCATGTACAAATATAAATATTACGGCACCAATCGTAATAATAATAACATTATTTACCCGGAATGTAACGGGTGACTTATTCGTGCGGCGCTGCGTTGATGGGATTTCAAATTGTTATTTAACGTAGAGGTTCGACAATGCGGTTATTGTTATAACGCGAATTCCGATTTTTAAAAACTGCATTATTTAATAATCGAACGCGCGCGTGTCACCACTCATCCACTGCAATCGCTAATGGATCGAGTCCGATGTTGTGAATTTCCTCCGGAATTTAAAAACGCATCCGTACAACATTATCGTTGTTGTTGTTCGGTCGATTTTTCGAAACGGAACGTTACGCATGGTGAATACCGTCGGAAGAGTAAACAGCGCTCTGCGTGCAACTCGTTTGAAATTATGTTACGCGTGATTCCGCGTATTTTTTGACTGAAGTTTTAATAGTAATTAGATCCCTGAAAGGGAGAATACTAATAAAGTCAACTGGGTGATAACAAATGATAAAGTCGCCAAAGTAAATAAATAAATAAAACACATCTCTAACAACTGCGCAAATAATAAAAAAGTCATCATACGGATTTTAAATATGAAAAACTAAACTTTCTCTATTAAAACTTCTATTTGAAAACAGGTAGACGGTCGTTCCCCCCCCCCCCATAACTCCCCCCGAAGAGCCATGATGAGTTGGACTTTGCCAATTGGCTTATTTTATCGCAGATAATAATCCACGAATGACGCCAATGCGAATGTTTCCGACCCTAGACTCGAAACAAATCGTCACAAAGAACGCACTCGGTATGACGGTATAGTGTTATACGACCGGCAATCGCGAAATAGACTAATAACTTATAAAGATACGGCAATTAAAACTACTACTCAAACCGGAGTGAAACTATATTATAATTTACGTACAAAATGTCAAATTTAACCAAAACCTGATACCACGAGGATTATTTTACGGAATATAAACGCCATAAAAAAAATAAAGACACATTAATATTGGTCATGATTTACAATGCCGTATATTATACAGTGATCGCCGCTTATAATGATCACATCCGTCCGAGTGTATTTTGATATGATCACTATAACCGGAAACCACTATAAGCGGCGACAAAAAATATCGAAAAAATAACGACATTTTTTTTAAATACATATTTTATTTTGTACAAAACATTAAAAAGACTGTGCAAAATATCGAAATAAAGTAGTATTAATTAAATTTAAATTTAAATTTAAAAATTAAAAAGTAAAATATTATTTTTTATATATATTATTATATATATATCGATACGCACGAGTATACTGTCATCCGTGAACATATCGGTATTTACGGGAACACGATATTACGATATGAAGTACACTCATTACGTGGTCACATTAGATAAGATTAGGACGGTCGTTCGTAATCGTTTTTCCTCCTTTGTGTACATAAAAATAGGTAATTTTACTATAAATTTTATTTTTGACATGATTATTTCTGATCACTATAACCGAAAACAAGATCACAGTAGGCGGAGAAAATGCACTGAAGTTAGCACGGCTGTTTGTTCCGTTCCTGACATTTTTGATCACTAAAAGCGGCTGATTCTTATGACCAGTGAACACTATAAGCGGCGACCACTGTCCTTCCTATCTGAATATAACCCGGTATCGCCCGGCACATATTTTACTTTTATTTATATTAGAGCAGTCATTCCTATACTGTTTCGATGTAAAAAAAAATTGTAACAGTTGAAATATTCTAAAGATTTTTATTTATTTATGCTACATTAACCGGATAAAACGATCAAATTTAAACAAAATAAAAAATTATTTCCTAGGTAAGCCAAATGTGAAAAAAAACCATATACATTCGAACCCCGGAGTCCAAAACGGTTTCAACCCTTTAAATTGCGATTTTTTTAAAACTTTTCTTAGTGCACTAATATTCGTAGTAAAGAAGTTCAGTCCATCAACATTTCAAATGTAAGATAATTTTGGCTGTACGCTGATCAATCAGTTGATGAATGGTTAATTTGAATATTATATTTACGTGTATAGAATACTGTTGTTATAAAAGGCTGTCGAATACATAATGGTCTATAGGAATCGGGTATGGGGCTACCCAAGTTCAAAGAACATAAATCTGGCGCTTGTATGAATAATTATTATGATGAATGACTTTGAATTCGAATATTTAATCATCACCCATGTTGCGTTTTAAAATCGATAATGATTACAATCCTTATTATTATAGTTATATATATATATATACCATAAATCATGATATAGGTATATCATGTTATTGCATCCTCTTAGCGTTTGAAAGAGTAATATGTACGTTTACTTAACAAGACGAATGAGGTAGATTTAGAACGAGATTGATATAATCTATTTTGATTTGGAGGAAGGCGAGCAATATATTTTTAAATTTTAAATGTTACAACAAATTCACTTTAGCTTTTAAAGTTTTGATCAAAATAAATAATCATAAAAAAAAAATCAGCAAGGTTTAAATGTTGAAGTACGGCTTAACCAATAGCGTGCACGAAGATTAACGATTATTCTTTTTTAATCCTTTAAGTGTGTTTTTTGTGAATGAAAAAAAAATGTGATAAATATTAATATATACGTCGACCACGATTATTTATTAAACCCAAGTAGGACTCCGGGCATTTATGTTTTTCATAATGTTTTAAATTATTTATGTTCAAGAATTACATTTTATCGCCTCAATAAAAAGTTTTTCTGCCAAAGCTATGACAAGGAAAGAAAGGAAGCCAACCTGCCCGACCAGCTCTACGAGTCACTGAACCCGTACAATTTTATAAGTATAATAGAATTTATTAACAACACAAAATTAACTAACAACATTTAAAAATTGTAAAATTGTATAGTGTAATTATGTAAATATGTAATCTATATGAGTCCAATGGCCATAGCTGCCGCAGACTTAAATTTAATAAAAAAAAAAAAATTTATTCAAAAAATAAAACGAAACATTTAAAATAGTTGTGAGCAATATATTATAAAACCAATTTGAATGAGCATGAGATTTAGATTTAAAACTAGATTCATGGTTTATTTTATATATTTATTTTGGTGGTTATTAACTGCCGTTAGTCATTTGACATTTCAATCATTTGTTTTGACGATTTGGCCATCTAAACTTATAGAAACAATATAACAACAAAGCGCAGGTATATGTCAATTAAATAATATTATTTTTTCACCAAATATTAAAATAAATGTTCACAATTCATTGTTATACTTTACATTTATTTATTAAATTAACTATAAATCTTACTTTTAAATTTTTAATTTCTGTAAAATATAATTTAAAATTGTAATATCATATAGTGTAATTATATAAATATGTAACTATACCAGTCCAATGGCCATAACTGCCGCGGTCTTGAATTTAATAAAAAAAAAAAGTTTTTCGAGATAATATGTGATTTCTCATAGAAAAAGGTACTTTGTCGGTACATGATAATCTATAAAGTCAACAACTAATTTAAAACCAAGATAACAGCGTTGACTTAATAACATACGAAGAATATAAGCCGTTTTATTGTTAAGATGGATAGCGCCAACGTGGACGCGACCTCTAGACAATGTTTGAATCGAAATCGATAGCAACAAGACGTATTGAACAGTAGAAATCCATCTATTAGTGGTCATCTTTTAATTAGTTATTATTTATTAGTTTTTATCAAGTAGAATACAAACGGTAACAGCGATGTCTAGTGGCTGCGTGCACGTAGGCCCTTCCACTTTAAACGATAAAACTGTTCGTTCTAAAATCAACGGAACTATATACTCTATGGTCGGGATTGCGCGTTAGTACTCCAATGAAAAATATATAAATAACAAAACGGTCCATACGTCGTCAGATCCATTGTTGCCGCGGATGTACCTGAATTGCCTATACGAAGCGCCGTCCGATCATTCTTGGAGCGTCAAGCACAGGGCACGCAGTGATTTCGTGGTCTTGTTATTGCACAGCGATAGGACGCAGAAGGTGGTATTTGATATTCGCGAACGCATTCCCATCACTAAGACGACAATGTGCTTAACGTGTTGGCCGTGTGATGACCAATAAGGTAATTATAGTTCTGGTCCGAAATGTTGTCGACGTCGCAAGCGAACGGTTGAATTGTTCCATTTTCGAATTGAAATCAAAGCGCATTTATAGGTGGTGAACCGAACGGATGCGAAGTATAAGCGCGCGGCATTGGAGTGCGATGAATAAAAAATAGAAATAAAAAAATACGAACATAAAATTTCCTCTCGGAAAACCGTCGTAAAGCCCTGCCACCTGTATACAGGTGGTTAAATAAACGCGAACGACGACGTCTATAATATATCACGCAGAGACGATTGCGCCCGTGACGATTGATCGTTTTTTAACGAACGCGTCTTCGTCCGTTCGCGATCATTTCACATGAACCCGCATTTAAGGGGCGCGATAAGAGTGATGCATCATCACGGTCCAACATTTTATTATTCTACAGATATAATAATGTTACGATCGTAGTCTGTTAACTCGGCGAAAAAAGAAATCGAAGAATAAATGGGAACTCAGCAGCATAAAGTTTTATAACACTAGGTTTCGAAAAGTTGCCGAACGACGACACACCACCTACCGGGTAGGAAATCTTAAGCACTGATGTGTTCTTATATCTCCTCGGAGTCGACAGGTGAGCCGCGTTACCCGCACATGTATACATATACCTACACCAGTTCGTGCCATCGTTAGTAATTGTATATTGTAATAGTACAACTGCTCGAGGAGGAATAACGTTAAGACCCTACAGTTCGTGTAAATAAATATTCAAATAATTAGGTGAAAATTCATCACGAAAAACTACACGGATCAAAGAAAAAAAAAATGTGGTCTGTTGACGAACATACGAACATCTTTGGTACTTAATCTTGGAAAACGTTCAATTGATGCTACGTTGAAACTATTGCTAGGTATACTACTTTAATCACCTCGAAACGTTTTGATATAGATAAAAATAAAAATAATCCTACGTAGAACCAATAACAAAGTTAATAAATAATAATGTTATTCGATAACACTGGATATTAGACGAGACTTATTATATTAAATCTCGATAGATTTAACTCCGATAAATATGGGCACGACCCGGATGATAAGTTTCCGACAGGTATTGAGACGGATGAATGGCCAGCCATTATATACTCTGAACTCTATATGATTATCTTCGAGTAGTGATTGTGTCGTAACTACGTAGTTATTCATCTACTTGCGTTCAAATATTATAACGCGTTTGAGACGTCCGGAATCGGATCGTTAAAAACGTCCATCGTCTTACGAAAAAAAATAAGATAAATAAAAGTCTAGCAGAGTTATAGCGCGTGCGCAACCATGCGTACACATTATACGTACGCAAATCGAATGACAGTAAAACCGACGTGAACAACGCATCATACACGCACAGCTCTGCCGAACGTTTTGTACGATATACGAGTACATGCGTGCGCGCGCGCCTACACATTTTTGTTTACGCTCGTTCACCGAGAGAGTGGTTTTTTATACGTTCGAAACAAAAATAGCAACATTCCCGCGTCTATTACCTATACACATATTATATTATATATTTTATAGAAATTCGCCTCAGAATGTTTATGCGCTTCGACACTTTTACGCTCACGTATTACCATATACATACTCGTAAACACACACGCATACACGTGCATTGGTCCCGATCGATCGGAAACGTCGAAGGGTCGGAGGGGGGGGGGCAAAAAGTGTAACGAAATAACACTCGAGATGAGCCACCGTGCCCGATACACCCCTTCGCCGTCCCACAGGGACTTCTGTTGTTGACCTAACCTCGTTTTTACCGCCACGGCCCTCGTACGTGCGCGGCCTACTACCGTTTATTGCGGTGCGTGCGTGTTCCACGCCGGATTCGCGCGATCACGCCGGACTTCCACGCGTGACGACGTCACCGCAGGCTTCACCGGGCTCGGCAGACGAGTGGCGCTAACACATCCCAAGTCCACATAAAACGAAAACAGGGACATAAAGCCCCGCACGACGCACAAAGCCCACCCCGCGGACCATTGTCCCCGAGGACATATCTCGAGCAGTTGGTCTCGACGCCACTCGGTATAGATGCTTCTTCAAAATGGTCCTCTAAAACGCCCCACAGAGCGTCCACGCTCAACGCCAACGAATTAGATTCGAACGTTTTTCCTCGGCCGCAGTCATGGTAAACGTGTAAAAGAAAGACTATCACGCGCTTGGTGTGGTGTGTCCGTCGTACATATAATTTTGATAAACTCATATTTATAAAATATTTTTATAATACCATCGCGATGAATTTAAGTGAAAAAAAAAATGTACTAAGCAAAAGTTCTACACCGAAATTCTTATTGTACAAAAATTATACAAGAATTAATATAGATCACGAGCTGAAGCGTCTGTTTGTACACTCTCGATTGCGAACAGGCTTGCTTCATTGTTTCGAGCAGGCGCCTGAACCGAACCGAAAAGGACCGGTTCTGGAACAGGAATCTTTTAAGTTGTAAAACCCTTATATTTTTAAGCTGAAACATTTTAATTGAGTGATTCATTTAATTTCTCATTATTAACATGGCATACTCATAGACTTGTCAAATTTTATTTTTTAACCTTAGTCACAATCGCTTTGCTCGCACACAGCCATCGGCTTACGAGGAAATCCCTTATATAGAAAAATGTATCGTCAAATATTGAATTTCAATTATAACCTTATGGAAGTAATTATGATATTTTCATTTTCATAATATTAGAATGTTATGAAAATATAGCCTACATCATTACATATTGGGTTATCGTGGTTTTAACTTTAATTATGACCATATATTTATATATTTTTTTGAATGATAAAAATAACTCGTTTTATATAGCGAATATTCGTACTTATATGTCCCACTGAAAATTATATTTATACTAACAGCTTAATAATAACAAAAAAACGCTTACCAAAATCGTTCTATTCATGTGAAATCACTTGAAATTATCAGGCAGTACGTATATAAAAATATTTAATAATATTCAGCGAATCGACTCACGGCACATGTGGATCCTTAATCAAGATCAGTTTTGATATTTATTGGTTCAATTAACTAATTTAAAGTTCGTAGTTCAAAAATTGTACGGATATTTTGGAGGAACTTATAAATTAAATGTACAAACATAATATCCAATATTCATTCATGTGAAGGTACTCGGAGCGTTTGACTCACTAAATTTTCATTGACCTACATTATTTTGGCACTCGAAAATACAGCTAAAAGCAAAAGTTTAAATCATATATATATATATGTACATTATATCACTTAATTAAGAGAAAACTTATATCTCGTTATAACAAAGCGCGCGTGAGTTTGCGGAAAACGTATACAGTACGTCATATACTAAAGGTTTTCAACATTATTGTTGTCGGTCGCGGCGCTGTGATAAGTACCGCGGGACCGTGACAGCAACACGGCACAACGAGAAGAGGGAATTACAAAAAAAAAAATTAAATAAAAAAACCACAACCCGTGGAAACAAAACAAAACCAGCAACTATTACGTGTGTATACGGTTTTATCTTGCGGGAGGGAATGCGCATATTATTATTCGTATGCAACAGCATAATGTAGCGCAAATTTTTCAGGAGTTTCTCCGCATCAAAACTCCGAGTGCGGCGTGACCGAGTAGATTTCCACATATTGTCCTGCGCGTGCAAGTGCTCCGAGACGTTTACCGCGAAGAAAAACGAAAAAAAGTCAGCCGTCTCCGTAGCGCACATAATGTTCACGCGCATGGCGTGACGCGTTATTCGCGCGGTTTACACGAACTCTTAAGTAAGGTCAGGCACAGCAGTATATTATGCCGTTTATTATAGATTGCCGTCGGACATAACAACGGATAGTAATTACTAATTAATTATCTATAACGATGCGGCGGCGACCACAATAAACCACTATTGTTTCATGGAAATATATTTGAAATTGAAAAATAAAATATTGGTTCAAAGGTTAATATAGGTACTCTTGGAATTATTGTTGACTGTATAAATAATTTATTAAAATCAACCAAATTGTAGAATCAAAGTAAAAATATTTTATTTCTTACTTTTAATGTTGAGAATTTGATTTCAATAAATTGTTTGCACGTTAAATAATAATTTGTTATTATATATTAATTAGAAAACGTTCATCTCAACGTATCTCCACCGCCCCATACTTTTTTTCACCCATTCGCATTATTACAACTTTGCTGATAATTCACTTTTTCTAGAGCAATGTCATTACGTGCAGCAAATTCTCTACCTTTGATTTCTTTCTTGACCCTACATCTAAAATACTTAAATCTTACGTTAAGTATAAAAGTTGCTTACTATTACATCGAATATCGTTAACACGTTGTTTAAAATTGTACACTACATAATTAAATATCGCATATTATTACATATTGTTGTATTGTAATGTGTACTCGCACTGTTCAATTGGCCGTTTTATTCCAACGAGGATAAATAACTATAATTATTGTATAATACGATTTTAATTTTAACGTTTGTTCACAATAGTATATACTCGTAATAGGAGTAAACGATTCCCTGCGTTACATCAGTTCGCTGCGTATCGTCGTTTAACGTCGTTATCGTGGCATCGGCGGCGGCGGCGCTATACAACAATACTTAGAGTATATCTGCAGAAGGAGGCGTGTGTTTCACTAATATTTCATGACGAATACTTTCAACGTCTGAACGGCATGCTTCTGAATTCCGAAAAAGACGGCGGAATATAATATATAAATTATGATCGTCGCGGTAGGTACGGTGAACGATATTATTATCATAAAATATATTATATTAATATATATTCAAACGGATCAGGAGCGGGCAAAAAATTCAAAAAAATTTTATCGGCAGTCGACGGAGTGGAATACAAATAAGTGGATGACTGTATTATAATATTATATTATATCGTGCCGTGACGTGGGAAGACGAATAGCGATGCACATCGGAGCATTCGGAATATCATCGAATACTATAATAGTATATAAATATTTAAGTCCAGAGTCGCATTGATATCATATATTATATGATTATTATCATATTATTATCCCACCGTTGAGATATTTAATTTAAAGCGTCATTTGCCGAGTATAATATACACGGTACATGCGGTGTGTTTTATTTCCTTCTAGTAGATGTTAATAGGTTTTTTTTTTTTTGTGTGAAAAAAAGTGATCACAATATTTACAAGAAGTAATGTGTTTAATATTGTAATACAATAAAAGTGAATACAGGACGTGAATACAAATGAATACAGTGAAATCAGGGCTTGAATTCTATAAAAGGTTCAAATTATATTATTGAATATCGACAAAAGGTCTGTATATTTTTTTTTGTGTAACAAAGATTTGAAATATATTATACTATTTTTGCAAATTTTTTTTAACTCAACGGTCAATTTCCCAACCTTTCAAACTGTACCAAACGATTGGCAGATTTGAATTAACATCGAAAAATCGGTACACGTAAATTACACATTGCGGAAGACCATCCATGATAAACGTGTCTATGATTAAAATATCTAGTAGCAAAACAGTTTATCGTTCCTCCCTAATAGTAAGGAAAAAGTGTGTGTTTCTCGGTCTAAATGTCCGTGGTAAAAAATAATATTGTATTATTTTAGTATATTTTCATTATTACTTTGACAACCTTACATAATGGCGTGATATAGATAAGCGGCTCTCAACCTTTTTCGAATCGTGATCCACAATTTTTTATTTTCTTTTAATGAAATCGCCTCGTAGAATTACTAATAGAATATAAAATGAATAATTCGAATGCCATGCAAATAATTCGATTTATTTTAAAAATAATATACTTTGATATGAAAAACCATAACTTGTTCATTATGTTTGCCGTCTACCCAGTTGAAAAATACTGATGTAGATGATGACATGTTCTTTCATTTTCAAGAGACAAACTGTTAATGCTTTGCAGGATAGAAATATTTTTTGATGACTTCGCGTAACAGTACGAAAATTTTCCGGGCTGATGTGCACGCGTAAAGGCCCCGTCTAATTATAGTATCTCTCAAAATTGAAAGCAAACGTTTAAAACTAAAAATGTCTACGAAAGAGTTATTTAATCTGCGAGAAAACATGATAACATTTTGTTTTTACAATAATTGTAGAAAAAAAAAATACTTTTAACTATAAATATTATTATAATTATTATTCTTGCAATAACCTTTCATCAAATCGAAAAGGTGTATGGGAAATGTCACGTGTGCTGATAGATCCCACGAAAAAATGATACGTCACCGATTCGCAATAGGTTTATAAGGTGAATTTTTAGACGTGTTCGCCCTCTTTTTTGGCCATAAAAATGTTTTAATTAATTTTAATTGGTTTTGAATGTTCAAGTAACCACAAATATATTGTTTTTCAATTTTTTTTTTCATGCCCTCTCAAGTGTGTCTTTTGGCGATACCACATTTTTTATTTCAAATGGGAACACCATATAGTTGACGCAAACTATTATCTTATGAAGTTTCTTGCATTTTTTATATTTTTATATTTTAAAATCCGGACCAATATTTTCGGTGTTGTTCAAATTTATAATTGCGTATAAAAAGTGTGGAATTCACGTTGTACCAAATTAGTAGCGATTAGTAATAAAACGTGAATACAAAATATACCATAATATAAGGAATTCAAATGGTATTTTCCCTAATACTTAAATTCAAATAATGCAAAAACTACTAGTTTGAAGTTTGATTTCGGTGCATCAAAGTTTACAGAAAAATGACCTCCATGAAATATTGGAATGAAAATGGGATATTTCTATTTGAAAAACAAAATGTTATATCGCCACAGATATACTTAAGGAGGCATGAAAAAAAAACATGTGAGAAACTTAGTTTTTTATAACTTGATCGTTGAAAAACACATTTCAAATAATGAAATTTTAATACCAAAAAAGCGACTGAACACAACTGAAAACTCACCGTATATGAATATAACTCAGTATACCTTACTAATTTTTGTTCAAGCCATAAAGAGATTTTAGACGGCTGTTTTTGCCGTTTGCGGTACCTATTGAACGACGTACAGTCAAAAGAGTTGATTTGGTACAACATATATATAGATCTACTGCACATTATGGTTGATGGAAAGTTTTGCTCGGCGACGTGTTCCGTTAACACGAGAACTTTCAATTTATTACGTGCTTTTGGATTGATATAAGTAATTACACGATCTTGACGATCATTTTTCTCGAATTTTACGACCGTCGCAATCGCGTGTTATTTTAGTCGATCCAAATAATAAATATTAAACGGCTCGCCGTCCCAGCGAGACGATAACATATATATTTTGACAGTCAGCCCGACGACAATCCACTCACTTTCAATTTTTAATTTATGTACAATGTACAACTTCGATAAATCAAATCTGACAAGTAATAAAACAAAAAAAAAAATATGACAAGTTGTCAAACTTTCAAATTATCGAGAATTAAAAATAAAAAAAAAAACCGATGTATTTCATTAATTAAAATGTATCGCGTGTAATTATGGAAATACACAAAGACTATTTACGTTCTATCATCGTAATCGGTGTTATATTGACGTATTGCTACACTTACACGAGTGTTAAAATACCATAGTGTAAGTTTGGAAATGAAATATAAAAACCAATTTTAATCAATATGCAATGTGTTATTTCAAAAATAACAATTTCTGTACAATATTTTCGACACATGTTATGTTTAATTCTCTGACTAATAACATTAAGTTTTATCCTCTTTTTATTCTGAATATTATTAAGTTTATTATATCTTATATAATTGCTTGGTAGTTACCTGAATATGTGATGTGCCGCTGTACAAGATTGATTTTTTATTTCCTCTCACTGTAAATTTATCGAGATTATATACACTTCCCAAACAACCTATTTGTTTCTCTTATATTTATATTAGTTCTAGTTTTTATTCAATTTACCGACAAGAGGTAATATGAAGTATACCAATTTGTCTTGCCCGTTTTTATTTTTTTTTTCGCTTAAATTTGTGTGTATATGTGTACCTAATATTATATGAAAAACAAATCAGAAACCTGAAATACCTACTATCGAATTTAAAATAAAACTGTATTTGTAAAAATATATCACTATGACGTAACTACATTAATTATTCGGGCACAACTGCACAAAAATCAATTTTTCAGATATAACTGATGATCTTGGCAGTGTGCATTATTTACTTTTTTTTTAACGGTATAACAACATAGTGGCAACATAATTTTTGTTCTAACGAGAAAGAAACTCGTGTAGCTGCAGACCTGTGTCCAAGTGAAATTCGGCTTAGCGTAAAATTTGTACCAGCTTAGCGCATATAGTTTTTAAAATTGCACGTTATTTATGTTTAGATGAACTTTTTGTAAGTAATTCGATCGTGTTTCGAAACGAATCTATTTTACACAAAAAAAAAAAAACTCATCGTAATAAAATGACGTAGTAAAATGATACTATTTTTATTCGAAAATTAAATTAACTATCGCGCACACAAGTGTTTCGGTACAATGTTTTTTTCTAGTCCGGAAAAAAATACCGCTCGACAACAACGCATCATAACGTTATACATTCGTATGGCTAATGCCTTTGTGAAAAAAAAAAATAAAATGTTAATACAAAACTGTCACAAATAAAAATCGTTGAATATATCTATTTTCAAAAAAAAAGTTTTGTTTTTACGAAAATAAAAAATAAAAAAATAGTTCCGCAAATGCGCATGTTGTGTACGGCATGGATTTCGAACGATCCGTGTTTTCCGAATTTCGACTCGTAGCCGCGACACGTATGCAAATATGAAGCGTACGCGGCACCCGCTCTGATCGATTTGATTTCTGACGAATGGGTTTTTCCCAACGCGCGGGTTTCGTACGCACGCACGGAGCCGGAGATCTCTCGAGCCCCGGCGTGCTTCGGAGAAACGTACGACCGCACGAGCGTTTCGCATTAACGTGCAGCAGGGCCCGGGGGTGCGAGGTTTTTTTATTTTTTTTTTTATTTTCAATACACGTCCACGTGTCAGTGCGCGCGAGAAATGGGTGGGTTCGTTCGTCGTTCGGCGACACGGAAAACAATATTATACGCGGTTTCCACGCGCGGTCTCGGATCCGTCGAGTTGTTCGGTCTCCCGACGATGGCGGAGAACTGTGGAACATCACGGAAGTTACGGAGAGCTACGGATATTTGGACGGAGGGTTTTACATTTTTAACATGTATCCTCACGGCGAGTGCTGGCGTGTTAGCGAGACGTTCACGATTCAACCCAATTCGTCGGTTGCCTCAACTCGATGGCCGAATTTTCCCGGTCGGCCGGAGCCCGGTCATGATGCAATATGACCGGCTCTATAATCGTGAAAATGATTTTATAGTTTATTTGACGCTTAAAATTGTTATTTTTAATTGACAAAGACGTCTTAGATAATGGGGAGGGAGACGATCACGGTTAAGGGTAATTTATGGTTGACAGACGAAATAAGTAGAGTTGGTTAAATGTGTCGTGTCTACAGATGTGTAGAACATATATTTAGTTTATACATCTGCGATCGTGTCGTGAGACATGTGTAGTGGTCGAATAAAGACATATAAATGTCTGACAGGGATATGAGTAAATACAGCTCTGTTGTTAATTGGATGGTACCGAAACACAAAAGGCTGATCAACATTTCGGTATCAAGCATTTTGGACTACCTTTTTTACCTCATAACGTTTTGTAATTTGTTTAATGTACTGCCCCTGTCTATCATAAAATGTTCATATCATGACGTATGTCGAATAGCATTCATGAATATAACATAATTTTTCGATATTCATTATATATAATATATATGAATGATACTCGTATGGTTTATGTATCTAATACATTTGGAATATTAAATCATATATTTTAACCGAACTTAGATTATTATTATGTTTTAATTTCACTACACAAATTATTTGCATTTATGGAATTTTGGGCCGCTGAAACGAAATCCTCCCGCGCCTGTTAAAACCCAAAATCCACCGCCGTGTCTCGTCTCTTGTTAACGTATAATTAGTTGTCATCATAGGCGCAATTTCAATAAAAAAACTGAGGGTGCTTAAGCTCTGTATTTACTGGGTATATAATTTATATTAAAACTATAAGGATTTAATAGCTTTAATTAGCAAAAATTTGAATAAAAATGAATACAATCAGTATTAAAATATACAAGTACAAAAGTTCAAGTTTATATAAGATTTATTCGCCTATCTTTTTCTGCAAATGAATCTATAACTTTATTAACATTTATTAATTTTGTCAAATTTTTTTCTATATACAATATTGACAAATCTGTTAATCTGTCCTGCCCCATTGAAACTCTAAGCAGTCTAAGCCATGTCTTTATCTTACGTAAAGCAGAAAATGATCGTTCACATGTCGCAGAACTAATTGGTAGTGTAAGTGCCACCTGAAATTGATTTGGTCTTCATTACTATTTTATAATTAAAATTAGAAATATCAAATAAGGTAGGTAGCAAAAATGGGTTAATAAATTACTTGTAACAGTTTGTATATAATTGGATATACATTTTTTTCTATTATAGTTTTTAATAATTACATTAAATCAAAATCTTTGTTTATCTGTTTTAAACAATTTTTTGCTACCATCATTTCTGCCTTGAGTGGTGCAACTTCAATATTAAATAAACCCTAAAATTGTATACTATGTAATGTAATGCTATAAACATACAATATTGTTAGGTAGAAAGTTATTTTTACTTTAAAATGGTTAATAAACGGTTGACTTTCATCAAAGTCCATCAGGAAAAAGTTGTCAATAGCGGAAGCCAATAACAAACTTACATCAGAAAAACGTCTTTAAGTTGATTATTACAGTATCAAGTATGACAAAATATACTTTATTTTATCGAGTCGGTGCTGAACGTGATAATTATATAACTGTCCGCGATGACCGGGTTTAGTAGAAAATATATATAAATTGGGAAATTATAATTAATAGTGTTCTATAAATATATTTGAATTCGACAAAATGTGAATTGTCGTCCGTCGAGTAACATTATTTTCATTTATATTTCATTACAGTTTTTTACTCTGATAGTCAAATGTCTGATGACAAGAGATTTTTTTTTGTAAAACTAAGTTTTTGATACATAAATACGAACATTATTTGAGGGTGCTAATTGTAAAATTGGGGGTGCTAATACCCCCTAAGCCCCCCCCCCCCTATTTGCGCCTACGGTTGTCATTACTAAACCTAACCCAATGTTCGACCGAAAACCTATTGGTGACGTCGGCGACGACGTGTTAACGTGTTTCAATGTAGTAAAACAGTCAAGACTGTTAACTCGCACGTTTATTTATTTTGCTATCATTTTTATTATTATTTTTTTTTTTGTTCCATCAAGGAGTCTTGTAATTTATCATTATTTTAACACGGTTTATCGCGCGTGTACACCGCAGTTAATCTTATCGGGTGGCGTTAGTCCGTGGATAAAGTATATAATATAATCCTTTGAAATTTTAAAAAGCAATATTTCATGTGGAATTGCGTACGGAAATAAATAAAAATTAATAGAAAAAAAAATGCAGGTTTTTTACGATGAAACATTATAAGCTTAGCTCTCAGCGTATTATTAAAATTCATTTTATCACGGGAAACACAAACAAATGTTAATATCTGCATAATGTCATCATTTTCAAAGGTCTAATTAATTATGATTTTTCCACCTTTTTTTTTCATCCATTCGTCTACTCGAGATTCTTTGCACAACCCTAATTATTTAAGAGACACCACCAAAGAAATTTTTTGTGAATAAATACATTTTTAACGAGCATGCGTGTTCATATTAATCAAAAGTTAACATTCAAATGCGTGCAGGTATTGATAAGCTGTACGAGTTCCTACGCAATTTTATGATTTTTGGTCGACAAAAAAAAACAAGCATAGTATTCTTTAAATTTTCGACAAGCACAAAACATATTATATTTATTTCTTCTATGTTTTTAAACAGTTGGTGAGCGGTATGGTTATGACACGCGCACTGGATCTGTTATTCTCGTACACGACAGTATATATGTTATTTTAGATCCTGATTGAAGCGAGGAACGTTTTTCAATTTGAAACTATAGAGTTTGAAATGTGTTTTTTTTTTTCCGCGACGGAATTTATTTTTACATTTTTTTTATTTATTTATTTTTTCATCGCTGTACTGCTTTACACAGTAATTTTTTCAAAAGGTTATACATATATAAGCATATTTAAATAATGGTTCGTAGCTAATTTAAAAAGTTGATGTTGAATAAACAATATAATAATCAGGAAATGAAAACAAACGAAAAATCCGTATAGCCAAAACGAATAATTTAAGTATACACAAATATATAATGCTCGGCCGTAAGTATTAAAAAAGTTTTCGACGAACAATTTTAAGAACTCGAGAAAAATGCATAAACCGTATTCCGAGTATTTTTTCTCTCTACCTTTGATATACTCCACGTAGCGCAACAACGAAATTGTTTTAGTGTTTATTTTTTTGTTTCCCATCCGACGAAATAACCTGGTAAAACCGTTTTTGTTGCCCGTATCAAAAGTTGTAAGAACATCAGATTCATAGATTATTCTACGTCGGTTGGAACAATGTCCACGAGAAATACGAAGTGTCTCATTGTTTGGAGCTGGAAATAATTATATTCTTATGAAGCATTATATTCTGCGTCGGACACGATTGCATATTTATTTTAACATCACGCGACGAACGTAACCGAGCGAATTATATTAAATTATGGATTGTTGTATTATGAAACGATGTTAGCTGATCACCCAAACTCTATTATACGAGTGAAACAGCGCGCGTATTACTGTATTACAACGCGTTTCGTATTTCAAAAGCATCTTTGCGCGTTTTTAAATTAAAAATAATAAACGAGAGCGCGCGCCGTGGTCAATCGCATAGAACGGAATGTTGTCGATCGCCGATGCAGCGTTTCGAGTAAAACGTAAAAGCAAGGCGTTCGTCCGTTTTTTTCGTAAAAATCATCCTCGGCGCCAAGCTCCCCGCTATAGGTCAACAGCGTGTCGCGTACAATTTACTGCAGTGGATTTAATCAAAATCAAATTGATCGCGATCCCGGGGACCAGACTCTGGGGGTTGCAGTCGCGGCGACCGCGAAGGGACGAAACAAAGAGTTGACGCTCGTCTGCACGACAACAATAATGATAATGCGTACGGCACGGGGAATACACGCTCGGAGATCGATACACTTGCATTACGTAAATTGTTTTAAATCTATTTTTTTTCTCCTTTTCTTCGACTCGCGTTATGCACTTCGCGTGCGGCCCGACTAATTCCCGTTGCCATAGGGACGTGCGAGACCGGCATTACACTGCCGGGCCCGCGAGCGCGTACCTTCGTACTTAATATTGTAATATATGTATATTGAATATGGTACACTACATGTGTGTGTGCGTGTGTCTGCGGAGGTATCGAATCGCATTACGTCGCGGTCGTCGACGCCATCGTGGTTAACAAGTGTTACGCAAAACAGGTGAAAAAAAATAAATAAAATAAATAAAAGGAAAAGAAAAAAAGCGAACTTTTCCGAGTGCGTCAATCAATATGGCACACGCTCACGCACGCAAACACCTCCCTGTCGAGTACGCACACACCTGGGCGCGCGCATTTTTAAGGGTGGTAGAAAATATGTATTACACATCATTTTTTTTCAACCTTATTCGAAATTCTCCCGAGCATTTTAAAATACAAATAGATATGGCTTTACTGTTTTCTACGTCCATATTTTTATTCATCATTTATGCATTTTTGCACGAAAATAAATATATGTTATGGTATATTGTATAGTGTATATACATATAATTTGTTCGTCGGTACCGATACTGTTTTCAATGCGTAGCTGTAAATCGAAACCGTAATGTGCATAACCAAATAACACTCGGAAAGTATCGGTAGTAAAATCGACGAAATACGGTTCACGAAGGTGACTTAAAAAGCTATCGTGTGACAACCGCACTACAATAAACATACTTTGTACTGCAGCGGTTCTGATGTTAAAGATGCTAAACAACCAGTCTGTGTATCCCAAAAAAACCGGAAATGCAAATCTTAAGCCACAAATCGCAAAAAAATAATCCATCGACGATTCCCTGCTGTTTAATTTATTTATATATAGAGCAACATGACCTTATAATTTTTTCACTCATAATATTATCAATATAAAATAATACAAACACTAGGTTACTTTTAAACGGTACGGCGCGCGGTCCAAATAGTATTGAATACAGAATAATGTAGAATCTAAATAAATTATTTAAACGATTCAACTGATTCAATATATTTGAATTCGATTTAAATAAGATTACTCCCGTGGAGCCCTAGAGCTTCACGTAGCACGGTTTAAGGATCGACGCTTTATATATGCTCCTAGGGGAATTTATATAAATAGTGGCAGGTGCAGACTATTCTTAAGCTGTTTCGGTACTTTTTTAGCCACAGCACATGTAAACTAGAACTCTGGTTGTGCCCTTAGGCACACATGAATCATTTAGTGGCAAAAAAAGAAGCAGGTTTTTTTCAATTCAACATCAGACGATGTACACTAGTCTGAAGACTTTTGAAGCAGGTCGACGAAAGTCGATGCATAAGGCCAATTCATGATGGAATATGGGCGTCTATGGTGATGCTCGACAGTCCAATTTTGCCTGGAATCGACGCGGGTACAAACCGAGTAATTTCGAGGCGACGAATCGCTGCTGTGGGCCACCGGAAGTCGTGGATCAAGAAGGCTTAAAATGAAATGGACGACGGCTACTTAAAGATACACACCGAGGCGTTGGGGGGGGGGGGGTAAGGGCGACTACTGCAAAGTCCGGAAATTTACGAGACTACCCGTAAGCGCGGTGACATAAATCACTCGGTGACGACGGAGGGAGAGAGGTGGTGAAAAAATGCAAAGCTTCTCGATTCTTTAAGCCGAACGTAGAACAAATACCTGTCGGCAGCGGGGACGGTGAGCTTATATACATATATATATATATATATATCGGACACGGGAAAGGAGTCGTAAATTATCGCGTCCCTTCGCGAAGCGTGAGCCCGTTTCTGCAGCGGACGAGGTGAAGGGCGAATGCGCCATGGATGATAGGGGATCGACTCCACGGTAACCCATTTGGATCCTTTGCAACCCCCTACGTCCAGGCTCACGGGACACATATACCATCAGCCGCAGTGGTAAATTTCATCAGCGCGTTTAGTGTTCCTGCGGTGCATATTACGTAAATATATATATATTACACGTATATCCGTAAAACGTTGAAAATATTTCATCCCGCTGCTGTTCACTCGCCGGTATTTTGTGCTCATATTTTATTCCATACGCCATATAGGTCTAGGTTTTGGAAATGAAAAATGGAATATTTATAGAATAACGACCAAATAACTAATATCATCATACCTAATCCGTATTTGCGCTATTCACCCTTTATATTTTATTAGTCACGAGCACCCAACGGATCCAAAACGTTAGCCCACAACGGCAAAATAATTGTTACGAAAAGGAAAATATACTGCGAGACAAATCTACAGACGTTTAATCAATTAATTATAATGTACACAGCGGAATCCAAGTGCGTCTATAAAGGCTCTATTATGGTAAGGAATTTTTTTTTAAATCTGTATTGAATAAAATAAAATGTGGAAAAAAAACTTACGTAATTAATTTCAAACCAATATATAGGTATGTAGTATTTACTATATATAATATCTACATTTCATATTGATGAGTATGACCAACAAAACATATTTTAAGCTTTATGAAATGATAATTATAAAATACAAGTATGTAGCTGTATAACAGTACTCGTAATACTAACTTCTTTAAAAGTATACAGGTAGGTACTCAAAAGTCAAAACATAATATTATACTTGGAAAAATAAACAAAATTAAATTAAGTGATCCGTGGTGGGATATAAAGGGACCCGAAATCGACGGGAACATTTGTTTTGATAAATTCCATATATTTCGCATTCGTCGAAAAGAGAAAATTCTTTCGCGCGTCTTTCTACCTGCTGGATGGCTCAAAAGTTGAAGTTCAAACTTCGAAAATAGATAGTGTTCAGTCGAAACTTGTTCGCGTACTTCTGTTGAAACGAAACGAAACTGACCTGAATTTTAGGAAAACATACGCGCGTATCCATTAGCACTACAAACTTTATCCTTCTCGACCTGATGTTGCTTCGGAAATGTATACAAGTTTTGTAAAAAACGCAATCATTTTAATTTTCAATTATACATATACCGCTGCACCATTTGAAACCATACCTGCAAGGACATCGATCGCCCCATCGGTGTAGCCCTACTGATCTATTGCGTTTCCGGTACGCACTCCAATTTCGTCTACACATCGTATCCCGACGTCCAAACATCACGCCCTCGCATCATCAATACGTCATGCTTATCTTACGTCATCGAGTTTATCTCCGACCAAATTGTGCGTATTGTTCACAGAAACTCGGTCGAACAAAAAGATTCCACACAATACAATGTGTCGACTTTTCAGACCTATCAGACAGAACTCACGACGTTAATCGAACTCGTGATTGCTTGAAAATTATCCAATAAAATCCATCCGAACAAGACACGATGATGTTAACTATACGTGTTATACTCTATGGTATCCGTTATGATATGTTCTGTACATGGACATTCTATGCTATGGTTCTATATTGATGTGTTGAACTCTTCGTTTTGTTAGTCGTCATGAGCATAGAGTTTTATATTTATACGTATACGATATACGTATACACCTATATGATAACCCAACACATTACACCCAGGTACGGGAAATCTGGAAGGCCGTTATTCGATATCTAAGTGCATATTCTAATACATTATTTTAGTGGCCACCGGATTGCAATATTTAAAATTGGATAACTATTACCGTCGTATTCCTTGAGCACATGAGACTCGTGACAATAGTAATATGTTCTTCGGTCCAAGTGGAATACGTCGTAACGTGTAGGCACGTATGAAGTCTTCGAGGGGTTGAAATTATTCTAAGTTTGAAAAAAAAGTCCATTTACTGTACACAAGCCGCAGTGCCATTGTGATTTCATTTTTACGTCGATGGTATACGATATGATTGATATGATCTCGAGACGAGAAAAACGTTTCTATTCGCATTATTAATGAACAACAATAATCATAAAACGTCTTGATAATTGCCCGGAGTCGGTGAGTATATACTGTTACGCGTTCAATACGGACTGGAGTCCCGTACCGATGAAACAGTGTGCACGCTAACGTGTATCGTTCAGATGCGGTTTCACGGTGCTCAAAAGTTTAACGGAATCGAATTAAATAGATAAATAAATAAACAAAACTCGATCGTAAAACGGGTATAGGCCTACGTATACGTATGTGTCCAGTTAAAACCCAAGATGAGTACGTGCTGGCACGTTGCGAATAAACGAATGTGATAGTATACCTCGTGATGACTAAGTACGCCGAACGACGAACAAGCGTTGAGTATACGAAAGCGTTATACGATTACCGTGTAACGATTTTGTTTTTAGAACGTTAACTGTGTGTGCACAGCGCACGAGTGGGCTTCACGTATCGGGAGAGGAAAAAAAACAATCGCGCCAAAGCGGTACTGCGCACTAATGAATACGTCGCCGTGACTGCGGAAAATCGCAAACAGCCGAACGGTAATTGCAAAACTTTCCGCGCGAGATTCAACTTTGGCGGGGCCGTTTTAAAGACGCTGAAATACGTTTTAATCCCGACCTACTCGCCGCTAATACTCGAGTGAATCCAATTCGAAGTTCATTAAGTAATTTAAAATGCACGAGTCCCGACTTGATTAATTCACGCACGTGATAATACCGATTCGAAAAATGTACCCGAACAACCCCGTGACGCGCGTACTATAATAATTACGTTCACCCGATAACACACTGCCGTGTCGGCGCGGTAATGATCACCGTTGCAACCGCACGTCATTATAATATTACGTACCATTATATTATGCGACGGACATGCGTCGTTCTATCGTTGATATTTTTCCGTACGCCTGTACACGCGTGTCGCGTAAAGTCATAATTACGCGTCGACGCATCAGTGGTAGACCTAACTTGTGGGTTTTTCGTTTGTTCGTATCATGACGATGCGTACTTTTACGTTGTGACGTTCCAGAGTTAGGCCCGCATTCATCGGACAGGCAGCGTAGGTAGATTGCGTTACCGTTATAATTTATATGAACATACCGACCAAAGTTATCTTTCCTCAGTGCTCATATATAACGGGACTCGATACGCAACTCGTACATGAAGCTCTCGAGTATTTTTGCTTCGCCTTGCTTTTGACCACTGTCGAAGTACCATGGAAGAGTGGACACCACGATCGCCCCGATGCGTCCGATGACGCATCTACAGAGACATATTCTCCGGTTCCGGTGATAGCTCTTGTTAATGATATACAATGATTTCTGCTTGGCCGGTACGTACGCATGTTATTTTATAATTTTTATTGCAAATCGGTCACCGCGATGCACGAGCCTCCGCTACCTCCTCGGATGAGGTTACCGTATGAACTTTTTAAATATCGTGTCTCCTATATGCTTCCACCCTCGTCTTTATTTAAATATTATTGTTATTATACTTAGAAAGTAAAAAATACCTTAATTGTATTTATCGGCAATCATTTTTCGTTGTGTACTTGTTATCAGGGGAACAGCTATCTTCAATAATAACGGTACTATTTGTGTTTAATTATTCTCTGCTTTTAAATATGGTAATCATTCTTGCAAATGATAATACATATAAATCTCGGGTGCTCCGGCTGAGGTAAAAATATCAGACCATATAATATAATTTGCATTGGCGTTATTATAGTTTTTTATTCCTAGAATAGGTTGCCCGTTTACCCGCTTGCTTCTATTACTTTACGAATCAAAGTTAGTCTTACGTCAAACGTCATACGCTTGTGGGTCGTTTTTAAAATAAAGAATTTTTCCGATTAACAACATAACGTCAATGGCTTTAAAAGAGACATATTTAAATTTTGACGATGACACTCCACCCCCCCCCCCCATCAACCAAATAAATGCCACTGTGTATCATGATTACTCTAGAATCAACATGGAAGCTTCGTCTTATTAATCCGTCACTCACTTCATAAGATCCGTCGACACTAGCACTTATTATTCAAATACGTCACAGGTGAACGTTTAAAAAAAAATACCTTATTATAATAACTCTAAAACGGTAATTAGTATTGTTACGAAATCATTCTTCTCCGCCGAATCAATTACACCGAGCATGATTATTATACGGTTTGTATCGTTTACCATGACCAAACGATCGTCCGTTGACGATTTATATTAATAAGCTAGCTGTGCGAGTTTCAAAAATTATTACGTTTATTTAAAATCACTTACGTACATGGGTAGTTTTATCCACTGCGAATTTCAACTCGATGATAGACGAAACAAACAAATACGTGGTTGGCGATAAACTAACGTAACGTTTTTCGGCTATAAAACGGATCGATGTAAAGTGTTTACGTATAACTCGAAATGAATAACCCGTGAGTAATCCATATCAATGAACTGCGTGCGGTGTTTGGAACGCACACGTCCCACGGAATGAGTGCGAATTGTTTTTTTTTATCGATTCCCGAACACTTTCGTTTCGTCCGTCCGTGGTATAATCGTTTAGTGCGTTTTAGATTTTAAATCGCATCACTCGACCGCATTAAATCGGCCGCGATTGCGCCATCCTTGGTCGTGATGATGTGCATAATGTTGACAATTATTTACAATTACTATAATCACATCATAATATCATGTTGACCGGAGGCTAGCAGTATAATGTCACAGTCGTACGAAGGCGATTTCACATTTGCCAAACTCGACGCGCGGCCCGAAAAGCAAGAGAATGTACCAAGAGTACGCGAGTGCAGTTTAAAATGGATCGATGAAAGGTCTTTAAAACGTCTTCAGACGTTTTTAATTTAAATATCCGAGAAAAATCACCGTAAAAAAATATCATCGGCGGAGTAAACAAAAACATTTTTTTTCCAACGCACTTGAACGTGCACAAGTAATCCATAGAATAAATAAACGTTCAAAACTTTAATATCTAGGTAAACATATGTACCTACATACTTAGAATACGATTATGGACTGCCAAAATGATGAAAACCTTTTTGGGTTTTTTTTTATTCTCTGAAACCTCATTTAAATGTACACAGGAATTATTTATCCTGTACGCTAGCTGCGGCACTTATACAAATATTGAAAACTCGATTAATTTTTCTTTATGTTTAACAATACTTATCCTTAAATCTCAAATGTATTTGTTTGGTTTGATACGTCATCAATTTCCATAGTAATATACTGATACGCGATTGTGTGTGCGTTGTATTTAAATATTGATTTTTTTTTAAAAGTTATCATAAAAACTATTACAGCTCAACAGCTGAATCGTACGGTGCAATTAACTTAATCATTAGAACAGTATACATTTTAATGATGAGTAATATTTGATAGTGAAAAACGATTGGGTATTTGTGATCAATAATGACGAATAGTTTATCGTTCAGTGGACGCAGATGTATATATGAATGTTACAGTTGTAGACTAAAAAGCGAAATAACGAATATTAGTTGCTAGGCCGCCGAGTTCCCACACGACTTGTGTTCTCCACAAATATTCGCTATTCGCGCGGATACACACCACGGCGTGGGTATCTGTACGAATATTCGGTATTCGGTGGCTTGATATTCGTTATTCTTTCCGCGGACGGCCGGTAAAAGCGACACGGATCGAAGGAAGTTTCATCAACCATACGTGTATGTTCGTCGGACCGTTCCCACTACGCGAAGAGTACTCGCCATTTGGTTGTTTTATGTTTCTTGTTATCACTATCGGATGGCGGTATTGTGTTGATGAACTGGATTTGTTCATGCCACTAGCGGTAACGACTACGGGTCGAAACCTCCTATCCACATCTATACGGGGGACAGCCTAACCTACACGCGCACTTGGTTTCAGTGACACAACGATTACGAGTCGTGATTTTTGCTTAACTTTCCGAAAATAAAATAATAATTCGAAAAAGATTTGACTTTCGATCGTTTTCAAATCATGCGTTCGTATAAAAAAACTATATTTTAGTAAATAATTTACTCGTTTACACCGCACAAAATATTATTTAACAGTAACGATACCTGATATTTTGATGTGCGTATTTTTCAACTACATATTGCGTACCGACACACCTGCATGGACGGTCAATATTTTTATTTTTTTTTTCATTTGATACGTAAAGCATTGCAATCCCTGATATGTGTACCCTATATCGTACTATATTTTTACGCAGCACCTTTATCTTTAATTATAATTTACCAAGCAAATCATTATAATTATTATATAGTTTTTTATTTATTTTTTCTTAAGGAAATAATTTTACTTAATATCAAAACGGATTAAGAAAATATAGCACGCTGAGCAAAGTATTTTGAACTGGGATTCGGCTGTAGAGAAGAGCACACGGATATGTCATACTATTTTGTACATTTTATACGATGTGACATGCAAGGGTTACGAAAAGAGTTAACGATATGGGAGTGTGGATTTATTTCGAAAACCATTATTTGCAAAAAAAATTTTAAAATCGGTACAATTATTATTTTTCGGTGACTACTAAATCTCGGAAAATTATAAAATATTACTCGTGACATCTTTATAGTATATACAGTATACACATTAAGGTAATGTGTATATAAAAGAATACCTAAATAAAATATCGGAAATATCAAAGGAACCTAAAGTCGGAACCGGAGAGGGTAACATTTTCCCCGGGGCCACTATAAATTATAAACTTTTGACTTGCAGTGAAGCGAAACTCATGGTGACATTCGTAATATATTATTATATATATATATAATTATATTACATAGGAAATGAAGATAGATTCGAGATAAATCTGAACGGCTTGAACGGCTATATTATAATAATAACTATATGTATTTATTTTATTTATTTATTTTGTAATATGGACTTGTAGGTTCAATTACAAAATAGTTTAAAATAACGTTTTTAACTATACATATATTTGTTCGCGAACTAAAATGATGACTTAACGGTTTCAAAATACGATCATTTTCAATAATATCGTGGATTCTGAGAAGTTAAATTGACAATATTATAGTTGATCGCATATACGCTTCAGAGATTCAATCATTTTTTTTTTTTTTACTATCAATATTATTTTTAAGCATTACATATTATGCTTTTTATTTTAACTTTATTATGTTATATACAATCTGTACGTAAGGAACAATAAGCGAATGAGAGCAGTGAATATAAGTAAAGGTTGTGAAAGTCATGATTAAAAAAGCCACTCATTAGTAACACTTCAGCTGTTGAGTGTTATATTCAAATATTCAAGATCTTATGAAGTAGCTATGGTACTATGATAAGAGGTCATGACCATCATGTTCCTTTTAATCTACGACGGGGATTTACAGTAAGGGTTGGGATGGACAGATTTTCTATGAGTGGTTCGGAAGCTTCGATTAAAATCTATTGTGAAATGTTTTGGATACTTCGTTAACTGTTTTTATATGGAGGTCATTTTGAAGTGTATGGTTTGAAACAAAGAAAAAGAGAATTTGTGATTTTACGATGTGAAAGTTTTTAAAAGTTTGAATTTTGTTGATAAATAATTTTTTGACTACCCACCATAGTCGAAGTCCATAAGTCCATTTAGGTAAGTTTCAGAAGAGATCTGTAAATTATTATTTTTGTTTTAAAATGTGTGAATTTATTATTTGAAAGGAGTGTTTTGAGCACACGATAGCGTGCATTTAGAAGAAGTCTTTTTGTTTTTTAAAATGTTTATTCCCGGTCAATCTTTTTGTCAAGATTAGGTCCTTAATATCTAGGCGTGTAAAAATATGGAATAGAAATATTCTTTATAAAAACATTTGGGCAGTGTGCGAGTTTAAATGTGAAAGTAGTGTGGATTTATTTAGAACTATTTGTTCTGACCCTCCATTTATTACACCAATTCACCATTAAATTCAGATGAAGCTTATTTTTTTTGTAGTTTAGTGGTTCGAGTACCTATGTAAGAACACAAACAATATATTCAACGGTGCAACCGACGTGCATTTTACGATACAATTTCGCGGCCCGGTTGCGTAGGGTGAAAATCCTATTCGTACTTAAACTCCGAACGTATACTATATAAATATATATACAATTTTTGGGTACCGTAATAACGTCTGGATCCATAAACTCGCTCCAACCGAACCGTGTGTTACGCGAGGCTTTAATAAATCGTTTTTTTTTTCTTCACAGGTGAATGATATCGCAGTATAACTTAAACACTTCTCAGGTAAAATGTTAGATTTTCTTTTTGATGAAGTTATTTTTTTATATTTTTTTTTCTGCAGTTTTCGAGTATTTTGTAAAAACGAGTTTCATCGTTGGCGTTACCATATTTTACAGTAACACAATATTTGATAATGTGTAGTAATATTTAGTTCATACATTTGATAAAATAAAATAAAATGATAATATAAATAGTTTTCAATGTATTTCCACGGTAATAAACGGATAAATAAACGATTCATAAAATAAAAATAAAATAATCAGGTACATCGTGTACTCGTATCGTTAAGTCTTTCGTATTCAGTTAAGCGGTCTAGAACAATTGGATGCGATGCCATCTAAACGTAGCGATTTGGATGTAATACCATTTGGACGTCAAAAAATAAAAACATAAAAGTAAATCAGTAATTTTAAAATTGAATGTTTCAATAGAACACTCAATGTTGAAATGGGAGTTTGAGGTAATTTATTTCATGCCTTCAACGTGAATAAAAATGGCGTGATTTATATTATAATCAATTAGAAGTTGGAAATAATCCCCCTTAATATTTTTAAAAATACGTTAAAGTAGATAAAAAATGCCCAAAATTATTAGCAACTAGAAGTCATATATTTTTTGAAAGGAATAGCTCTAAATATTTCAATAGGATAATCAACATATAATTAAAATTATTTGTATTTATATTGCTATGACACCCATTTTGTATTTATTTTTATTAAAATATTCAAATTTTAATTTACTGATTTACTTTTATATTTATACTAGCTGACTCGGCAAACGTTGTTTTGCCATATAAATTATTTCTAGGGAATTTATAGTGTAGAAAAAATATAACTAACTTATTGTAAGTGTGTAAGGATGTGGTGAATGAGTGAAAGAGGCAATGTAAGTGATGTGATGAGGGAATATAAAAAAAAAAAACACCAAACATTAATTTTTAAAATTTATCATAATTTAATCCTCAAAATTATATATATCATTAATAATTAATTACGATAGTAACACTAACAAACAATATCAATTTCTTAATGCTATAGCGTGAACACTATTTTTTGTTAGCCCATCTTTAGCTAACACAAACAAACTGGATGGTTTACCCACTCGAGAGCATGCCGCGTATAATTGTCCGTGTGAAAAACATGGCGTGTTCCAATCGAAATTATAGATCACCAACATAGATTATATTCTGAAGTATATCAGGTTCTATTCGAATCCTTTAACATCGATCAGATATACAGCTTTGGAAGGGAGTTATGATCACTGGCAATAATATGACCCGAATTATCTAGGCCATTGCCCATACCTTTACATGCCATTGCCATTGCCCACGGATTATTAAAATTATAAATGTATACAATAATTTGTAATAACGAAAACAGTACAGGGCAGTATTCACAACACGATTGTTCTCTCTCACAACGGTCTATGGAATGGATGAATTACTTGAAATGCAATATCGCATAAGTCAGTAAAAATAAAGGTCTTATAATCTTAAAGGCAGAAGGAAGAAAGAAAGAAATAGATAGGATATGGGTATAAATATATAAAAACTTATAACAAAACAGCGCGCTAGTCTGCTCCAATCGTCGTTGTTCATTGCGTTCAGCTCGTGCCTCTTATAGTTGAAATTCACAAAATTGCGCCATACTCACACGCACATTCATATCATCGGATTGCATTTGTTCTTCCGTTCTTTGCGCTATTCTATTTCTCTTGTTTGTAGCCGCATTTATTCGACGGCTCAAATTTGTCTCTTTGCGTCTTGCTGGCATCACACACACACACACACACAAATAAGACAAATTTAAGCACTTAATTATGAAAAACCGGATACTGATACAACTTTCAGTTGTAGATAGAGCGGTAGCGTGCCTGGCAAATCCAATGGTTTCAAAAACTCTGTTGCAATAATTTACAGCTTCGTTCGCATCGCAAATTGTATCGATTGATTTGTATGACACTAAATCGCCTGGCAACAACTCTTGTATCTTGAGATATAATTATTTGGTTACTAAGGTAACCCACGAATCAACAAATACATTTTATTTACCCACTAAGTCTACGCAACAGGTCATTATTTATGATAGTTGATAACTCCTTTGTTTTTAAAGTAAGAGAATCGATCAAATGCCATAAACCTTTTCCGCAATGAGCTCTTCAATTTTTTAAAAAAAATCATAACGATCGGTTCAGTAGTTTCCGAGAACATATCACTCAAAGGTTTTCATTTTCACATTTATATATTAGATATATATTTTTTTTTTTTAGTCCAAATGGCATCGCGATCAAACGGCGATGGCGATAAAAGGACGGCCGCGTCCATATGACCTATTTCGTAAATTTATAGTGTATTAATTCTAGTGTAGTGTACTACTAGCGTAATATATGATTTATTTCAACTAAATATATTTAATTTTGAAACTTCAAGGGAATCGTAACGTATTCTGTTTCGTGACCAAACAAAGATCTAACTTTAAGGTAAACGTTGTATTATTATGCATTCGTTTAAAGTGGTCGAACGGAGTAGAGCGCACAGGTCACGCTTGTAAAGAGCATACGATAACTCGGAAATGTAGAGTAGAACGGGGTGGATACAATATTATGCTACTGGATTGCTCAAATTTAGTTTTCAACTTGCCTCACCCGCTGCAGAACATTGTTTTACTCGGTCGAAAATAGATCGAAACGGCTTGGTTTATAAATATATGCAAGCACAACGGTGACAATAGCTTGTCGGCCGCTTATATTCCGATTAAGTTATGCCTAAATAACTGCAAGTTGTTTTGTCAAAACGCACCGTGAGAAAATGTTGTTCAAATGTGCGCAGTAGCGATCCTGCAAAAAAGTCTATTGCTTTTATTTTATTTATTTTAACAAATCTATACGAGGAGTAAAAATCATTACTAGTTGCGTATTGTGACTCTAGCAACGATCATATTATTCAAAAACGAGATAGTTCAAACAAAAGCAACAACAACAATAACGACAAACAACGATAAGGACCTACGATGTTTATACAACTTGATAAAAAATTTTATTTTTCTCGTACATTATATTATATTAAAACCTTATAAGCTTGTCGCTGATTATATTGCCGAATAAAGAAAATGTAACCGAAAATTTGCTCAAAAACATTATTACCGTTTTTGACGATAAGGTCCAAACATGTAATTGATTTTATTTTTACTTTTTGTAAAACCGTGCATTTTAGCTATAATACACATAAATATTGATTCTAACGGAGCGCGTTCGGCGTGGGATATAAAACTGTATAAACCCCTTTAATCGACCGAATCAAGTATATGATATTTGTCTCGGCCACATTGCACTTACGAGGTCCGATGGGACCGCCAAGAGACTTAGATGTGTATATATATAATAAAGGCTTAAACCACAATATTACATGTCTCCGCTCGGGAGAAACAGCTTATAGAATGGAGTGCGAATAATTCGTGCTTTCCGCAACGGTATACACCGAGTACCGCGAGATAAATGTGTACGACTTTTGTTGTCCGTTATCCTTGAACTTTTTATGTACAGTGCAAAGTACAATGTCAAGCGAATCGAGTTCGTCGGCTCACTGCAGTGAATTACAGTTCCTTAGGATGAACGTATACACGTAAAAACGGTGACTTTAGTGATTTTAGTTTTTAGTAGGATTATAGATTTTCTTACATTCGTGCTCGTTCTTCGATTAAAAAAAATAAGAACATCATATTGAAATATTATACTTAAGATTGTGGGTGAAACGAGGAGGAATGTATTGGTTTTACCATGATGTGTGTTTTTTTATTTTTATTTTTTGTGTATGTCATCACTTTGTTTCCTAGAAAACGTTACTCTATAAATAATGGCAGTATATAGGTTTTCGATTTTAAATTTTATCAAGTTGGTGAATTAAAGAGGTCATTTTTTGAATCACTCAACAGTTTTTCTAGTAATTGCGGCAACATTCACGGAATGCCAATTTCATTTTTTTTTTCATTGTAATTAAAAAAAAATTGAACGTGGGGACCTAAATTTTCACCAAATATTTATCTTAAAATTTTTTTGAGCTGGTGTAAATTTCAAATGGTTTTGAAATTTGAGAGTTTTCTAAGTTTTTTTTTCGTAAAACGCCAGTAAAAAAATTTTGGTTGATTTTAAAATTGTGAAATTTTAATAAAATTGTTCCTCGTGCTTTGTTCTTACTTGTGAGAAAAAATCTCAAATATCTGCAGGTATAAAATTATAATTTAATTATATCGGGTATTCCGCGACATCGATTGAGAGGTGCTATTTATTTCATCGTAACTCAAAATTTAAGAATCGGATGAACTTGAATTTTATACGTAACACTCACATAAACGTTGTCTAAAGATGGTGTAAATTTCAAAAGATTTCCATGCTACTTATGGGTACTTGACGTTTATAAAATGACAATCATGACTAAATCTTTTTCGTAAGGACTTCCGTACGAAAAATTTTCTTTTTTCTATTATAAACTGATCCTCCCGACTTCTTTCACCTTGCATCGTCTTTTCGAAAGCAATGGTACGTTGGCTTCAAATTTAAAATACCGATACAGCAGTATGATTTACCCACCCCTGTAACTCGCCCTACCATGAAGTCTTACCCGACATAAGGGTCTCGCCCTTTTTGTTTATAGTGCGTTTGTTTTATTTGTAGACAAACATTGATGGTTCGATTACAAATATGGAATACAAATGGACTGTTTATGTGTGTTCAAAAGTTTTCGAATTCAACCCCAAGGGCGGGACACTGTTATTCATCTGCCAGACATTGCAAACACCGTTTGTTGAGGACTAACCGAACGGCCGGTTCGTTTCGTGTCAATCGTTCAATAGTAATATTATTATTATTATTATTATTGAGTTTCGAGTACGTTAGTTTCGAAGTGAATATATTTACTCACTTGAAAACACGTTTATAGTGTAGATAAAATAATATTACAATGAAGAGTTCTCGCAACATGACGCAATCGTTGTTGTTATATTTCATAACACATCAATACGGTCGTATTGTTTAGTTAAGATTTAAATTTGCACGAGTAGCAATAATAATAATTGACCAAAACAATAATTATTGTCGTCTATATGCCGCCTGCATGTCGTCGACAAAGGCGCAACTATAGGGGGTCGATTGGGGATGTTTAAGCTCTCTCTGTCTTTCAACCCCAAAAATAATGTTAAAAAGAGGTTTTTCTATTTCAATTGAGTTTTATTTTACGTTTCTATCAACAATAAGTGGCTTTAACTTGCTATCTTAGTGTAATATAACTTATAAATCATTACATAAGGTAACTTTACATATGTACATTTTTTAAACTTTTTAACCATTTCGTAATAAATTTTAATAACTAGCAATTTAACTTAAAAAAAAACTTAACAATTAAATAAAGGGTCTTAAATAGAAAAGTAGTACTCTTATTTCTTAATTTAAGTTAGTTGTTTAAGTTATTATAGAATATATATATATATATATATTAGTTGGCAGCAACTATTTAACATAATCAAACTTAACGTAGTATTATTTTATTTTTTTAATTACGAGGGAACAAATTATAATTAGTTTGTAAACTTCTAATTTTTTCACCGTTTTGTAGTTTTGTTGGCTTCCTCCAACATTGCTACCGCTAATAAATTAAACATCATAACTAAATTGTTATAACCAACTGTTTTCATACTGAAATATTGGTGCTTTTTACGTGTCGCCTTAGAGCAGCTATTGTAGTTTTTAGATTTATCGGTGGTATCTAAGCAGGGTTTATTAGCATTACATAATACCAGCATCCCTGACAGTTTGGGCTCTAGTTGCACCTATACGATATAACGACTATGTACGTCGTTCTCGTACGCAATTTTACGAAAACTTCCGGCGCCGCTGCTGCAGTACACACGTGTCGTGACATGATGGCTCGAGTGTTAACATACAAGTAAGTAAATTAAGAAGCTTAGCGAGACGAGTGTATAATGATTACAATAGTTTCGCGTTGCACCGTGGATACATTAATTCGACGCATTACAATAAACGTATGGACGAGCAAATCAATGCACCACCGACAGTGCGCATAGGTGTACAATGAGACTGGTATAATAATGTGCTGTACCAGACTTGCTCCAGTCCGTCTACTTCACTTCAAGACGAATAATGCGTGTACGCCGTATCAAACCGTTCACCGTAGTGATGCCCGGGCAACCACAAATGCGGTTCTTACGTTTTGCCCGTCTTTGACGGAGCAAATAATCCGCAGTGCGCGCGCGTACTTTAAAGTATAAAATCAAGTCCTTAACTATTTGCTAAACCTGCAGGAGCTGTGCAGTGACGTAATCTGTGTGCGGCTCACCAGTCACCGCTAACTAGCGTTCGTACACGCTAACCCTCAACAATATTATATATGTCGCCAGGGGCGGACTGTCCAGGGTGGCGAGGGGGCGTTCTCCTCCCGGGCCCTCGATCATGTCATATAAATAAAAATTACTCACAATATTCAATATAATGGGAAAACACCATTCATTTACTATACATATGTTTTACATTAAATTATTGTTTGGGCCGGTTGCATGAAATGTTATCACGCGCACGCCGGTCACCCTAATAACGCTATTCCGCACCGTGTCGGCCTACGTGTGTAAAAATGTATTTGTAACTCAGTCATAGTGGTTGGGTTCGCCGCGCAAGACTGACGTGCTACGTGGTGTTAGTGAGTGCGTAAATGTGGGTATATAATATGTTTTTGTGTTTTAAGTGTACTTAAGACTATGGAAAAAATAGGAACCAAGATAATTGAACAATGGTAATAAAATAGTAACTATGATGCTGTATAATAAAAATAATCGGCCCTTCTGGCCCGACAATTAATAGGTATAATAATAAATGTACAGCCCTTTTGCTCAACAATAGGTAAGTACTTTAAAATAATAATATTAAAAGAACGATTAAAGTATAACAAATAAATATGTAAATTTAAGCTAATTGTACATATTACCAATTTATCATAAGATTATTATTTATTATTATGTATCTTGACACTTCACTTTTACGATTTTTTTGATTATTATGTAATTTGTGTGCGCGCGTGTGTGTGTGTGTGTGTGCGTATTGGGCGGAAGGTGGTGTACCGGAATAGCAGGTGACGTGTAACATGCAACTCGACCGCGGCAACGGAGTTTCTTGTAACCGTTAACGGTATTGTGTTATCACGGATTTTTAAATTCGAAGAATTCTATAAATAAAATATTATTACATATAATATAACCACTGAAAACCGTCAACCACCGATAATATTCGTCATTTTATCGTCGTATGTGCAGACGGCTTCTTCGATAATCATCTAAAATATATTATATAATAAAATAAAATATATTATAATACATTGTAAATATATTTACAGCCATATAAGTATAGGCTTATCCCGAGCCCTGATTGCTGATTAACCTCCCGGGCTCCTTGACACCCAGTCAACCCCTGTATGTCGCCCTTGCAAATAAGCGATTTTGCTAAATTTATCGTTATCGTTATTATTTTTTTTTTCGAGAGCAAAAAAAAAATGTAAACTTTAACTCCAAACTACCCGACTTTGATTGAAAAATCTTTGCCCGTTCAACCACAAACTATTTGAACCATTTGTTCTCCCTTGCATCAAAAGATCTTTGAATATATAATGTATTCATCGAAGAACGATACGGATTTAGGTCAGGGAAATCTATCACTGCTAATAGTATATATAGTGTTCTCATCCTTCCTCGATGAATCTACTGAACACGGAGGTCGAGTAGATATGTGATCTTAATCGATTTTCGTACAAGGAATTTGATACGGTTGACCGCGGTCTCTTTTGATATACCCTTTTTTCATTCCTTCACACTCCACCACTTATGGTCAAAACCACCCACTTCACCGGATTGTGCGTTTTATGAATTACAGTAATTATTTGGCTTAAACACCTTTTCGTTCTTAGGACATTAACTAATTTATGAGTATGTGTCAACATTTTTATGTAACATTGCACTCCATAGATTTTTTACTGTCAAAACTGCCCGCCTGGGCGTTGAATTAATAATAAGTAATTAAAAAAAAAACCTTTACGTTAGTTTTTATTTTTTTTTAATGAAAATGCGTGCAACTATTATTATAATATATTCTCTAAGTATACACATTTTTTTAATATTTGTAATTAGTTAAATATAATACAATACTGCAATCATATGAAATACGATAATAACCAAGTACGTATACATTGAACGAGTATTTGTAAAAGGTATTTTTACTTTAAAGCGCCTGCATTAGTTATTTTTTTACAGCTAACTATACGAGTGCATCGGTATATCTGCAATAATATGGTCGGCTGTTGCTCGTTACTGTAATAAATAAGATACACTTAAACGACGTGATATAAAACCAAGTACTTTATCGCGTTACGTTTTTTTTTTTTAGATTATCCGCCAGAGAAGCTGAAGGGTTATTAATTTAATTATACTACTGTGGTTTATTAAAACAATCAACGTGGCCCTAGGAATTTCGACCTGCGAAAGTAATAAGTGACCGGTTATACGACGACGACGACGACGTGACGACGAAGTGATGATCAATTAATTGTTGGCTGCGATATACGGCATGCATACAAAACCGCGGATTCAAGTAGCATACGCTTGCACAAGTTTTTTATCGACGAGCCGATGATATTGGACGTCGTAACAATATAACGCACCGGACGAGTGGATAACGCGGGAGATGCGATCGGGGGTTGTTTCGATTGATGATCAGACGCACATAAATGTATACCGCAGCTACACCCATGGAAACTTTACCCGCGTCAAGGTAATAAAACGTACACATTATTTTATACGTTAATAAAAAAAAAACGCGCAGTACTATCATGATACGCAAGCGAGTACGTAGACCTTTCTTAGAATTTTTTTTTCATCCCCTCGTGATTAAAAAACGTACATACGGTTTTTACGACCTTGCCGGTAAGAAGTTTTACCGGGGTAATAACGATAGCGTTTTTTTATTTCGGAAAAAAAAAAAAAGTCGATAAAAACATTTATGCCGTTTCGCTTACACTCGGATACGATATAAAACGGCGAATGTATACGATAATTAATATGTTATAGGACACGTATAACAGCAATAACACTCGTGGTTACGGTTTTGGTTTCAAACCAACGTGAAAACACGCGGATAACGCGTGTCCACTTTTTGCATAATATGATTAAATAATATTATACGCATTTTATCCCGACGAAACCGCCAATTATTGTTTTCTAATTACTTTAAATATTCGTTTTAAAATGTACGCACGTTACCACAACTGCCGCGAACTGTCAACCCACACGCGGTAGAATTAATCACATTAACCGGGAACGAACTTGCGGGGTAGCCGTATGGTAGGTACCTACTATACGTATTGTAGGGGACGCGTATACCCGAAACATGTACTGTGTGTTGATGTGAGCCCGCCTACACGTGATTATGGTAATGATAATTATAAAGATAGCGATATAACCAACAGTCGGATCGCAGGTGTTGACATCAAATTGTGCGTTATACCATTGATTTTGGAATAAAGTAAAACAATGGTAACATAAGTACGGTCAGGAGAATTTCAACTTTTCCCGTGCTGGTGGGGGGGGGGGGTGCTCTGGGGCGTCAATGAGACGGTTCGTCATCACCTTTTGACCAGCACGTTACATTTTTCCACGAGACGGCACGTGAAATATCTGTAGTGAACCTACACGTGTACATATTAAGGTATACGCAACGGTTTCTAAGAATGTGGTCCATGATACCGAGATTAAAACTATTCCCAGTACTATGGATACGAACGACCTTTAATTATGAGGAATAACCGCCGATAATGCTATTGATGCAATATTCAAAGTCAGAGTAGTGGTTATAACAAATATAGATTATTTCTAAATTTGCCCTTTTCTCTTCCTAATCTCAAAGTCTCACCATGTACAGATGTTGTATAAATACGAATAGAGTTTAGTAGTAATAAGATATGTACGGATATACGGATATACCCTAATTCGTAAATACCTTATACTTCTCGTTTCCCACCAAAGTAATGTCGCCAGAAGCCTCTAAGGTATTTTCCCCAAATACTTGTCATATTCACTATAAAAGTGTACAATAGAGTTTATATTATTTTGAATTAACATAACACCGACAGTCGTGTCATTGTCATTAACGACGTTTTCAATTTTGTTTACCTATAACCGACTTGAACACCCTAATATATATAATTATTATAATCGTATATCTAAGTACGCGGTTTTGAAGAGTCCAATCAAGAAATCATGATTTTTGCGTTCGAAGAAATTAATATTGGACATAAAACTTTTGATTCGTGCAAATTCGATGACGGGTTTTCATTTTTTTTAATGAAATAACGTATGTATATTGTATACAGTTAATCATGAGTTTCCGTTGTAATGTAATTAATCTCTTAAATGTTCCAATGCTATTCTCGTCAAATCAACGTATACGCTGCGCAAACTCCAACGTGGTTCATGTACATTTTGGGGTTTTCTTTTTTTTCTCTTCTCACGATATTTTACTTATTTTGAAAAGTACAAGTCGTCGCTGCGGTACACGACTGATAATGGTGTATTAATACTATACCCGATGCAACATACTACACCGTATTATATATATATATTATGTTCATAATTTTTTTCAATAGCTGCTTGCTGTAAATATTAATAATTAACCCATTATTGTATTGGTTCTTCCTTTTTCGGACGACTTCCAGTGCCTCTTACTCCGCATCACAGCGTCCAAATCGAATCAAACTTGCACGAACGCGAGCCGTTTCGGTTCTCAGTGCAGCCATCATTTATGAACGACAATAATCATTTATTAATTCGGCCGAAGAGAGTTAACACATTTTTGAGGGACAGTAGTTATTACTTTTTTTTCCACCACCGAGGAAAACCAGCTCTTATCGGGATGGAATAGTCTAGATAATATGGTATTCATACGATCTAAAAGTGTAGATTCAAATATAAATAATGGGGCGGGGAAAAAAAGAGTGAAGAAAACGCAGACGATTATAAACAATATTAACTGAATGAGAGCAAGAGAGATGCGAACCCTTAAGAGTGAATTATATAAGTTTCAGTTTTCGGTCTCCTACGACGAACGTTTCCGTAATGCGTTTTTCCATAAGCAGTGTACAAGCAATAAACCTGTCTCGACGAAATAATTACAACATTCCGCTGTCTTGGACGCAGGTTATTATATTTTTACGTCTTATTTCGCATGTACATGCCTTGCGATTAATGCAATTATATTTAACATCATTAAACGCAGTCATTTAAATAAAGCGATAACATATATACCCATTAATAAGTAATAACACTGACCCAAAAGCGTTTAAATGAATTTCGTCTGATTGAAATATGCCTGTGCGGGGCGGGTTAAATCCGTCATATATATATATATATATATATATATATATATATATATATATATATATATAAATATACGCTACACAGTGTGAGGGTTGTTTTTTTTTCAGAACCGAGGTTTTTGAAATATTTCGTTACATAGGCCGGAAAAGTAATTTAGGAAATAATCATTTATTCAAAAAGGTTTTCGGTCTCGCGTACAACACATTATAGGTACCGACAAAGTGTTTTACATAATATTATGCGGTAAGGGTGAGGTGGAATAAAACCTCGGAACTGAAGCGGATTAAATTCATGCGGATCGAATGCAGCGCTTGATTATCGTAGAATAATGCAAAAAAATAACGCCGCGACGTAATGATATGCAATACGACATCAATAATATTATATAAAATGTTTGTTGACATCCAAGCCATATAATAAACATTCTACAGAAGTGCCAGTGTTCGGTATAATATATTTTCGGTGAACTACTGCAGCTTATAGTCACTATAATATAGTGTATACACGCAATACGAATATGGGAAATATCTGCGGGGATATTAAATAACGTTTATATCGATTTTCCGCGGAAACGCCGGTGCAGAGGGAATAAAATATACGGCCGGCATGGGACTCACGGGAAGCGTGCCCTTTTGTATACAGTGCTGCGTGCAGTGGACCTGACCGTCACCGCGTTATTGTTTTCTTGGTGGTCCGGTCGAAAATGGTTACGATCGCAAGACGACTTCCGGACAGCAGCAGCAGCAGCAGATTGTCTGTTGTCAACATCGCGGTATGGAAAACAACGTATTGCTCGTGAGGGTAGTGCGAATTGCACGCGATATGGTGTGGTTTTCCGATAAGAACTAATAAGTAATGCGACCGGAAACAAGGCTAAGAATAAACCCAATATATAGATTTTCGCATCGTTCACCGCGGGTAAGTCACGGTCTCGAGTTTGGGCAAGTTTGGATGAAGACGAAAACGTGACAACTGTAATGTGTTATGTAATTATGATATATTTTATAGACACACTGGTTTAATATTAAAAACTGATATTACGAAGATTTCTGTGAAATAACAACTGAACAGGGTCCGCGCAGGATACGCAGTGATAGTGAAATATAGTTATATAGTAACTCTACTCATTGGCGCACATACGGGGGTGCCAGGGAATTGTGAGCACCCCAAAGTCACAGCTAAGTCGATTTATTTTGTGTTTTTAAAGTATCCATCTGCAGTTGTAGGTTACATTGTTTAATTATAAAATATTATTTGTTGAAAATCGGCTCTCATCATTTTGGCTTTCCATAATTTCGTTTTGAAATCTCGTCAAGGAGTTTGACGGGGTGTAGGGGGAGGCCCTTCATGGTTTATCTTGGGGTAAATGATTTAAGCACTGCCAAGTTTTAGGCCAAATGTGTGTCTTAAGCGGCTCTATACGAGTCGCGCGTCGTGTGCACTCACGTCACGGCCTAATGTCACCCTTAAATGTCGCGGCGTCGACCCCGAGCGCGACGTGCCCTATCACGGAACACAAACCGCGAGCGATGATAACGCGCACGGGGGGGGGGAATAAAACAAATAAATATACTTCACATGAACCGTAGACGCGAAACGCACTCATTTTTGCACTGCGGAATTGATTGCCGGTCATTACGTGGATCCGGAACGGTATAAATTGCCCTCGCAACAACTTCGTGCACGGAACACACACGTGCCCACTAACGCGTGTGTGTACGTTTACGTGTGTGTGTGTGTGTGCAGCAGTCGAGTATCGATTAGACCGAATGGTATGTATAGTGCGGTGGTACCATTTAGTCTTTGCAGGTCGTTTGCTCTGGGAATTTACCAGAAAAACAGTGTTATTTCCGGCGCTGCACTTACCGCTGCCGATGCAGAGACAGCTTTACCGTACGCATATATACGATTTACGGGAAACATTAGCAGCACCGCGAACAATCGTTCTTGTGTTTTATCTATCCGTATAACACACACACACAAACACACACACGTAGGATATCGCATCGGGAATTCGTTCAGCACACAAATAAATAAATACGAAAAACGTACATAAAAAAAAGTCCAACCCGAGCCCGCAATACTCTCTCGAGTGTGACAAATAGTCGTTGATGTACGCGTCTCATTGTACTGCAGTGAAAAAAACCACCCCATTTGCTTCGTATATCATTTTATTTTATACGTTAGTTATTCTCTCTATCTCTCCCTCTCTCTATGTTGCCCTCTTTGCCGATACGATTATATTAAGTGAAATCACGGACGACCGGCCGAAAATGTTCGATGCTATAGAAGACGCCAAACCGTGACCGTAGTCGACTGACCTATTATCGATCTAAAAGAGAAGAACATTTTATCCCCGTCTTCTCGGTGGTTTTTTACGATATTTTAATTTATAAGCTCGTTAAAAGCTTTTTAAAATTGTAATATTTTATATATTTATAACTCGCTTATTAATTAAAATATCGCGAAAACCCTTCGGAGAAAACACAAATTATGTTCTTCCTTTTGAATTCGATAATAAATCAGTTTACTCTAATATTAAAACTAACCTGTACGCAAAATCGGTTTTTCTGAACACAGACTTGCTATGTTGCGAGTTTGTAAGACGGAGAAACACATGTGGCGTCCTCTTAATAAAACTTATATATATTTATTAATACATTTAATGAGAATAATATAAATTTATGTCAAATAATAATTCATCAGCGATCGGTTACCGCGCTGAAACACATAATTAAATATTTGAGTATTTTTCAGCTCTCTGGTATAGCGTAGTAACCCAATGTATGGCTTTATAAGATCTCCCTATTCGCAATGAACCACACGTGATAGTGAATGACTTGCTGTGCTAACACTGCATTCTTGGCATACAACAGCATAGGTGAAGGAAAATAATAATTATTTTAGGTTGAAATGCGTCGATTCCTGCAATATAGTGCAGTGAACAAACATGATGAGATTAGCTGTCAACATGTGACACACGCACGGGTAAGTTTCCTTTTTTTCTTTCTTCAGGTTATTGCCTTTTTCACCCGGCAAAGGACATTATGAAAACAATTCAACGTTCCCTGTAGTATAATGCCACTCCAAATACGATGAAATCATAACCCTGTAGCCAGCAGTCTCTGGAAAACTCTCGACTGCAGTCTCAGGTGAAATCGTTCATGTGGACGAACGCCACGAACTGAACGTGCACATGAATATTTTCATAACATTTTTACAGCACAACGAATAATAACGAATAAAAACGACGTACACGCTGTGTATATAGGTACGCTGTGAACTCTCACTAATAATGCGTCGACGCTGATCCGACGATGTTAGAGCAGTCGAACAGTACTCGAGGTACCGATGTTAGACTCATGGATTGAGTTTTATTCAGTTTTGTCGAGAGAAAAAAAACGCCCTGCCCGATATAATAGAATATTCACAGCCGTATTTTCAGCAATTGTTTGGTAAAATTCAATATTGTTACGAGATCGGTTTCAATGGGTTGTAGTGGTTGTACCTATTTACGAGTTACGACCAACGTTTTATCAAAAAGCTTAACAATAATCGGTGAACAATATACGGATCAATGATTTTAAATGTCATATTATTACAACTTATTAATCATTATTATTCAAGTTATTCGATTTTAGTGTCACAACTATCATGTGTGCTTTTCCGATTGTGATTTGCGATACGCACTGACACTGATGCAACTTGCAAACGACGTTCTGTTAGGAGTAACTGAAGTAAATCAAAGATTACAGTTGTTTTTAAGCTTTCATGTTGATCACACAATAGCATATACTTATTGTCTTATCTAAAAAGAAAAAATGAAGAACAACGCGTTGATTTATTTACAAATGAGTGTATACAATACAATGTTATTTTACAATAACATATATATGTATATTGTATAAAGGTACTCAAATGTTGCGCAGAACATTTTCAATCGAGAATTTTAACGGCAAAACGTATTTATTTTCCGCGAATTCCTTCGCGCACACGTAAGTACGTGTGCGTACTTAATCGTAATTAATCCACCACACTCGTTGATGCATTTTTAATAAATATTTTTCTCCCCGGTCCCTTTTATCGTATTTAATACGTCATGCTCTATGATATAGGTGTGTATTGTGTATAACCCATAATGGTTATGAACAACGGACCATCCGTGTGATCATCCACTCTCTGCACGTTTTTTCATGTCTTCTCGGCTCTCGCAGCATTCTCCGTTCACGTATACAAATTTTTATATATTAAGTCCTATTTACGATGAACCCTTTTATATAATATTAATAGACGTTTATCCATTATCTTGCCCCGAGCTTTTGCACGCTTTATCTATGTTTCCCGAGTGCCGTTCGTTTTCCAACAAGTTCGTTTGGTCCGGTGGTCGGCCGATAAGCGCTCGACTAACGTTGTTTGTTTTAAGAACATTCATCGTTAGCACGTTTTATTTTTACGATTTTTATAACACGATCGACGCAATCGCGAAATATTGCGGTGCTCAAAGACGCAAATAAATCAATTGGTTTCACAGCTTTATCTCCTAAGGACGCTCTGCAAAAACCTCACGCTTACACGGCCAGGATTCGAGGTTATCCTGCGCGATCCAGTGCGATATTCCGCAGTCTTCGTATAATAATAATAATAATGATTCATAATTCGCATCACAATGAAGTTGGGGATTCCGGTATGGTGTGTTTATCACGAACAATAGAAATTCAAACACAACAGATATGCCTCTTATCTCGCTGCCGCATATTTAACATGTTCTCCGTTGTACCAGCTCATATTATACATGCTATACATGTATGCGCACACGTACGTTTACAGTTTATACATTATTAATAACAATTATCATGCAGCCCGATCGTTTTCAATAATAATAATAACGATGATAATGTTATCGTGAAACAGAATATGTTAATTGAACGGCTTTGGTGTCGTTGACTAAAAAGTGAGAGAGAAATCCGTCAACATCAACAGGATTTTCTCAATACCATAATGCATTAAACCGGGGTTCGAACAATGAATATTTTCATTAATTATATTTTTTTTTTCAGTCTGGGAGGAGCTACTGCGTTTGTTTTTGACGCGTCCAATTTTCGTTTTAACGACTTTTTTTATACAACACACCTTCGTAATTGTATGTGCGTTATATGTCGTTATACCCCGCGGGTGAAATATGTCCAGTATGTCCAGGATCGTTATAATGTTCAAGTCTCCAACGTGTATATTCACGCAGATGCGTTACCGTCTGAACGAAATGGGCGGCGATAAAACGACCCTCGTGTACACGCCCCAGTAATACGTGCGAGTTATAATTACTGTAGAATTATATTACATATAATACATAAAATGTGACCGTGTTTCGTAAAAAAAAAAATAAAACCTAAACAGGAGTTTAACAACAATCGGACTTCTCGTCAATCTCCTATCTAGCTGCGCATATATAGATATGTGGAACGAAATCGCTTGGACGTGGTTGCGTTTTGTGCACAATTACAACTTGTACCCGACGACCTGCACCACCGCGGGGCCGCGTTGAAAACATTGTATATTGATTTTATTACGCGTTTCCGCGCGCGTGCGAAATGTTAACTATTTTTTTTTTTTCATCACGGCAAAAAACGTAATCGTTAAAAAAAAGGTGTACCGAACAATCTTTCGCACCGCCGAAATCGTTTCAATCGGTTCGGAATCAAAGTTGCACGTGACTGTGCGTCGTACTGCGCTATTGTCGCCAGTCCATGTCGATTTTACGTTGAAAAGTTGAAAAACCCATCCGTTCAATATTGAACGGTGCTGCGCACGCATTTCGATCTTTCGTTCGCGCCGAACGGGCCGTTTAAGTCTTAATTCGTATCGATAGCCGCGCAACACGACAATCGATCGTCTTCTCTACAGGGACTCACCGCCACACCGTCTTTAACCGCACGCGCACCCGCCTACCCGGTGTCGCCCGAGCACGGCGTGAACATTCATCCGATACGATGCTGAGAAACGACGAACATAACAGTTTAGTTTAAATAATCGTCGAAAAATATCAACGGCGCATTGAACGTCGACCGTTGAAAGTACCGAGTGCGCCAGCGCCATCGAGACCCGTCTTGATCGTATTGTATCCGTTACGGGTAAAGTACGATAGTTGGGCAATGTACACATTACCCGGGTACTTACCCATGCTCATTGGATAAAGTAATAACATTATTTATAAAACGTTTATTTAGTACAGTACCCGGGTAATTTTTACATCGAGTACCTTTGAGTGGATAAAGTGGTTTGATAAAATATCAATTGAACTTTGTAGATATAATATTTAATAGCGTATTATGATAAAATGTGCGAACTGGTATTGTTTAATCTCTAATGCACAATCCTTTCGCGGTGGTAAAGGTTTGAGAAAATATCAATGTAAATCTGGGAGGTCCTTTGTAACTTTAAATGTCACCCACATTTGAACTGTTCCAATAAATAGGTGTGTATATTTAATTTTTTTTCGGATTAATATTATTTTGTTTTTTTCTACTTCTTACTTTACCCACAGCACACTGGATAATGTGTACATTAGCTGGATAATGTACCTACACATTGTACATATTTGAAATACATAATGTATATAGTCTACTGATCATATGGATATGGTATACGTCACCCATTTTCGTAATCTACCCGCAACATATCCATAAGCGAGGTCTTATCGCAATCGTGTTCGGCATACGTGTATTATAAGGCATGATATTATACCACGCAATGGTTTAAATAGCTGTGTGGACAAAAAGCAATATTTACGTAAAATATTTAACGATGCGCGCAACATTAGCTTGATCACGAGTACGGGGAATTGATCACTCTCATTATGCCTCTTAAATTATGCCCCTACAGCTGATACTGACATATTAATTTGAAGTCATCAAGTTCTAAAATTAACCGACTAAAAATTGTGGTTGATTATTTTTTTTTCTTCTGAATTTAAAGTTTAAACGTCAAATAAACCCTACTACGTAACAACATAAGAATAAATTAATATTCGATTTTTATAAACATATTAAATATAACGCATATATATATTTATGGCACACGCATTTACGCAAAACATGAGAATAATGAACAGCTCACTTGCTGTCTTAACAACACATAGAAGACATAGAGACAATTTTCAATAGCACACGTAACTGTAGTAGTAAGTATCTTGGATCATTAAATGGCTTTTCAGCCGGCATATAATGTCTATACAAGAATTATTCAAATCATCAACGAAAAGAACAAAGGGAAATCCGAGTTCAAAATTATAAACAAAAACCTTTTTTGATTAAAGAAACTATATTTAACCAAAAAGATTTTCAAACACAGAACATTAAATGGAGAATATTTCAGTTATTTAGGATAATGGAAATAATAACAATCTCATTGAAATAATCTGAAAACATGGCCAGATAATTTTTTGCTCTTTAAAGTTCAGCGGAATCATGTTCATCACATCTCCTTAGGTTAGGTTATCTCCTCATTTGCATCAATAATGTATCATAGATAGTAAAATTTTGAAAAATCGAAGACTTCGCGATTCTCCTCGTTTCACAAAGCATGATCTTTGAAAATCAATCAGTTAGGTACGTCGACCAAGGAAATCGCAACACAACCCTATAGAATCGCCTTCCTCCTGAATGCCATCCCTGGTCCGTTGCCGTGCCGTTTAAACAATCATCATGACGTCCATGCTATGATATTACCAGTGATACGTAATAATGTAAAATTATATGCTTTCAAGTGTTGAAACGAGAATTGCACAGTAAACAGAACAAATGGTTTCTACGAAAATTTTAATTAAATTCCATTGATTTGTTTATTTACAGTAGCTACTGTTTAATCATATTTTGTCGTTTCTCACTTTTTTTATTTATTTCATCTCGTAATATCTAATCATGTGACTACTTAAATGGAGAAAAAGTAACAAAAAATAAAAACAAAATATATTAAAATAGTTCACATTTTTCATTCGCCAAACCACGATATGCTTAGAATATACATGCATATTACATTATTATACCGTTGCCGAATATAACTTAGAATGTTTCATGGAGTTGTATACGGTAAGTGGGAAAAGGTAATGCCCGCGGTAATGACGATGGATTTATTATGGCGACGAAGGATTTTAAATAAATATTTATTTTATATTCTTGCCGCATTTGACGTGTTAAGTCAATCCGCGTTATAATATATACTAAGGCGATTTAACCGGGATCAATTCGTGTACGTAAATAAATGGAAATCAAAATGAAAGGGACTGGAAATAAAATTAAAACAAATGTCTGATCGTCTATAAAGATTAAGAGAAATAAGGAGAGAGAAATTGTAAGTACCCATACCTACCCACGAAAGAACGAACAGCGCTGGGATAACGATGCATTACCTGTCGGATATCCCAAACCTTTGTTTATTTATTCAACAAACACTGCGATTTCGAGCCAGTCTAAAAAGAGTAAGCATACACATCGGTCATTCGGATAATTTTTCGACTGCGAACACCCGACGATTATTTTATTTTTTTTTTTTACAAGGAAAAACGATTCGATGACGTAACGATTTTCTCCGCAAGAGGGACGATGCACCTGTAGTCTGTACATTAAAATGATAAATAATATGACGTACAGCGTAACGTGATGATTTATAAACAATATTATCGTCGTTAAAATTATTAATTATTTCATTATTAATAGTGTACAATTAATTATAACGCTAAAATGTTTGAATAGGTATCAAGTTAAAAGGTGGTTACGACTCGTGGTATAATTTATAATAATAATATATGCGCTTCATCTTCGTGCCGCTCAGATTAAACACACATAATCGGTTACAGTAGCATATATGCTACAATGACATTATTATATAAATATCATCGTCATTATTATTGATCACGCTACACCTAACTGTAACTAATACATGGCGTAGCTATAATTATAATTATATCTTATTAATGAATGCGGAGACAAACCAAAACCAATAACATAAACAAATGAATAGTAAATATTGCCCATTTTGAATACGCGAACACACAAAATAATATATAACTATGACCTTTTATCTTTTTATCGATCCATTTAATATTGCACGTGCATATTTGTACACACTCTTGCTTTACAAACGCACACACATTTTTCTTTATTGAGACCCAGGCCATAGTTCTGGGTCAGACGGTGGTGCGTGGTCGTAACCAGATTGTAGGCAACGGTATGCTACACACACGGGAAGATTTGGCCAAAAAGCCTAGATGGGTCCTCAGATATTTGAATGTACTGCGCTGGGTCGACCCACCAGATTTTTTATGAGCCTTAGTAATCATGCAGTTAAGTTTCTTAGTAATTTTAAAAGTTTGTTTTAAAAGAAAATGACACGTGTAATTTATTAATAATATAATTTTTTCAGACAAATATTGCAGTCCCTTTCATATCGCGTACTAAAAACGTTATACAAACACATCGGAACTTAAAGTAAAAACTCGGTTTACTATAGGGTTCTTGGTCCTGAATTATTCTATCCTTCTAGAAGATGAAGGTAGTCATTGATTTTCATAGTACGGCAAGGGCCGATCACCCTTCACGTATACTGTATACACAGCTTTCATCTATATTATATCATTCAGTAATATAAACGCGATTTACTATCTACGTTTTATATACAATCACTTTGCAATAAGTTGAAATTAACAATAAAACCTTTATGATTTTGCTTCAAAAATCAATTATGCGGAGAAAACAATTAAAAATATAAATCTATCATTTTACGAGCAAAATAATCCGTTTCAGATATCACACACATACACACACACACACTTTTAGTCCTATATATTTCGAAAGCATGACTCTGCGGTATAATATATACTCTTGTACGTCATTCAGACCATTATTAGAATCTATGGAATCATGACGAAAACGGCTATAAATGCAGTAGAACTTAAGCCGTTGGATATTTCTTATCGCGGTAAAATATGTGATTTTATTAATATACTTTTATCGGAGGTCAACGACGAATAACTCGATGTCGAAAATAATACTAAACAATTAAAAAACACAACCGACGAGCAATAATATGATTGCAACCACACGTTTGACCGACGATGTGTCACACGAACGAAATGACGAAAAAATGTGTTTTTATGCCTATTAATAACATAATACGCCCTCTTTGAAGATTGCGAAAAAGAGCCATAATATAAAGCGGTTTAATAGTTAGGAATAACGAGAATAACAATATTTTCTTCCGATATTGGAAACGATTAAGTTGAAATTGAAATATAGATAATGTACCTAAATTGCGTTTAACGGTTTTTTTTTTAAATTGTACTTTTAAAATTGAATACAACACAATTAATTAACAATGACAACTATATAGGTATACGAACGAAAATAATAACTTCCAGTCACTATTGAAAGCATCTACATGAATCTTCCTCTTGTTTCGCATCTAAACGTAGAATTATTTAGGCAAACGCTATACAATCGAAATATCCAAAAAAAAAAAAGTTTACACTTCATGTCGATGACGAAGAACAGTACGCATTATTCATGATTATTTCGAAGATAAACTTTATCGAAAATTATAAATATAAAAAAATTAAAATAGAAATAAACATTTTAAAATCGTTTAAAAATGTGTAGGTACACTTGAGAAAATCACAACTTTATAGATGTATATAGGAGTAGTCATAGTTCAAAAGTATTTAATAAGCCGGGAGGCAGAAATGTGAAAACATTTTCCTTACTTGGGTTGAACTTCAACAAAAAAAAAAAAGGAAATTTATTTAAGGATTGAAAATGCGACGTGTTACTCGTGTAAAGATGATTTACGGTTAGTGATACCGTGGTTTACACGCACAAACCGTAGGTAACATTATAGTCACCCGCAGATACCATGCGTTTCATTGCACATCCTCGGTCTACAATTCATACATCTCATGCGATACAGGTCGTACACAAAAACATGCTTACATACAGATAACGATGCGTTACGTTGACTAGATCGTAACCGTAAAAATGCTGTCGGAGCATATTATAATATCCTGCCGTTTGTTTGAACAACCGTGGAACATTATTATTATGCAAAACCCACCGCTAATGAAGTAGTCGCGGTGCACTATAAGTGTATACTTATATTATAGTGCTCGAGCGTGAATAAGTGTAAACAATAAGTGAATACATTTATTGCTTTGTGTTCGAAATAAACTAAGCTTGGAGTGCTGTTGACAAGCGGACGAATAATTGGAAAACTGTTTCTCGTTTATACTCGCCAAAACGTATCAATTATTACGCGTCGTGAAATTTTTTTTTTTTCGTCGATTCCGTACAGTGTACGTGTTCTTATCATATATTAAAATCGGGCGTTTTTCTAAATGCCCAGACAAATAAACAGAGAATTTAATTTTTATCCAATTTTACTATCCGCCTAAGCATTAAGTTATAAATGCCTAATTCAAGTTGACCAAATTGAAAAAAAAAAAAACATTCCTCTATTATTTTAAACTATATTTTATTTATTATTGATCGCTATTCTGTGTACATAAATCATGTATTCCTAATATATAATTAGGTAAAATACGTGAAGTATGTAAAATATTTATAATTTCGTGTCCTGAGGTAAAATTATTTTGAAACATAAATCGTAAATAAGTGAAAGTGATTACTTATTACAAACTAATATTACTAATTGTACAAGTATAAAAAATAATTAAAAGTTCTATTATAATGCTAAATAGGTCAGTGCTTGTGTTTTATAAAAAAAATGTTTAATGTTCCATCAAACGCCATCAAACATTAACATGGAATAACAAAAAACTAACAAACATTTTTTTTAATTATAACATAATTTAAATTCATTTTTTATACTTGTACTATTATACCCAATTAGTAATTAGTAATTACTTAGTACTTACACTTATTTTTAATTTATGGTCAAAAACAATATAACCTAAGGACACGAAATTTTAAATATTTCACATGTCATACGTACTTAACATATTAATATATAAGGTATATTATACATGATTTTTATACAGAATAGCAATAAATAAATAATACGATGAATTAAAATAAGGCATGGTTTAAAAAATGACACACGAAAGTTTCTTTCGTGCTTAAGCCTTATTTGAATAAGATATTTAGTTTTACTCGTAACCCTAGGCATTTAATTAAATAACTAGACATTTAACTTAATGCGTTGGAGGTTATGGCATAATAATTAAATTCTTTGACTATTTTTCTAGACGTTTAGTAAAATTCCTGAATTGGCTACGACATATTATGTACAACACGAAAACGCGGATTTTTTTTTTTTCATATTCATACATGATACGCGGCTTACCCGGGAGAATTGTTCGACCAAGTCATTTTTTATGTAGGTAATCATCCTTTAACAAAGCTAATACGATAAATAAGCACGTAATCCAGTTTATTTTATAATCAATTTCACTGAGGAACAAATTAAAATAATTCTAGAAATACATATATTCAACTCCGGAAATTGAGTTTAAAAATGTAAATTAAAAAATAGAAAAAAAGTCTTAAATATTTGTGATTTCCGGAGATTTCGTATTCTTGTACACTCTCGCTGAACATGTGAGATTTAAAAATACATACTCTGGACTTCCTGAAATATTACCTGGTGCAATAACTACAGTCATAAGCTCTAAATATACCATAAAATATAGAGTTTTAGAAGTTCTGAGCACTTAATCACTCGAAAAACTCTTCTCATTAAAGTCTGCACACGTCTTTGTGATTCTTGATGATCTATAATCCGAAACAGTAATATAATAATTGATCGACCTTAAAAAATAAATACGCTTAAATTTTAATTATGATGCCAGTTGATATAATATGAAATTATTCATTTTTAGTTTTTTAATAATTAGTGTTAAATAAACATGCTTATTAATATTTACTATTTATATAGTCTTAAATCTTAATCAACTCAAATTTTTTTGACTAAATTTTAGACGAAATTTAGACCAAACTTATGATTGTCTATAATGTAATAGGATTATAAATATTATAACACTTAACAACAAAAACATAATCCTCAAACATATTGATGTAGTCATGTAAGGATTTAAAATATTCTAATAATTGAACTATTATAAGTTTCCTAAATAAACGCAATAGAAGAGAGTATGAATGTATGATCACGATAAGAAATATTAAACTTTTATTCCTGTTTACTATTCAAGGTGCTACTAATGGAGTTCAAAAATAACTTCTACAGTTAATTTGTAGTAAAAAAAAGCTGAATAATTGGAGAAGACAAGACACTCGATGTTCTAAATTATATAGTGCCCTTCGAGGAATCCGTTGATCATCGTTAGTTTAATTAATGTATGCAAATTGATTCCTATAACTTCGTACGGTATTTAGATCTTTACTTTAGTGGAGTATGTAATTTATTTCGAACAATATGCATGAATAAACGGTAATGATTGTTTTTATAAAATTAATCCGTGTCTAAAGAATGAACAATATGGCGTGGAGGTACACGACAATCTAAAATTATAAATATCAATGCATATTGTATTACATGTGTTCGGATTTTCGGAACATAAACGCGTTGCACCACAAATCAATCAACAAACTTCTGGTAACAGTTTTAACCAAAATAGTTATATTTTATACTTACCGATTTCGTGTACCGAAATAGTAATGAGTTTAAAAAACAACATTTTCCTGCTAAGCATAAACATATTTCGTATTTATATATTAGTTACATTATGTAATAATAACAATCATTTTCATTTCGGTATAATATTTATCGACCGTATATTTTTATTAATATATGTATATACAGTAAAACTCGCTTAAGACGCTCTCGCTTAAGACGTTTTCCCGCATAAGACGCTGTTTTTAGTCGGTCCATAGACATTTCCTATACTAGTCAATGTAAAAATCACCTGTTAAGACGCTCAGTTTTTCTCTGTCTAATCGGGTAAAACGCTCTTTTTTTCAGCAGATTACGATAAATTTTAGTAGTTTTGTGAAAATAAAAATACAATTTTTAGTATTATACGTGTTCTTATCGTTTTATTTTATCGCTATACCTATTTTATCAATACTTATTATAACAGTTTCACTGTATTTCATCGTATTATGAGATTTAGTAAGTGCTGTTCGTTCGCATGTGTATAACCGTAATTTCGTTATGGCTAGTGGTATAAAATTATAATTAATTTATAAGTGTATTTCTCATTAAATTATGTTTAATAATAAAAAAATAAACTCGATATTTCAACCACATCATTTTGTTTCATTCCCGCATAAGACGCTTTCCCGCTTAAGACGTTCTAGAAAGCTGGTCCCTTAAAGAGCGTCTTAAGCGAGTTTTACTGTATTTTAATAACATATGCATGTAATGCAATGCTCATAAATAATAATATACAGGGTCTCCCACCGGAATTCACACATAGCGATATCTCCCTTGTTAATAGAGATAATGAAATTCTGTTTTTTTTTTTTTTATAAGACTCATGGGGCTAAATATATTTAGTCGACATTGGCATTGTAAATTTAAATGTTTTATTAAAACATTTAAAAATTAACTTTTTATTTTTTAACTTTTATAAATTTCAAAGATAGTAGGGCTTATTTTTATGAAAATGTTGACTCTTTTAATTTAAATTAACTTCTTGATTTTTGATAATTTTTCTAGTTTACAAAAAAACCGTGTACTATTTACACAAATTTAAATAATAATAATATCATATTATTATTATTTCAGTATCGGAAAAATGGCGAGGTCATAATAATTTACATTGTTTCTTTGTAAACTGAAAAAATATGATTTCCATCCAATGAAAACTGAAAGTTTAACCGTCGAAATTTTCAAAATTGAAAGCTCTATAAAATTTCTTTCTCGGAATTTAAAAAAAAAAGTTAATTAAATAACTTCTTTAATAATACACTTAAATTTACTGTACTATTGTCAGAAAAATTGTCTTTGCCCTGGGATGGTCGTTGAAAAATACAGAATTTGATTATCTCCAATAACGCGGAAGATATCGGTCCGCGTTAATCCCAGTGAGACACCCTGTAGGATTATTTAACGAAAGAACGCGGCATCATGGGGCTCGAAAAACGCGAAATAAAAAATTAAATCGATAAAATGCGTAGGTAAGTGGTTGTTCATACGATCTGCAGCAACGCGTTGGAATAAACAAATTGATCATACACCGTAATGACGTTGATACCATAATCATTTCCTATAGTAATACAATATTATTGTGCGGTGTATTGCAATCGGATTTTCGATTATAATTTCGCGAAGTGGATTTCCGATTGAAATCGGGAGCCTGGAAAAGCTGGTTCGCGAAAATCGTACCGCGAAAAAAAAAAAAATAAAAAAAAATACAAGTAGAAGTGACGAGGCGTATCGTCGCAAACAATGCCTGTTGATTTATTACGAACACACAATGCGCGTTTTTTGTCTTTGACAATAATTATCGTTTCTGTTACACCTCGTGCCGAACGACTGTTGACGATCGGCACGAGTCGTTAAGTCCGCACGTTTACATTGAACACGATTTATGATCTCGACATGTCGAATCGTGTACGAGTTCAGAACAAACAATACGGTCTGTCGATGGACTAATAATAACCGAACGTTGACAACATCAGTGTTTTTGCGGTCCGCGTGAACAGCTGCAATAAATCGAAAAGGTCTCGTGAACCCGACCACCGTTGTATCGGGGGCGCCAACACGACGACTTGACGATTTCGCGTACCATAATAAAAATCACACTGATCGTTATTACCGCGGTTACAATTATTAACGTCGTTGTTTATTCATCGCGCGAAATAACACACGCGAAACGTGCCCGGTAATCACGAAAAACGTTCCGCACGGTACCTAATTATCGTTATTACTTATTAAGATTATTATCATTATAATTATTCCGCCAAGACCGAGTGAAGGCGGTGGACCGAGGGGATCGCTCTACGGCGACTGAGCACTCAACGTGATTTACCGTGTTCACGGAGCACCGAATGTTAATGATTTGTTTTTCGAACGACAAGCGTCTGCCCTCGCCACGTTCACTTTCACGCATGTCGTATTGCCTTTACCGCAAGGAGGCCTCTAACACTCTGTGATTACTGTCCTATTAAGCTGTTCGTTGATTTTTATTTGTTTTGTTCGCTCGTTTATCGTAAATTGTTTTTATTGTTCCAAGTGTAACAGATTGAATAAAACAAAATTAATAATCCAATAACTACAATTATCCTATTTTCAACCAGACGTCCAAAAAATTATGACTATAATCATTCGATTTTTCACCAAAAGTCGCCCGAAAAATTACGACGTAATCATTCTATTTAATAGCAACCTTTTCATATTGAGAGTAAGAATTAAGCTAATAAGAGATAGGTTTACAAGAGGTAACCTTCCCATGAAACCTTTTACTTAAGATTTACACTAAATAATATAATAAAATCACAACTATGGGGTCTTGTGGGACTTAGACCTCTAAAACTTTTCAAGGCCCCCAGAACAAATGATTCAGTTGTGTCTTGGTAGGTATTCAAATGTATATTCAAATGATCGTTATTTTATTTTATTACATTTTTCGTAAATTGGTAAAACAATTCTTCTCCGGTTATACTAGAGCCTATGTGTAAGGGAATCAATACTAAAAAGAGTTTGACTGGTAATACGCCGATTGGTATTTTTGGTCGGGAGACGATACCCCCGTCCCGAAAAAAATACTGCCCTCGGTTACTTCCCTGCCCGTACGATAGACACGCCGAAGAGCAGCGAATATTCAAAAAACAAATTGTAAATATGTAAAAAAACCATAGCCCCGAAATGTGCAGAGCACGAATCGAACTTCGCACAATTGGACGCAGCCGAAACTATGTGTAATACCCTGGTGAGCGTATTCGTCACGTCAGCGAGTGTACACAAAGAAATCCCCGAGACTCACTCGAACGCGGGAACGGATCGTAACTCCGTTCAATCATACGAATAATACGATTTCTCTCGATCCCTGCGTCGCCGTCACCGTCTCAAGTCAATATGCCAGCAGACACGCGTGTGTGCCGACGGTTAATATGGTCGGTGAAAACATACGATATAACGTGCCGTTAGCGCACTATACTATGTACACGGTACATAATCTCGACCTAGGTATTTTAATTATAAACCGACGGCAAAATTATGGTAATAAACACCGCGGATTATACCACAAAGGTAAACAAGATTAAAGCTCGTTTGAGACCTCGGCTAAATAACCGTTCGAAATTATACATTATGCGCTCCTCCGCGTGAATCATTAGACACGTGTGATACGCACGGAGCAGAGTTCGGGTTAAACGCGGCGATGGCATTTATTCGATTTTAAAAGGTTTTCCGCTTTACTCGGGCTTATGTGCAAGATAATACACAAACATTGAAACTTGAAAGGCTTTCATTTTTTTGTCCTTCTTTCACAACGTTTATACATGCGTATACACAGATGTAACGTGGTCACGGTTTATGAATAGGATCCAAACCAAGGTTTTCCTTAAATTTTAAAACTAATATATCTACTCGTATAAACACATCGCGGTCCCTCGCACCTGCAATTTCATTTTTCCATTTCGAACCGACGCTGCTCGTTTTACGCTCACTCCATGCTCTTGGGCGTAATAATATTATCTATACGTCACATATTCATAACGGGCACTATGCATTGGATAATTGTTATGTAGACGTCATAACTGCAATGCTAAAGACGGAAATATAAAAAGCAGTTAGCTCAAGTTCAAAACGGGGCCGCACGCAACAAAGACCATTATATCGGTTACAGTATGCAGGCGCTAAAATTGTCGTGATACCTACCTCGAATCATACTGTCGGCCCACTAATATCGTTTCGGACTACCGAATGAAAGACTAAAGTATGCTACACACCGTATACGTATTTTTATTGTATAACTGGTGTTTGTTCTGATCGCGCAACATTTACCGAAATTTCAAGTATTTTAAACTATTCAAAACTATTTTGCACCGTCTCAAAAGCATATTATTATTATTATTTGGAATTTTAAGTTAAATTCGGCGAGATTCTGCAGTATTCCGTGACCTCAGACTAGGCGACATCAATCACGTCACAACTCTGTAACTTATAGTAGTGCACGCCGATATGACTCTGTAGTAATGTGAGAGCTATAATACAATTCGAAAATATTTGATCGATTTTCGTAGCTTTGCAGATAGTTGTTCACCGAAGATTTCGAAAGTTAAGACGTGCTCACTTCGACACGTGTATTTTTTGTGTAATAGAACCTTCAACGAACATGTCGACGACCCATGAATCGCTAAATAAACACGAAAAGTACCGTTTAAAGCCGTGGTTTATATTTATCTAAAAAGTCCAATTTTCAAATTATTTCTTCTTACACAAAATTATGAACATATGTACGGTTCTTGTAATACTTAAACGGACATATACGAGTGCAGGTAATCCGAATGATGGTAAATGTTTTTTTCCTCCCACGGGCCACGAGAATGGAAGATTACAAAGCGCGTTCGAAAGGAATACTGCTCGGCGTAATGATTATTTTTCAATTACACTACACACGTGTAATAGGAATTTGTTAGTAAGTAGATGTTGTCAGGTAATAATGTTTCCTCGTGTTCACAACCGAATATAAACATATGTACAGATACTATGGCTACACACGTACATTTTTCTGTAAAACCATATGAAAATACACAAATTTAATACGATTGTGCGAGTATAATATCTGTCACGAGACCTGTTCGTTTTTGTTAACACTCGTTAATCACTTGCCGATGTGTGTGCCATAGTTGAAATTTTTTTTTTAAATGCCCAAACAAAATTTGTTTCGCAAAAATTACATTTTGACTTGCGGCCGACGTAAAATTTTTAAGATTCAAAAGTGATTCGGGGGAAAAAAAAAGGTATGCCTGAAATAGACCGACGAGAGAGTGTATATAATATATAGGACTGCGGAAAAACCAAAACTCGTCGTATGCCACCGCGATCACGTTGTAGACAGTTTTATTATGTTTTATCTAGATAAATATTTTTTTATCTTTCATCTTATTCAGATAAATGGAAAATTAGTTATCTGAACTATTTGGTCATCTAGATAAATTTATGTAGATAAAAAAATATCCGAATATCCAAATCAGAAACTTCAAGTTTATATTATGTACTCGTAATTATTTATTTTATATCATTTAATTTGATAATTTCAAGAACATTACATGGAGTATGTTATACTTTTATATTTTATACTACTATATAGGTATTATAAAATATGTACCCATATATTTTTTCCTGCACGATAGTCGAGTAAGTTATTATTTTTTTTTTTATTAGTTATTTTTTTTTTTTTTATTATACCAATTACCAAGTATGATACCTAACTCAATGCAATTGGAATTAAAACTAAAGTTTTATTTGTTTGAAATGTACATTTGTTATATTTCTGTTTTTGTTTTAAATTCTATATTTATGAGTCCAATTAATTTCTAATTTTTGTTTTTTGACAACAAATGTAATGGTTAAATAGTTTGCACTGACAAAGTTGAAAATTGTTTGGTCATAAATTTATTATGAAATCAACTTTTTAAATAATAGTACATATGGTTTATAAATTAATTAAGATAATCATTGATTAATTTGAATGGCATAAATTTAGAAATGTGCCAAATCCCGTTTACCTATACTTTTAATACTTAGTCTTATGAAACTGTTAAAAAACTCTCTTTTTTTCAGATAAAAAAGTTCTAATTATTTATCATTAATTAGATAACTAAACTTTATTTATCCTTTACCTTCATCTAGATAATTATACTGTCAATTATCTTCTATCTTTATCTAGATAGTTAAAAAATTATCTTTATACAACACTGGCTGTAGAACAATTATGTACGTCTTACAATATTGTGCACACTATTCGGAGTGATGTAAAATTAAATTCGACCAAAAATAAAAACGGTAAAAAATTGATAGTTATTACAACAACAAAAATAACAGGTAAAAACACTTAACCAGTGAGGACAATGAACGCGAAATTTATCATTGTGTTGGATAACAGGCACAAATGATCAATTTTACTTTGTTGAGAAGTCGTATAAAGTAGTTTCCGCGTGAAAAATAACGTTTTATTTTTATTACATAAAAAAAAGCGGGACAGTTGATGGAAAATATTACATGATATGCGATTTTAGTGTCCACAAAAGTTATCCGCTTAATGACATTTTTCTTCATTTTACCAAATGTACAAAAATGGTTTCCATCTCATGGAATTGATTTGTTTTCATGGCACGAACAATTTCACTAAGTGCAAGTGACAAATATATACTTAACAATTGGACACGGCCGGAATCAAAAATATTCTCCTCCGGGACAGTGTATGACAATAGAGTAGTCGTAGTGGCCTGGTGGAGAGCCATAATGTAGTAGGTAGTAGAAGTATAACGTTTTTCCCGCAAACGATGTCAGCAAATTTAATTATGAAATTGTGATCCAAACACTCGCACGTGACGCCGCACCATGTCAGCGTGTGGTCTGCCCGAATCAGTGGCTCGTCTCTGATCAATACTACACACGCACATACACACACACACACACACACACACACACACACACACACACACACACACACACACACACATACAGGTACACCCACGACCCACGTGCCCGTCCGATATAAATTCCTTTTAATGGACCGTGCGATTTTCAGAGCACCGCGGCCGTAGGTTGACGATGCTCGGTCGGACACTATATTATATACAGAGTGTCCCAACGGGATTTACACATAATGATATCTCCCATAGAGACGGTGAAATTCTGTTTTTTTTTTTTTTTTTTTGACATCCCTAAGAAAAGGCAGATTTGTAGACAATAGTTTGGTAAATTTTAGTGTCTTATTAAATAAATTGAAAAGTTAACTTTTTATTTAAAAATGTTAGTACAATTTGCAAATAGCCATTTTATAAGACTTATTTTTCTGAAAGTGTTGACGGTTCAACTTTCAATTTTCATTAAATTTTCGATTCTTAATCACTTTTCTAGTTCACAAAAAAATAGTGTACTATTTACAAAATACAAAATATTAATATCTTCGAATCTTACAACAGTTATATAATTAAAATTAAATTTTTAAACTTCTTTAATAATACACATATATTAACCAAGTCATTTTTTTTCTGACCTGATTTCTGATTATATGATATTTTATATTATTCTGTATTCGTTAATTACCAATGGGTTGTCGAGCAATGTCGGGTATATCTGGGCCAAGGATAAATGGTAGATCACGACATTGTTTTTGAGATATTCATTTTAGATGCTCGCATACTGCACCTACGGGATCGAAACTCTAGACCAGCTACGATTTCTCAGTGGACCAGTAAATATCAAAAGATTATTTCGATTTGAAAAGGAACTGGACATAATTATTATTTAATTATATGACATAGAGAATATTGTTATTTTATTTTCTTGGAACGTAAATAATATATATAGGTTCTTTTATTATGATTAAAAATTAATTATTAATAGTTTTATAAGTAATCGTTTATTTTATGGTCGTTAAAATAGTTACGTTGATAAAAATAAACCATCAGGTAATTTATGCAAACGTTTAAACATTTTTCTTTCCTTTTAATAATATAGGTATACATAAAAACTTTACTTTTTTGAGAACTTTTGTTTTTTGCGTAGCCCTAAAAAATATAAAATTCTGACCTACACCCAGCTTCTATAATTTATTGGCCACTGTACAGTCGTAACGTCCATCTAAGAGATAAATTTTGCTTATTCCCCAAGTTTTTAACCCTAATCGAACCTCTTAAATGCACCCTTGAAACTGACTCCGATCGTTTAATTCAAACCTCGACCGCGTGAACATGCGATAAAAGTCGTATAAAATTGATTATGATCATAGACGTGCTCCGAGCGCGATATAATATATTATAATGATTTACTGGAGTACACATTTTGTGACGTACGGAAGACAAATGCTGTCAATATCGTGATATAGTATAATGCGTTAATACCCAATGTCAGAAAATAGATACAGTTCCTTTAGCGGAACACACGGGGCACGTCTTCAGCAACGCGTTTCCCAAGTTGCGATAGGAGAATACAATAAATATACTAAAACAGTATGACGTATAGTACCTACTGTTAACCTGACAAACGTTCTAATGTTTACTCTGCAACATCTATCACGTCGTTCATCGGACTTGATGTGTGTTCATTGTGTGCTTAAGGCACGCTTGGATGTAATAAATTATATTTCGCTCTAATAATACATTTATGATGTACACTTGGCGAATGTTAATATTCGAGTACGGCAAACATACGGCAAAATACGTACAACATGTTTTACTTCCGTATGAGTCACCGTTATACTTACGTTTGACTCACGTGAACCAATACCGTTCTACGAGCTGTTAGTGCTAACGCCGTCCGTCGTTAAAAACAAAATTGTCACGTAATATTTATTTCGTCGAATCGAAATGCAACCTTATCGACTAAAAAGGGAAAATATGATCGTTTACAATTCTTGTTTGATAGCGAACTCGATTTAAATAATAATAATACGTTCTCGTCCTCGATTAAATAATCATGCTTGTAAGTTCAAAACTTAATAAATTACACGACTTGAAAGCTGCCTCTAGCCTTTTCGTAGCTTAAGTCTAATCTAAATATTGTTTTAACTTCAGTTCACATTTTATTTTACCCTCAGCCCCGAGCTTTTACATTTGCATAAAAACACTAACTGCCACGTAATAGTTATTTTACCGAGAGCAGCTTAACAATTCAGAAAAAAAAAAATAAAAATGTTGAGAAAATTAGATTTGTTTTTTTTTCTTGTAAACCATACAACGATACGAGTTGAACATTTGTACGTACGTCAACACTAATGTAAACAAAATGTTTTACCACTTTATCACAAACTGCGTTTATTTGCAATATTAAACGCAGGAATTCGCGAACAAATTAACTTTTAGTATACAATAAGGATTATGACGGCTACAACGTTGTTATCCTGCGCACATAACAAGGGCTGAGCGTTAACGGCATATTATAGTATGCATAATAATTCCCAAAGTTCTTATCTACAGCCAAAGCCGCGATGACTCATCATTTCCGTCCGGTTTATATAAATTATAGTTATTGCAACAAATTTGAAGTTTATAATGAGCTCTGTATATAGTCTTGTTTTGTCAAATTAATTTTATTTTTCTACATATTTATGGCTTCCTCAGTTATTAAAGTAATATTTAAGATACAGAACTTGTTTTTTTTTTTTTCACAAGTAGACATTCGAGTTTGAAAAAAACGATAACGATTTTGGCTAATGAAGATATTTGTCCTTTTTTTTATAATTTATAAAACTTTCTGAACTTCTTATATTATTCAACTCGGATAACATACAACAACACAATATCAACCACATAACATTCTTGAACCAAGCGAATGTAAAATCGACTGATAAAAAAATAAATAAAATATAATTTACTAGTGCGTGTGTGTTTATGGGGATTAATTCGAGGTAATTTTGTCTTAGCTTTTTCCAGCAGCCATTTTTTTTTCCATTTTACTTAAAAGTCATCTGTCAAATCTATCATTTTCCGTTCTAGAAGTGTGTGATGATTCCTCGCTGAAGTCCAATACAATACTTAAACTTCCGTTAGAATGCGAACTCACCGCATGATATGCATAATGACGACAATTATAATTATATATGATCCTCATCGGTTAACGCCGAAAAACAATAAGTTATCCGTTAAATTACTCAGTAAATTTCGCGCTCAACGAAAGCGTTCACGCAAATCTTTAAAATAATGACAAGATGGTATTTTGAATTACTGAGGCAAACAAAAGCGAACGTTTTTCATATTTAAGGGACATGGAGTGTAATCCGAACTATCGACGTTTATAATATATGTAGTATATGAGTTAGCGGTATGGAGGTCTAATGGTATTCTAAAAAAAGCTCTGGAAGGAAAAATCAATGGGAAAAGACCTAGGGGTCGCCCTAGACAGCGCTGGATAGACAGGGTTAAAGGAGATTTAAACAAGTGCGCCCAGGGTTTAACTTTAGAAGATAGCATTGACAGAGATAGTTGGAAAAAAGTAGTAGAGGCAGCGAAAGTCCTTCAAGGACAGTAAAAGCTGAAGATGATGATGATATGAGTTAGCGCAACTCGAATGTCACTGACTACTGAGCGTATAAAATAATAGAAATTGTTTTTCCATGTATTTTTCAAATACCACGGTGCGTTGCATATACGACCTGATATATTATTATAGAAACTGAAACAAAACAGGTATAATATATTATACCTACGTAATATACAAAAAAGGCAAAACTCGTCGGTCGGGTGTGCGAGATTCCACGGTCGGGCTAGATACGAGGATGGGTTAATTGCTGTATTTGTCATTTAAACTTGAAACCAATGTACTATTGTTTTTGAAAAAACGATTCTGAGTGAAAGTAGTCTGATGCATCGGTTTCAATTTCAAAAGATAGGTGGTATAGTATAGTAGAGAAAAATATCTTTAGAAGATAGACATATAAGTTTTATAAGTATCGTTTTATAAGTACCTATCTAAAAGCGGGATAATCAATAAAAATATTTACGTAATGTGGTATTATACTTTTATTAATTGTATCCTTTACTTTAATTTTCTTACTTCAATTTTCATTTTCAACTATTAAAATAAAGTTAAACTATGATAGATTTATAATAAGAATTATATATTCTAATCGAGACTGAGTTATAATATGTATCTAATATCTTTAAATATATATAAAAAAAAAACATGATACTTTTAGGTCAGGTGAGAATTAACGGACGGACGAGGTACAGAGATCTTATTGCTGTAGGCGCCACTTTTTTTAAATATTTGCATTATATCTCGTACCCAATCGTGCACATTAATACATAGAAAATTATGAGATTTCTACTAAATAACATCGATATAGTTTCGATACATCGATAACATATGTATGTTTGGAGTCGCTACGAATAATTTGTATAGTATAACAACCAAATATCTTGTACCCATGAAAAATTAAAGTACTAGACGATGCAGGGTTCGACTACCGATCACGGTTGAAGGTTTTTGCATCTTTTCGCTCTGTTTTTCTCTATTCATCGGAAAACCGTTGAGAAAATCAAAATATGACCTTTCCAAAATACTAACTAGACGACGCGCGACGTTTTCTTTTAGAAAAGTATCATTTGGTATACATCGGATACAATCCTTCTGGTCCGAATAGTGTATTCAGACACACATCATGAAACCTTTTCGTTCTCTTCTTCTCTCGTGAATGTTATTTTAAGTGTTTTTATCCCTGTACCATATACTGTTTACTTATCATGCACCTACTTTTAGTACAGATTGTGTTTTCTTCTGAATAAAAAAAAAAAAAAAAAATTAAGTAATTTCGTATTGATTTTAAATTGTTTTATCTTTTCCGCTCGCCCAGTCATTCGATTACGCACGTTACACAGCAAGACACGAGATCCATTTATCTGCATGCCGCGGCCGAAGCAATATAATATAATATATATACGTTAAAAGTATAAAAAATATATATTTAATACGGTATTAGCATTTAAAAAATCTCAAACATCGCGGAATAATAATAATAATCGCTGCATTGTATTTTCATCGTAAATATTTTACTGCACATTATACGATTTTCGTTTCCTGCAATTTCGGAACGAAAGAAATAGTTGGCGATGAACTGTAGGAAAGTAAATAAAATATATTAAAACTGAAAAGAAAATTCCATCGGAAGACATTATTTGATCGTCATCTATCATACTGCGTTTTTCTCCCGGTGATAATCGCACCCTTTTACCGTTTCTCACAGACTACCGTAGTATTTTCATTAAAATAAATCGTCAACTCTCGTACTTTACACATTTTTTTTCCTCTTTCGACCGATGCGATAAAAAATTCTTAATATCAGACGGTGAAAACGGAAGATGGAGGACGGTGGTAATTCGGATAGTAGAAGCAAATTAAACTATACTACGTTTGGAGATTCGTGGAATAGAACCTTCACCACGATGTCTCAGCATTTCCCGGAACTGTATACACCTCAGTATTATAATGTTATATTGATTACATGCCGATATTATTATGCTGTTGGACGTTAGAAAAACTAAACGTACCATATAGATATTATAGTTTATAATTTTATATTGTATCGTATTTATTGTATGAGATATTTTATTTTAATTTGTTCTCGCGACGGAGTAAACGTGTATACGATTAAACGAGACCTACAGCTACGTGTGTATTTAAAAACCAAGAGAAATAGAATGATAAAAAGAGAGGATTAGACAGACAGAGAGAGAGAGAGAGAGAGACAGAGACAGAGACAGAGATAGAAAGAAAGTGATTTTCATCAATACTCGCATCTTGCATTATATTATACGTATATACCGACTGTATTTGTTTCGAATAACACACACATAAATGTTTATTTTTATTTTATTTCCGACACTCACGTACGCGAACAAAAGCAAGCCAAAAGTTCACGTCTCATTTATACACATGCATTATGCATATATTATTGTACCCATGTACATACATCACATTTACATGTAAGAGAACATGTTTTTCCACTGTTATCAATGCGCGCTGTTCTGATATTTTTCTTCAATTCGGACAACTGACCCATTAAGTATTATAAATTGATGCAAGAGTAATTATTATCGATTGTATTGTACTAATTTAGTTCGCGGTATTATTATATATTATGTTGGCCGAATGAAACTGATGAAGAACAACGGCCGTCCTCCAAACTCAATCCTTACCACCAAGGCGTATTATGCGTTTCCAATACAATTACAACTTCAAATCATCAAAACATGTTTAATAATACACTGTTTTCAATTGTAAACCAGAAAAATTATTAAAAACCACGAAAATAATAAAAAAATTTAATTTAACTGTTTACATTTTCAGAAAAATAAGCCCTACAAAATGGCTGTCTTGAAATGGATAGAATTTATAAAATAAACATTAATTTTTTAACTTCTTTACTAATAAACTAATGTTTACCAAACTATTTTCAACAAAATTGCCTTTGCCCGGGGATACTCATAAAAAAACAGAATAGAATTTTACTATCTCTATTAACACGGGATATCGCCGCGTGTAAATCCCGATGGAACTCCCTGTACAGTAATTTACCGAATTTCTGAACAAGGTAAGTCGAACTTTTAATGATCATTTGAAAAAAGATAAAAAACAATTTTGGAAAATTATGAAATGTCAATTTATTTTTAATATAAGTAGTCGGTGAACGTTTCGAGTGGCTACGATTGATATTACTGACCAATGACATTTCTGAACAAGGTAAGTCGAACTTTTAATGATCTTACATTTGAAAAAAGAAAAAAAAAATTTTGGAAAATTATGAAATGTCTATTTATTTTTAATATAAGTAGTCGGTGAACGTTTCGAGTGGCTACGATTGATATTACTGACCAATGACATTTCTGAACAAGGTAAGTCGAACTTTTAATGATCTTACATTTGAAAAAAGAAAAAAAACAATTTTGGAAAATTATGAAATGTCTATTTATTTTTAATATAAGTAGTCGGTGAACGTTTCGAGTGGCTACGATTGATATTACTGACCAATGACATAGTGTTGGTGATTTGAAATGTAATGTACAGACTCAGCTGTTGCTATAAATACGATAATTGGTTTGGGTATACGCACGAATACCTATAGGCACGCGCCGGATGCGTTTTGCAGTTACACTCGCATATTTGTACATGAATATTGTACCAGTTCAAAAGTACTTCTTCGCAATATATTCATACACGGTTCGCATGCGCACACTTGTTATTCCAGGAGTAACAGGAAAGTTAGGCCGTGCGATTCAAGTCCGTCATGTTTTCAGTTAAACGTCCCCGCGTTCACTGCAGCTATTGCGGACCCTTCGCCCACGGAGCCGTGCATAATTTAAACGGAGTCGGGCGATCCTTTTGTTTGACAACGTTTCCGCGTGCACAAATATTTCACGTGCGGAATCCTCGAGCACCAGGAACTATGTATGCAAATGTCCTCAGTCGTATGATTAACGCGAACGTGCTCCTCCTCCGATCGGTACGAGTACACGCACGCGCCCCCGCGGAGCCAGGCACGATGTTGATAATTAATGCAATAACATTGTGTTTCACATATAGGTACTGTACAACAACTACAGTAGTAATTTAATATTAAATAATTGTACTGCCATTGATGATTATACCTATCGATCATTATTGATCATTATTCCATAGCCAATGGTACCACTGTACGTACAGAGTGTTGCACAGGGATTCACGCAGAGCGATATCTCTCGTGTCAATAGGGATGATCAAATTCCGTTTTTTTTTTTTTTATGAACATTCCAGGGAAAAAGAAAATTTGTTGACAATAGTTAACAAGAAGTGAAAATATCAACTTTTTATTTTATAAATCTTACGTGTTTCAAAGATGCCCATTTTATAAGGCTTATTTTTCTGAACAGTTCGAATTTCAGTTTTCGTTGGATTCATGACTTTCAATAATCTTTTTTAAAATAAAAACTTTAATTTTCAAATAAATAATGTAAATTATTGTAACATCGTCATTTTTCCGATAAGGTTTGTTGATAATTATTTAAAATATTTACACTATTTTTTTGTGAACTTGAAAAAATTATTTAAATCAAAAAGTTAATGAAAAATGAAAGTTGAACCGTCAAAATGTTCAGAAAAAGAAATCTATAAAATGGTCATCTTTGAAATAATATGTATTAGTTAAAAAATAAAAAGTTGATTTTTAACTTCTTGACAATTCACTTATATTTATCAAACTATTGACAACGAAATTGTCTGTGCCCTGTGGGATGCTCATAAAAAAACCAGAATTTCATCATAATCGGCAGGTCTGTGTAGATCGCGGTGGGACACACTGTATACCACCGTACGATGCGTCGTCTTCGGAACAACTACGGCGTCTGCAGCGGACGTGAAAATAATATAAAATACACACGGAAACACGAAGAAAACAACATTCATATCGATGGTAACGTCCATGACGTCTTATAACTTTGTGGTTTCGAGGAGTTGATGAATTAATAGGTCTACAAAGTCGCGGGTCGTGCTATATTTGAATCTTATACGTGTTGGTGAAATATAATAGTATAGTCTTGAACTATCGTCATACGTAGATGAGATAAAATAAGACTAAATAATATAAGCGTGTATACGTAATATAAGTCCATACCGTATTTTCATTGTAATACAATATTTCATTCCTTCGTCACGACCACATGTGTACTCGAGTATTATAGACAGTGATTAGATGACAATAGTTCGTATATAAATATAATATTCGGAAAATGATGAAATAAAACGTTAGTGGTTAAGTGTTGTTTAAAAAGGAAAAATAAAATAATACAAACAAAGCAGCTTTTAATGTTTTCGCGTAAATTGTCATCATCACTCAACATAGCTTTGATAATTATGGTTAGGCAATTAATAATATATGTAATCGAATAACATTACATTTACATAAAAGTCGATTACTTTTTTCGGGCCGTAGCTTTGCATTTAACGAAGTGAAACAATACGAAATATTTTATTTCAGTAAGTACATTTTTATTCGTCTTGCGCATGGTAAATTGCCCGTTAGTAATTACTACAAATGGTACTAATTGTTCTGTCCGATTCGAATTTTAAATTAAATATTGTCTACTTGGCGAACGCGATATTCACCGAATTGTTTCGAGGATTGTGAGAAAATATAAATACTATAATCATCGAATTAGTTTGCAGCTTTAATAATAGTCATAATAGTCATTGCACACACAAACGCACGCACATACACTTACGTGTGCGCATAAAATGTGTGTACATAGTCGGTTATATTGTAAGTATATTTAGTCGTTGAATAAACACGTTTTGTTCTAGTAAAAATCATTCGACGTACTTATGTATTATTGAGATAACAATTCGCAATAATAATACGAGTATAATGCCAAATACCGAATGATCGAACCGAATGTCCACGAAACATGTTCTTTTTAGTCCAGAAATAACGTAGGTTCCTTTCATCATTTTTTACACACCCGAACGGAAAGTGAAATGATATATTAACGGGATGCGATCCGAAATGCTTTCCACTTGACCCGGCACATTTGCTTTGAATTATAGGTATACGATGAGTGTTAGCGCTAGGCGATACTTTTGAAGTTCGAGTTTTTTTTTTCTTCACGCTGCCGTAACACCGCGACAGAAGAAGTTAATCGGTTATTATAATTATTTATTCTTTTTTTCACCACTCTTATATTTATTAAAAATTATTCTGAAAAGGATACGGTGGTACGAGGATTAATTATTCCTGTCCAGTGCACGCGCATCGTTGTAAAATTACACTTCGCATTTCCGATATCGCGGGTGACGGGTTAATTGAAAAATACATGACGTAATAATAAAATATAAATAATAACAAAATTAAAAAGACCACGGACTCGTGTATACCTACGCACCACTCGGTCGGTGGCATTTTTTTCGGCAGATTAATTAATATAGAAACGCACAATTAAAATAGTATTTAATGGCCGTAACGCATTTTTAAACCTTTAACTACCGCGAGTCGCGACTAACAAGAGGGTTTTTTTTTTCATCGACATATAAATTTACGAAACAAAACGCAGGCGAAGCGTTTACATTTTTTTTTTTTTTAAACTTTCCGTCGCACTCCCAGACCACATTGCGGACAAACCGAATCTTGTTTGTTAACTATACGCGTACGTTTAATATTATGTACACGTCCGTGACGCGTGTTCGGACAAAGTTGACCGACACCGGCCGTCAGCCACCGCTAAAATTAACCGTACACGAGCCATTTTTATTTGACGCCACTATACATATACAATATTATACATGTACCGTTTTCGGATGATAACGCGGTATACGAGTACGTAACCGCACTATTGTAAACAGTAATTAGTTAAATGTGTTTTTTGAACTAACCGCTCGAGGTTGTACCGCGCGCGAACCCGATAAGGTACTGTTTGAACAGTTACGGGATAAGCTTTCAAATAATAGTAGCTATCCTGTATACAATTCACAATCTACATTTCATGACAACTGATTAATTTAAAAAAATTTACGGGGTGTTCCATCGGGATTTACTCAGAGCAACATATCTTGCGTTGGTGGATATATACAAATTGTGTTTTTTTTTTTTTTTATGAGCATCTCTGGGCAAAAGCAATTATGTTGACAATAGTTAGGTAAACACAAGGGTCTTATTAAAGAAGTTGAGAAATTAATTTTATATTTTATTTTCAAATTAATGCATTTTGCTAATAACTATTTTATAGGACTTATTTTTCTAAACATTTAACTTTTAACGTTTAACTTTCACTTTTCATTAACTTCTTGATATTAAATAATTTTTCTAGTTCACAAAAAAATAGTATAATTATTTTAAATAATTATCAGCAAACCTTATCGGAAAAATGATGAGGTTATAATAATTAACATTATTTATTTGAGAATTAAAATTTTTATTGAAAATCAACAAGTTAATGAAAATTGAAAGTTGAACCGTTAAAATGTTCAGAAAAATAAACCCCATCTTCAAAATGTATAGAAGTTATAAAATAAAAAGTTAATTAACACTTTTAACTATCAAACTATTGCCAAGGAATTTGTCTTTGGCCATGGATGTTCATAAAAAAAAAAACAGAATTTGATTATATCTTTTAACACGGGAGGTATCGCCATGTGTAAGCCCCTGTGCTACACCATGTATATTATTATAATTTTAATAAATCATTTATATATTCAACGGTTCTACATAGTTTTTTATCGTTATTATTATATAACGTTAGAGCAATACAATTATTGGTAATAACTAATAACTAATAAGTATTATAAATTCGCATCACTTTGATTTCACATATGTCTGACCTGATCGCGCTGGACAAATAACCCGTTCAAAATGGAACACGTACCCTCATTACAATATTACCGGTTGTCGGTTTATTTTCATTTTTTCGTCTAGACGCGCATGACGCGAGACCGCGCGATTGACATAGGTAATACTTAAATGTGTTCAGCAAGCGCGCATAATCGGTGTTGGTGTCCCCGGTCGTCGTTAAGGTCAATTATTTCGTACTAATTAGCCTGTAATCCGTGACAATCCGGAGTGACAATTTCATATTTTACCGTTGCGCCGTTGTTAAACGCGCACACGATTCACCGGGCGCGATGACGCTTGTCGCGTTTGCCGGGTTTTATTTCGATAGCACTTCGAGTGATGTAAACGTAACGCACGACAAACACGTGATATTTATTCAACAACCGCACCGTTATTCGTACGACTAATAATGTTCCCCATCGACATTGGTAATAATAACCCTAATGTGGTCGCATTGTTATTGCACAGCGAATGCAATGCCTATTTTAATTGGTTTGATTATTTAGGCTAATGTAAAGTAAAAATACCCACATAAATGTACATAGCTCTAAAAGGATGTTGCGGACAATACAATAATACAATGTATTAAAAGTCCGTAAACTTGTTATTGTATTTATTTTATTTTACAATAATAATGACAACACAAATAGTACAAAAGTGTGTGGTTGTTCGTGTATGTGTGAAGGTGCTTCGTACACCGAACGGGGTCTTGCCTACTGAGGTCCCCACCGGAGGCACACTTATGTCCCGGTTCCCTATCGGCAGTAACACACTAATGTCCTGCGCCCAGCCTAATCCCAAGAAAGAATGAACAATGAAGTTCGGGTGGACGTCAGGACGGCGTTGTTGATAGGGAGCCGGGTCGTCGGTGGCGGCTGCTAGGCTCGTTGAAGGTAGTCGGCTGGCTACGTCGGAAGTATTCGGCTTGGCTACGTTGGTTTGGATGGTCTTCGGTGCTGTTTTCTTCTAGTGTTGGTATTGACGACTGGAAGAAAACTGATGATGTGTTCTACTACTACTTACTACTTGGTAGGACGGCATTGCGCCTATATACTATACCAGGCATTTGCCTTTGCTAGTAGCTGGGTGTTTGAAGTGGAGTTTGCAGCCTAAGGATTTTTATATAATTAACTTGTTGGCCATAATTGAACTCTAGGTCGTTGTTAATGTCTAGAGGCATGTGATGGGTGGGCAATTAGACCAATATTTTTTATATGGTTGTACTGAGAAGTTGAGATACGGTGGAAGGTTGCTAAGGCGTTCTTTTTGATAAGGTGCTTGACAGGGAAGAAGTCGGTTGTGTGAAGAAGTACTGAGTTTTTTACTATGGACGGTTGACCAAGTATTACTCTGATACCTATTGTCTGTACTGTTTCTATTTTCTTCCATGTAGATGCGCTGATGAAGGGTGCCCATGCTTCACCGGCATAAGTTAAGATAGGGATAATGTACATTTTGAAAAGGTTTAGTTTGATTCTGGTAGGGTTTGGCTCTTTTTGTTTAAAATTGAATATAGTAGACCGTAGATGATGACGTGTTCAGAAAATGTCCCGGTATATATGCATATCCCGGGGCATTTTCCAGCGTTGTGATTGGCCGGTACATGACTGGCGTTTCCTGGGCTCTGATTGGTGTTCTTATTTTACTAGTCGGTACGTTGGTTGCACGACTAGGCCGAATGGTCCGTATTTATTGGCCCTGAAAAGGGCCGATTTTGTCTCGGACTGTTTAGGTCCGAGGGTGTTCTGTTACAAGGATATCCACGATTTTAATATTCACCGGGGTGTTAGTTATGATTATTCAAATCAAGGTCAACGTAATGCTTCGTTTAAGAACGAATCATTTGCTTTTAATGTTTTTATATTAAAACATACATATAAAAAAAAACTGTACCTTTATATATTTCAGAGGTGCTGGATTTCCCACCTCACGTTTTTCATGTTATTTATATTATTTTACTTTTGCGAACATCAAATTTACATATTGTGCTTGTGCAAGTACGGATTTTAAATATATTTTAAATCATAAAAAATGTTCATGATGCATGGAAATTGCGGTTTCCAACTCGAAATCCTTTTTAAACGACCGAACATTGTCGAATGAAAATTTAATATTAATAGTTTTATAGTCAAGTACTCGTGTTTAACGGAGAAACATGTTTTAAACTCGATAGTATTATCGTCAATTATGTATCCTACCGATAAGTTGTCTAGTACCAGTACTAAAAAAAATCGTTCTTCTTCAATGGGCAATGAACACGCACGATTTAACATTTTACAATTCGAAAAAAAAAATCAGGTCGTCAAGTGAATATTTGTTTATTATTTTAAAACCTACCGATAAAAATTAACATACATCACACATGTTTTATCAATGTTAACATATTAAAAATTCCAATCATTTTTCAAAAACATACGTAGATTATTTTTTCGAATCGTGAAACGTTTTATTGTTTTTTTTTTAAGTTCGACCGAACCTGTATAATTGGCGCAGATGAATACCATACACTCGCATATGATATCTTCCCACATTCGTTCAACGTAACATGTGCTGTGGATAAATCAGCGCATGGTTTCTAAATAATTTACCTGAAACCTATTACGTGATTGCAGGGTTCCGAGGATTGATAACTATCATTTTTTACCACTGGGTTCGCGTAATACAACTGATTCGAATCGATCGTCTTGGTGAACTAACGCAAAGAAATACAATTCTTCACGTGAGAAATAATTGCTGTTCTCGATAAATTCGGTACATTACGAGTTCAGCTATTTCTTGTTTTTTACGTAAAATTTGGCTTTGGGTCGTCAACAAAAGAAAACGAAATATCGTAATATCGCGTAAAATGAAGCTTTCTATACCGCGCGTATGTTCGAGTAAGAATATAATAATCGGCATCTTCATGGCTTTCCGATATGATGTTTATAATACACGCTTGATTTTCACTCGCGTCAAGAAATAGTGATATCCGCGCATCTCGTGAAAACCGGCGAATCCGATGATTTTCGTTTAAGAGACAGTATTGCAACACGGCACGATAAACGTTGAAGCAATTTACGATTAGAAAAAAAATCCATCGGTAAAACACCGCGAACTACAACAACGATGTTCTTTTCTACGATTCTAGGCGATTCGCGCGGATTGAAATTTGTTTATTTTTCGTAAAAAAATAACTCTAGGTACCTGCAACAGGAAATTTCTCGTGAACCGTACAGTTTCGTGTACAGTTATACACATTTTTAACTTAAAGGAATTTGTTTTCTATTTTTATTTGAACTATTTTCGACCGTATAGCACATAAAATCCCGGATGATAAACTTGAGTTAATGTCGGATACGTTGCACAATATAATCCTTTACGTTGCATGTATCTATACGTTTACGGACAACTCAAAGAAGCCTACGGGGAATGTGAAAAATCTGAACGCCGAAGGAGATCATCCGGAAGAAGGAAAAAAACATCACGTGAGCAGTATAGGTACGGTTTCCAGTGTTTCCTACCCACCCACCCACCTGACCTAATCGCTGTATATTCTTCCGTTCAATCGCGTTCTCTTGATAGCCATATTTTCGCGGAGTATAGCTGAACACAGAAATCCCGAAGGACCAAATATAATATCTGACCTGACCGCAGAGACCAACGACGATCGAACGTGCGCCGACTGTGATGTACCACGCGATCGCCGTCGAAAAAAAAGGGTTTTCCAACAAAAGTGTCAAAAACAAAAATAAACGACGGTTATCGATTATTTCAATGGTGACGTTACGAAAGAAAACAAAAAATAATATTGAAAAATATCGACCGTATACCACGAAACTGGTAATTGCATTATTTGTTCAAAGCATATCTACCTATGTATTTACAGATTTCAATCAATCAAATCGTTTATCGCATTTTGAATTGAATGAATAACTTGGCAGTGTTTGAAGTTTATTAATATTTAGATCATCGCATTAGGTACTAATAAATTGAAATCATCTGTCCAAACGCAAATGCCATAAAGAAAATAGATAATAATATTATCAACACCTGGGTGAATATACCAAAAAAAAATTTATAAAATAGTCTTTCAATTTTAATTTGTTTTTTGTAGGATGTCGAAAAAAAATTACCTGTTTAAAATCTACATTATTATTATTAATTTACTCTCAGTTAAACATCGTATTGTTGTATCATTGAAAACTAATGAAGACGTAGATATATTTACCTAACACTGATTATAAAAAGTGATTTTCACATTTTACAATTTTCCATTGAAATAAAAATATACTACGCAATCGAGCGAACAAATAAAAGTGAATTGTCAGTGCAAATAATCGTGCAGCAAATCCTTATTTGCATAAACCTTACGCTTCAACGTTCGAGGGTAAAGCAATAATTTACCTTTCTTAATAAATTCCTTTTTGTTCCAATATAATGACCAAAGTGTATTTACTGACTTCCACGATAACTGGAACTACACTTATATAATTGTCATTTTTTCAGTCATAAACTGTATATATACTTAATATCATCTAAACCAGTGTTTCCCAAACTTATTTTATTTACCACCCCTTTTAGATTTTTAAAAATCTCCCACCACCCACCCGATATTTTTTTTAAAAGGCAGATAGTTTAATTTTAACTATTAAGTAATTAAAAAAAAAAAGTACAACATCGAAATGATTACACAAAATACTTTAGCGATTAGTGACAGACTTGCCTTTGATGATTCACTGCTAATGAAATTATATCTGACTCAATATTTTCACATATATTTCTAATCAATTTCTTAATTTTATCAGAAATTTTTGAACCGATGGATATGTCGATGGCAAAGCTATAATTTCTTTGCAAAGTTGAAGGTACATAGTTTGTTGTTTGACCCAAAAGAAAATTTGATAAAAGATAGTTGATTTCACATATATATATATATATATAATAGCGCCCACATTGGGAATCACTGATCTAAACAATGCAGGCATTTTCCTATAACTAAATTAAATAAGTCTCGGAAAGATTAATAAATTGTATTCCGACGTGATACTACATTCTGATTGCAGTTCGCAATACACACTATATCCAATAATACTGCGGAAAGTACTGAAGAGTAAATAGAATCCTTTTAAATTAATGCCCTTATATATATATATATATATATATATATATATATTAAATTACTCCATTACATTTGTAATGAAAACAAGAAACGCAAAAAAAGGACATATTCTGATTAAAAGAGTACCATGAACTCATGAGTAAAATATTATCACGCCTTTGATGAATTTATACTTCGGTAACGATGAATCGGTTACGCGAAATAACACTGCCCACGCTGAATTGAAAATATTTTTAGTAATCATAACTTTCGAGTATACTTCAATATTATATTACGCGCTGTTAATTAATTAGAAATGAACCCTTTTTTTAAGTACACAAGCGTACTTTTTGATTAAACTTTGTAAAAGTTGCAAAAAAAAACAATTTATGTACCAACTAAACCATCATGCAAATTAATACTTAAAATGTTTTCGTGCAATTTGAAATGCGCTACTCTTGATAAATAAATTAAAAACCCTGTGGGAGGGCGTAAGCAAAATAAACATATTTCAATGAATTGAGTTTGGGTAATCAATTAATTTATATCAAAATGTTAATTAATTTTAAACCATATAATACATGCGTACTTATGTCCACGGAAAGAAATTGATGACGACATTGCATTGGTTGAGTCTGTACTCTATTACAGTATAGTCGGAACGAGAGAAACAAAACTAAATCCGTTTAAATTGTATCTGAACAGTATTTAAAAAAGTAGGGATATAATATAACTATACGTATCACATAAACGATGTAAAATTAGTGAAATCAATAGCAAACGCAAAGATCAAAACATTTTACAAAAAATAAAATACCACAATATTTTCACCGAATGGTTGAATCCAAGCGGAGAGTCGTTTTAAGTTTTTCAAGTCGGTATTGAACCTATGTAATATGATTCTTATAATATCTATCGGCAAGAATTACAATAAAAAACGTATACTCGTATTATTTATTTGTTTAGACGGGCAGTCGTCCGGTGACAATGTACTTACATTTGGTAGTACAGTTTGCGTGAAACTATAAAAATATCCGTTGGCACAGTTAGGATGATAATATATTCAAGCCTAAAGGATGCATTGAAAACAGTTGAGGATACAGTTGAAAAAATGTCAACATTTTACATATTTACTAATTGCATACATCTTATAGTATGATCATTGCTGGTATAGTTTGTGGAGTGAAATGACACATACAAAGTATTTACTTGCCTAGTATCACGACTAGGGACTGAACAATGGAATTTGGCAAGTACAATCAGACAATAATTTTGTCCGTTCGGTAATTCGTAGATAAAGCATTGGTGTAGTCTTATCCACCTCGTTTCTAATAGTTCAAGGGTTTGAAAAACATTGCTGATAAGAGGAATAAGTTTGACACCTATACACCACGTCTAAATGACACTATAATCTCAAAAAACTATTTTGAATTCAATCGATTATTTTTATTGAACCTATTGCGGTCCGAGATCAAATCGTAGAATAATTACACCGATAGTACTCATACGACCCGTACACGTTATCAATGCATTTGGATTTTTGTAGTCTATACAACTTTGTCATAGGAAAACCTGCAGTGCTGAAACCGCTATATATCGCGCGCTTATGTAACTATTACAATTAAACGTAAGAGGCGAGTCAAAAAGTACACCTAAATCATTATTTTGATTAACACGGATGAGTTCGGAATTACTTAAATAGTGTTTATGAAGGTCCGGTATTCGATTTTTAGAAAAATTCATTAATTTACATGTATTGTCACGCCGACGAGCTCGTACGATTTACTCAAGCGGTTAGCTCCACGACTTGCGCTCCGAAACATTAGTATGGTTGTGTGTGATAAGGGATCAACATTAAGAGAATACTAAGAAGGATATTGTATATACATAATAAGTAACGCGTAGTGCGCTTTATTCCTCTTGACAAAATGATCAATATTTATATAATATATGCGTCAACAATAGGAATAATAATAAAAGTGATACATTTTCAGGTCACCGGCGAATAATAACATACGCGAAAATTGGAAACTTGAATATCATAAACGAACGTATTGAATATAATAGTGCGGGTGCAATACAATAGACCCCGAGGGACACCTGAGGTTACGTTTGTATAACTCGAGCAAAACGGTCCACATTTTACATATTATTGCTTCCTGTTTAACACAAACGAGATTGACCGTGAGTGAAAACGGTTGCGAAAACGTAAGCTATGTAATATCTAACCAAAATAATATAACGATCAATACTGTCAAACTTATAAGACCTGTAACGCATCGTCAGCCGTAGCATAAGTTCGTATACTACGTCAGAAGCGATATCGTGTTCATATCGTCACACGATAATCAAACACCACGTAAAACTGTTTGCGGACTCGTTCGTGATGTTTGTCTTTCGCCCCTCGTTCGAACGTCTATGGAAACGGTTAAACTTTCGCGAACAAATACACGATGCTATTTTAAACCTTCGTAGCTGGCTGCATAATATTATACACCTAATACTTACTCCACCCCCCCTACCCCCCACGTCCACCCTGAACGACTTGAGATAAAACGTAAACGTGGATATTATTCAGGAACGGCCGCCACGCAATTTCGTATCGTGTGTTCTCATCACTCGCGCACAACATTAATACTGGATGGCCGTTTTGAACGCTCCCATTTTCACGGTGAATTGATTCGAATTAAATTCGAAACTCGTGACATTTATGCGAATGAAAAATTATTATACACGCTTTTAGTTATGTATATTTATATTATACGTATTGGAGATTTGACTTTTTCAAACGGTAACGTCGTTATATAATTTTTTAGCTGATCCCATACCAAAGGGAAATACTATGGTTCATCAAACCAGAACAGTCGATTATTCATTACAACTCAAAGTCTATATGAGCGCCGAGCGGAAATGGACGACGAGGAAATATCCCGTAAAATATTAATGCACTATTTATATCCAAACAACGAACATTACATTAGTATAATTTATTTTTGGTCCAGGACTTTCGGCATTTATTGTCAAACGAATATAAACGACGGTAAAAGAAATAGAAAATCCACGTCACCGCGTGTTTAAATAAAATTAAATGTCTTAATACGGAGAATTGGGAGAAAAACGATTCCGTATGATGTTTTTTTTTCAACCTGATTCCATAATACGTTTCAAATCGGATGGTGTGCAACAGGCTTGTAAAATATGATTCTAGCATTCAAGTTACTTTTGGTCTTTAATTCAACTTATATCTACATGAGTATTGAAATTACTACTTCGCTTGTTATGTTCCAGTCGTGAAACAAACTAAAATAAAATATCATATTTAAATTCTAAGTTATCGTATAATAAAGCTCTTCATAACTATTCATACTTTTAATCATATGAAACAAATAACCGTGATCAGGAAAAAAAAACCCCCGTACGGAATCGTTTTCTTTCAGTGGTCAACGTTGCATAGTTGAAACACTCGTATTCGTGTCGTAAACCAGGTAAAAAAAAAAAGTAATGAAACCAGAAAAGTAGTGTTTTTCGTTCATAGGCATACAGCGCATTCTCTTCTCCGAAAAATTATCCAACTGGACCCCACTATGTACTAGTTTTTTACTCGTAGTCGGTATTCAGGTTCATTTTAACGAATAAATTAATTTGTATACTGCTATGACGTTATTTAGTGTACTGTATACGCTGTGCGTACGCTGTTGTTTTCATAGTTTAATCTGCCGCCGAAGTATGGTATTGTACTATTTGCCTTTTCAAAAATATTAACCGAAAAGTAAATAGAATACAATAAACCGTGTGGATAAACACATTCGTAAATTAATTACGTACACTCTGTCGTCTGACGGTACGCATTATATATATTATTTTTTTATTATTCTTCTTCTTCTTCTCTATGGTATCATAAGTTCGTAGCTTGCACACAGTTCCGCAACCAATTAACTGCCCTCTTCACTCATCACGACAAATTAACTCATTCATTTTTCTTAAATGCAAATGAACTTGATATGATAATGAATGCGTAATACAGTATTAAATACGATGACGACATACAGTAAAAAGCAGAAAATGATAAGAACTTAAAAGTGAATACTTAAGAATAAATCCTTATAAAATGTCATGAATTTATCTAGAATTGCCTATACAAAGCGCCGCCTTACAAATATATACGAGTACAAGTTATACAAGCGTAGAGACAGATCTAAAAATATAAATTAAGAAAGTAGTATTCTACTCGATATTTTTTCTCTGCAAAGAAAATTGAGGAATCATAGATACGTTATTGGGTATATGCAGAAATGATTAGAAATTGTTTGTTATTGATTTGAATTTCTATAGTGATAATACCGTTGTAGCAGATTGGTCAGAAAAGTTAAAACAAGCCCAAAAGCATATTATTTTGTTTTTAATATTACTTAAACATCGTTTTTTCTCGCATCGTTTGAAAATATTCAATTTAATTTACTCGTATGTATCATCAATGTTCCTATATATATATATATATATCATTTACACGTAATACACCTACACACTTACACACACATACATACAATAAATTATATGTGTTATATAGCATGTATAAATATCATACACATACATATATCATATATGTTGTGTCGAACGTCAAAAAAATTATATTACATTACCAGCGGTCCTTTAATCTTCGATTTGCAGCCACTGCCGATCCAATACATTTATACGTGGGTGTGTGTGTGTGTGTGTGTGTGTGTGTGTGCATTTACATGAATATAGCATAGTCGTCATATTTAAATCTGCTCCCTATTATGTTTGGTGTGTACACGAGCATATATATATACATGTATATATACTGACATTATTAAATTGGAATATCATGTGCCAAGGATTTACGTCGGCAATCCGTATTGAAGGATAAAAAGATGTAACGTTTCGATATGAAAAAAAAAAATTAAATCTAAATTATTCGCCGAGAGTAACGAAATCCACGAAAACTTCAACAGTTCGGTTTAATGTGCAAATATTACGCGTTAGTGAATATTAATAATAGAAAAAAATTGACACTTATGACTATGATCTACGCTCGGTTTAACCTACTTTATATTACGTAGAAACGAGCAAAGAACAAACATGTCTGAACGGTAATTTATTTGTGCTGTACTGCTCATCTACAATAAAATAAATCGTAGCCGTCGACGATTGCCTGTACGTATACAATGGATATGCTTGTGGAAATACGTCGCGACGAGTTTATGACACGCTAAAAGTCTAGTAGGTATATGATTGTACTCGGAAAATAATATTGTTTTTCTTTCTCGCTACGGAATATTTACATATAATTAATATACGTTCCGCGTAGTACACTCGTCATCTTCTTACAAATTATACGGATTCCTCCGTCGCAGCTTTATTTCGTAAACGAAAGACCTTAGATTATATTATCATTCGGTCGTGTCGCGGTCTATTCTTCTCGAGCCCTTAATGGCAATTCTAGTTGGAGGGGGGAGGGAACGAAGAGAATAAAGAGCATAACTTCCCGATGTAATATTTTATACTCTTTTCATAAAATATATTGCACTAACATCCACGTTTATTTAGAGTCTAACATTTCTGGCCGTCGCCATTGTGTACATACAATGGTAGATTTTAGAATCAAAAAAGAAAAGAAAATGAAAACAAAATATATACATTTTCGAACAGGGTGGTTCGCTCCGCACGCAACAAATTGACTTGGAAAAATATGTCCTTCTTAGGAATGTTGTTCGAGAATCTAAAAGAGATAAAACAAAAAAAATAAAAATACGGATGGAATAAAGAATAACCAGATGTTAGTCACGTCACGTTAAGTTCCATTTATTACTAAGGCATATTGTAGTAATATTCATCTTCGCATTTAGAATACGGTCCAACAAAGGTTATTCGTTATTATTTATAGAATTTTTTTTTCAAATTATTCGTCTTGTGAACATATACTTCTTAGTTTTTATTTGACGTGTAGTAATAAATACATTACAAAATAACACTTACGCTTAAAGTTGAAGCGCGAAAATCTGAAATATATCAAAACACATTTAAATAAATAATAAAAAAAAGGTTTGAAGTTCATAAACACTATACTGATATCAAGATTTTTAACTTTCATAAAATGAACCGTTAATAACTATATTATCATAAAATGTCAAATACGTTTCAAGTTTAATTATTACTTTAGTTTTTTATTGCTTTTTTGGAGAATGAAAAAATCACTATGTACCTTAAACAATTTTTTTTATGATTCTCAAAGACCAATTAAAAAAAATCCACTCAAAACTCAACTCAATCGAAGGAGCCCTCCATCATAAAATTGAGGGACGACGAGAACCTGTACCCTGAAATCATTCCTTCTACATGATGTCTTGTTATAGCCACAATTATCATCCGAATATTCGTAACCATTCTCAAAATATTACATTTATTATTTATATACAATATACATACATTTAATTTTACCTGTTCTATACATCATATCAATATCAATATATGCAATATACCATATTATATTTATGAAAACCATTAAAAAATAATAATAATTCTATTAATTACTTTTAACTAATTGTTAAACTCCACTTAAAAACATACATTTGTTGAATAATTAATTTAATCAATAATATAAGTAAAAAAAAATAAATTTACGATTCCATACTTATATTATAGCTAGAATACACTACAATTATTATTGGTACACTTTAATTAGTTATTCTCGACACTTGACGGCATTACGTACAGGCAATTTATAACTTCGTGTTATAAATATTTTTAAAACTGATTCCGCGCGCGAACCATTATTGTTTTGACCACATCTACATCATCTGCGGGCTGCTTTTGAATTATATAATGATATTATCAGTATTCTTCCGAAATCGTATCCTCAATGAAGAACGGTTTTAAAATTACGCTCAGACCACCAACGAAAAGCTTTTTACGAGTATACGTTACCGCGGTATACCTGCACGATACAATATGCCCCATACGTATATATATATTTATACACGAGGCGCACGCTGAACGCTCTCTTTGATGTTTTGACATTGGTAAAATGAATCGATATTCAAGTTTTTCATTACGCTGCGCCGCCGGCAGCAGTGGCTGTGTGATTCAAATGAGCTCATACTTAATATATACAAGTGCGATACACACGTCATGCATGTCTGTGGAAGTTATGCGAAATCGAACAATCGGCCGAATCATTATAATAAATTATGCACCGCGACGTTGGTAAAATATTTACTAGGAAAATATGGTCGATCAGATATTATATCATATCGCATTATAATCAAAGCAATACCGCGAGTGATGTTTTCATGTTTTCGATTACGACGACTGTCGGTTTTCTGATGCGGTTCTAAATACACAGCTGTGTGCCCACTAGTTTTTATTGCTCCGGTACTCCGGCTATACCACAGACGACCTGCAATAACTACTAAGCGTTCGGACCTTAATGAGTTACCTAGATAATTATTTTTTTCATATTTTATCTTATCTAGATAAATAGTTACGAGGGATCTTAACATTCATCTTCGATAAATATTCGACTAAATCAGGTAAACTCATCTAGATACATTATTTTATAGAACAAAAAACGCTAGAATTGTCCAAACGCATATTGAAACTCATATAGTTCTACATATTTTGCTTAAAAAGTATATTTTAGGGGTTGGAGGGCATTAATACGTTAGTGTATATTTTATAGAGTTTAATACAACATTAAAACATTTGTACATTTTTTATCAGAGAAAATTATTGTATTATTAATATTTCGCACTTCCAAGTAGGTACGTTGAAATGTTGGTACTTTGTCAACAAATTGAATGATGAAAAAACTATATTGTTAGGCAAACACAATTTTTAAAAATGTGTACCATTTTTTAACCGAGATAAAAAAATATTAATCTTAATCTTTATCTAGATACATATGAGTTTAGTTATAATTTATTACTCTCTAGCTCCATTTGAGTTGCATTATATTTGTCTTTATCTACTCGTAGTTATAAAACAATTTATCTAATTCGAACACTGCCAATAATAATTATAATGTATAATGACCGTTGCAAACACTCATAATATGAAATACACATTGAAGAAACTGTTAGAGATATCAGTACGGAATAAACCTATATCTGAAAGACACGCTCACTATACGACTCTACTTCTGCTTAAACACGCATTTAATTGGTTATCACCCTCTGGAGAAAATCTAGCAGAGCCACTGCACGTAGTGTTCGTAACGTGACCGTTTTTAATAGGATTTCGATGAAATGGGTAATTTCGCATTAGATTCTGTACCTTATGTATATGGCTTAACAATAATTGTACTCCACCCTAAGCCAACAGTTCGAACTTTATAGATGCCAAACATAATATAAATTCTGCATAAGTTATACATTTCACCAAATCAATTTTACTTTTCGTATAAATCCTTTGAAGTTAGAAACACGACTTGTAAGTCGTGTCATGTGATTATTTTCACGAATCTTTATCAACCACGCGGGAATCCGTCACTGTTGCCTAAGGGCGGTATAGTTAATATTGGTATGACATATTTACTTAAGATAATTAAATATTTTTACAACAATACGCAGTTAATGTTGACAATAATAATAATAGTTATTAAACAATAACCATTATTATTATTAACAACGACAATATTGTTGTTAACGGTTTCTACGCCGAATGTCGGTTAGGTTATAAACCGTAGCGTTGGCCCAGCTGCTGCAATAACTGGAAATCCGGGACCCGCAGGCGTGCGTCGTACGGACGAAGGATATTTGACAAAAAAAAAAAAAAACCAACAAAAAATAAGGCTTAATATTATTTTACCCGAATAACATATTCGGTACACAACATTCTGTTACCCGCCAACAACGGCCAACGCGTACATAATGCGGAATAGTTTTTGTTCAACGTACCTACTATATATATACTTCACTTGCTTCTTGTGTTCTTGGTAAAAGAAAAAAAAAATTTATTAAAAATACTCATCATATATTATATACCCTTACTATATATTGCTTATACAAATCCTATTTAAATTAAAAAATAAAATAAAACTAAGTTTTTCCGAGTGTTTTTGTAAGTCTTGCAGTTCCTGAACGTCAACACTCATTTTACGCACTCGTATTCTGAAGCGGAATTAAAGTCTGGACAATTTGGCTTGCTTATATCGATTGGCCACCGCACGAAGAGGTTTAAGTTTCGACGCCACGACCGGAGTCGCACAAACGCTGTAAAGGACGTACTGGCTACTATCCCCGGAACTATATTATAATACTTCAACTTTACTGCAGCAGCTCACTCCGGTTCTCTAAACCCTGGACGCTTATATAAATAATTAACCATGTCGGTTCGTTGATCGATATGCGTTTACGCGCATCAACGTTTCCGGAAAACCGTTTTCCACTCCACGGTGCGGACCCGAAGTATTTTTGTTAATTCTCAATTGCCGTCGGAACAAAGAAAGTCGGCAGAACGAACATTTCGTCGGCTTGAACCCTACTAGGGTGAACTGTTCAGTAATTGAACATCTTTCGGTAATTGAACAATGTCAACTCGTGTTAAAAAAAAAACTATAAACCGCTACACCAATATAACTGATCGTTCGATCATGTTTTGTGTTTCAAACGCAACGGTCGTGCTGCACAACCAACCGTGGTTCGATAGTTTATATAAGTAATTCGGTTCTACACGTTGTTTCATACACGTTGATATTAATTCGTAAACAAAACCCGTCTTCAAGTTCGAACTGTAAAATTAAAAAATTGAAAACAAAATTTACGAATTGTAGCGAACAAATTCCGAACTGTTGAACCACAGGTGGTGTGCTACCGTACCCTCCGTACGGTCGTCCCGTGCGAAGTGCAAAAGTTCAAATTTATAAATACCCCCCGTCTTACCGAAAAATGGAAGTGTCGGGATCACGAAAACGGGCCGGAAAAACGATAAGACAACACCACGAGCCCTGCGACGAGGCACAAGAGTGTCACTTCGTTAACGGTGTTGATGCCCGACCGACGATATATTGTTATTATAATAGGACGCGGACGACGGGCTATGTCGTGAGCTGACGTCGAGCAAAAACGCCGTTCCCGTGCTAACGATGATGAGGTGTATGATACAGGTGTAGTCGTAGCCCGCGGGTGCGTACGTATATTATATACGTATAGTTTTCTGTGCGGATAAAAAGTCTGACGTGACCGTGCTCAAAGAACCGACCGCTCGCGTGATCGATGGGCGAACTTCGGACGACAGCCCTAGGTTCGTCTAACTTTTCCGCGGTTATTGTACCCACCTATACTCGTCGACTTGCACGTATTAACATCACGTGTGTGTGTGTGTGTGTGTGTGTGTGTTTTTTCTCGGCGGAAACGTTGTAGGATTATAGTGTACATTCGTATTGGCTGCCGATAAGAAATTATTTTTCTTTCGTTTCGTATTGTATTGCATGGTCGGGGAAGAACGTGTTACCGGAACGGATTTCTTCAAATATGTGATCGGTTTCACGTGATGAGATTTGTGATCTCGCGATATCTGAAATGCATGTGTACTATTGACCCCGATGACTAGCTGTTACTACTGAATTATCGCGTTTTCGTGCGAAAAGGACGGTGCGGCACGTCGCACGAAGTGCTCAGCCATTCGAGTTATTGAGAAACGTTACACAGGCACGGCTTAAGGTACGCGTCAGAACTATGATCCATCTCATCGGGTCTCTGCGTGATAATACATCGAACGTAAGTACATAACATACAGTATGCACCACCCGGACTTACACAGGGCAAACCTAACCGTGTTAATAGAGATAATTAAATCCAGCTATTTTCAGGAGCATCCCTTGCCAAAGTCAATTTTTTTGACAATAATTTGGTTAATATAAGTGTATTATTAGCTTATTATTTTTTATTTCTTTCACATTTCGATGATAGCAATTTCATAAGGATTATTTTTCTGGAAATGTCGACGGTTCCACTTTCAGTTTTCATTGGATTCATGATTTTTAATATTTTTTTTTAGTTTCCAAAGAAATAATATAAATTGTTACCACCTCGTCATTTTTCCGATAAGGTTTGCCAATATTGTACTTATTATTTAAAATTGAGTATATAGTGAACTATTTTCTTATAAATTGGTAAAAATGATTAAAAATCAAGAAGTTAATGTAAATTTAAAGGTCAAACGTCGGTATTTACAAAAAAAAGAAGCCCTAAAAATTGGTTATCTTCGATTTTCACAAAAATTATCAAATAAAAATTACATTTTTCAACTTCTTTAATCATACACTTGTTTTTACCAAACTATTGTAAGCAAAATCCCCCTTGCCCAGGGATGCTAATAAAAAAAAAAAAGAATTTGATTATCTCAATTTAACACGGAAGATATCGTTTCGCGTAAATCCCGGTGAGACACCCCGTTTATCTGTGATCAATCGCCGCGGACCGATTTATAGTATGTGCTCGAATACTCGCGTCGTTCAGTGCTTTTGCGTAAATTCACTGTACGCCCACAGTGTCTTGAGATTTTTACTTATCTGTTGATTACCAATGATTTCGGCTTTGCAACAAATCCTGCTATCGTTACGCGCCATGAAAACGGTCCGCTTCGCCGGCGATATTAAATAATATGTATTATAATACGAGACTCGAAGGCTTTGATCCATACGTCGTTCGTTCGGCAGAGACGGTTGCCCACTCAGTTGCTCGGGTGATTGCGTCACCGAGGCCCTGTGTATAAACAGATAGAATCTATGTGTTTCTCAACCTTTCTTAAGTTACCACCCCCTTGATCAGCGATCAATTTTTTAACACCCCCCTATGTGACAATTCTAAAATTTAAGATAAATACAGTGTAATAAAATATAATGTGCACGCACAATCGCCAAAATAATAAAGATAATAAATTGGAAAATAATCAAAGATAAGTTATTGTGCAATCAATGATAGTACCTATTATTTTTTATAGTGATAGATAGCTATTATATGGATGATCAAGTATGTATTATTTTTAGGTCGCACCATGTACAGCGTTTTTGCGTGAACACCCTCGCCGCCCCCCTACCAACCAAACCTAGTTCACCGCCCCCCCCCTACCGCTCAAAACTAGTTCATCGCCCCTCGGAAACCCTTCACCCCCCCCCCTGGAGGGCGATATCACCCCTGGTGAGAACCACTGAGATGGATCATCGTCACCGCAGCAGTCGTCCGTGCCGGGATAACTCGCGCGCAACAGTCAACACGCATGACTAATGCGCTGCGAAGAAGTTCTTCGGCGAACGAACGCGTGACTTTTGCATTCGGCCGCCTTATGCGCTGATTCACCGGCGTCGCAATAATCGGCTTTAAGCTTTAATCGGCGCACGGGCCGAACGAACGGTTATAGTAATACGAAAGTCTTACCGGGAGAACGAATTCGTATCGTTCAGTTTTAAACGTTTCTGACTGAACGCGTCTCTAAAAATATATATCCACCATAGCGCACCGGCAGACGCCTTGACGTTTACTTACCATACGGTGCTGTGCCGGTGTCCTGCGAAAGCTTCGGATACCAAAGTTTGGACTGATGGGAGAACAGTAAGATATATCTTCTGCAATGTATAATAAGTTAAGGGCGCGTGACATAATACGAAACAAATTCCAACATAAACTCGTGTGTGTGCGCGAGTGTGTACGTGTGTTCGTGCGTGTGTACGTTAACGTATATGGTGCGTCCATTGCAGTATTCTTCCGAAAGCTGGATGGAATAATACAAACTCGTCTGGCCGTAACAACTTTAACTTATCGCGGACAAACAAAATTATTAGACCGTAAAAACTTAATTTGCTGCCGGCTTATCGTCCAGATCGCACCTGTGTATAGTGCAGAGGTCATTATCATGGCCCGAAAAAATACACAGCGCGGAAACAAGCTGATCGCGTTCCCGTCAACTACTCATACGAATCGCATATCGCATTAGCACACATATATTATAAATGTGTACGGGGTGGTTTTCAAACTCACCCCCTTTTTGGCCGTCAAAATGGTTCAGTTTGGACTTCTTTTTATTAAATATTCAAGATAACACGAAACCTATGTGTAGGATAAATGTTTTTTTTTTCATGTCACCTCATGGGTTTACATGTGGATATACAAATTTTTATTTTTCATAAAATAACACCATAATTTTTATCCAAAATATTATTCCATTTGTTTTTCTGAGATTTCTGATGTGACGTAGTTAAAATTCAAACCATTACTTTCGGAGTCATTCAAATTTAAATGTCGTATGAAAAATGCAAAATTCGCGTTATCTCGAGTTAATAGCAATTTCCGATAACGTGTTATTACAAAGTATAAAATAATTAAAAAAATATTAAGGATACTATTTTCCCCAATATTTAAAGAAGTTTTGATCAAAAATTACTCAAATTTTGCTTTCGAAACATCAAAATTCACAGGAAAAATGCTCTCGATAAAATACCGCAGTGAAAAAGGGGTGTTTCCAAAAATAAAAGTTAATAACGCCAAAGGATGCCGTTAAAGGGTTATGAAAAACAAAAGGTGTGGATTACATAGGTTTAATGGTAACTTGAGTGTTCAATAAAAAAAGTTTGAAGATTTGTACGACCAAAAAATGGGAAGGCATTTTAAAAAATCACCACGTATACTAACCATAAACGTACCGAAAGCGTAGTGGATTCAAACCGGGGGCAATGTAGCACGCCGATGCTTTATCGAAGTACGCTGCAAGAGCTGGGAATGTTTTTCCCTCTAATCCGCCGGTGGTAATCGGAATTCCTAGTCAGATGTTAAGTTTAAAGTCTAAAAACGGCATGGTTTCGGTAACACATTATGATATTTATTTAAATTTGCTGGCGTGCCGCCGATTTTATGAAAGATATTATGCATGCGCCACGCGTAATAAAAATTTGTGAAAGTTTTGTCGTAGCTAGACGACAGCAGACCGCGTTTTGTTTCTTAGACAGATCGACTGCATACATTGTGTGTGTGTGTGTGTGTCTTCGTCCAGTAAAGGGTGGAATTTAATTATGGTAATTACTTAATTATCATATAATTATCGTGCATGCAGAACGTGGTATATCTAAATCCATACGCCACGGCGAACAATTCGCCGAACCATATCCATACTCGACAATTCTGTCCCGTTGATTGTTTAACGAGGTAATTGTATTCACGTAGATCCGCTAGTTAAACTCCGACTAGATAATCGATTTAATCAACTAACCCTCACATCCTGTGTAGTAGAAAATGATAGTTCATAGGAACGTTATAAATATTATACGACCACGATACATGGACCACCAGGATATTCACTACAGCGGTAACTTATGTTTGGGTCACGCGGTTCACTCATGTCTTATTGATTTATGCAAAAAGAGTTATGCCCAATACCCTAGGCGGCGTCTGATCATGGATGTTTAAAAAATAAACTTTGGACATTCCTTTTGATAGGCCAAGCACAATAAATAGGTAATTCAACCAAAATTCATAGGGCTGTGAACGATTTGTTGTCTTTAATTTTTACTTTGAAAATCCACAGGCATCCAGATGCATTTCCCTGCAGCCGCTCGTGGCGTTCAAACACTCGAAACGTCATAGAGATTTTGATAACGTACAAATCCTTACGTACCTGAGCATTGGAGATATAACGTATTACTATTATGTTATAATTTTGAGCATGACCATCATTACACTTGAGCACACATTGTAAAATATTTTAAATTTGGAACCCGACAGACTTACGTAAACAACATAATGTGTGTGTGTGTGTGTGTGTGTGTGTGTGTTTGTGTGTGTGTGTGTGGTGTGAGCGATTGTTTAACACATTTGTATATTTTTAAGGTTGACACGATGTTTGTAATAAAGATATTTTAAAAAAATAAATAAATGAGAATTACTTAATGCATTAGCTATCACGGATTTGAGTTTTTATTTATACGTTTAATATAATAATATGAGCATGATATTTGTAGTTTATATAATCGTATAGGTATTACGCGGCTACGTTAAGATAATATTCGGGTGGAAGTTGAAATTTAAAATAGGATTATGGACGAAATCATTCCGACGAGCTATATTATATGTTTAACAATAATGAAATAAAAATTATTACTTTATTAAAGGAGTACTGTAAAATTACAGGGTACGTTGACGATTCCAATCTGGTCTGTGAGACACAGAGCTTTTTTTCGAAAACAAAACCAATTTTGTTGTGTCGGTGACGGAGTAAAAATGTTAAAAATTTTAAATCGTGTTTTCGGAAACACTGAAAATCGATGCATTCGTTTTCGACGAATAAAATAAAATGCCCAAGAAATTAAAAGACGATTCGTCCTGTGGGTTAGGTTATACACGCAATGTCTAATGTACTACTGCGTTACGTTACCATGTCGGATTCAACATTTGTTTATGAACGATACACTACACATCACCACGTTTATCGAACACGTGTGTGGTAAGACTAATGCGTGCTTTTGCAACTAATAGCAGTTGGTCCGATCTCCGGTACGGTTAAAACTGTCAAGGGATGATTAAATGTTATGCCTAACACGGTCATAGGTAGGTTTTATACCAATCGAGACGACTGATCTGGTATTTGATAATTTTTATAAATCTAAACCACAACACTCGGAGTTATATTTTTGCATACGGTGAAGTAATCGAAAGCATGACACACCACGAAGTTTAGGTTCAGTGACGAATCGAAATATGTGTTCATACCGATTGAATCGTAAATACAACTTATTTTGTATCCGTACATTATAATGTAATGCGTGGTGTTTCGCACGCGAATGTCTGTCAAAAAGCGATAAATCCAATATAAATGGTTAGGTTAATAAACGGTCTTATTGTTCAAGATATGACTTATGATATTGTTGACATGCGTACAGTTGTAATATGTGGCACGATATATAGGAGCTTACTACTAATCTATAATAACAAACAACTTGCCTATATATTGAATGACTCATCCGGGTCACGTTTATTCTAGTAACATTGACGTGTTTACGTAATGAGTTGAAAAGTTATGGCAAACGAATCTCCTCGATATTATTTAGTTTACGGTTGCTCAACTCATACGGCGATCCGTGAACGTTCGGAGAACACGCGAAATGATGAAACGGGTACTAATATTGTCCGCGGTACTTGTGGCGGTCGGGAGCAATGATCTGACGGACCTGAGGGTGAAAACGCAAGTATCACGAGCTGAAGTCATCAAAATATTTCCGACGGTACCTAAGGACAGCAAAATTCTCGATGCAGTCACAGAAAAGTACAATTCCGTAATAGGTTTAGACAAAGATATTGCAAAAGCAAATACGGTAATACAATATCTCAAGACGTACAATGCGTCGTTCAAGCAGATGGAGAGTATACTCACGGATTCGCTTTACAACTATGTTGTACTTCAACTGTGGACCTATTGCACGGTAGTGGTCGCAAAATTGGCTCCTAAGACACAAGAAACGGGTTTAACCATTGAAGATTTAGATACAATAAAATTCAACGAGGGTCACAATTATAACATCATTAATTTTCTTTTTAACTATGGTTACGATGTCGATCTTTTAGTGCATGTGACATTTTTTTTTCAATCGGTGAAGTTCATTCAGTCAAATAATGAAGTAAAACAAATAAAATTTCAAGTGAGTTATTTTAAAGAAAATCTAAAATCGATTAGCAAGCTCGATGATCCCAATGTATTCGATGAAAAACAGTATGCTAACTACCCGAACGCTGAAATAAGAAAAAAACTGAGATCGATTGAAAATGAATTGTCAGATGTCGCCAAAAAGTTTGCAAGTATAAATTCACTCACGCTTATTACCAGTAATCTTATCGTTGATGATCCCAACAAAATCAAGAAAGTTAGTGATGCAATTCCAGTCATCAAATATATATTGGAAAATGAATCGGTCGATTTGATAGTGAGTACTTATAATTGTAATGTAAAAAGAAAAAATTAAAGATTCTCGTACGGATGTATAATATTAGAAAATAATGTATGAGTGCCATTCTTTATGAATTTACATCTTTCTAGGTACTACTTCAAACCTACATTATACTATATACTAAATAATATTAACTAGTATGAAAATGTTAAAATTATTTGACTATTGTAGTATTAAAAAATTTTTTTTTATAATGTTTAAAGTATAAGGAAGTCCACGGTTCAAAATCCCAAAATTCGGTTATTACGGATTGGAAAACTGAGAATATTTTGGTAAATATTTATTTAATTAATTACTTAGGTATATTAGTGTGATGGAACAATTAATAATTTAATTTTTAATTATAAACATATAAAAATATTTATTGTTTTAGTATTCGCGAAAATACCTAGAGGATGAATATTATAAAGATGTCACGGTAATAATGTACTATATATTGATAATAATAAAAATAAGTTATTTCTAGCAAAATTAATTTGTGATTGTGGCCCAATACACTAATGGGTCTATAATTTCATTTCTAATCTATGTAATTTTGATAAAATGATTACTATTTTAGTTCAAAAATATTTTGTATCTTATAAACGTATCAAGTTACCACAAAAACATACCACAAATTATTCGAGAATTAAAAAATGCATTATAATAGTATATTTCAATCCTAACTTAAACTGCAACCAAAATATTCGTATTTTCAGAAAAAATAGTAGATAAAAAGTGTATGTCTTTCCGTGACATAACAATGAACATTTTACAAACCCTGCAGTTAGTCGAAACTGTATAACGGTTTACTATAATAATACAGTCATAGACCAAACGGTTGTTTGCAATATTTTTCGGTTGTTAGCCAAACGTGAATTGAATAACGGGTTATGGTCGTATTTACTTTGTAAATTTCTTAATTTTTTTTTTCATTAAAAAATAACACTTGAGAAGACACTTGTAATTATTTTAAGACGTGATACGTATGCCCGTCGTGAGTTATTTGTACACAGAAATGTATTTGGTATTTTTAGTCTGAAGATAAATACAGAAGATATCGTTAAACATTTAATAAGTTACTGTAATTTTATTTTTTAATAGCTTTTTTCTTCCAATATTTACACGATAAATTATGGTATTTTTTTTTTACCGTCGCCTAATATGTTCGATGTCACCATATTGCGAATCATAATCCGAACGTAACTTAAACCCATGACGGTTCGTAGGAATAACTGCATTGTGCTACGCATCCGGTTATGTGCAGGACAATATTTACATCAAATAAGTTATTGCACGGTATTCACATTGTTCACGATTCTATATCTTGAAATGTACGGGCAGTCCATATATTACAGTCGGCTTCTCTAATAATCCCCAGTATCGCCACAATAAACACACAGTAATCGTTACACTTACATAAATATAATATAGACAGGGAGTGGCCAACCTCCAACTCGTGTACCTCTCGAGGTACATTTGATTTTTTTATCATTGATTGGTACGCTTGCGTCAGAAAGAATAACACATAGTTTGACAGGGACGACTCAATTTTTAAAATGACATTATTCATCTCGTAAAATTCGTAGTTATTTTATCGCACAACTATCGTGTCAAAATAGGATTGATAATATTGTTTATCGTAATACTGTCAAATGTAAGTTTCAACTATTTTAATTTGTAATGTACGTGCATTTTTTCTGTTTTTTTTTCTCGGCAAAATATATAAAAAGGTTGGCCACTCCTGATATGGATTAATATTTTATAGTATCCAGTGTGTATCTGTTAATTGTTTATTGTTATAACGCATTGTTAGATTATTATTCATCTTATTGTCGCAGAGAGACTTCCCCTGATTACTATTATCATACACCGATGATTAGTGACTATTTTACCGAACAAGTGTATACGAGTGTATCCTCTTTTTTTGCACAATATATAAACACTTTTGCCACTCCTGGTGTCGATGGTGTCATCTAGTACGTCGACGCGTCATACGAAAATATAGGATACTGTGCAAACGGGATCACCTACCGTATTACTTACACCTATACGTGGTCATATAATACTGCTCGATGTCTATTCTGTCTATTCTGTATGACGGTAGGTGCGGTACGTGATGGTGCTGAACGAGTTGGCGGATATTTAGTTCGACTATACCATAGAGCAGTGATGGGCAAAGTACGGCCCGCGGGCCAACTCCGGCCCGCCGAGGGTCCATTGACATGGATAGTATATGGCCTGTGTAGTATAAAAAAATTCCCGAAATATTCTGAAAATGATCGAAGAAAATAATTTTAAATATATAAATTGATTGGCGGGGATTGTGCGCGGTCGTACCCTCACAGCGTGGTTTAGGTAGATAGTAGATACTATGATAATAGGTATATAACTTATATTTTTGTTCATATTAATATATTTCCCGGATCTCGGTTTGGTGCATACTTATCGACTTATCGTAGTTTTCGTATAATAAATGTATGATGTGCTTATGTGTATAAGTTTAACTATAGTTTTTAAATTAATTATTATTTAAGGTAAAACGTAATTTGTAACATTTGTGTGTAATGCTTTAATGTTTTTATAATATTATGATTCAAAGCTTTAACACAAAATGCATTTTTTCTGTAATTCCGGCCCTCCTCTAGAATTTCTTAAACTTTGTGGCCCCCCATTAAAAAAGTTTGCCCACCACTGCCATAGAGTAACATAGAGAGGACTTAGTGTACACCACGGATTTAGATGCACAGGACTGGACACGACCAGGCTGGAAAGTGTGAGGGCTTAGACGATGAAATTTTACAGACTATGCGTAGGGCATTATTTTCCTTTTAGCATTACTAACACCGTGTTAACGGGTACTAATGGAACTAGATGACAATATCTCCGAAAACCCCCTCCCCCAGCATCATCTTGTTCCATAAGTGTCCGCTACGACGGTCCTAGTAATGTTTAAAGGACGATAAATCCATACGCACCGCCCGACCGAGAACAATTCGCAGCCGTGATGAGTGTCTCGTGTCCAGTCCTGAACATCTCATTAGCCCGTGGTGAACACTATACCCTGTCCATATCACCGTGAGGGCTTACGCGATGGAATTCGCTCGTTTACCAACGTCGTGCCTAATACACGAAGGACACGCGTGTCGTAATATTTCTGCGGTGAACATGACGCACGTGGCTCATCGTTTAGTGTAAAAAATAACGTTTTTAAAATGTCCGTTTGCCGTCGTAAATCATTTCTGTTGTGGCCATGTTTCCAGGTTCGGTCCTCATCCAGCACCTCGACGTTAAGCCAGATCCGGTCGAGCGAGATCCAGCCTAGCGGGACTCGGTCGAGCGGAATCCGGTCGAGCGGTACTCGGTCGAGCGGGAATCGATCGGGCGATCCGGGACCGTCGACGAGTTCACAGGTAACGTCGACGAGTGCAGAGGTGACCACGGTAACACTGAACGCGCTAAGGGATTCGATAAAAAAGAAGAATCACTACTTGAACGCTGTGTCGTACAATAACATAAATGGAGACGTATTCCTATCGCACTCGATGAAAGATGGTCAAACCATGCTCGGTGCGGTCAAATTTCTGTTTTCTTTTCCATGTGAGAAACGTCAGCCAACGCTTTACCTGACGATTCATATAGTCCATCAGATACGGTCGCAACTACTGAACTTCAAATATTTGTACGACGACACGAAAAAGTTCTTGTTATCGAAGATACCCAATGTACTCAAGAACAATTCACTAAAAGACCAAGTATTTCTCGAAAAATTAAATGAAACGTTGAAACTATTGAATATTCCAAAAGAATACACCATTGATACTGTATTCTCTGAATTATGTTCTCCATTGATGGACACTTTAAAGCAATTCCCAAACGCTGTATTCGGGGACGATTACAATGAGAAAAAGTTTATGAATTTTTATTTTTATAATACGGTACTAAACGCGTTCGAAAAATTTACTTATTCTATAAAAATGTTTAAAATATAAGCACCTGTTATTTAAATTTCCCGGTTAAAAATTCTTTACTTTATGAGATTTAAACTATGTCCAATAAACTATTGAAAAATGTAAACATTACGTGTATTATTTAATTATTTGGTTTTTTCCCGACATTTTTGGGTAGAATCTCACAAGTGTTTCCATCAATTTAACGTGACTTAGCATGACTTTTTCCCTTTCTATTCAACCATATATGACGTGTATATTTACGCATGAATGAATAAATATTTATGTATAAGGTATATATATATTAATAAATATTAAGTATTTACGCACGTATGTATGCATTTATGTACGTATGTATGTATATACATTTAGCTACGTTTCTATTTTATTATCTACACCAAGGACGAATACATTGTTGCACGGCAATGATTTTCAGATATTTAAAGAGCAGCTAAATCATCAACTATTATAAGTGATTGAGCTTTTTCCGATGAAATATTCATTTTATGAATACCATTCAAACGATAGTGTTTTGCCTCTTAAACGACAGTTTTTACAAGAAATCATGTTATAATCGTAAGTTGGCATAGCTAAGTTGAATAAGACGACATATTTTTTTGCGAAGCCCCTGAGTTGGATATAGCCCAACGAGATTGGTTTCAAAAGAGTTTGAAAAATAGCAGTTTGATCATAATGTTATTTTATTATTTAGAAAATGGCTCGAGTAGTCTGACTTGGGATTAGTCCTAAATGTTTTTTGCTTGACGGTTAGGTTATAACATAACAGCAACTTTAAAGAGCGTACTTGTACCCACCAACTAGGGGACTCTTGGTTGATTAGCTAAAATTCGCGTAGCATGATACCGAAAGGTGTGTCAACGGAACTTAGTAGCATTGATATAAGCTTGAAAATAGAATGGTAAAAATATATGCTGTATGGTTTTCAATGATTTGATAAATAATAATAATAATAGAGAGTAACAGATAATTAGATCACGAACTTTAAAAATTATAAGAATTTCTGAACGCATGGCATTTTGACTTTCATTAATTGCATTATTATGTATTGAATGGAAAATATATTTTAAATAAAAAATGAGATTTTGGATCGAGGTTATGAATGTGTAGATTAAATGTACGTCGGCCATACCTCGGGCGCCCGACCGCACATTATGATAATAATATCCATTATATACGAACAATCATAATAAGAACAATAATCATCGTACTGTTTGCAAATAAAACATAATAACTATTGTGGCTGTGGTACGCCTCGGGCTACCGTTTGTTTAATTCCACATGATGTGACGTTTTCTCTAATAGAATCGGGATTTGGACGATATGGATTAAATAAAAAGGAGCCGTATGTGTAGGTAAATGACAAAAAAAGTTGTAATTGATTTAAATATATATATATATATATATATCCAAAAAAAAGGGTGAGTTTGTGTACATCACAGCGATGTTGTTGACATCTTTACTGTATACTGTATTACCATGATTTCTAGGTTTAAAAAATACTTGATCCATTTTGTGGTAAAATGTTTGGTACAATACATATTTTATTTCTACAATGCGTTCTCCCTGATCTGAGAGTTTTGGTGTTACTTCACTGAAGTAGGATGTGATTGTTTACGTTTTCAGATGTTAGCCTGAGAATTTATTGAATTTCTTAAAAGAAGTAATAGTTTTATTGGTATTATTCATGACTTAAAATAATTATTAGACCGTAAAAACCTTTGCGGTTGGTATAAAAGTCTAATCCTACCCCTTACTTCGGGAAAGAATATTCTACGATATGTATACCCCTGGGGATAGGGATTATCCTAGGAAAATCTTACCACTGATAAAAATATCCTAGAACAATCTTACTGTCCTCTAGTATGATTTTCCTAGCATCTTGAAAGTATTAAAACTAATGACAGCACTTTTTCGGGTGGAAAAACTTATCCAAAATGTTCATCCAACATCATAGAAAATTAGAAATTTTCACTGATGATATTACATTAAATTTGTGTAGTAAACCGATGTTTTTACATAAAAATCAAGTTCCAAAGTCTATTCGGTCACAGAAACATCACGCCAATTGTTCACACCATTGGTCGGGTGTCGAACATAGCACATTACGCATGTGCAATAACGTCAATCATCCTTTCCTTAATCACGGCATGTCCCACATAAATAGGTGCCTTTTTACAGAGGGTTTCAGCGATTCACTCATAATTTTACCATACTTGTGTGGGTCGCGGATCAGCCGCATCGCCGCTCACATTAAATACATTCCCAGTGACACTTGAAATTAATACTCTCCGGTAACACACATTAAGTATAATAATAAATGTTCTACGTTTTCATTTTACAAGTTTTATTAAATTTTGTTGGATAAACTCATTACGAAATCAACCCTCTCCTGAACCTAGCAGCGACCGCGACGTGTACGTGCCACCAGCAACTGGTTACTACATAAGTCATGTTTTGAAATAAATTTCTTAGAATTTTTGTGCGTCCAATATACATTGATTATGTACGATTATGTATCCTACGATTGAGCGCAGGAAATTTAGCGCGGGACAGTAGAGCGCCGACGACTGAGCGAAAGACTATTGATTGAAAAACAATTGAGCGCAAGACTTTTGGGAGTGTATGAATGAAATAACATTACGATTAAAATAAAAACATAAGATAACCAACCCGATAAGTCGACCGTATAAATAGTCCCGTCGATTCAGATAAGGTTTGTTTTGATCTCTATAAGTTGACGCGAGCCAATATTTATAGGTCAAGATTATATTTGTGCAGTATTATATAACGCATTTCTTCTATTTGGAATTCGATTGACGTCTTAAAAAATAAGAGAAATTAAATATAATGAAAATACATCAGTTAATCATCGGTAATGAGCCCAAATAAAATAGAAAAAGTAAAAAGATTCAACAATACCATAAAAAAATGTATGCGAACAATTCCATGATTGATCGGCGACAAAATATTTAAAAGTAATCGCTTTAAATATTTAACGCATCAACTGTGAATATTAATTTTATGATTATTACTAAAATAAATTAAATCATTAAATGGTATTGAGTTATTATAGTTAATTGTTCTTGTGTTTTTTAGCTTATCATTTTATTTCACTACGGTGCCCAAATGTCTCCGCTCAACTGCCCCATGCTGAATTTTCTGTCGTAGGTCTATTGACTGTGTACGTACTTCAATAGAGTCTCTAAAAATTGGGAGCAACTACGTCTGCGCGCGCGTGTGTGTGAGTGTGTGTGTATGTGTGTGTGTCGCACAGAATTAAATTATGCTAATTAATATATTATTATTATTAAATAATTAACATGCATGTAGAACGTTATACGTATACCTTTACGCCACGGCGAACAATACGCATTCGGGGAACAATATCCACAGTCGACAATTCGGCATTGTTGATTGTTTGACAAGGTAATTTTATGCACAGATCTGCAGCGTTCTGCGAATTGCCCTCGCGAACCGACCCAACAAATTGAATTCGTTCAACATCAACTTGATAATCGATTTAATAATATCGAACCTTTTAGCCGAAAATGACACTGAACTGTATAATACATATCATTATAATGTTAAATACGTTGTTATTATCACACGACCACGATATATGGACCTCCCGGATATTTACCACGCGGGTGCCAGCGGTAACGTTATGTCGGTTCACTCAAATCATATAAATTTTATATAAACAAAAACTTATAAGTCCAAGCGATGCATGAAAAATTTAATTCGGAGGTAACTTTCGACGAGTCAATTAGAATAGAAACATAATTGAAACATAATTCAAAGGGGTTCGAACTGTTTGTTGTCTATAATGTTAATTTATTATTTTTATTTCGAAAATTGTGTCGTGTTATAATCTTGTATTAATGTCGACGTTAGTTGATAAACTATTCTTTGTAATTATTTTTGAGATGTAATAGTTTTCACTGGAAGCTCTTAGATATAAAAAAAAAAAAAACATCATTGCATTTTTGCTTCAGTGCCAAACCTTTGCTCGAGTATTGGAGAGATATACGTATATTGTACTAAATTATCGTTGCGAACATGACTAGCACAATACTGAGAACACATTGTAAAATGTTTCAAACTTGTAACAAGACACACACAAATAACAAAATGTGTGTATACGATTGTTCCACAAATTTGTAATTTTTTAAGGATGACACGCCGTTTGTAATAAATTGTTTAAATAAAAAATTGCATAAAACTAGTTCTATTTTTTTAGGTAACATGTACTTAAGCGTATATTATAGCACTAGCTAAATTACCGGTCGTTGCCGGGTTTAAGTATAAAAAATGTATGTATTGTTGTTATCTAGCAAGATTCAATATTATTTAATCGTGAAACTCGACTCGTTTCCATAAGAATAACACGAGTGCGAGAGAAAAGACCCCGAAATCGCTGTAAAGTTATACCGTTAGACACTTTCGCGTTGACAACTGTTTTGGTAAAACATTTAAGTTTACAATATAAATGTCGAATAATTATTTTTAGTTCCGAGAATCTTTAAAAAAAAAATTTGATTTTCATTATCTTTACTGTTTACAAGTGAGAGATGTCACTCTGTGCTAATCCCTGTGGGACATCCTGCATATGTTGCTCTTTACCTGTTCCGCGATCGTTTGTATGAAATCAACTAACATTATATAATATTAGTCCTTTGATTATTTCAAACGACGTACGATTGTGTCATTTATAAACTGTAAAATGCGCATTGTTCTTAATCGCATACCTACTACACATCGGTGCTCGAGGTAAAAACATTTTGGTCGCGTGGATTTTGATGCTCCCGGACGAAATTACACGTGAAAAAAATGAGCATTATAATTATTACGTTTCGTCAAAAAAGAAAACAAAGCGATACGTGATTAATTGACAGTTGAAAAGTAAACATTATCTCGAATATTGTCTCGAATTCTAAAAATATCGTGTGTACAATATTATAATTTATATATATATATATATATATACACGTATGTATGTTTGTATGTATGTACGACGAATTCAAACGATTTTTTTTACAAAAAGTATTTTTCATTCGATAAAATCTAATTTTACTAATTTTTTTAATAGAAAAATTATTTTTACACAAATTATATGTTAAATACCTTAAATACCTCTAATACCTTAAATGCCTCTATTTGCACAGCGTTATTTATTGTTTGAGCATATGCGTTCGAGTTTCATACGCGGTGCAGTTGCCGACTTTTAATGACGCAACTTAAACAAAGCGTACGCAGTGATTTATGAAGAGCTTGGTAACTTTATACAGGGTGATTTTTGCAACACCCTCACCCTCTTTTTAACAGTAAAATTAAAACCGAAACGATACTAAAATAATTGTTGTTCTCGAAGGTTTCAACGCTTTGGGCCGTGCGTTTCGTAACTTTTACACAATCATGCGGAACATTTAGAAATATTTCAATAGCTTCGGTGTAAAATGTTGTCATATTTTACAAAGAAAATAAGGAATAGCACGTATTGTCATTATGTTGAAATTGGAAACAACACAAAGGTCCTTTTCCATACTATTTAGAGTATCGCAAATGTTACGTTGAATATATTCACTCTCGGGACTTTCTTTTAGGAATAGCACCTTTGTACGCATCTACACAATACACCAACAATATCAATGATGTTAAAAGTGTCACGCACAATGCGCTCTGATTTTCGTTCATCTCTACGGCTTTTATTTTTTAAAAACGAAAACAACTTTATCGGGACAGTGGCAAAGTAAAAATATTTAAATTTCAAGATTGACTTTTTTCCCAAAAAACCGTGAATTCATTCATTCGTTTTCGATAAAAAAAAAAAAACGACCAGGAGCTTAAAAAGCATTTCGTCCCGTGGGTTTTTATGTATGTAAAATGAATGTACTAGGGTGTTGCATTTACCATTCGCTTGCAGATGATGCACCGTACACCGCCACATTGATTGAACATGTTTGTGGTAACAGACTGAAATAATACATGCCTTTTGCATTGGACGGTATACGGTTCAAAATTTCGAGAGATTGTAAAGTTTTATACTTAATACGGTCGAACGTAGGCTATAGCGTTCGAGAACCCTGATGTAATCTTTTATATTTGTCATAAATCCAAAATACAACACTTTGGTTTATTGTAATTTATCATAGGGTAATGTAATCAAATACATGACACGGTAAAAAGATTAAAGAGTACGTCGTTTAGGTTTGATAAACAATTTAAATATCTGTTCATATCGATAAGATTGCAAATACGATTTATTGAGTTCCATACAACATGCTATTGTGCGTGGTGAGTCGTATGCGTATATTTATTAATAAATCCAATATTATGGTTCTTGTCGTAACAGCTACACTATACAAGAACTGGTGAATTGATACCGGTGTCACAGGAAATTATTACCCACCAAAATTTTTACCCCCCCCCCCGGTAATAATTTTCAGGGGGTAATAATTTCTCAGTGTAACAGGAAATTATTACCCCCCTGGAAATTATTACCCTCCCGGTAATAATTTCCCGGGCGTAATTTTTTCCTTATGTAACAAGCGGTTAAATAAGCGAATAACCTACCTATATACATTGAAACCTCTGAATAGCGGACACCTCTGAGACTGTTAGAATTGTCCGTTATTGAGAGGTATCCACTATTTAAAGGTGTCAGTTAAGAGAGGTTTCATTGTAAATGTATTCGGGGGGGTAATAATTTCCCAGTGTATCAATCGATTATTACCTACTTATATCTTTATACGAGGTGGGTAATAATTTCACGGTCATAATTTTTTCTTTATCAATCGATTATAACATACTTATATATTTATACGAGGGGGGTAATAATTTCCCGGCCGTATTTTTTTTCTTTATCAATCGATTATTACCCAACTATATACGAGGGGGGTTATAATTTCCCAGTGTATCAATCGATTATTAATAATAAGTTCTAGTAGGTTATAGTTTTCTTTGTCTTTACATAAATATATAAAAATATTAAACGTAATTTAAAAATTATTTTTTTTGTTTTATTATTTTTATACATCTATTACAACTTCAAAATGTATGTTATTGATTTTTTTTTAAATAAATACATTTTTCATTTGTTTTTAATTTTTTTTTTAAATTTAAATTTTTTGAAAATAATTGCCATGTTTTATAATTTGTGCTGTACACATATATAGATGTTTTTAATATTATGGCAGCAGCACAAATTTCCACGTCAGTAGCCCATATACATTAAAAAAAAAAAACTTTAACTATTATAAGTATATTTTACAAATACATTTTTGGGAGTTGATTAATAAGAATAACTTGACTATATGTCACTGAGTTTAAAAAAAAATTATTGATAAGAATTTTTAATGTTGCGGTGGCCGGTGGGTTAATTGCGTCTCACATACTCGACCTCAACTTACGTGTCGAATATATTGACGTTTTTTGCGTCTCAAATATAATTTTGAATCAAAATTGCTTTATCAATATATATTTATTAAAATAATTTAAAATTAGTATGTATAGTTTAATGAACAGGTTGATGAAATAAAATTAATTTTTTATCAAGAAGAAAAATTAAATTCATTGAAACTCAAATAAGCAAATTTATAAATTTTAAAAAAAATTATTACCCACCTCGTATAAAGATATAAGTAGGTAATAAACGATTGATACACTGGGAAATTATTACCCCCCGAATACATTTACAATGAAACCTCTCTTAACGGACACATTTAAATAGTGGATACCTCTCAAGTCTCAATCACGGACATTTCTAACAGTCTCAGAGGTGTCCGCTATTCAGAGGTTTCAATGTATATAGGTAGGTTATTCCCTTATTTAATCTCTTGTTACATAAGGAAAAAATTACGCCCGGGAAATTATTACCGGGGGGTAATAATTTCCAGGGGGGTAATAATTTCCAGGGGGGTAATAATTTCCTGTTACACTGGGAAATTATTACCCCCTGAAAATTATTACCGGGGGGGTAATAATTTCCAGGGGGTAAAAATTCCCTGTTACATCGGTATAGCAATTTGTGGCGTGTACACGGGAGCTTACTCATCTCTAATAAAAATCGAACCTATTTAATGACTCATCATCACAAGTTTTTCCTCGTAGTATTTACATATCATTACGTAATATAGTGTTGAACGAGTGAAACGAACAAATCACCTCGATATAGTTGTTAATAACGATTGTTCTACTTGTACTGCAATCTGTTAACGTTTGTAAGATACGCGCAATGGTGAAATGGGTTGTAATATTGTCCGCGGTTTTTGTAACGGTCCAAAGTCGTTTAATAATGTCAGATTTGAGACGAAAATCGACAAAACCCAGAAAGTTTATCAACAGCATACTTCCGGCACTAAATTTACATTCCGAGATTATTGATCCAGTTTTAAATGATTACCACGCCGCACTGGAAGAAAACAATAAAATTAACTTTTCGGCAACAACGGTTCAAGAATTTCTCAAGAATTACAATGATTCCATGAAGGAGATAGAGAGATTGTTAACAGATTCGATCTACAACGATGTCGTTCTTCAACTTTGGACCTATTGCATGGTAGTGATCACAAAATTGAAGCGAATGTCACAAAAATCAGAATTAACTGGAGCAGAATTAGATGTGATTTGTTTCGATGAAGGTCACGATTACAACATCATTATTGCTCTATTCAATTATAATTACGATGTCGATCTTTTAATTCATATGATATTATTTTTTCAATCATTGAAGTTCATCAAGTTAAATAAATCATGTAAGCCATATAATATCTCAAGTGAATGATTTAAAATAAAAACTAAAGTTAAAAAACAAATCTGGTGATCCCGGAATAATGCAAAAGAACATGCCAACTATACGGATAGTCGTTTCATAGAAAGACTGATATTTATTAAAAGTGAATTGTCAAAACTCTCCAGAATATTTTCACGAGGAATGCTGTTGCCTTTGAGTTCATTCTGTAATCTTATCGTTGATCCCGACAGATTCCATAGTGTGGCTGATGAAGTAGAATCCTTGCAGTAAATATTGAAAAATGAATTAGTCGATTTAACAGTGAGTATTTATAATTTAAATGTAAAAATAAAAAAAATTAAGTTTTCTCCAACAAACATAACATTTATGTGAATTGTGTATAAAATTCGTTTGTAGTGTAATTTTCCGAGGTCAGTTACCGTACTGATTTTTAAGGCATTACGAAGAGCGTGCTAAGTTTACATAGGGTAATTTTTGCAACAAGCTCACCTTCTTTTTCACCATAAAGTTGAGATCGAAACGAAAGTAAAATAATTGTTGTTCTCAACGGTGTGGACGCTGTGGGCCGTACATTTCGTAACTTTTACACAATCGTGCAGACCATTTAAAAACGCTTCGATATCTGTGTAAGATATTGTCCAATTTCACGAAAATACAAGATAATGTACGTATTGTTATTACGTTTAAATCTGAAATAACACAATGGTCCCGTTCCATACTATTTAATGTATCACAAATGTTACGTTGAACGTATTCACTCCAGGGACCTTCTTTTAGGAATACCACCTTTGCACGCATCTACACAATACAACAACAATGTAAATTATGTTAAACATTTCACGCACAATACGCTCTGATTTTGTTCATCTCTGTGGTTTTTTTTTTTTAAAAAGAAAGACGAAAACAACTTTATCGTCACGATGTTGGAGCGAAAAAAATATTTAAATTTTAATATTGTTATTTTCTGGAAAAAAATCTATATTGATTCATTGGTTTTCGTTAAAAAAAATATAAAAATAAAACGCCAAGTAGATTGAAACGTATTTGGCACCATGGGTTTTCATGTATTACTGCACTACGTTATGATGTTGGATTTAATATTGGCCTATGGATACCATACACCACCACGTTGATTAAACATGTTTGTGGTTAGAGGGTTAGACTTATATAATATATATATATAAATGTTTAACAGTGGGTTGGTACGGTTTTTGGTTTGGTGCAAACTCTCAAGGTATTGTTAAAGTTTAAGCTTAATGCAGTCACAGGTAGGTATTATTATTTCATTCGAGAAACCTAATCCAATATTTAATATCTGTTATAAATCTAATCCACAACACTTTGGGTAATATTATTTTTAACAGATGATGTAATCGAACGTATGACACATTACAAAGAGTCATTTGTTTGGATTTCACTATGAATCGAATTATTTGTTTATATCGATTGGGTCGTAAGAACAATGCATTCCTATCCATACTGCTTAATATAATGCGTGGTATGTCGCATGCGAATATTTTCTCAAAAAGCAATAATTCCATTATAAGATAAGGCTACAATAAGTATTGTAGCCAGTCTTATTGTTTGAGAACTGGTTAATATGTGTATAGGAGCTTACTCATCTCTATTAAAAATGTAACGTTGTCAAAATTCAAACCAATATTTTCGTAGTTATTCCAACATGAAATTTCGTATGAAAAGTGCAAAATTCGCGTTATCTCGAGTTTGTAGCAATTTACGATAACGTGTAATTACAAAGTATATCATAGTTGATTAACTATTATGATACTAACATTCTCCAATATTTAAACTAGAATTGTTCAAAAACGGCCCTTCCAAATTTTGCCTCAGACACACCAAAATTCACAGAAAATGCGCTCGATGAAAAAAGAGTGTTCCCGAAAATAAAAGTTTGTATGCCAAAGGATACCGTTAAGGTGGTATGAAAAACAAATGCTATTACATAGGTATTATGGTAAATTTAAAATTTAATAAAAAAAAGTTTAATGATTTTTCGACCGAAAAATGGGAAGGCATGGTTAAAAAATCACGCCGCATATTAAGCGTAGTGGTTTCAAACCGGGGGCAACGTCGATGCTCCGCTGCTTCATAGAGGTGTGCTGCAAGAGCTGGGAATGTTTTCCCCTTCTAATCAGATGATCGGGATTCGTGACCAAATGTGACCTTTGAATTTTCGTTTAACCTTGTAGTTTAATTTGTGAAAGCATTTTCAGACCGAGTTTTGATTCTTCGAATGACTGACTGTATATAGGTGCATTTGTGTATCGTTTGTGCGCGCGTGTGTGTGTGTGTGTGTGTGAGCGTGCGTGCGTGTGCGTGCGTGTATGTGTGTGTCTGTGTGGGAATGAACAATTGTTGAACACATTTGTATATTTTAAGGATGATACGAAGCTTGTAATAAATATATTCAAAAAAAAAATAAGAAAAAATTACTACATTTATAAGATAACACTGATTTAAGTCTATTGTATTACCTATTTTATCATATGATTTAAAACAATTAAATGAAGATAATTAGATAATTACTTTATAAAGGGAGTACTGTAAAATGATAGGGTCCGTTGACGATTCCAATCTGGTCCGTGAGAAAATTAACAGTTACAGAGCTTCTTTTTAAAAACATAAAACAAATTTGTTGAGACGGTGGCAGAGTAAAAATTTAATATCGTGTTTTCGATATCTTCGATGAATAAAATAAAATAACCGCAAAATTAAAAGACGATTCGTCCCGTGGGTTCTTAATTATGCAATGTTTAATGTTCTACTGCAGTGGTTCCCAACCTTTTTTATTCCACGCCCTCTTTGTAGATTTTCGAAACTCTCGCGCCCCCCCCCCCCTTCTATAACATGAAAAATATATCACTTTTTTGTATACTTTACAAAGAAATTATAAAATATCCGAGATTAATTCAATTTTATTGATGATAATAATTATAAAATATAAATCATAGTAAAATAGTAAGTAATATAATATAATGAAACTAGCCGACCCGTCACAGCTTCGCCCGTGATTGGTTGTTTATTTTTCCTTCGGACCATGATATGTAGAATTTTTTATTCAAATATTATTGTTTAATGTGATCGGCAAGTAAATATAAAAAACGGTTAATGAAAACGGATTGAAATTTTTCTAGCGTTATAAATGATAAAAATAAATACAGATAAAAAAGAAATAATTTATGGTTGATAAAGAATTTGATTGAAGTTGATGAAGAAAAAAAAAGAATTAAAATAAGAATTTTATAAGACTTCTGAGTATATGATGTTTTTTGTTATATTTCCTGTTGAAATTAAAATCATAAGATGATTCGGGTCTCCATGATTCGAGAAAATGCCACGTATAATTGCCCATGTGAAAAGCACTCTGTACGAAGATCTACGCCAACGTACTTGAATGTTTGACCTTGTGCTTTGTTTATGGTAATGGCAAAAGAAACTTTAACCGGGAATTGAAGCCGTTTGAAAGAAAACGGCAAGTCAGAAGGAATCATGGGAATTCTTGGAATAAATGCAATTTCTCCTTTCGCTGGCCCTGTAAGAATTACGGCTTCTATAATATTATTTCGCAACGATTTTATTTGTAATCTTGTACCGTTACATAAGTTCGGTGGTTGAAGATTACGTAATAATGTAATTGGAGCACCAATTTTTAATTTTAGTTTATGAGGAGGAAAACCCGAAGGAGAAAGAGAATTGAGAAATTCTTGTGGATAATGAGTAGCATCATCTGTTGATGTAACTGTATCAATAGATAGATATTCACGTCAGTGTCCATCGAATTTTAGAAGGATGATATCATTAATTTCTTCTGCTGTTACATTTCTTGGAGAGATAATAGCTCTTTGACATAACCACTGATAAGATTTATTGGACAGATTAAAAAGGTCAGGATAAACTGTAGAAATCAACTCTTCCACGTTATTGACCACCCGTCCAATCGTGTGATTGACAGAAATGTAACCATTTTCATTTTCTAAAGTTCCATTTCCAATTTTCAACAACTGTGCTGGAAAAATATCGTCCCCTCCGCATAAATAAACTCTCATGTTTGTTCGCAAATAAAGTTTTTCAACATAGTTCCATATAGGGGAAGATTTTAAGCAAGCATTAACGACATCAGCTCGAGTACCTTTAGGGATTACTGGTAAGGTTTGACGGAAATCACCAGCGAAAACAAATGTTATGCCACCCATAAACTTATTATTACACCTAAGATCTTTCAATGTTCGATCAATTGCTTCGATATGTGATCTGTGACTCATTGTACACTCATCCCACACAACGAATGAGGTTTCTTGAAGAATTTTTCCAAGAGGGCCATTTTTACGAATCGGACAAACGTATTCTGTATCAAATAATACATTTAACGGTAACTTGAAAATCGAGTGAGCAGTTCTGCCGCCACTAAGGAGAGTTGCTGCTATACCAGATGAAGCTACTGCTAATGCAACTTTACCTGAGGATCTAATTGGAGCCAACAACAAATTAATTAGGAATGTTTTTCCTGTACCAAAAAAGAGAACTATATCTCTGGGACCTTTATCTTCATTAACTAATAATACAGCTACTTCATCGATGGTAGGTGCATTATATTGACCTCTGTGTTCCTCTTGAGGAACTCTGTCAGCATGAATAATTAACTTAAAGTTCTGCAACTCATCAAAAGACCTCGACTCCAGATTAGATCTAAAGCTCTGTATGAGGTGATTATTTTCACGCAAAACTGTTTGCAATGATTCAATGAGACCTCTTTTTAAATTTGGAATCATATTTGTTCGAATAGATATTTGATCCGACTCTGACATAAAATATATTTGTAAAAATTTAGCATTATTTCCAATTTCGGGTAATAAACTACCTATTAAATGATGCACTTGATCCTGAATTTTAAAAGAGGGCATGAAGTTCCCTTCACTTATTTCGTTTGCTCCAAACGATGTCATTTGAAACAGAGTGTTATACCGTCTAGAATTATCAAAGAAATGTTTTGATAGAGGGTGAGAATTATCAATTAAACTTTTAATTAGGTCTGGAAGTTCCTCAAATTGGTGTAAAACAACTTTACCGTCAGCGCAGCAAAGTCCATGGGTTTCATCTTTCCATTTTTTTGCATGGCACTTAGGACATAATATAGTCATTCGTCCAATTTGAAGCGCTTTAATATTTAAATAATCAATCTCGGATTGATAAATAAACGCTGATTTCATACTTAAAGCGTTACGTTTGTCCTGTGCAAGTGTTTGAGAACGTTCTGGTGAATTATCTTTTTGCCTTCTGTTATACATTCGAGTTGCATTGGCAGTTTTTCTGCCAATGCGTGCTCTTGGCGCTCTCGGCATGATGATGAATTGGCCACTTACCCGAAATTTAACTGTATTAGCATGCCCAATATACCTTTATAAGAATAATCAAAAAGTAGGTGAAAAAACTAAGCACAAATTATGCTCGTAATGGGCGTATAGCAAATAACCACACTCGACGCCTACCAAGCTCAGACTGAGCCCGTGATGCCACGTGCGGTGAGCTATGTGCTATTAATGCTAGATAATAGCGATTAACAATGTAGGTATACAAACACATAATAAAAATAGATATACTGACATATAAATATACATACTTGTAAATAATTGTTATTACCAATTGTAATTTGTAACTAATGGCAACAGTTGCCGGGTTGTTATAAAGATCAATAAAAAAAAAATTAGATAAAACACTATGTGTGGAAAAATGCGTATAAAAACTTTTATGAACTTTTTTTACTGACAAAAGTGTTACTAAAACCTTCAGCAAAGTGTCAGGTTTCAGCCAAAAAAATTTCAGCCAAATCGGTCCAGTAGTTTTCTCGGTTAGCGCGGTCGAAGAAAAACCCTTACAATTTTATATATAGTATAGATTTACGATTTATTAATGTGTAGGCTGGCAACACTTTTCTTTAGACAATTTTTTTTTATGATAGGCCCAATGTTTGTTTATCAATACTTAATCAATATCTTTATTAATTATATTACTGTCTCTTTATCAATACTCAATAATCGGTAGTTATTAATTTTTCATATTTTCCCTACATTTTAAAATAGGAATAATTTAATAAATAAAAACTGTATTTTATAATGACTGCTTACGCCTTCCCAGAAATATTTACACGCCCCCCCCCCAAGTTGGGAAACGCTGTTCTACTGCGTTACGTTATGATGTCGGATTTAACATTTGTTTATTGATGATACACTATACACCACCACGTTGATAGAACATGTTTGTGGTAAGGCTAATATAATATATATGATTTTGCAGTGGATTGCAGTTGATCCGATTTCTGGTACGGTGCAAACTGTCAAGGAATTATTAAGTATTATGCTTAACACTGTGAAGGGAAGGTTTTATACCATTCGAGACGACTGATATAATATTTGATAATTGTTATACATCTAATCCACCACACTTGGGGTGATATTTTTTTACACGGTGATGTAATCGAAAGCATGACACACAACGAAGTGTATGCCGTTTAGGTTCAACGACGAATCGAAATATTTGTTCATATCGATTGGATCGTAAATACAATTTATTGGTATCCATAAATCATTATATATTGCGTGGCGGGTCGAATGCAAATACTATCAAAAATCAATAAATCTTATTGTTTAAGATATGGTTTATGATATTATTGATATGTGTACAGTTATATGTGGCATGTGTATAGGAGCTTACTCATCTCTAACAACAAAAACCTTGCCTTTATATAATGACTCATCTGGGTCACGCTTCGTCTCATAATATTTAAATATTTACGTAACGCGTTGAACGAGTGTAACAAACAAAACTCCGCGATATTATTGAGCTTACGGTTGTTCTACTCATAATGCAATTTGTTAACGTTCGTAACACACGCGCAATGATGAAATGGGTACAAATATTTTCCGTGGTTTTTGTCACGGTGCAGAGTCTTACTTTACCAGATCTCAGAAATACAACGGAATTACAAAGAGAAAAAACCGCCAGCATAATTGAGTCGCTAAATTTACACCATGAAATTATAGATCCAGTTTTAAAGGAATACAACGACGCACTGGAAGTAGACAATAAAGTTAACTTTTCATCAATTACGGTTCAAGAATTTCTCAATAATTACAATGGTTCCCTGAAGGTGATAGAGAGAATTTTAGCAGATTCGATCTATAACGATGTCGTTCTTCAACTTTGGACCTTTTGCACGTTAGTGATCACAAAATTGGATAGAGTTTCACCAGGAACAGAAATAACTAAGCAAGATTTAAGTGTCATTAGTTTCGAAGAAGGTCACGATTTTAGTGCCCTTGGTTATCTATTCAACAATCATCATAATATTGATCTTTTATTACATGTGACAATTTTTTTTATATCGATAAACGAAATTCCGCTTAAAAACCCTACAAGCCATATAAAACAACAAGTGGATATTTTTAAAAATAGTTTAAAATTACTAAACAAGCAAGGTGATCCCGGAACATACGATCCAATAGAACATGCTAACTACACAGATGATACTTTAAGAGACAGACTCAAGTTCGTTAAAGGCCAATTGTCGATCCTCAACAGGAAGTTTTCACGAAGAGATTTGTCTCCTTTGCATAATTTAAGTAATTTTATCACTGAGCCTTCCAGAATTCATAAAATGGTTGATGAGATGGAATTTATGAAGTATTTATTGGAAAATGAATTAGTTGATTTAACAGTGAGTACTTATAAGTTTAATGTAAAAATAAAAAAATTAAGTGTTCTCCAACGGACATAATTTTACAATCTATTGTATGTATGTCATTTTTTATGAATTTGTATTTTTGTAGGTCTTACTTTAAACCTACTACATAAAATGTATTATGATAAAAATTTAAAGATAATTTTTGTATTAATCAAATTACATTTTTATAACGTTTAAAGTATAAGAATATCGGAGGTTCTGAGTCCCAAGATCTTGTAATAAAGGAATGGAAAACTGGGATAAACAAGGTAAATTGATATTTATTTTTTTAATTACTCGGGTACATTAATGTTGTGTGACAATTGATATATTTATTTATTAATATTTATTGTTATAGAATTCGCCACAATACCTAGAAGATGAATATTACAAAGCTGTCATGGTAATAAATCATTATACATTTTAATTTCTAGCAAATTCAGTAGTATGTCAAAAGTTTTTTTTTTTTCGAATCCGTGTTGTACTTAAATTCGAAAATATTTTGCGTCTTATATATAAATTTATTAAGATAAATCAAGTTATTTTAAAATTAAAAAAAAATAATAGTCATATTTTTTTAACATAATTTATATTATTCCCAATGTATTCATATTTTTGGAAGAAGTAGTAGATATGAAATGCGTGACATAACAATGTACGAGTACATTTTACAAACTCTGCATTTAGTCGAAATGGTACCCATTGGTTCATTTATAAATGTAATGGATTTCAACTGTATAACGATATATAACTATAATAATACTTTCTCAGACCGAACGGTTGGTTGAAATATTTTTCGGTTGTTTGCCAAAAGTGAATTGAATAACGGGTTATGGTCGAATATGTTTACTTTTTTGAAAATGTTTTTAATTTTTCTTTTTATTGAAAATAACACTTGAAAAGATACTTGTAATTATTTTAATACGTGATTATTATTTGTACAAAGAGTTGTGTTTGGTATTTTTAGTCTAAACCTAGATACGGAAGATATCGTGAAAGAATTATTCAGGTACTGTAATTTTATTTTTTAATAGCTTTTTTCTTCTTATATTTTCACAATAAATTACGGTTTTTTTTTTCACCGTCGTACAATATGTTTGATGTCAACATATTTCGAATGATAATCCGCATGTAACTCAAACCCACGGCGGTTCATAGCGAAAACTGCATTGTGCCACGCATCCGGTTATGTGCAGGACAATCTTTGCATCAACCAAGTAATTGCACGGTATTCACACTGTACATGATTCTAATAATATCTTGAAATGTACGGACGGTCCATAACGTTCAGTCGGCTTATCTAATCATCCCCAGTATCGCCCCAATAAACACCCGGTTATCGTAACATCATCTAGACAAGGGTTGGCCAACCTCCAACACGTGTACCTCTCGTGTTACATTTGAATTTTTTATCATTTATTGGTACGCTAGCGTCAGAGAGAATAACATATATTTTGACTGGGAGGACTTAATTTTTAAAATGATATTATTCATCTCGTAAAATTCGTAGTTATTTTATTGCGCAAAAATCGTGTCAAAATAACATTGATAATATTGTTAATTATTGTCATAACGTATTGTTTTATTGTGATTTATAACCGCCGCAAAGGAAGTGTCCGCTTATAATAATTATCATATAGCGATGATTTTACCAAGCAATTGTAAATTTAAACAAGTTTAATTTGTAATGAACGTACATTTGTTCTGTTTTTTTTTTTTTTTCTTGGCACAGTATTTAATTAGGTTGGCCACTTCTGATATGGATTAATATTTGATAGTAGCCAGTATGTTTGTTTATAAAATATAACTTATTTTGGTTAATTTAAAACTCTTGTTCCATTATTTCCACTATGGTAGAGCAAATAATATGTCACATAATTATACGCGTAGGTACTCCACACAGAATGCAAATGCTCTATTTTAAAATTCTACCTCAAGTCACCGATCAAAGTTCAATAATAGGCGCAATATATTAACAAAATGTGTATCTATAATTCAAAGACATAGCTATAAAATTATATCACAACTTTTGGATCAGGCTTTATTTATACTTTGAGTTTTTTTACACGCAGTTGGGCAGAGTGTTCTTGGCGGGATATCAGCCATTCTTTTTTTTAATTTTATGAAACATAAAAAGTAGCAGGTATATTTGAACATGGACCACAATTTAGATACTTTGAGTGTTGAGAGGAATTTATTGGTTTGACCTTGATGTGTTACACTTATTTTTATTTTTATTATATCAAACTGCATACATTATACACATGATTTTAGTTTTATTAAATTGTAACTAATTTGATGTTATATATATATATATATATATATAAGTTGATTATAAGAGCCAAACAATTTTTAAGGCAAAAAGATACTGTATTCTACACTTTCGCGTGTACACAGCGATATTTCCCGTCTTATTAGAGATAATAAAATTCTGTTTTTTTCATGAGCATTACTGGGTAATGTCAATTTCGTGGACAATAGTTTGGTAAATATAGGTGAGTATGAAATTAAAAAATTAACTTTTTATTTTATAATAAGGTTTTGTGAAATTCAAAGATAGCGATTGAATAGGACTTCATTTACTAGACGGTTCAACATTTACTTTTCTTTAGATTCATGATTTTTTAAAAAAATTTTACTTTTAAAAAATAATGTAAATTATTATCCCCTCGTCATTTTTCCTATAAGGTTTGCTGATAATGATATTATTATTAATTGTCTTAATAGTGCATAGACTATTTTATTGTAAACTAGAAAAATTATTAAAAAATCAGGATGTTAATAAAAATTAAAAGTGGAACTGTCAACATTTTCAAAAAAATAAGCCCTATAAATTAGGCCTATATAATAGGCAATCTTCAAAATTTATAAAGTTATAAAATAAAAATAAGTTTTTTAAATGTAAAAAGAAACGGAATTTAATTAGCTCTATTAAAAATGGAGATATCGCTCAGCATAAGTTTCGATGGAACACCCTGTCGAATATAAGACACCATGCTGCCCAAATGTGCCCTTCCAAGCACTGGGTTAGCAGGTTCTGACGTTGTTAACATTGTCGAACGACGGTCACATGTGTAAGTATAAAGAAATTATCGAAATACTTATGTCATGATAATGCAAAAAAATGTTGAACTCCTTGTAAAAAATTGCCAAATCATAAAAAAACTTCAGTCATCCATAAAACTATTAAACTTTAAGCGCTATAAATATGTGATTTATTTAATAAACGTTAAGTAAATTAAACTGAAAAAACATTGATCAATAATTTATTTACTAGTTTATTTTGACAATACATATTTATGAATAAATTACGATATCCTAGTAAGTTATTCGAACGGACATGTTTATTCTCGCAAAGTCAATAAATTATTGAGACAGAATACAATTGCACCTTTTTTAAATTCAATATACTTAGCATTTATTCTAGATATCACCGCTTTATAAAGTGCTTAAACGTCTTGTAAATGACTGAAATCTTTTTTTGACTTGGCAATTTTTTACACGGAGTTCGACGATGTAATCTTGTTAGGATATATATTATAATATTATGCTTGGTCTTAGTCGCCGACCTGCCGCCGCCCGTTGCTCGACCGCGTCGTCGGTTGTCGTACGTGGTCGTCATAATCATGATCATTAATCATCAAACTTTTAAAATTACATATTAATATCATAAAACTAGCTTACATAACATTGTACGTCTTGATTGAAATATTTATTTTTCCACGCGATAATAGTCTTCTACTCACATTATAATAATCGAAGAGACTTAATAGAGATCGATACACTTCAAAAAGTTTCAACTAATTTTGTACTTTTAAAGTTATTTAAATTTTAGATAAAATAGATAAAATGACGGTCAAGACTACCGCCTATATTTAAAGATTCCTGTTTTAAATAATCGTTTCGCTTTTTTTGATAACTACAAACATTATAAACTGATCCCCCCGATCCTTTTCACCCGGAATCGTGTTTTTGAAAGCAATGGTACAGTAGTTTCAAATTTTTAAGACCAATACATCAGTATAATTTACTCATCCCTGTAACTCACCCGACCGTGGAGTCTCAACCAATCTAGGAGTCTTGTACCCTTTTTTTTCTTTTTACTTAGACTCACGCCATTACCGTCGTGCTGGAATATGTTCGTACAACGCCCATTGGTCACCGTTAATCATCATATACGTTGTGGTCATTAATTCATTTTCAGGCTGCAGCCGCATCGCCAAGAAGGACTCAGTTGAGTGAATTGGAAGCAACACGACGGCCATTGAGAGTCTCGCTTTCGTTGAACGATTTATTAAAATCGTACCAAATACGGAACAATTACATTAACATTGTGGCATTCAACAACATAGCGGCAGATGTTCTCCTGTCGCACTCGGCAAAAGACGGGTATCTTATGCTCAGCGCGATCAAAGCTCTGTTACTCGACTCGCATTCGAACAGCAAACCAAGACTACCATTAACCATTCATCTAGTCAATAGTATTTGGTCACATTTACGTCGTTTCAAATTTTTTTACCATGGCATGAAAAAAAATATATTACGAGGAAAACCCGATGTACTCATGTACACACCAAATAAAGACAAAATTCTTCTTGAAAAAGTAGATGAAACGTTGAAGATTTTGAACGTTCCAAGAGGTTATTCCATCCGTGCTTATTTTGCTGAATACAGTTTTCTATTGACTGACACTCTAAATAATGATGTACCAACAGCTGTATTCGGTGATACATTTGATGAGCTTAAGTTTATGAATTATTATTTTATTTATCCAACTACGAATATGTTTGAAAAATTTCATTACTCTTCAAAACTCTAAATAATGTAAACAGCTAATATTTTATGTCCAATAAACTGTAGAAAAATTTAATCATGACATGTATTATTTAATTCTTTGATTTTTTCGTGAATTTAACGTGACTTACAGTGACTTTTTACCTTTCTATTGAATCATATATGACGTGTATGTGTATGAATGAGTGTATATATGTATATAAGTTTTTATGTAAGTATGTATGTATGTAAGTATGTATGTATGTATGTATGTATGTATGTATGTATGTATGTATGTATGTATGAATGTATGTATGTATGTATGTATGTATGTATGTATGATGTATGTATGTATGTAGTATGTAAGTATGTATGTAAGTATGTATGTATGTATGTATGCATGCATTTTTGATGGATGTAAGTATATATGTATTTGTGTACTTATGTATGTTCTAATATCTTATCCATATCAAATGCAAATTCATCGCTGCACCGCAGTTTTCAGATATTTACAGAGCAGCTAAACTATCATGTAAAAGTGATTGGGCCGTTTTCGGTGGCATATCTGAAGTACAAATAAAGTAGGTAATTTGGAAACACATGGTTCAACTCACGATATTAAAATAGTAAATACCCAAGTAAGTAACCCTACATAAATTCCATCACACTGTTGCACGCATATGTATTACGAATGTATTACGCATATTTGAACTGTTTTTTTTATTACAATTTTGAAACTTACTTCCTAATAATGTAACTATCAAAGTGTGAGTGATTTCAGTTGAATTAAAAAACAATTCGAAACAAAAAACTTAGGTGAGTACAAAAAATAATTCATACCCCTTACCCGTTGAAATTGTGAGTTTCAAAACAATTTTCAGTGCGTCAAAATTATTGTTTTCCCACCAAATACTAAAGTCAGAACTACTAAATGCTTAGTACAACACTATATCTTTACAATGTATACAATTTGCCATAGTTTTTATTGAAATAAATTGTTTCAAAACATCGATTTCATTAGAAAATCAAATGTATACTCTCTTTTCTCATTGCTCTTATACCATGTTACAATGACTGTATAGTGCTTACAGATTAGACGAAACTGGATGGTTCACCAAGGACTCCCTAATCCCTATACTGCAACCAAGATGTTTTACAAAGAAATAATCTAAATTTTTATCACCTCGTCATTTTTCCTTTGAGAATCACTGTTCATTTTATTATTATTCAACATTTTCAGAAAAATAAGCTCTTTAAAATGGCTATCTCCAAAATCTATAAAAGTCGTAAAATTTTTTAACATCGTTAATAATACACTTATATTTACCATACTATTTTCAACAAAATTGCCATTTCCCTGGAATGTTTATAAAAAAAAAAAAAAAAATAGCATTTGATTAATCTTTATTAACACGGGAGGTATCGGTCCATGTAAATATATATCGGTGAGACACACTATATTACATATGAGCATGGTGCACAATCACGTTGCGAAGATTCAAGTGAAATATTACACCCGCTTACGCGTAAAACGGAATAACTGTCGGTCGGTGAACAACAAAATTCGTTGCCTTATGCATCGAAGGAATCCAATTCGAAGTAAACGTATATTATTGCGTCTACAACTGTAACTATGGAGTTGTTGAAGATTCGATTTTCAAAACCATTTATTTTATACGAACCTTACCGTACCGCAGCAATGATTCGGAGAAGAAGACAGCAACGCAATTACAGCTGAAAGACTAGTCGATAGAGAGTTTTGGAGTAAAGCTCCCGCTGTACGTGAATCAGATTTAAACAGTGATTGTTTAAAAACAATTATTTGAGCAAAACTGGAAACGACGAGAAACTATATAACGAGAATTTCAAAAATAATTTTGCTTGCCTACAGCATTTCCAATAATCGTCGACCAAAACATTGTCCACGTCGAACGACAATTAGATTATTATGAAAAATGCAATATAACCGTCAGTAATATGATAATGTTTAACTCTAGGGTCTAATACTTTTCATACACAATAATCGAGTGTTGTTTCACAGTTTTGACATTTCTACAACACTTATAGTTTGTAGCACTTATACTTTTTTCTTTTACAATACGGTTTGATATTTAGAAAATATATTTCAAAAATTATTTTCAATATTTTTCATTGGTGTATAAACATTGTGGTCTTAGATTATTTTAATAATTGTGTATTATTTTGAATGTTTTTCTCATGCTTGACATATGATTATACATATTTTTTAAGTTTGCTGTGTGGAAACAAAACAACGTATCACCACTATTGAAAAGTGAGGAAAAAGGGATTCTTCTCTCGTGAATATTTTTTGTTAATATTCGAATATAAATGTAATCGTATATGGACTGTAAACTAGTGTTTATTATGATTAAAGCCGTACGATCACGAAGAGTGATTCGACACTGACTCAAGATAACAAGAACAACAACTGATAATAATATAATAAATTACCATAACTATGGCGAGACCGGTTTATAGATACAGAATTCGCATGTATGACAATCACAACATAATCAAATTAATACCTGGTACTGTTCGAATGTTTAGATAAATCGGTGAATATAACTATTAATTGAATAAAACACATAGTAAAAAAATAGCATAACACAAATAATAATTTATAATTTTATTCAAAGGAAACCTCAGTCACACGCCATAGGATAGGACACACCCACATAACACATCAACATTTTATGAAAAAAGAAGACCCTCCAATCTGTACCTGCTGCGGTGTTCCCCTAACTACCTATATTAAACACATCCTGACTGACTGCCAAAGCTATGACAAGGAAATAAAGGAAGCCAACCTGCCCGACCAGCTCTCCGAGTCACTGAACCCGTACAATGTTATAAGTATAATAGAATTTATTAACAACCCAAAATGAACTAACAAAATTTAAAAATTGTAAAATCGTATAATGTAATTATGTAAATATGTAATCTATATCAGTCCAGTGGCCATAGCTGCCGTGGACTTAAATTTAATAAAAAAAAAAATTTATTCAAAAAATAAAACGAAACATTTAAAATAGTTGTGAGCAATATATTATAAACCAATTTGAATGAGCATGAGATTTAGATTTAAACTAGATTCATGGTCTATTTTATATATTCATTTTGGTGGTTATTAACTGCAATTAGTCATTTGACATTTTAATCATTTGTTTTGACGATTTGGCCATCTAAACTTATAGAAACAATATAACAATAAAACGCAGGTACATGTCAATTAAATAATACTATTTTTTCACCAAATATTAAAATAAATGTTCACAATTCATTGTTATACTTTACATTTATTTATTAAATTAACTTTAAATCTTACTTTTAAATTTTAAATTTCTGTAAAATGTCAAAGTAATCATTTTATGATACTGGTTGTTATGTGAACATTTTAAAGTATATTGAAATTAAAAAGCCATCAAGAGGACGCCACGCTCGAATGTGTTGTCTTCGCCTTACAAACGTTCAACCAATGAAATTAGCGTTGAGTAGTTGAAATGAAGTGTTGTTAGATTTAATACTGGAGTAAACTGACATATTATCAGATAAAAGTTAAGAACATAATAGGCTTTTTAAAGTATTTTTACTTTTGAGCGAGTTATGAGCTTTTTAAATGGTAATAATATAAATTTAGTTAAAGCCTACGTTAACTGCAATATTACTACATAATAGGTAACAACGCTACATTTGAACTACTGAACTCGAATTTACTCAAAATGTACGTTTGTAAGACGTTCACAACACATGAAAGGGCGTCACGTCCATTTGAAGGAACATATATACAACGTAGCAAATCTACTTTCAATAGAAGTAATGTTGTGTGCACGGTTATCATTAATATTCAAGTAAATTAACCCACTGTATAGAACTTAAAGTTAATAACATTATCCGTGTCTTCTCGTGAGATTTTTACGATTAAATTGCAATTTTCAAGCGAATTATGAGCTTTTTTAAAGTGTTATATTTTACATAATTACATAATTTATATAATTACATAATTAGCTTGAAAATTACAATTTAATCGTAAAAATCTCACGAGAAGACACAGATAATGTTATTAACTTTAAGTTCTATACAGTGGGTCAATAATTGTAAAAACCTACTAGTAACATGTCCTCTTAATAATTGGTTTCATAGTTGTTTCATAGTTGAAGCTAATGAAAGTTTTGAAAATAAGGAAAACGGGTACAGCTAGGTTATTAATTAACAATAACTATTTTAGCATGAATTTGATTAACTTTTCATCAACAGTATGGGCTACATAATATTATAGGTACACCGACATCAGAGATAGTTACTGCAGTAGTGAGACACTGATGAAACGGGACAAGTTTACAAACAAAACACAGACCCATCATATGTGACAGAGAAGAAATGAAAATCATCTTATTTTAACCAATTTGTTGGAAAATTATAATATCTAATGCCTTGTTTACACGTGAAGAGTACTCGGCCGTGTCACTCGTTATGCTGCTCGGTCTAGTACCGGAATTGGCCGAGTACTGGTTCCTTGAGTTCACACGGGACAGTGCTCGGACGAGTTGACTCTCTCGGCCGAGTACTCGTCACGTGTAAACAAAGCATAACATTAAGATCGTTAATTATTATGCACGTATTGTGTATGTGATCGTCTAAGACTTAACTGTATCCTTTTTTTCTAAACTCACGTTAGCTTGCAACTATCGACTTGGTCCACGTTGTGAAGTGGGTTCGCCGTCACGTCACAACGGGGACCGGGCGAAACTATGAAACCAATTATTGGTTATTCTATTGCCTACTTTAATTATATTTTTTGTTCACATCTCACAACATTTTCACTGTTTTTATGAGACAATCACACGCTTTACAATTCTATTGAATATTGAATCAATGCGACTTACCGTACGTTAAATTGTTCAACAAAAACCCTAATAACTATTCCTACTAGTATAAAGTGTCACGGACGGTTCCTTTTCATCAATCGTTCATTCGTAGCTCTAATTTCTAAAATTTTATTTTCCGCGGAAATTCGTTTTTGGGTCTGTTCATCTAATAACGTCTTGAATTTATTTCGATTCTTAGTAAAATTAGTTTCTGTAACGAAGAACATTTTTAGTACCTATACCCAATGGTCGTATGCGTCTACAATATATTATGAAGGGGTGATATTCTAACCATGCTCACCTCATTATTTGGCCGTAAAACTACTTAAAATTGGAATTTTTTTTTATGTTACCATAACATTTTTACTTTCTATAACAGTTTCATCATTCCAATGTTAGTCTAATGACTCTACAAACTTTGTTTTTCGATTGAAAACACAATATTTTTTACGCAAAAAAGTTAGTTTTTCTGGAATTCTTAATGTAACGAAGTAAAAACTCGGACGAATACTTTTCGAAATATTAAAATTTAAAATAATTTATGTAAAATATTACAGTCTTGTAATCTCAAATCAGTAGCAATTAGCGATCATATGTAATTACAATTAATATAATAATATTAGGTATAATAAGACTATTTGCTTTAATACTTCAATTAGAATGAATCAAAACCTACAAAACTACTAGTTAGAACTACGATTTCGATAAATCAAAATTCACAGAAAAATTACCTCAATGAAATACCACGGTGAAAAAAGGGCATTTCCGTTTCGAAAAAAAAGTTATGAAAAACATAGGACTTATGGTAACTTGAACATTTAGAAAATAAAATCAAAATTTAAGTAAACTTACGGTCAAAATAGGGTGTAAACATGGATGAAAAATTACGCTTCATAATTAATGGGTCGTCGTATTATGTAAATAATTGTCTGTGTCAAGCAATTGTACTCACTTAGTGAAGCCAGTTCTTTGTTTTTAATTTCCAAGACCGTATCTAGCGTTGAGAAAATATGAACAATATCATACTTGAATCTTATTGTATTTGACCTTAAGGACGAGAATCTCGTTTTAGCTAAATCCAACAGTGGGGTGTACCTATATACGTAAACCCAAAAGTATTAAACACTGTATTACAATTACATTATGTACAGCATACAGTGCACGCGTACAAGAAAATAAGATCGAAACATTTTGAAACAATAGATAATATTTTATTTGATCTTTAACTATACGATTACGTGGAGCCTTTCAGTTTTCGTAATAACTATAACAAGCCACATCAAATGTAATCATTATTTTATACACTTATTATATATGTCCATGTCATCAATAATCATGTTCCATATTCTATATTTTTTAACATTTAATAAAACACAAAAACAATCTAATTTTAACCAAACCTGCACCTATACTAAACCAGGTACACAAGTGGTGTCAAGTTGTCAGTCCTAAGTCTGAATAATCAGTGAGAAGGAAATTTGTGTTTGAAATAATTATTTTATTTATATAGGAATTTTTATAATATATTAAATGTATTTTTCTTAGTCCCTACTTATGCACCGGTTTATTTATAATCGTGTCGGAACTCGCGTATTTTTACCGATGGATGGTTTTTACCTGCCTTATCTCGTGTGGGAACCTATTCTTCAGTATGCTCTGCATTACCGGTGAGGTGATGCGATTGACGATCGTACACAGTTAAGTTAAAATACGGTTTTTGTGCAAATGGCTAAACAATAGAGATAGAGAGAGGGCGTGGTCAATATTTATTTTTAATACGATAATCCCTTTCTGTAATCGGACAACGAAACCGATACACAACATTGTGGGTCTCGGCGACGATCGTGATTATTAATTTATAAGACGCATTATGCCTTCGACGACGATACAGAAACGTCGTGCAATACGTATATACAACAGAGCAAAATTATTACGGCTGAAGATGTCGATAAATAATTACTAGCCGAGCAGTAGGTGTACATTACTTTTCGAAAAGCTTCGCACTATATGCACCGATTTTCCTATGTAAAAACGCTAGTTCTGGGAACAAGAGCGATTGAAACCCGTGAGTCTGGACTTTTACCAGCAGTACGTCTAGTTTGTAGTGGCTCGTTGTCCAGCGTGTGTCGTGTCCAAACTTGTTCAAGAGTTCAGCGACGATATCTGCAGTGTAACGGTGTGAAGAAGAAAAACGACAAACGCTTTATTATAATCGTCGACGAAATTTATAATATTATGTTTTATTCGATGGACGGATGACCGTGAAGTTTGCCGCCCAAAGTTACCAGCCAAAGTTCAAGTTTTGTGCAATAAAGACGATATTATAAATGTATATATTTGCTGCTCGCCCCGTTTGAACCGGAAATACATGAAGGTGATATATACCTTGCATGGGCGCGTAATCCTCTTGGCCATTAGCAGTTTCGCTTGGATCATCTTCGCCGCCAAAGTGCGTCTGAACACCTACTGTCTGGTGGAAACACGTGTTCGTCTGCACGCCGACCGACTCGCCGACTGCGAAGTCAGTCTGGACAGCTATCGACTCGCCGACCGAGGAGTCGGTCTGTACGCCTATCGACCCACCGACCAAGTTCTCCGTCTGCGAACGGACCGAGGAGTCGGTCTGCACGCCGACCGACTCGCCAACCGATGAGTCCGTCTGCACACTTACCGACTCGCCGACCGATGAGTCCGTCTGCACACTTACCGACTCGCCGACCGGTGAGTCCGTCTGCGTGCCTACCGACTCGCTGCCCGAGGAGTCCGCCCGGACGCCGACGTAAGAGACGCTCGTCGACGGTTCCCGGATGTGACAGTCGTCGTACGGTATTAGGCTGGGCCAATCCAGTCCGTGTCCACGTGTATCCAAATATCTTTTGACCTGCGAAGACGACATTTTTTCAGCTTCGAAAATATATACGTCCGGTGACCCATTCACCGAGATCCCCGTACTACTGATGTATATACACACATACCTCGACGACTTTACTCAGCGTGTGGCTAACGAATCCGAGCAACGTGTGCGACGCCAACGGTTTCACTTTGTGTTTGCCGATGGTGTTTTCCAGCTCGGCCACCAGGTGGCTACACAACTTCTCGTAGCCCTTGATCGTGTACTCTTGTGACCTGGCCGTCCTCGTGGCGCTCAACTGGCCCTGAGCGTATTTCCTGCACTCGGCTTCGAGCGCGCACAACGTTCGTTTCGAGTTTTCGTCCGACCGTTGCGTTCGCATCAGGACGCACTTCAATCTTCTCAACTCTTCGTTTCTGTGAATTATCATCCTCGACTTCTCGTCGCATTGTCCCTTTAACGCGGCGGAAACGCAATTATTATTACATAATTCGTCCTGGTGTATAATTACGATATAAATGTAATATTATGCGAAACGTGCGATTGTATATAATGTCGTACACAATATGGCAGTTTAATACACGTTTCCAAAACTGTTGAGAGATTTTTTTTCTTTTTTTTCAGGGCGATACCAAGAATGTTTTGGTATTTCATCATGTGTGCAGTGTGTGTTTTTCTTTGTCTCTGCGCGCACGATTTTCGATCGGAGGATGTTGATAGGAATATGTGTCTGGTTGACACTTCGAAGAGGGTAATTTTTTGAACACCTCTCAACAGTTTTTCGAAAAGTAGTGAAAAATGGCGAGAAAATTGCAAGAGACTTTAATCGCGGTCGACAATCAAACTCTATATTAGTGATGAGCAAACTTGGTCTTGGTAACCGACTTACACCAGTTGAAGTAGAGAAAGCCTCAGTTAGCTTTCCATCGAGCGTTTCCCGAGCGACCCCGGAACTAACAGGACTAACTCCGTACTACACAGCCGAATATACCCCCAACCCAGGAGTTTAGCACATTTTTTTATCTTTCGTTACTTTTTTCACTTACTTTCAATGTCAAAATAGCCTTTTGGTACTCTTCAACCAAGTTCGAACAATCGGGTTTGATCCCTAGACCGCTCGGAACTGCGCATGGGGCGCGAGACCATATACTCTTGTGTATGTTCCGTTGTTTCAACGTGGACAACTTTTCGAGATGTCTTCTTATATGGTCTTCGGCCTGCTGCATGGACTGCGATTCTTCTGCGTCATAGTTTTCCCCGGGCGCATCACGTCTGTGGAGGTTATTTTTAAAAACATTTTGGTCCCTGAAGTTGAATAACACTCGAAATATAAACGTGAAAAACAACATAAATGCTCTCGACATTTTTCGTGCGGGAAACAAGTAGCACTCGGTGTCTTGAAATGTGTGTTCTCTTCTAGTTTCCCGACACAACGAAAAACATAAACTTGTTAATATGATCCACACAGTACTCGCGCAGTGATATTGTTATTTCAGTTAGTCGATATCTATGCTTTCTTTGCCATGGTAACTGATGCATGTATACGAGTATATATATTTTATCAAAGAGGACAAAGGTATTGAATTTATGTTTTCCGGAACTCCTACCGGTTTTCACAGTGATCATCAAAAATAGTTAAAACATTTATCAGTGGACCATAAAAAATTTTGCTCTGATTGGGGGTTATGGTAAAAACGTAAAAAGTTCCTTTACAGCTGAAGAATCTGGACAGTTTGCTATACAGCTAGTGGCTATAACGCAGGATGCGAACTGCTTCAAACGGCAATCCTATCAACCTGAGGGTACTTTTGAGGAAAAAAGCATTGTAATATGATTTGTAATTGCATGTTATTGCTAATTGCCACTTATTCAAGATTACACGAACTTCACACTTTTCATACTCAATTTTAAATTTGAAGAACCCTTAAAGTATTGGTCCGAATTTTGACTATAATACATCAAAAATTCCAGAAAATGTATTGAATAATATTTTGCCTATTGTTCCCTTTGAAAAAATCAAAGTATGTATAGTTACAGGACACACTTGGCTGGGAAAATCGTGCATTTCACAGTTGAAGTTTCGTATATTTTTACAAGTGAAGCGACCGGGCGCAGTTCTGTGGTCCGGTGCGCTATTTGAGTGTGATGTAACTATACAACAGCTAGCCACTTTACATTTTAAGAACAGTAACTTTTTACGCTGTTATATTAAATTATACATTTTTATATATAGCATTTAAACCAAAACGTTGTTGTTTTTATATTCAGAGTAAGTGTACTATTGTATAGGTATATAATAACTAGCTGAATAACCCGGCTTCGCTCGTGTGCAGTTATTGCTTTCTTTAAATTAAATTCTTAAATAAGATGTTTATTATTTATCTTCTTTCTTTTTTCCGTCCCCTAGCCACATTCTTTAAATAAACGACGTGAATTTTCAAACGAAAATAATAGCACGTAGGTTGTACAGTTAGAGTTAGTTCTATAATAATTAATAGCCGGCCCCTGTGCGCTTCGCAGCACCAAAACAAATATGAAATAAAAATAATTGATACACTTTTTAAATATCTCTGCAATAGAATAAACGTTATTAGTGTACCGTTAAAATGTAAACATTATATCTTTTCCGGAAATATAATAAATACCAGTTTATTTGGAGACGCTGTGTTTGATTATTAACAGAGTGTGTTTATGCAAAATAAACCACGAATATTACGTATATTGCCTGATCACGCAACAGTAATTTACATTTGTCTAAATACATAATTTGTTAAAAAAAAAAATTGTATAGGGCTTATTTTTCTGATAATTCGGAAAGTTCAACTTTCAATTTTCATTATTATTATTTATTTTTTTCATTTAACAATAAAGATGTATACATACATGTAAATTTATACAAATATTTATACATATTATTATAATATGGCATTATACATAATGATTGTCTCCGTATGCTAAGCTTGTTGTGGAGACAAAGTTCTTAAAAATATCTTGTACATTTACTAAATTAATTATATTATAGTTAAATTAACACATTATAAGTCGATCGTAGTTGATTTAGAGTATAAAAACTTATCACAGATATAAATTTTAAATATTTTAAGATTACAGAATTAACATACAATTTGACTGTAATACAGATACAATGAGAATTATCTATGTCAGTAATTTAATTTTTTCATTTACCATTTTCTTGTATAATCTAAAATTTTTAAACAAACCAACATCAATATCCAATTCCATTGCCATCTTAATTCCAGCATTCAAGGGGTTTCTTTTCCCAAATTCTGTTCTACACAAAGGAATTAAATACATATTGGTTTGTTTAACTCTTGTACAATGGTTATGCTTAAATTTAAATTTTTGTATATCCAAGAAAAACATATTCGATAACATTAGCTTCATGATTTTTAATAAATTTTCTGGTATAAAAGAAAATAGTATATGTACTGTTTACACATTTTCAAATACTAATAAAATTACCAGAATTACCTTACCCGAGAAATGACAATGTGATATTAATTTACATAATTTCTTTGTAACCAAAAAAAAATTTCTAAAATCATGGATCTAACGAAAACTAAAAGTTCAACCGCAGAAATTTGCAGTAAAAGAATCAATATAAAATAGCTATCTTGGAATTTCACAACAATTATAAGGTAATAAGTTAATATTATAACAAATTTAATAATACACTTATTTTTACCAAACTATTGTCAACAAATCCACATTGATGCTTGTGGTAAAAAAGAGAATTTGATTGCCTTTATTAACACAGGAGATGTCGCTCTGTGTGGATCCCGGTGGCACACCCCGCATACACCTTGGATCTCTAATAAGCCGACGAATATGTTAATTTTTTTCAAATCATTGCATACTAATTTTAACGTTTACAAATACAATAATTTAATATTTCGTACAGCAATAACCGAACGTGCATAATCCTCAAACTATTTGTCTACATAGCGACGCCGTATCATATTGTACCGTCGCTTTTTATCTTTACGGCCCGGCCATCGGTGGTTCGTCCGAACAGATTTTCCGATATCGACTGTTCCGATTCATTAAAAACAAGTCAATTGCGCGATGAGAAAAAATCACGGACGTCACAGCGAATTACTGTATCTAGTGGGAAAATCTACTGGTTTGGCTCGGCGGCCTCATGCGCGCGCGGTGTATATATCATAATGTAGACCGAGTACTGTGTAGCACCACTGCAGCGCTTTATTTTTAGTTTAGGCCGGTGTTGTTACCCAAAACGGTTATCGTAACTGTTGCAGCACACGAAGTGAAAAAGGTTTATTTGGGATACCGTATCAATATCGAACGCGAACCGTACAGCGGTAATAATAATAATTATAATAATAATAATCATGCGATGTATTAATGTTTATGATATTTTCACTTAAAAGTTGCAATAATATTATACATTTTAATATCAAAAATACTGCAGTCGACGAGATATAATATAACAAAACAGTAAAAATACACAAACAGCCGATCGTGCAGTAGGTTATTCACTACTCACGTTGCTTATAGTTATCTGCCTACGACAAACATTGTACAATGGTAAAAATGTTATTTCAACGGTAGTTTACCTGAGTCGGACAAATGGAAATGATACCTATGAAAGAGTTTTACCATATTTTATCATTTGCATACGTCTTGTATGCAACACCTAGTAGGTACCAAGTAGGTACACGGTATCATGTATTCAACTGTATAATAATTATAAATATGAGTGTGAAGTTTATTTTGACCGAACTACGAGAGGTACCTAGGTGTGCAGTGTGATGATACACCGAGCGACGAAGAAGCAATTATAATGGCATCGTACTTACGCATCACGCCGCGTTCCAAGTCCTCGTAGTAGCCCACCAATGCCAACTGTTGTAGGACGCTATTGGGCAGACGGTTCAGCGTATCCACCCTCCGAAGACGTGATGTGATGGCCTCTACGTCCTTGGCGCTCCGGTCGGTGGGCCTGAAACATACGTGGTGAAAAGCCTGGTCAAGTGAGGTCAGCGAAACCGTTCGCGTCTTATAAGACGCGACTGCGGTAATAAGCATTTTTTTTTTTTTTTACCGAGGGCCGTAAAAAAAAAATTAGCCAAGAGTTAGACATTTTTCGTTCAAGTCAGGCGCTGCGCTGGCAGCCCGCCGGGCTCGTAACTTTTTCCTACAACCCTCCAAATATTTACCGTGCTTTTTATAATTCTCGTTGTACATCCAAAATCTTAATAATTTTGAATCATGTTTCGATTCGGAGACGGTAAATTTCGTCCCCCAAAAAAGGTCATATTCATATACTGTGTAAATTGCGACTTTTAAAACATACGCAAATTACGTCCTGGGTATATTTGGAATGTACGTAAACTGTGGGATATTCCGATTTCCAGTCGCCTGTACAATTTAATGATAAGTATTAATCTTTGATTGATAATAATAATATGCTCCCTTATATAATAATAAACGAGGTTTTACGTTGCTCTACAGTTTAAATTTTTTTTCAATTTAGTAAAAATGGATGTTATGAAAAACGAAAGGAATAAAACATTAATACATGACAAAATGTATGAATTGCAAGCAAAAAAAAATACCAGGTTAGACTATGTGTGGGAGTTGTCTTACAATTTTTTACCAGTTTTTTAAATAACAAATTTTTAATAACACATTTCTTAATGATACACATTTTTAATTTTTACAGACACGTTAAACTTTAATTTTAATAATATATTTTTTAATTTTCAACAAAAAACTGCAAAACCAATGTTTTTAATCATACCAATATTTATACAATAATTTTGCAAGTCCTTAGTCTGAAAAATGAGAAGGAAAATATTGATTTTGCAAAATAAGACTTTGACGTAAATTACGTATGAATAAAAAACATTTAGGTAAGCATACATTCAAAATTATACACAGACCGCAATTTACGTATGTACGAGTACAAAATATACCCTGGCCGCAATTTACGTATGTACAAAATATAACAGGGCCGCAATTTACATAAAAAATTTAAAATGGGACGCAATTTACAGTGACCCATTTCGATATATTCGAAATTAGATGCTAATATAGGACGACAAACAATGGAACTCGTGATGTGTATATTGACATCAACATTTGTATCGGCATTAGAGATGTTAAAAAAGTATATTTTTAGTAACGTTAATGTTTATTATTAATGCGGACCACAATAAAATGTTGAAAAAATGGCCCATGTAAGTATTAAAAGGTTGCCGACCCCTGTTTTATGTTGATACGACATGTTTAGCTATATGGATAGAGGAATTTTAAACATATTTATTTATTTTATATTTTTACATCTGTACTACAGTTATAAATATGATTTTGGATCAGATATATTCACCTTTTTTTTTTTTAAATCACTATTACACCACAATACTATATAATTTAACGTGAGGGCAATGATCTTGTTTTCGTTTATAATAATTGCTAGAATTTAGTTAGAAATGGGTCACACAACTGTCTGAGCCGAGAGTGAGAGTGCAGTGTGTGTCTCCGTTGTCCGATAGGGGAATGATAACTATAAAAAAAACATAACAGGTGGGGGAAAATTGAAAAATGTATAAAAATTATTAACTTGTCAAAGGTGGGATTCGAACCCACGCCCACAGAGTGGACTGCGACCTGAACGCAGCGCCTTAGACCGCTCGGCCACCTTGACTACGACGATTGGGAAGGAAAACTAATACAATAAACCTATGACAATAATATTATTATTAGACTTTTAACTTTTGATCAATAAATAGGCACTAATTCAGGATTGCATACAAGGGTAGGGGGACAGACCCCGATGGGCTCCTTTTTTTTTTAAAATGTTTATTGTTATTAATATTCCTGAATAAATAAAGATTTTGGTAGGTACCTATCATCCTTCAAATGAGTGAATACTTTTTAAATTTTAACTACATAAACTTAAGTGTTCTAATTTTTTTAAGGGCTTTATAAAAACCTTAAAACAATTTTTTTGTTCATGGCCACATGGGGCAAGATTATTTCTACTGATCCCCAAAACAAAAGTTATATACCTATAGACTTTACGCCACCACTATTTTATATACTCACCTACCTAAATTAAAAAAATCTAATCATTTTTTTTATACCAATAAAATGACGAATTTAAAATTTCGATTTTTACTGTATTAAAAACAATTTTAAGTGCATGTTTTTGTTGTACTTGAAGTGCATTTTTTGGCATATTAAGAGCATTTTATAATGCATTTTCAGTAATTTTTGAAGGTTTTATGGTGCATTAAATTCACAGACATAAATTTATTACAAATTGCTGCAATAAAGTTGTTTTTAAAAGAAATCTCAGAATTATAAAATTAAAAAAAAAAACTCTTTCAATCTACTCACGCTGTTTAATACTACCAAATCAATAGAGAAACGTGAAGCTCGCGTTATACCTAGGTACATGTTATAATACATGTCGTTAAAAAATCCATATAAAAGTTTCTTCAGCTTTTTTAGTTTTGTTACGAAATAACAAACATATCATTTTCTGCTCGTACTTCACGTTCATGGGACACGCTTATGTCATTATAATTGTTTGATTTTGTGATTCGTTTCACTTTAATTCTTCTGTAAGTTTAAGTTGCAGGGTATAGGTATTTATTCATAATTGTATAATTATAAGGTACCTACCTAATAAAACTAATAAGACACGCATTTTCCAATTTTAATTTTATTCATTGCTTATTTTAAATGTTTTACATAACCTAGGTATTAAATAAAAAATTGATTTCACCGTGCACTACCTACAGGTATAATGCAGTACGGTTTAGGCACGCCATTACACCGTTCTGAGTTCCAGATATTTTTGGAAATTAAATCAAAATTAAGTTATTTATTATTTTACTATATTTCTATAAGAAAAATTCAATATTCTAAGAACTAAACACAAATCCATAACATGCTATGGTCTAAAAATAACAGAAACACCTAATATTGTGCTTTGAACGATTTCGCCATATACTTCTAAACTTCTTGTTACCTACTATTTTTTCCCCCTTCGTAATTTCCAATCTTTAAAAGTGCTCTGTAAACCTTTAGAGGACTCACGCATTCTGCCTCAAGAAATATCTACAAACCAAAAAGAAAAAACAAACACATCATTGTAAAACTAATGGATTCGTCGGGTCTCTTCAAATATAATCAATACAAAATATATTTTCGTACGAAACAATCTCGAAAAAAAATTAAAAACACCTATACACTAATACACTACAACACACTATTTTCAATTTGCTATGCTGAACACTTTGAATACCTACTGTGATTTTCAAGTCACACAGGACTATATGCCCCAAATAACTGAAATTATTTGCACGGAGGTAGGTAACAGTGATGTAGTATCGAGTGTAGGTCTGGAACGAATAGCCATTATTCAAAGACAAATGCAACGAAAATATTGCTTTTTGCTGCAAAAACTTTATACGACGCCGTTTGCAGTATCACGTAAATGATGTGTATTGATTGTGATGAGTATTGTGACGACCACCAAATGTTACGAGTTATAATAACAAGATCATTGCCGTTATGACATGGAGTCTCAACCGACTAGCCGCACGAGAGATTAATATTAAAATGTTACACACGATCGTTTGTTGTTAAATATAATATATATTTTCGTTTTGCAAATAGTTTTCAATTCATAAAAATATTATTACATTTTTATATTTATATTTATTTATATTTTTATTATTATTATATTTTTCATACAAATATTATCTTATCCAAATCTAATAAAACAATTTAAAACAATCAATCCCACTTCCCAGAGCAATTGTGTACCAAGTGACGGTATAACAAAGCTCATTAAATCATTTTCGACTGAACGCAAACAAATTATGTAGGACCTCGATGAAAACAATTGAGGCCAATAGAACTACAGTGGCGTATGGATGAAATTAAGGTCATAAAAGACGAATACACTATGCAATATTTATTTTTAATGTTCAACCGCATTCTTTCGAGTTAAAAAGATTAATCATTTTCATTGTTATACTCATTTGCGGTTATCGTAGTTATAATACACATAGACGCAATTAAAATGGGCAGCTTATATCCCTATGTATATACAGTTTGATTTTAAGCTTCCTTCGGAAAACTATCCCCGCCATAAACACTCGGATTGTTATTTGTTTAATGATAGACTTGTATCAAGAAACTTTTCATTAAATATTTAAAGTTATGACTGGACCACCCCCCCCCCAGCATAAGATATCACGCTACTACGCCTATGGCTTATATACCACAGTGAATATCCATAAATGAAATATTTATATTTATCGAAATGTATAAAAAAATGTATACCTGAATATAACCCTAGGCAAAACATTTTTGGCCTTTCGTAAAATATATTCGATGAACAAAATATGTTTAAGCACGAGTAGATACCTATACTCATCTTTTGAAAACAAAATATATTATCATAAAAAACTAAATCTATAGAGTATAGATAAAAAGAAGTTTCATAAAACTGTATTTGAATAATTAACGTTAAGGGGAAAAATGTTTCGGCAACTGTTTGATGTATAGAAGATTTAGATATTAAAGTCGAAATTTGTTAACTCGAACTTTTATTAAACTTTTCCCAGGATCCTAGAATTTCCTACTTAAGCAGTGTGAAAAAATCTCGTTTAACTAGAATATTTTATTGAATAACTCGGAGTTTTGTTGTACTAAATCCTCGGATGAAGAAGAGGAACAAGAATGTATTGAACCCTCCCCCTATGCCCACGATTACACAAACGTAGATGAACTATAATGAATAGAGGCGATTTATCTAAAATAGACCCGAGATCGAACTTTTCGAAACTTCAAATAAAATAGAACAATTCACTGCAAATTTCGCTATCGACAGCAAAACTCAAACAAAAATAAATACCTTTTTTAAATAATTTTCTAACTGAATTTTTGTTTATACATACCTTTTTAAAATCATACAATATATAAAATATCTTTTATTACATATTATTATAAATACATAGGAATTCCTATATTCAAATATTGTACTGTTTTAAAAAAATACATATTTTGAAATTTTATTTGGAAATCTCGAACTTTTTTTCCGATCGCTTCAACTTCGATTTAACCAAGTATGACTGTAGTATATTTTAACTACCGTGAGTAACTACATTATTTGTTCATGGTCTCATAACATAATATCATGTTATGTCTTTCAGATGCTTATATTATAATTCGATGTAGAAATTTAATTATATATAACTTTGTTATATTTCAATAATAACTTTTCAGTAGTCTAGTGTATAATTAGGTATTCCGATGCATATGAAGTAATTTTATTAGGTATATACTGCTTATATCATGTCGAATAGTTTATAATACAAATTATTTACGTAGTTATTAACAACAAGTGAAACATAAGATGATTAATCAATGGGTATTTGAAAAGTTTACAACATATACTTTAAAGGTAATATCAAGTATATTAAAGTCTATTTTTTAATTTTAAATTTTTTGATATAGGACCCTCTCATTGTTATAAGAAAGTAATTCTTGTTAAATTTGGACTCAACCCCTTACCGTACCCCCGAGGGGTTGAAAAACGGCCAACAGAGGTAATTTTGTTGTCTTTCCAACTTTAACTAAAGAAAAAATGTATAGAACCCAAACTGTAGAATATAATGTTTTCAATAAAAAGTATATTGTTAATAAAATATTACCATATTATACATACATAATACTTAAATAGATATTATGCACTCTCTTAAGTATTTTGCAGATTTCAAGCTATTCAGTTATTCAACGTTTTGAAGCATCACTTCTAGAAAAGTTTCAATAAAATAAAGAAAAAAAAACCGAAATGCTGAATCCTGTTTTTAATTTTTGTAAAAAACGCACCGTAATAAAATCAATTAGTTTTTTCGTCTCCAGTTAGAATCTATAATCACCGAGTGGAGGTGACGTATTGGAAAACTCTGAGTTACAAATAAAAGAACTTATAAATATGCATTTTTTTTATTTCATCCGTGACAGTCAAGAGTCAACAGAAAATAATGTGTAATGTTTACAGATACTATAAACATAACTACCAATAGTTAATACCCTGCGCTTATTTAACGAAGAATTCAAATATATTTTCAATTTCACATTGAGATTTATATATTTGAAAATTCACAGTTTTACTCAAGCACATCAAACGTTGTAGATTGATATATTTTTAAGACCATGAATGTCGTCGGTAAAATTTCTTGAAATAATGATTTGATAATTCGTACAGGTGAAACATAATTATTGTAACCCTGCAAATTATATACGAACAAATATATTTTTGAAACTTTTTCATTCCCTTTCGCTTTTATTTATTTATTTTCAAATTATTTTTAACATACAAATGAATAAAATGTTTGATGAGAACAAACATTGTCGAAAACACAACAATTATTAATTAAAATTATATTTGTTTGATTATTTCATTTAGTATGTAAACAGTTCAAGATGAAAAAAATTATATTCATTTTACAATAACAAATTATTATATTTTTATTGTTTTTTTTTTGTGTGTTAACACCGTTTCAAGTATACTTAATATTTTTACCTAATATTTAACTCACATGATATAAATGTCGTTTTACGTTGTTGTTGACTAATACAAACGCTCAAATGTAAAATATTTACAAAATAAGCCATCGAAGTTTTGTCAATTCGTTTCAAAAACGCGAACTATAAACGTGAGTAAGGTGGCAAGCGTTCACGGTTGAGCGAACCTTCGAGTCTGTGCGTAAATGTGTGAGAACTATTAAGTATATGGTTGAGTGTGTGACAAAAATGTCTCCAACCGATCTGCATTTGGTCATTAATAATGTATTGGTCGAACGTGCGCGTACACGTATGCGAGTGAGTAAAAATTAAATAAAAAGATAATCACGGGTGAGCGGGTGAACGTGTGCGCCATCGTGGACACGTGTGAGCGAGCGCGTTTTATGAGCATGCACGAGGGACGGACAGAGTCGGACTGCACGCTCGCATCCATATTTCACTTATTTTCACGCCCGTGGCTATTAGTAGGCATTCAGACAATGAAGTATTATTAAATGAGCATTGATCATATGGTCACTGCAATACATAAAAATGCTAATGATTATACTCGTTACTCGTACGTCGTAAAACACTATGTGCGCACCAACTGAATAAAAAGGAATCGTGTGGCCAAGAATGTGCAAGAAGTTACACAGTTCTCAACGAATAAAATACGTCAACAATTTAAGACCCCGCACTCATGTCTTAAACCGTCCTATTTTACTCAACACAATTATTTATGAAATCGTGATTGATCCGACACGTAGAACAGTACAAAGTTATAGCTTGAAGTCTGATACTGACAAGTGAACAAAACATGACGCACTATCGCAATATATCACGCACTATCGATTACACTGTAATATGTCTTTACCCGATCATTTGAAAAAACTGTTGTCCGCGTGAAAGCACAGGGTGTAAACACTGTAAAGTGTTGGGTTAATATGGGATAATATCGTGTTTACAGTAATAAAAATCGTACAGCTGTGTACACAATCTGTCCGGTGAGATTCGAAGCGTCGTCGTATACCTAGCTACTATATTATTCAATTATTATCACGTGCATTAGGTCATATTTGTTATAGCTACTGGGTGATGGTATGGTATAATAATAATTAATAATACTAAATGCTGGTGATACTCCAGTACTCCGTGGCCGGATAAAATACAGAAACGGGTGATTGATATAGCTGTATTTGTCTTTTAAACTTGTAACCAATATGTGCCGTTGGTCTCGAGGACCGATTCTGAGAGAAAGATGTTGGGCGGGTCAGTTTATAGTTCTAAAGTAGACTGACGTACCTAAAAGTAGAACCAAATCTCCTTATATGGTAGAGTAAACTTTTAAAGTATTAAAACATAATGACATTTCTATGAAATGTACTAGTACTCTGTATAGTCTAATGGAATAAAGCGTGACAAAATACTAGGCGGTGCCGAGTTAGAAACTCGATCTCGGTTGAAGTTGTTTGTGATTTTTCACCCGTTTTACTCAATAATTAGGAAAACTTTTGAGAAATTCAAAAAATAACGCCCCAACGGAACTCAATATATAGATAACGCGTTGATTAAGATAGAAACCTCCCAAATGATTGTGATAATCGGAGCAATTATCCTTCTGGTCAAATGCATGTGAACAAACAGAAAAAAAAACACACACACACACACACACACACACACACATACACACACATACACATACTCACACACATCATGGGAACAACCAAAACCAATATACATTCCCCGGTTCATTCAGAATCCAAAAAGTGCACTTTGATCATTACGTTATGACATAACATTTAACCACACGAAATTTAAATCTTCAAACACTGCATTATTTGACACGACCGTATACATTGACATGGACTTACCACTGTAACAAAACAAATCGCACGTGGTGTATCTAAATAAATTATACATATACGTATATAATTGTGGTTTTTCGCGCGCGAAAACTGAGTGAAAAGATAAAATAGTATTATGCCTGGGCCTTTGAGGAAAATATTTCTATAAAAGATAACAATAATGATATAGGTATCCATACCTCCTTTTGTATTTGTAAACATACATTTTAAGTAGCTTTATTTCTTCCCAAACAAACACTCACACACACATGCATACGACACGTTTAACACGCATGCCTAGAATCATATTTTATTCAGCGAACCATTATAATTTATAATGCAACAATACGCGTTGTGAGTATAATTTTAGCGAGTGGGTATATACGTTGTGTAAGATATCCGATTGTTTTTGACGAGGAATTCCACGCAGCACCCGATTGAAAATGAAAAAATCTCTCGGCGAATTGTTCGTTTACGTGTGATTACGTCAGTGTTACTAGTTTACACGGTTGTAAACCGTACACTAAAACACGACTGATTCTTTAGACGCTACTTGTTTTCATTATTTCATCGGAGAGGAACCCATAGAAACGACGTTCGCGCCGCAAGAAGTACGGTGCAATAGGGTGCAACAGAATAATTCGACAGACGGCATAACAGCTGTCGTGAGTATGGTTAAACGACGTGATCTAAAAGTATCGCGGGTCATAACTCAGAATGGCCTTTCGAAAACTCATATCGCTCGACTGAACATGTACTATGCGTGGGTATGTTCGCAGTCCAGCACCGGTGATAGTTTCGCAGGGACGTCCAAGACTTAAGGTGGTACAAAGGTTCGACGCCATTTGCATTGATTGAAAACTGAAATGTTCATCGAAGTACCTGCGGCAGACCGTTCACCCCGGCCGCAACCCGAATCGGACAAATATGTGACTTTCGTCGCGTCCCACTATGAATACGATGACGCGAAATGATCAGCATCATCTAGACCAGATGGCATCTCGTATCTTGGCTCTTCTGTGGTGGAAAATATAATTTTTTTTTTCATATTAAACGCGATAATCCATCCGCGTTCTTCGCATGAGCGGTGGTTATACATATTTGATTTTTCTATTGATATCGCGGGAAAAGTTTCAACCTTAGGGTACAATATTTTTATTCGTATCATCTAACCAATTTACGGCACAGCCAACCACGTTACTTGTATTATCTGACTGTAATAAATTAATTTATTATCAGACCGTTATTTTCTTACTCATCATTCGTAAACATGTCTTACCTGTATTTTTATTTTATTTTTTCTTTGTCGGAGTTTATATTATGTTACATTTAAAACCCAAAAATCGTAAAAAAAAACCCTATAAAACTAGTCATGACTATTATTCACAAATCTCTTTCGTTAAAACTGATTTTGACTAGAATAAAACTAGAACTAACCAGGACCTCAACGATGGAACTAGTTTTAATTTAATTTTCTTTGTTTTGACAGGACAAACTATCGTGGAATTTAAAATTACATGTAGCAGTGTGTTTTTTTTTACCAAGCAGCGATTTGTTTTACAAGATTTTTTGCAAGTGCATCTGTGTATCTCACAATGTCTTGTCCTTACCCCGTTGATGCTTTTGTTTTATCTTGGAAGATAATCATTAAATCCACGACAACTGGTCGATACTGCAGGATATGTTCACTATTGATCGTAGAACGTGAAACCATTTCGATAAAATCAATACTGTCTGTACTGGGTACTATCACTGTACTACGCGTAATTAAGAGGAACAGAATGACTGTATAGTGCATAACCCGAAAAAATTAAGCCCACGTCTAATAAATGCTTATGAAATGTTAATAATTCAATGGTTACGAGTTATGCGGGTAAATTCGGGTTTAAATATTTAATATGCCAAATGCATTAACACATTTTAATTTTTAAGTTTGACATTTCTTTGACTTTAAACTAAAATTATTTATGTTTCAAACCCAAAGTTGCTCGAATTTGTTTTAAATTTTTATCATACTGAAGTCACCCTGGCACACACTTATGGCTGATTTCAACGCAGCAAGAATGCACGATACTCACAGTCATCGTAGCTATTACGTTTGTACTAGATAATCATATTAACACTATTTTTATTATTGTTTGGTAGTATGTACGACGCGCGATGTATTTAGGTCGCCGGATGGGCAAAAATACAAAGCACAAAAAGATAATTGTAGAATTTATTTCAAATTTAATATTGATGCGAAATTGTATTTTAACACCTACATATACAGACAAAAGTTGTTCTAACTTTTAGAACTAAGTTAAAACCAGTTCCAACGTTGAGGTCCTTGTGAATTCGATAGTTTTAATTAGTCAAAATCACATATACCTACATTATAAAATAATATTCTTATATTTATAAGTTATTATTGCATAGTATAAATATTATAACTGCGTTAATCAAAAACTCAAAATACCATATTTTCATCGTATAATATTGCTTGACGTAAATTATACGTGCATGGCTGATGGAGCTAACGATGACGTAACCCTTAGAAAAAATATTATATTATTATTTAGTTAATTAATTAACGGCTCCGAAATGCATCACTATTTGCACATATGATTAATAAGCACACGTGTTCTGGGGATTATTTATATTTCTCTGATTATTTCAGCATTCAAACAGGACATTAGCCCTATGTCAAAGACAGGTCAATAATACCTATTCATACGTAATATCTTATAATATCTGTGCATAAAAACTTCAATTAAACCGTACCAAGACCCACTAAACCAGACATGGCGTTATTAATATTACTATGGCGGAAATTATAAAATTATACAAATAGTCTGCACCGTGCACGGTTTGTGCGTTTAAAAGCCGAAGACTTAAATCTTCAACTGAAACGTTGTAAAAAAAAAAGTCAATTTATTTAAAAGGTCAAGAGGTTTTAGAAACGAATTAAAATATATATTGTGCTCAAAAACATTTCAATAAAATAAATTCAAACCAAGACCCTCCGATAAAACGTTTAATTAGTTTTAAATTGAACTTAACACGCAACCACTTGCGAACGCGCAACGGAGGACATTGGTAAATTACATACGCACACCAGCAACTATACTCGTACAATACAATATATATTTATACACATATCGTTATAACACTGCATGCCTAAATGTTTTAATAACAATCTGTAAAATAGTATACAGGGTTATTTTTTAACCATGCTCACCACATTTTTGGGCCGTAAAAATGCTTAAATTCAGATTTTTTCCTTAAATTTTCAAGCTATTATAAAACCTATGTTTTCTATAACCATTTTTTCCCATAGCACCTCAAGGGTGTCCTGTGGTGCTACAAGCTTTTATTTTTAAAATGGAAATACCATTTTTCACTGCAGTATTTTATTAAGGGCATTTTTTTTTTGTGTGAATTTGTATGTATCGAAATCAAAATTCAAACGAGTAGTTTTTGAATTGTTCTAATGTAAGTATTAAATAAAATAGTATTATAATTTATAATACCTTATATTATGATTTAATTTGTAAAGGTAACACGAATTCACACTTTTCATTCGCAATTTTAAATTTGAATATCGTTCTTACGGCCCGAAAAGAGGGTTAAAAAATCACAATTTATATTATATAAGGTGCGATTTCATCGAAGTGACCAGATTGATAAACGTGATTTTCCGTTTTCGCCTGCACGTATTCCCTACGTTAACCAATGAATGATACCAACCAGCTATACAGCTCCATTGAACAAAACGTACCCGGGGTGTCCATACAATAATGCGCGTGGGTTTCCACCGAACACGAGAAAAAATTAAAAGCAAAATAAAACCATAACACGTACAGCCTATTTTAGAGGACGGCATTAGAAGACGTATGCGAGTGCCGCGTTATATAATAAAGTAGTGGCTGTTGTTTGAAATGATTCGCTCACTGCTGCCGGAGCAAAGGATGTGTTTTTTCGGAGAAAAATTAAGTAAATAGTTGTCGGAAGAACTATACATACATACATATTAACTACACGGGATCGCGACATTATACGGCTGGGTAGGTGGAACCGGATGTGAATGGATGTGTAATTCTGAAAACACGACGGGAGAAGATTCTGCAACTCACCGCCTGCAGACATGGATGGACTCATGCACTGCTCACGCGCAATACGTTTCGCGGAGCTTAATATAAATAATATAAATTCAAGTAAAACGGAAAAACGCGAAAATCCGTCCTAGACGATAATGAAGAGCGGAAAGGGAAAAAATATGTGTTGCGCTCGGAGGTGCCCGGAGAGCGGTATCGCAGACGTTTGTTTTAGCGGAAAACGAATGAAAATAAAAAAAAAAACAAACAAACGAAATCGATCAGATGTGTACACGGTGGCAGATGCGTGTCAACACGTGTACTCGAAAAGCGTAGGATCCGTCTGGGGTTAGCCTTCGTGCGTTAGAACCGTCGGATGTGGCCGGCAAGTGTAATAAATATCTGTTGGCGTCCGAAATATTGAAATAGCAGGTGAACAAGGTGCTGGGAAAAAAGTGCATTTCGTACATTGTGAATAACTAGTTCGGTTAGTAAAATGTTCCAAAAAAAATTACAAAACCAAATAGAATCTATAGATTTGCATGTGATGAACCGAATTGAATATTTTTTTTATTTTTGTATATTGATCATGAATGATGAATCCCTAATGATAGATTATTTGAAAACCGAAATCAATGCATTTATGTGGGATAACGTTGTCTGCCGTTTGCATAGTATTATGACCACCGGGATTTACACAGAACGATATTTCCCGCGCTATAAGAGATAGTCAAATTCTGGTCTTCTTATGACCATATCTGGATAAAAGCAATTTTGCTGGCAATAGTTTGATAAATATTAGTGTATTATTAAAGAAGTTAAATCATTAACTTTTCATTTTATAACTTTAGTGAAATTCGAAGATTGCGATTTTATAGGGTTTATTTTTTTGGAAATTTTGACGGTTTAACATTCAATTTTATTGGATTTATGATTTTTAAAAATATCTTTAGTTTACAAAGAAATATTGTAAATTATCATCACCTCGTCATTTTCCGATAAGATTAGCCGATAAGTTATTAATTATTATTATTTAAAATTGTATAAATAGTACACTATTTTCTAGTAAACAGAAAAATTATAAAAAAACAAGAAGTCAATAAAAGTTGAAAGTTGAATCGTCAGAATTTTCAGAAAAATAAACCCTGTAAAATGGTTATCTTCGAAAATGATAAAAGTTGCTTGCGATTGCTTGGGCACACCCCATGTCATAGGCCGGTGGCGCGCAGCCCTTGCACCTCCCCGTTCGGCTTCCCGTCACTACTCGCGGTACCAAACTCTCCGCCGGCCTGTTTTGCACGTAATATTTTTCTCTTTCGTTGTAAGCCTTTACAATTATTGTGTTTTGAATGAAATAAATGAAAGCTGTTCTTTAATTTAAACTATAGTACTTTTATAATTGCTTGTGAACGCCGTCGCACGTAAGTCCGTGACATGTCGACTAGAAAATCAACATATTACACAAAATAATATATCCAAAAAGTAACCAAAAAATGAAATAATGTATGCATCTAGCCCAAATCCTAAAACTATTTTGACCCTTAAAATGAATTGTTATGGTGGTTTTGGCTGTACACTGAATTACCCGTCTTTACACGAATCAGTCTTGAGCGGGGCCAAAATTAGGGGACTCAGTATGTCAAATTTCAAGTTCATTCGTTTTGTCATTTTTGTAGCCAATCAGTAAGTGGATAAACCACAAACATATAAGACTTCTTGCCAAAACCCATTCTCCTTCATCCTCTAAATACAAACTTAGACCATACCCCCTGACATGGACCGACGAACATTCTTAACCCACCAAACAAAACAAACCAAACCCAGCACCATCCATCCACTAGTAGAGGCATAAGCCTGGTATAGTTTACGGACTAGTCCACCCCCACAAAGCAAAGCAAAAAAGAATACACTATACAGTATCAGTTTTCTTCCAGTCGTCAATACCAACACTAGAAGAAAACAACACCGAAAACCATCCAAATCAACGTAGCCAAGCCGATTACTTCCCGACGTAGCCAGCCGACTACCTTCAACGAGCCTAGAAGCCGCCACCGACGACCCGGTGGGAGACCAGCACGGACTTGAACAAGTCGCGGTGTTGAGCAGGGGGGACGGAGAAAGACCGTTCTATGTAGCCCTGTAAAGTGGTACGGCCAAGTGCGTACAGTCCTCGTCGACAGGCCGCCGGACTCCTCGCGTTCGGTGGCGGTTGGGCGTTGGCTTGGAAATCGCTGATTGTCGGGATCGCTACTCGATGATATCGCCGGCCGTCGGGAGCGCCAGTAGTCATGTTATCGCTAGTCGGAACGTCGTCGAATGGGCGGCTACTGCAGTGAGTGTACTCCGGGATTCATCTTCATGTTATCGGTTAGAGATGTTGAAAATTAATGATGGAGTTAATTTGCATAAAAAATCGTCTCGTTTATATGCGCCGCACCGACTAGCAAACTGTCGGTTGTTTTCGTTTTTCCGTGTGCTTCCGATCGGCGTGGTATTGGCGCTAGTTCGGCCCTGCTCGTCGTTATTAGTTTGCAACGAGCTCCTCTATCCCGTGCCGTATTCGCCGACTCTGTGCGCTTATTAGGTCGGCCGTAAATCGCGTTTTTGTCTCCAAAAATCTCGGAAGGTCATTTGCCGGATCGTCGGTTGCGTTCCAATACCATGTTTGTATGTGTTGGCCCTGAAAAGGGCAGTTTTACTATCTATACTCCGTTACAAGGTAAATATTTCACTAATTATTGTTTAAAAGACGAATTTGGATCGAAATAAATCGTTTCCAATAAACGATTGTTCCCGTTGACGGTTACGTTGGGGACCGAGAACAAGAGCCATGAGCAATTTCGGTAGAAGTACGCACTGCAGGCATAACATTTCTTTAAGTTCAAAAGCAACGCGAGAGACTGTTCGAAAAACGTCACGTCGAGTACAACTCAGTTTATTCCGAACTAATTTTAAGAATGACCAACAAGAACATAGAGATATTTCACTGTCAAGGTACAATAGAATGTAATTATAAAAAATAAAAAAATGTCTTCCAAGTAGAAGCACTTATTCCCGCAAACGTACAGTTTACTCGTAAGTTATTTAAAATAATATGTATATATGTATATATATATATAATAATATGTTTTATACAAGATTACAGCACAGCTAACCTGTGCCAATTAACGTTGCTTTGAAAATGAAAATTTCGTCACAGACCATTATTAATGAATAGGATTTAACAGAACTTATTCAAATAATATCAGCGTCTTATGAAATTTAATTATACGCTCGAAAGGTATGCAAATTAATTGGAATATTATTAAACATCCGCACTGTACACGATGTTTAAAAAAAAAAAAACAACAGACAATGCTTGTGAACGGTCTTCATCAATTTCAATTACTATTGAAGATTATAAGGCGTTGCAATTATGCATGCTAATGAAATCATGTTTTATTTGCATGGTCATGTAGACTCGGGGAAAAATTTTAGAAGTAATTAATACTATATGCATAGCAACGAAACGTTCCGAGTGCGTTGCGCTCCGCTTCGAAGTCAACGTTAGGTCGACCAGTTATGCCGTGATTTATGTTATTCGTTGATCGAATGCCACGCGCGCTCTCGGAGTGCGCATGATTGTGACGCGGCACTGGTTGTCCTCGGTGGTGGCTGGTGCCGGTCAATAAAAATATACACACGTAATGAAATGCTAAAACCGTTTTATATTTAGCAAGAACAAAACACACACGCGTTGACCAAATTGGTGAAATAAATAAGTGTTATTAACGTTGACTGTCGGTGGTCGAATCTTGGTCGCAGTTGTCCAGTCGAACGATGATGGGCGAGAGAGCCGAGATCGGTCGGCTCGTGCGACGACACCGGCTCCGGCAAAGGCCTCCTTCCTCTGCCCGGTGTACGAGGTAGGTGGGGGCTTCTGCCGAACCGGTGCTATCGTTATCCGGGTTGTGGCTGGGTAAAGAGCGATGCAGTCCGGGAGAGTGGTGTACATTATGTACCTACACTACCCCGGACCGTGTCAATCGATACTCAACACTCAGCACATGTTTTGATCTCCTTATCGCTCATCCGATTTGTGCGCTGTTATTTAAATTAAATATGTAAGAAGAAAAGAGATCTGCGTATTCCAGAGTAAATTTCCAAGTAAGAGCGTTCCATCGCGAATGCGACACAATGCGACTTCAAACTGCGTTCAGTAATTAAACAACGGTGGTGGCTCGTACCCAGGTGTGCAGGTGTGCGCACACCACATAGACTAATATAGATATGAAAGTATAAATATATTTTAAATTAAATACAATATCTGTTTAAGTATATTATTATAATGCTAAATTAATTTTAAAACATTTCAAAGACTAAAATAAACCTAAAATTTTAAAGACTAAACCGAAATATACACCGATGGTTCTAAATCGGACAAAGGTGTCGGTGCAGCAGTGGTATGTCAAGATACTGAAATAATGTTAAAACTGCCAAATGACTGTTCCATATATACCGCCGAAGCACAAGCCATCAACCTTATCAAAAATAAAAATATTCAAAGCGATAATCTTTAGTGATTCCCTTAGCACCCTTATGAGTATATAAAACTCATATAGACCAAACGAGACTGCAAGAACAATACAGAACCAAATATATAAATTACAAAAAGAAAACACCACCATAAAAATAATCTGGATACCTATTCATACAAATATCTCAGGAAATGAAAGAGCTGATACACTTGCCAAAGAGGCTACTGTGTCACAAAACACAACCCCATGCCAAGTTTATTCAATGACCGACATCAAACAAATAATTAAAAAAATAATTCTCAATATCTGGCAAAACGAATGGAAAACTTCTAACACCAAATTTAACGAGATTAAAAACCACATTCTCCCTTGGCCGAACAACACACTCACCAGAAAAGAAGAAGTAGCTATCAATAGGTTCAGAATAGGCCATACTAGATTAACCCACGCTTACCTAATGAAGAAAGAAGACCCACCCATGTGCCCGACTTGTAACGATACCATAACAGTTAAACACATCATCACCGGCGGAAAAAATGCCATCTAACTTACCATCTCGCTGAAAACCTCAACATCGGTACAACCAACGTTCTCAAATTCCTAAGGGACACAGAACTTCATAAAGAAATTTAATTTAATATATATTATAAGTATAATGTATCTACCATATTTAATGTAACCTATTTATTATTAATGTAATACTATGTATTTTTTGAAGCCAATAGCCCATAGTTGCCGAGGCATTTGTCACAATAAAAAAAAAAAAAACATTTCTTGAACACCAATAATTCGAAAATATTACTCCTAACACATCAACTAGTGTGTAGCTAAGTCAGAGCACCGTAATTCCGCGTAAAATACGTTCTGTATCGGTATTATAATTATGTGAGCCTAACATTTATTCAATTTCTGTCATCATCATCGTTAATATTATTGTTCAGATAAAGCGAAAAATGAATTATATTTTTTATTTTTATTTTTATTGATATACGCCTGGACAGGCATTAATTTAAGTACAATATTTTAGTAGACTAATAATATAACAAACAGTTGTAACAATGGTATGAAAAAATTAAAATATATATGTTAAATATGTTAATTGAAAAGTATTAAAAGTGACATAGACTAGGCTGAGTTTAGGCTGCGTAACATTCTGTGAAGTGGGTGATTAAATCCATAGGAAGTGCGGTGGTAAGGTAATTGAAAAAGGTAATGATTTCTTGTAGAGTAAGTAGGAACACGGAATGAGATAGAAGAGAGCAATTCAGGAAAATCTAAAGATCCCTCAAGAAGCGAAGAGATAAAATGACGGTCAGCCCCTGCGCGGCGTGATGCTAAAGAAGGGATTCGAAGAGTAGAGGAGATGAGTGAGTAATCGTGTATGGGGTATTTAATTTTTAATTTGAAGGCAGCATAGGACAAAAATCTGTTTTGCACTCGTTCTATTCTTAATTCATCACGGGCTAGGTAAGGATGCCATATCACTACTCCAAATTCTAAAATGGAGCGAACTAAGGAGAAATAGAGTATACGGAGGCAGAAGCTAGATGAGAAGTTGGTGGTGTTACGTTTAACAAATCCTAATATTTTGAGTGCTCTGCCAATTATTATGTTGATATGATGGTCAAAAGAGAGTGTTGGGGTGAGATAGATACCTAGGTCCTTTATAAGAAATACACGATTTAGAAGAGAACCATTAAGGAAGTAGGAATGGTGGAGAGGTGAGGCGCTACTAGAAAAAGACATTATGTGGCATTTATTGACGTTAAGAGTAAGATTAATACGGCTAACCCAACCCGAGAATGCATCAAGGTCAGATTGCAGAAGACGGCAGTCAGAGAGAGAGTTTATTTTGAAGTATATATAATTGTATTAATAATTATATCATTGTATTACAAGAAATCGTGTTACTTTTCAGTTTTCATAGTATTTAGTCTTCAACATTATAGCTGATTTCAATAATAGAGTCGTAGAAAATGTTTCGAATTCTAAAGAAGGAAGACTTGACTTTATTTCAAAAAATATTTAATTTTTTTTACAGTAAGAATTCAGTATTATAAGTTATGGTACTTTTGCTTGTTGTTAAAAATAGAATATCAGAATAAATATCGAAATAATCGTAAGCTTAGAATTTATTTTTGGTTATGATCATTTCAATAATTGCACACCACCCATTTTGAACACCACGAGTCGCCACTGTTTACAATACTAGTGTAAACGATTCTATACGGCGGTGGAGCAGCACACGGTCGTGCTTGACATAAGATGCGAACGCGTTCAATAAAGGTCGTCTGCATTATATTATATACTGATCAAAACGCTATTATCTCTCGCACCACGCTCAAAAGTTCTAACAGATAGCTAAATATATGATAGCCCAGCGTCCTACTCTAAGAACCCACCAAATCAATTCGCCGGGCGACACACTGCTGGGTGCCTACCCATCTACCATTCATGTTATTGTAAATTGTAAACATGTTTTCAAAATTGATCATTGTATGTTAGCTTGTATGTATTTTGATTATATATCAGTTACAATTAAAAACAAAAAGTGTTATATATATACTCGTATATGCAGAGTGTCCAACCGGGATTTTCACAGAGGAATATATTCATATTATACATATTCATATTCCATGCTAAAAAAGATAATCAAATTCTGTTTTTTTGTTTTTTATACAAGACTCACATGGAGCTAAATATATTTAGTCACATTGGTATGGTAAATTTAAATGTTTCATTAAAACATTTAAAAATTATTTTTTTGTTTTATAACTTTTAAACATTTCAAAGAAAGAAGTTTAACAGGGCTTATTTATCTAAAAATGTCGACGGTTCAACTTTAAATTTTCATTCACAGCTTGAATGTTCATAATTAACAAGTTTACAAGAAAATAGTATACTGTTTACACAATTTTAAATAATAATAAAATTATCAGCAAACTATATCGGAAAAAGGAAAAGGTGATAATAATTTACACTGTTTCTTTGTAAACTCAAAAAATTATTAAAAATTATGTATACGACAAAAACTGTAAGGTGGCAACATTATCAGAAAAATAAGCATAGGTACCAAATTATTGTAAACAAATTTGCCTTTGTCCAGAGATGCTCATACAAAAACAAAATTATCTACAATAACGAGATATCAGCAGGTGTAAGTTCCGGTGGGACACCCTATATATATTATACAATTTATTATTTATTATTATATATATAATAGGTACCTACATACAATTTATAACAATTCGTTCCAACCAAAACACGTGAATCACTCGTGTCATAAACCGTAGACTACGATAAATGCTCCTTGGCTAAGCTACGACAGTAGTTTGACTGTTTAGGCATTTAGAAACGCTATATAACCAATCAGAATGCTTTGAACACATAACTTGAACGAGTTATAATAATTTTATACGGAAACTCATTTTTTGCACCAAACCAACGGACTAAAAATGTATGTATGGTATATGTATTTATATTAAATTGTTTTATAAACGCCTGAAAACACGGATTATCAAGAAAAATTAAAAATAATACAGGGTACATTAATGGATCATTGAAATTTTAATTAATTTAATCATGTAAACTAATATGTTGAAAATATACTTTAATTTAGCAAATCAAGGATAGAGATTTTAATACTAATAATTTTCACGAAATATATATAATATTATATATATTCCCGCTTTTAAGTTATTACACGATGAAAAATAATTATTAATTGGTAAGTTAGTGCAATAATCAATACGACGAAGCTTTGCATAAAAAAACATTACCGGACCGACAAATAAACTAAATGGGATTACAAATGGAGTTCCATATAATAAAATACTTTAACAATCCGTTTAGTAAGTTTTATATTTATAGCAGAGCTGAAGAATACATACTATTATGTTGTTGCGCGACTGTTTTACCGGTTATAAGTAATGAGGTTTTTAATTTTATCGATCAAAATTTTTTGCACCCGTTTGTACATTTGGAACTAATATTTCGAAATAATACCAATCAATATTCTGAGTTCATTATTTCTTTTATTCGAAACGCTATGATCTATCAATCGAATTTGGGAATAGAACGCCATCCAGTTTCCTGTAGTGGAGTTTAACATTACACAGTAGAGGATTGTAAACTAGCAGGATGGATTTCACTTCAGAATTTCAAACAATATAAAATGACGAGTGAAATAAGAGAAAACTGCAGATGCTAATTTCTCAAGTGCTCTCATCAAATCTCTTTGTGCTGTGAGACGAAAATATTGTACTCGTGGTCGTATTCTCTGAAGCTACTATTAAATTATTCATATTTTTAAAACGTTATTAGATTCAAAATAATTCCAAGTAAGTTGTGATTTATAATTATATTACATTTCGCTTAAATATAAATATTTGGTTACCGAAATCTTATAAAATACCGCATGGCAGCATAAAAGAACAAAATAATTATGTACATAATAAGCCGAAAAAAACTTACAAGTAAAAATCAAAGAAATTATACACAACTTATTTTTATCTTTCTTACTTAACTCACGCCTACCTGCGTAGTGCGTACCCATCAAATACCCTATGGTTTCCTGCAGATAACTGTAGTACAGTTACTGTACTTATATCAGCTTAATCATACTTGCATACCACAGCTAATAATATTGTGTTTTAAATATTTTCGCTATGATTCGCGTAAGCTCAAATAGCATTTTATTGTTTGGTATTTGAAAAATATCGTTTATTGGGTATAATTTGCTTCATGACATGAGTTAACTGTTTAAATATTTACAAGTTTTGAAGAGAAAAAAGGCAGTAAGACACTATGACCTAGTAATATTTATACAAATTTAAAAGTTAAAAATTTTACAATTTTAAAATACAATAATGAGTCTACTATTGTAACTAATACGTACTTATCACTTTATAATAAAAAAACCTTAAACGCCTGGATAATGTACGAACGTGCAGGTATCTATGCTTTGTTTATTTAAAATTATTCATATAATACCAAACATCTTACCACTATCCAAAATAGTTAATTCTAAGTATATTAAGCATATTATTGGATTCTTCAAATTTTATATTGAGCATTCATGTGGGGTCCAGATTTATAAGCATTTACATGTTTTTTTTTTTAAAATCATCGAAAAAGTTATCAAAATTATTTTAGCATAATTTTATAAATACTGTCGATTTCTTCTAAGATTGAAAATATGTTTAAAATAATAAATATGAAAGAAAATTGTTCTTAGTTATCGAATACTTTTTACTTATTTTTATACAAAGGAAAGGTAACTGTATTATTTTTACATAATAAGAATTTAAATGCATATTTTATAGTTCTTATGTTTTTAGACCATTTAGATTTTAGTTCATAACTTAGCTGGTTTGATCAAAAGAAACACAATCGCATTAGGCAATGATAACATTTCCATTATTTCCATGTATGATCCAAGATTATCGAACTATTATTATTTCTTAAAAGAACTTTGATTTCATGATTAATTATCAATCAATGCACGTGACATTGTGGGTACTACCGTTGTATTAATTATTTTGGCAATAGAAAAATAAATTACTTTAATACCAATACGTTCCTCGCTTCACCGTCAAGATGTAAAATTATACGATCTGTTTTATTCAAATTTCTCAGCGGGAATCTTAACTGTATTTTGTTCGTGAAGTATTTGTTGAATTTTATGTGTTTTCCGCGCTTTATTATTTTTAGCGTTTCAGCATCTTATGTGCATTAGTTAATAGTATTTACAATGTGTATTGTGCACAATGGTCATATAAATTATCAGACTTCAATTAAACTCCTAAGCCGTAAAAACAGATCAAGGTTTAAAGCATGTGACATGACGGTGGACTTATGACAATGCTTTACGAATGCTTGGAGGCCAAAATCATAAAGTTTTATCGAGACCAACGGGATGCAGAGGATTTCATGTCAATAATATACGCGCCTCCTGGATTTACGGCTCATTAAATCGTATACATGGACCAAATTAAGTTTGAGCTTAAATGCGTGCCGGGATTGAAGGGCAGTGTGCGAAAAGGTATTTCGCTGTATCAAGAGAACTATATATATAGTATACAGTGTGCACGTAGTGTCAAGACCGCGGGTCGTATAACTCGTAGCGCTATTTTAATGGATGAGAGACCGTCGGGTCGTTGTCAATGGTAACGGTGAAAAATGCATGACTTCAGTGAATAAGGGGCACGTAGCTACAAAATGGAGAATAGTTGTAACATGGAACAAGCTAGTAATTTATTATTATAGTGGTATCAGTTTTTTTTTTTTTTACTAAGAATATTTACAATGTATGTTGTACAAGACATAATAATCAAATTAAAAAATGGAAAAGAAACACAACAATGATATATGTATGTATATATGAGGAGGAAGGTCATCTAGTACGACAGGACCCAATCGTTCTTTTTTTTTCAAATTTAATTATAATTGGTTAGAAACCCGTTAAACGTCCCGACATCATCTTCTCTTAAGCCAGCGAAGGGATTTCCAGAAAATGAGTTGGATACAAGTTTAGCGAATGAGGGTTGCATGAGTGAGTCTGTAATTTACAGTAAAATGTTTCATAATGTTTTGTGGCTAATCGATTTACTGGTTCCATAGTATTTTTGAAGTATGGAATTGGATACGTACCATGACGCAAAAAAAACAGAGTGGTGGATTGGAAGGCTTTGGAGGGTTCAAACTTGGAATGGTTTTGCACATCCCCAAATTTGGAATACATAAGCCCAAATAGCTCTTATTAGGGTAAGTAGACTATAATTTTAGTGTGAAAAACTTGTTTGATTTTATAACTGTACGAAGTAAATGGAGTTTAATATTGAAAATTTTCCTTTTGCATTTGAAGTGGGGACCCAAAGCCAATCGTTTGCCAAGATGTTTTACTTCTGTAAAAACATTTATTGAAGTATTTAAAAAAACAATAGTGAGTTTTTCTAATATCTGATTTTCCTGTTTTTAAATGTTCTTACAGAAAAATTGAAACGCATGTATACAATACATTTACGTTGAGCTTTTTTAGATTCTGAGTGAAAAGAGGAATGTGTTGGTTTTATCATGGTGCGTTTTTATTTTTTGTCTGTATACACGATTTTAACCAGAATGATTGCTCCCATGTAATTTAAAACAGTTTTCCGAATAGTATAAATGATAGTATAAACTAAACTATTAAACTATTTATCGGATGATGCCTAATACTCGTATTATGGCTGAAATCGAGTTTCTTAAAAAAATAATTTATAAAGTATTTTTAAATATGCATATGAATTATGAATAAAGTATATAGCGAAGATAATTAGAATAGATGAAAATATTTCGAAAATATTTTAACAATTTTGTGTACGAACGAACGAGGGTAATAGATTTAATTTTAAAAATTTGGAAGAAAAAAATATGTGACACATTCAAACACACATGTCTCAACCTTTTCATAATATTTACAATGCAGCAATATGGTCATTATGACGTGTCCAATTTTCAGTAAATACCATACAATATTATAATTCTATTACATTTAGAATTTTCTTAATTATTTCCCGATCCACACCCACACATACACACACTTTGCTCGATAAATAATTTTTATTTACCATTGCATTTTAGCAGAGAGCTGATGGTGAAGGGTAGTCCGTGTTTGCGGATTTTCGCGGGGATTAATATTCGCAACATACCCCCGCGAACTAGGGACGATTTGATCGAATCGTAAAGACAGAAGGTCTCATCGAATACGTTCAACTTTAATCCCCGCGGGTTTCATTAACACTCACGTTCAGAACAAACCGTTCGATCAATGAATACAAATTGTGCCGTATCTCACGAAAAGGATAATTGTCTATTTGTGCGAGAAATATCGCTATCGTACATAATATATTCTAATGCGTTTAGCGTGTATATTATTAATGATAATAATTTTAGTAACGTAATAAGCAGGTAGGTACGTATTCCGTGGACCATGAAACGGGTCGAGAGGGTCTCCCATTATTTTATTGTGACATACATATAAATATGTATACGTCAAGACAATATTCGACGGATGACTCATCCATTGCCGAGTGTACTCGCTTGCTCGTAACTCATATCCATTGTGTTGTCATTGAATTATCATTTGATCCGAGGGATAGGGTTAAACATATTATTATTACTATCATAACTGCACGCACAGTAATAGAGTACTAGTGTTTAATTGAAAACTTGAACTTTTATCCGTACAACCTGCAGTGCCGGATTCATGTTTTGTTAGGACAGGGTGCGCAACTATATTATACACCAGTCGGAGGCGACGGACAAAAGAGATGACATAAATTATATTTTTTTTTCTCCAATATACGTACGTTAAAACGAAATAATTTCAATGAGTTGAAAATAAAACAATATCCAACGAACGATTTTATAATTTTGATTAATATAGTTGTGTTAATTTGCTATAGATTCATTATTATCAGTATTATAAATTAAAACTTTTTTGATGTATATTAAATTGTTACAATGTTTACATTATATTGTATGTGCCAACTAGACCAAAATTTAATTTTAATAAAAATTATCAAATAGACAATGTTTATTTGTAAAATAGGGCAGTGAAGCAAATGAACTGAAGTAGCATAATGTAATTTAATATTTAAGACAGCCGATTGGACGAGACCGGGGCAGAGCACGATGCCACGCTTGATTTTTGTGTATTATTAATATAGGCTTTTAGTGTGAATTATTGTTTTTTTTTAAAAACCCATCAATTCTTAATAATTGAACTAATATTTATTAGTTTTGATTATTAAAGAAAGGATAGAGCGGATACCCTCGAAAGAGCGGTATACGACATTTATATGCCGTAAAGAAAATCAAGGGCCTGTATCTGTAATCAGTGAAGACAACCCTCTGCCTTGAGGCCCTGGTGCTTTGCGCCCTCTGCACCGCCGCCAAAACCAGCACGCCATGTTCGGCTCGTCAACGGAATAATGTTTCAGCTGCTTGTTCCGTAGTCGTTCATTCGTATCCAAGCAGTGACGACGGACGAACAACAAAACTTGCTACCCCTAATATAGGGTATTTTCGATCACACGCTTTTTCTTTCCATACTCACTCCGTTGGTTTATAATATAAATCAATCTGGTGCCAGACTGTTTCCGGACACGCGTGGGCTAATTTCACGACGTCGAGAATATATCAGTTTGTAATTTCTACGAAGCCGTTTTTTAAAGAATTCTCAGAGGGACGATTTGAATAAAACATGGTTATAACTGTTTAAAATGCATCTGTTTGCGATAGCTGTTACAACTAACTACGCGGCTATAATATAGGAGTCGGTAAGCAAATGGCAGGTTAGAGCAATCGTGTTATCGGCGCATACAATGGTAATGTTTAATCAATTAAATAAATAACTGAAATAGCATGATATGATATGATATTGGTTTATGCCATTGATTTTAGAATGTAAAAATATGCCGTGCTATTGTTAAATCTGGTAGCGCATACAGCGTGTGGACGCAGCCACTAAACGTCGCTGTAATCATTTGCACATCAAACTAATAAAAACGGATTTTATACAATACAATATTGTTAATAGTATTTGTTTCTATTGTTAAAAACCTGAATGGCTGCATTGTAGTCAATATGAATGCAAACGATTGCAGCGAAGTCTAGTGGAATATGCATAGATTTGGATTTTTTTTCTAAATGTTCAAATTACTATATAACTAAATTTCAGTATCTTTTTTTTCATGCTAACCTAAGGGTGTCCAGGGACTATACAAAATCGGTTCTTCTAAACTGTAACACCATTTATTGTACTTAATTCAGTTCATTTTTCAGGAATTTTTGATGTAACGTAGTCACCATTTGGACAAATGATTTCGGAGTTATTCAAATTTCAAATTGAGTATGAAAAGTGTAAAATTTGTGTAATCTTGAATTAATAGCAATTAGCGAATTCCTATGATTATAAAATATATCATAATATTAGATATTATGTTACTTCAAATAGAATAATAGAATTTGGTTTCAATACATTCACAGAAAAATACCCACAGTTAAATACCGCAGTGAAAAAGAATGTTTCCATTTGAAAAATAAAAGTTTATATCACTACAGGAAGCATTAAAGTAGCATGAAAAAGAAAAAATTATGAAAAACATAGGGTTTATGGTAATTTGAATATTAAATAAATAAAAAATCCAAAATTAAGCATTTTTACAGTCAAAAAAGGAGGTGAGTATGGCTATAAAATCACTCTGTATATTAAACCAATGTTTTGAACCATTTACGATACGAAACAACTTTCACAATTGTTCTGAGAAATGAACATAAGCAGGCGTGCGAATGTGAGTGAGGGTGTGTGTGTTTTTGTGTGTTTGTATCGATTTGTTTCACTCTCCAACATCTCAAAACTGTATACGAACGACATGCGAAAGGGTACACGTGTTTGGAACCCGGCCACGAATAGCTGGACTTCCAGTTATATCGCAAGTACGTGATGTAAAAACACACACACACACACATACACATGCACCATGCAATATTGTACCGTACTTTTTTTTCTTCATCACGTATATGGTACATACATATTTTTACGATTTTATCAACGTCTTAACTGCGTGTAGTAGTTGAACTGTATGAGTTTACATTATTATTCGGCGCACGTAAAAACAGCCGGCGCACTGAATATGGAAGGACGCAAGAACAGAAGAGCGACGTTGGCGGCTGCGAAGTCCGGAAAAACGTTCGCCCACGATCCCTGATCCTCGGAAATAGTTTAATCGCTCGCTTAGAGGCTTAAATAGGAGCCGTTCCTAGCAGGATGTGTAATAGGTACGTTCGTATTATATAAGGGTCTTTACTTGAACACGTTTTGAATAAAATGTGTTGTATGAAAAAAAAAAGACTAAGAGACCGTCTTTCATCGTCACTCGTCCCTCGTGTAGGTCATAAAATAAATATTATGTAGGTATGAGAATGATTTATAACATTGTAACATACACGCAGTATTTACTACGTATACTGAAAATTTGATTTTATCGTAATTGGAATTTATTTCAGAAAAAATAATATTATTAAAATTATATACATAATAATGACTTGACAATAAAACGTATACGTACTATACGATGTGTGACGTAATTTTAAAAGTTACAACGAGTTGTCGTTTAAGTAAATTCTTCTGGATTTATAATTAAATTGCCTATCACATACTGCAGCCAAATTTTTTATTTTTTAGAATTATATTCGGTAAAAAAATTGTACAAGCCTTAAATTGGTTTTGAAAAAATAAAAACGCTATGTTCACATTATTATAGGACTTGTAAGCGAAAATGATATATACGCCCAATTAACTGTTGCGAAGTGTAAGTAACTATAAATTACCAGACAATAAATGGTGTATTGCCTTAATTTGTTCCCCAGTCACAAATCGGATACTAAAAACATTAAAGTTCACATAATTAAAAAAATGATCAAATATGCTTTACAATAATACGATTGTTTTTGACGAAACACCGTGTGATTTATAAAAAATTAAATCTGCAACGAAAAATAAAATAATACTACAAATAATACTATTACACATTTTATTATTTGCAATAAACTTTGTTACGACCCGATTCAGTAACCAAGAATACCTTTTAAAAAATAAAGCACCAATATAATCCTTGTAATGCATGTTAGATGTCTAATAATCAAACTATCTAACTAGCATTTACTGTACCTACTATAAAAAATAAATACTGCAATTTCACAAAGATCGTATTTCAATTAGGTAGTCCAAATCTATTTTAATTTATGAATATATTGGCACAAGAAACTATAATAATTAGAGCAATTCTAAATTGTTAGTTATAAAACTGCGAACCTCTTTTCGGAGTTGATTGATGACTATTTAAGTAAGTTGTTAATTGATAAACGAGCACACACAAACACGCCCATGAATATTATCGACGAGAAGTTCTTAAAAAATCTATAATATTCATAGTATGAAATACTTATATGATATTATACATCTTATATATATACGAGAAGACTATTTCGAACGAAATCAGTAGATCCCAGCGGAAGCCCATAGAAATAAATTATAAAAATATTAATACTGAATGAATACAATTATAAGCTGTTAACGTTCATTACCATGAGTTTTTTTTTAACATTAATAAACATTACAATCTGCTTACATAAAAAACATGAGCGAAATTAAAATAATAAAAAAACACATGTGTTCTCATTAAAAAAAAGTGTTTGTCATGAAATTATAACTTTTATCTAAAAAATTAACCCCTTAATGACTATTTTACTAGTTGCATTTACTTCATGATATAATAATTAAAGCGTTTGTTCAAAGTTTGCATTGGCATTAAATAATGTGATGTGTATATACAGACACACACATACACACACTTACGCCGATGTCATTACGCCGACCGCAAACGTTAAATACTTTCATGGGTACTACAATAACAACAAGTTCAAACGAAATTTTCATCTTTAGTCATTTTCACATCATATCACGCGAGCATCATCTGACGAATAGTACAAAAAGTTATGTTTTAAATAATCGCGAAAAATATTTACACATCACGTGTATGGGTAAAATCCCAATTCGAGGAAAACGCTCCTTGCCCATCGGATTTTCTATCATAATTGAATTTGATTTCCCGAGTTTCCTTTAATCTGATACTTCCAAAGAAATAAATCCTAATGTCTTTTGACGCATTTTTTTTACCGAACATTTTGAGCTCGCTAAACATTTTCTCCGACCCATGGTATTACCTAAAGCTTTATATTGCTGCTACATTAGAAAAGCGAACATATATATATAAATACATATATGTACCAACTATAAACACGGAAAGCATCTCGCGCCGTATTTTTGCCCGCCAGACATTTATGCATATTATAACTGCGTTCGTAAGGGCACACATTTTTACATTTCTATAGTAAATAGACGCTAAAAATGTAATTTCTTTTTAAAAATAATAATCTCACGAGAACCTAATAGGAACTAAAATCGAATAAAGGCTACCATAATAACCTTAATACATGCCCGATATATTTTGAAAACATTTTTTGCAAATTTTTCGACAACAAAGTGCAGATTATTACATTTTAAGTCATGATTTGTTAAAAACTGCCAATATTGATCAGCGTATAACTTTATTTCTGCCGCCAGCAAAAGGTTAGGTCTCTGACAAATTGCAATATATTTCATTTAAATTGCAAAAACGTGACTAATAAGAATACTCGATGGAAATTAATAATTTCACTTGCCTCGAAGCTTTCTTTGAAAAACCAACTTTCAAAGATTTTTCAAGAATGCGAAAATACAAAAAACAAATTTAGTTTCAGTAGGTGTAGCATAAGTACTCCATAATTGATGAAAATAAATAAAATATTTCATCTTGCAGAGATATATTACGAAACATCTAAGTTTCAGATGTTCACTGCATGGTGAGACACCTCAATAATATAATATTTAAATGGTATTTATTTACCTGTCCTGCGAGATCATAAATTTTCTTGAGTAAGACGTTTATTATTTGCGGCTATAATGGCTATTTGTTTTATTTTTTTTTTTTAATCCGAAATTATTTTCCTAATCGGGCCATTGGATGCTGTATGATTTTTTACTGCGTTACGGTATGGCTTATAGTATTGTTTTTCGTTCGCGGTAATTTGTTAATATAGTACGCGTTGGTGCTAGGCTTGGCGGTTTCTTCTCACCGAGCGGTCGTCCAGTCCAAAAAGCGAAACCGGCGGCGACTGTGGTGCGAGTTCATAGATACGTCCCGCTCGGCCGTTTTGTAATGAACTCCCGTCAAAACCTAAAATCATTCGCTTCCGTTCCGATTTTAATACACACTAACATAGCATTAGACTTTTAAATTAATTTTATCTTCACATACGTAAAAGCATGCCGAAATTCTTGTTCTTGTGAGACCTTTCCTTGTTTTATTAATTTACCAAACATTATTTTTCTTTTAATTATTATTTCATTTTTTCCCTTCGAAATATTTTGAATTTACAGATTATAGCTTCCGCAGTGGGTTTGAAGTTTTGTGGTGTTTAGAGTTTTAGATTCAAGTGACCAAAGTAAAAATACTTTTCAAATTAAATTTACTTATTAAAATAAATACGTTAAATCAAAACTGCATAATTATTTACGATATTAATACTATAACATCAAAATTTTATTATTTTATCTTTAATTATATAATACGTCAATAAACCAAATTATCAATGTACATAAATAGATATTGGGAAATCATTGAAAGATTTTACCAATAAAATATACAAAACATAACATTCAGTATGTTATACGGTTCCATTTTTTTCGTTAATATTTTTTTTTAACGCAAAACGAATTAGATACTTATAGAAACAAAAAAACATTTTCCATTACTCTAGCTGATACAAAAATATAAAAAATGAATCGCCTGTAGGGAATAATAAATATATTTTGGTCGCTATAGAAGAATTAAATGTTCCGTATCAGGGTAGTGCATAATACTTTTGTAGTTGCCATTAATTTATATACGGTGGTTTATAAATTATTAATTAATTTAAAACATAAAATGAATCAATTTTGATTTGAAAAAACATTAACTTTTTAATCTTTTTTTTCATCCAACCACCAGCCGTTCTTTTGCTGTATACAGGGATATTGTTGGTTATTTTTGATCCAGTTGGTCGATAGGTTGGAGGATGATAGGATCGTGACTCATCACTCATGACCTATGAATTATTCCTGTGGCAATCAACATTTTATTCGAACGTTTTGCTAGTACTATTAAACTACTGTGAATTTCGAATAAAATCAAAATGTTTACCCAGGTACCCACTGTAGTTTTACAATGTCTGGTGACATTTTTAAAAACCGTTTCATCAGATTGTAAATTAATCTCTGATCAATAAGAGAACCGAACATAAAAATATTATTTCACCGTGGATGTATTCAGGGTGTCACCGGACCTAAACAAGTGGAATTGCACTTAAGCTAGTGTAGGAATGTACACCATACAATATACATTAATACGTACAAAACATGTATAGTTTCAAATGTATAATCGAACAAATTATTTTAACATACTTCTAATGTTAGAGTTTTTAAATTAATCAATGGTTGACTAGTAGTGAAGAACAATATATTTTATACAATCTATATTACATATACAATCATAACACTATAGGTATGCGCGTGCTTCAGTATATTTGTATGGTTCATTCATTGTCAGTATTACGAGTGAATAATACGTTTACCGAATAATCAATACAGGCTTTCATCATTAATTTCGAATTCAAATTTAACTGTACTTAGCATTTGGGCTCCTGAACATAATGGATATATATATATATTATAATGTCAATGACTATAAATGTCAAGTTTATTGAGGTTGATGACAGAAATGTTCAGTTACACTGTGGTCGAAAACGAATTCGGTATAGATTTATAAAAACTTTAAATAAAATCGCCAATTTCTTATAATTTCTCCGAAATCGTATTTATTACACATTTATACCGAAAATTCTAATATTATACCGTTATATTTACGAGGAATCGAGTGTTACGATTTTAATATGTAATACCCTATAGTCTATACTATATAATTTGTTGACATTATTTATTAAAAGTTATAACACTACCATAAGATTACTAAATTCTGTAGCAGTCGTAGTCATTCAAACATTTTTTCGTAAATATTTTACAATTTTTATCACTAATGAACTCCCACGCAGAATAAAAAGGAAATTTAACCGTGAGTTTTTTTATTACTTATTTTGAAAAATTTAGAAAAAAAACTGTTCATACAATTGAATAAATAATTTATTCTTTGTAGGCCGTAATGTATTACCAAAGGGGTAACTTTCCCATCACATGACTCATGTTATGTTTGATTTTTTTTTTTTTTTTTCCAAATGACTTATTGCGCAAACCGTGTATATAAATTGTCTTTTCTTCCGATTTAATAAAAACAAAATGTTACACAACAATTTCACGCCACGATATGAGGTACTCAGGCACTTTTTTACAAGATTATGCACCACATATAACCATATAAGACTTGTATAGAGTTTTGTATGCACCAAAATTGTTTTTGGGAAAATAGATTAAATATAAACTCATATGTGGTGGCATATCACTATTACTGTGTTCACTATTCGAATCTAAAACCACCGTTTCATCAGAAAACGAACCGGGGTTCTAAAATAAAATTACAGGTGTTCGGTCTGCACTCTGCGTATATAATGTTCTATATGCACCAAACTTTTATAAGACGTATTAAATTTCTATCGAGATGTTATACTGATATTTTCAAAAGTACATGATATTATACTTAGCACTCAAACGTTGTTTGCAATATTATATATTTGTATGCGAGACGAATTGCGCTCACATGGTGTAATATTTATTGTAAACTAGCTGCGTACCAGTCATATGTGATGTAAGTAATAACTAATAACTATATTGGTAAAATACGACATAGTTACAAAACGTGAAACGATGTATCTTCTGGCATCTTTTAAATTAAACCCCCACCGACAGATTACACTAGTCTCCTGACGATTGACCAGAGACTTTCAGAGATGTCCGGTGACATAATACATGCGCTTATCTTGACACAAATAAAATCTTATCGGAGTCGGCGTTGCTTAAAGTTACAAACAATTGTCACGGGGCAAGAGAATCAGATATTTGATGAGATAAAATGATCGACTCTATGCCAAAATGTAAATATACGGCGCATAATATATTATTTTATGGCGTCACAGACTGGAAAGGCCCAGTAATTCCGAAAAAGTCCGGGAGATCGACATTTGTGGGTACTATATACCAGTACTTACTAACCGAAACTTCATCCCATTCAATATGCTTAAGTCATAAAGAATAACTATAAGAACACTCTACAAATGGAATCAGGTCATCAGTACTCCCATCATACTCCCACCCGACACCTGGTATCAGGAACCAAAAGACGACTGATTAACCGACGTTCTTCAGAAGTTTCCCATTGAAAAAAAACCGTTTTCAAGACTACTGTTTGTGTATCACAATATTATATAATATATTTATTTCCGTAATTAGAATAAAAGTATTTATAACTATTATATGATTAAACGACAACGTGTAAAAAATGTATTCAATAAGCGCGGGGTAAGGGGACCTCGCGAACGTCCCCCTCTTTAACTCCTATATCAGTATTACCATCGCATTCAGATTTTCGCAACAGACAACCAATTGATAGACTAATAATAAAAATTATACTTCACGAAAAAATATAATTTGTGACAGGAGCGCCATTTGAATTTTTTAATAAAGGCGCCAACATTTAAACGGGCTAATTTTTTTTTATCTGGTAATTTTATATACATGGTAGTGAATATATTTCATTCAGCGGCACGTGAAGTATGGTTTATAATGTTTATGTATAATATTATATTATATTATATAAGTATAATATTATACTTAATAACTTTACAAATTACCTAAAATTGTTTTGTATTCATTTATTGTATTATAATGTGATTGTACTGGTATCGTACAAATGATAAAAACCTATTTACATAGGTCTCCTTAACTATAACGTTTTTAAATATGCAGGACTATAATACACAGAAACATATAGGGATGCCAATGCCATCACCCAATAGAATTTGTGATTAAAACTAGGTTAATATGTGTAAACATAAAACAAAAAAACGTTTACGGTTTTGCTGTATACAGTAGTAAAATAAATACATTTTTTTTAGAAGTGGTCATTAAAATACTTCAGTACTTGACTATAATATGTAAAACGAATACAAATAATTCACTACCGTCGAGAAAAGTTTACGTTTTAATAATTTGTTTAGTAGATAATAGAAAAATCATATTATAATTGTGTATTATTATATGTTCAAATGTGTCAAACGTCTTTCAGAAAAATTGTCATGGCTCGAGAATGAAATGAGTGACAACCAAAAATCTTCCAACAGTTCCAACACAAAATATAGGTTGAAAAAGGATTCGAGTAAATTACAAACTAAAATTATATTACACATGATATTGCGTATAAGCTTGACAAACATCTCAGGACTTTCTCTTGTCAGTTATCGTGGATACGAAGTACGAACGCATACATTTCATAGTAGTTTGGCATTATCTACAATCAATTTTAATGTAACTCGCGCAAGGAGAGCAACAATATTATCACTATTATGATTACGTCCCTTGAATTCAAATATGTATTGGATATACCTACTTACACAAAAACTAATGTTAGCAGAGACGTATTATAGTACCAATATACATTTTAATGTTAGCGCATAATCTAGCAAAGGACATTCTCAAAGAGTATATTAATAATTATATTAAAGTAGAAAAAATATACAATTATTGAAAACATTGCAGTACAAACGTAGAAAATATATGAAACAAACGAGCCAGCAAATATATTCAAAGTCAGTAAATATATATCATAATAATACTAAACTTTGGACCATTAGAGTTTTAAAGGGAATATTATGTTGTAGTAAAATTAAAATCATCGAGTTTTGATTTGCATGATTAAATGAAAAAATGTTGCGTCCCAATTTAAGAACTACTCCCAATGTTTCTCGTCATACAGTCCAGGATCTAAAAACTGTAAAATATGACTAAAAAAAAAAATTGTATTCAACACCTTATAAATTATAAACTGAATTAAAGTGTACACTATTTTGTTTACATAAAAAAAAAGCCACGTCACAATACTAATTTGATTATACCGATGGGTTTTAGTGCGTTATAATTAGTGGATTCTGCTTTACACCTCCCGAGTTCCGTCTATATATAGGTTAAACAAAAAACACTGGTGAAAAAAAGAAGTAACCAAAAAATACGTAGTAGGTCCGTGTAAAAGGTATTGTTACAAAAATAGTATATTTATGCTTATCGTTGGCGAAAAAACAATTAAAAAAAAAAAAATATTTTACATATTATTTTATCTTGGAACACTCGTGTTCAGTGCGTTTATAAATATTTTACACGTCATAACAAGATATTTATGAATAACATATTACAATAATATGTGTTTAGCTGCATAATACTGCAATTGGAGATGTCAAATGAGTAAAGTCGGAATTAATTTACAAACTATAATCTACGTGTACACACATCCTGCCAATAGGACTATTATTCGTTCATACAACACCGTGTATAATCATGCAGATGCGCGTTGAAATAATATACGTACCAACGACAATCGTTTATCTTTTGGGTGTATGTTCTTTTTTTCGACCTTGACCGTTCGTTTAGACCGTACAATTATCGTACCACTCGCTATACTGTTGTCAGAGAGCCAATTAAACCATCAGAAACTGCTGAACCGTTTGCATTCCGCCTTCCTCAAAGCCGGATTCCCAAATTAAACCCATAACTCGATAATTGGTGTCGACAGCAAATGTATGATGAAAGCTCGTACATTATAATATTACATCGGCAAATGCAAAAGTTATGTTCGATCAAAATTCAACATATTATTATTATATAATTCAAGTATGAATTTTCGACCGATGGTAGATGTCTGTAAGAACCTTCAGAAATGTTTAACAAATATTCTGTACCAAAATTAAATTTTTTTCTGACGTATTACAGTCAAGTATACAAGTCAATGTATACATGTGTTAGACATTGGATTAACCAGGTAAATTGTTCAGTCTTAGACATCATGACTAGAGCGATTGTTGTGATTTGTACACGTAACCTGCAAGTGTTCATATGTATTTTATTTTACGGGATCATTATTATACCACCACACGGCCCAACACCTTCCATAAAGTAGTAGAAAAAATAATTTTTTTATAACTATATTTATTATGAATTGTTTTTTTTTTTTTTACTAATATATAACCGTTATGAATTCATCCAAAATGTAATTATGTTTCATGATTTACCTATCATATAGTTTTGTTTAACGTTTAATTAAAATCTAATTGACACATTAACGAAACCAAGTGTAATGTAATGTTTATAGTATACGTATATTATCAAAACATGACAAAATAAATATTACCTAAACTAGTTTATCGTTAAAAGCTCAACTATAATAGTTATTACTGTTTTTCTAACATACTTATACGCGTTTGAGAAGATATATGATTATCTAAGTAAATTCATAACGTGAGACTAGACTAGACAATTATAAGTATTGCTGCATCTCTGTTTAGGACAATTCTATTTTTATTTTACACACCTTTTCAATAGTAATTTCCATCGTCACCAATATCACGGATCTACGTGCTTGATAATTTCTCTTCAAGCTTGTTAACGCGTCATCACTTTTCAAAAATTATTACTCATCTTTTATTTGTATGATTCAATTCAACGAAGATATTATATGTGTATGAAAAAAAAATCTTCTCGTTACCACACTATATCGAATATTGAAGTCGCAAAACAGTAAAAATGAATTTCTCGAGGTTTGTCCGTGAATGAAGTAGGTACGAAATTTGAAAAAAAACAACTTATTAATACGAGATCAGTCGGATTTAAACGTAAAATGTAACCGTGAGAGATACAACTATCGCCATTTATTTCAATATAATAATATATGTGAAGATAACACCGAGTATAATAATAAATATGTAGCAGACAACGGCCACCAAACGACACATAACATTGCATTGATAGTTGTTTCTCGGGTAAATATTCTACATCATTAAATCCGGATGCTTCGAAGATGACAAATTCCACAAACCAAAAGAAAAAAACAATTGTACTCGTACGTACTTAAAATATTATCTTATCAGTAAAAACTAACCGGAATATTCTTTAATCACCAACTAAATAAATCCATAATTCTATACAACTATATCGTGTACTGCACAAATTATATCTAAAGTATTTTTCTTTGCAGATCATTATATAGACACTTATTAAATCTTTTACTGCTATTTTGAATAAACTAGCCCATGTAGTGTAATATGCATCACTTAACAATATTTGTTTTAATAACTCTAAAAATGTGAATATGGGAATTACATTTAACATTATACAACAATATCATATGGTAGCATGTACAATTGAAATGTAAAAAGAAGAACATTATCTATAATAATATAATTATAATATATATAACAGCAATAATTATTTTCATGCTTTGATTTGAAGTAATTGGAATTTAAAACACCCCATGTATAGTAATAATAATAATAGCTTCCTTCGGAAAAATTGAAAATTTAAATTTTAAATGTACACTTTAATTATTCACACTATAGTATAATTATATATAAGTTAGTATAAATATAACCTATAATTTGTTAAAAAAGGAAAATGTTTAATCAAATGTATTAATCAAGAAAACTATATTATTTAATTATATTTATTGAGTTCAAAGATTTAGCGATTTATTAGCTGGTGTGCTACTACTTTTATAATAATGTCAAAAAGTAATTATTTTTCACTTTAGACGATGATTAACATTTCAAAATTATATATAATTATGAGTCAGACGCTCCTTGTAGTTACTAATTTCATAATGAAAACAATTTTATTATTTTCACTCCTTTTCATATTTTGAATGAATTAATGTTGCACCGTGTACAGGTGAGTTATACTGTTTCTGCACCAAAATTTATTATTGCGTATCGATTTGACAGAATTTATTGACGGTATGGAAAACTTTGCCACTCACAGCTGTTTACTAATGCTACTATAGGTATCCGTATAAATATTTTAGCAACCGTGAAATTCTGATTTTCGTCGTATCTTTATGCAGCACGAGAATATATAAACAATTTCATAAACGAGATCGCAATCTATTATTTGCATTGTTTATTTATAATTAATATTATCAATTCATATTTCTTTTGTATTTTCTCGAAAGCCAAAGAAGAAATTACTTTCAACCAAAAAAAAATATAAAAACATTTTACCATAGCACAGACTACAGAACAATATCTGCACAAAGACCAACGCAAACGGCAAATAAAATACAAATATTTGTAGACATCCTATTGTTACATCCCACGGAGATTTATGAACTCAAACGAATGGAACTGTTGAACAGTGAACACTATATATGTATACTATATTATATATACTACCACTTTGAAACAGTAAATCCACACGTGGTACACGCCTATATCCGTATATGTTTTATTAGAAGCTACGGTTTTCATGAAACCAACGATACAGTTTTAAGTACTTGCACAATCCGCATATGTCTATTTTTATATTTCGAAGTAATACCAGAGAAATTCTTGGACATATAATATTTAGACCAAATTAAAGGATCGTAACCATTGCCACTCAAAATAAAAAACTTAATATTCATATTAAAATTGTTCTATACAAGCAGTTGTATTTGCTGTACACGATTTGATAAATATATATGCCAGTTAATACATTTGTCCTTGATACAATTTTTTATAACGCGTAATTTTGTTTTTGAAATTAGTGTTTTTTTTTAATACTTCTTGAAGTATTTGGATTGAGCTTTATTCATTCGGAGTATATAATAAGAAAATACATAATAATGACACATTGATAAGAAATATAATATCGATCAATACTTTATCAAAACATTCAAAACATTTGTCCATTCAAGTTTCACATATATTAACCATTAGATGGCAAAATATATGACAAACTGGTGTACATCATAACAAATAAATTCATGTAAATGCAGTTTAAAGAATTAATCTCAGTAAAATAAAAAAGTGAAGTTTGCACGGAACTTGCATCATAATGTAAGTGATAATTTTACATATTTTCTTATGAACAGCCTTTTTACCACCGAAATATATGCGGAATATTTCATGTAATGGCTGAACATTGAGTAGTGAGTACTTTATCCATGTAGCAGAAAACGTGGTATGAATTTTTAGAAAAATATATTATAATTGAAATAAAGGCGAAAATATTACTTTCAGTGGGAACGGCCGTTCTACCTAATTATAATAGTAGCTTACATTTCAGAAAGTCTTAGAAGAGATATTTATTCGTTCAGCGTACTCGATATATGCAATAATGAACATTGAACAACTTAACCATCGTTAAATGTTTATAATTATACTGAACTTTCAGGTTGTATTTTATATTTTTTACGTAATAAATTCAGATTTAAATTATTCAATGAAGAATTGTAATTTTTTAGATATTTATTAATCCAAATAATAATTCATAGTTTGCTATCTATTCAAAAATTGAAATCAAACTATCAAAAATATATATGTATTTTTTATAAATATTATCATTCAAACAAGGAGCTTATTTAAAAGCTTTAAAACTTAATAAGAAAAAATATTATTTTGGAAATATGATTAAAGTTTAGATCCAATATAATTAAAATTTTGAAATGTCTTAATTTAACAGTAACTACTATACCGTGGTTTCACGAACAATGGTCCACGGATCCCTTGTGGGTCCGTGAAATGGATCTGACATTTTTATACAAATAACAAGAAAACTATATTTTATAATTTTGCCACAAACCATCAATAATTTATACTAGTAAAATAATGATAATAAAACTATTTAAAATTAAGATAAAAATATTAAAATAATAACCGAAATCTGGGGTTTTCATTCATTTTAGGAGAAGAATGTCCGAAGCTATACTTTATATCTAAAAGCGATCCATGACACAGAAATGTTTAAGAACCACTGTATTAAACCTATATTTAATTCATAAGTATTAACACATTTTTCAACTTTAAACTACTCTAATAAATCGAATTACTAAAGAAATATTGATTTACTAAGAATCACAGTAAAAATATCTTCCAAATATTTACAACACATTTTTATAATCAATTTTCGAAGAGATTTTGAGATTTGCCACTGCTTTCAAATCTAAAACAATAATAAGACTTTTGTTACCCAAAAAACTTCAAACGAACACCAGTGGTTTATCCAAAACAGGGACTTATAGACTTATAAAGATCTTCCTATTTTTATATTATTTTACAGTTATAAGATTAAAGGACATAAACAATATTGTTCAATGGAATACGTCTTCAAGGATGAATTGAAACATATTTAATAAAATATTGACACAGTATTCCACGAGTAATCTCTGTAATATATTATAGTTTATTTATCTTGTTTTTAGTTATACGGTACTAACTGTGTCTAATTAAATTGTTAAATATTAAAGAGAAAACTGAAATTTCATGTTAAAAAAAGAGTACCAAACTAAAAACAGCCGAGTTTTAATTTATATATATATTCAAATTATAGTATTTCTTACAATAATTACATTAAACTTTCAAGTAACGTAAAAACCAATTATTTAAAAGCATTTATTTTTCTCGTTGAAGGAACTTATTCAAAATCGATAAAATCTGAATTAAAATAGTACATTTTTTTTACGAAAGCAAAAAACAAAATACCCTACTATTTTACTAAATACGGTATTATTATGAATTTAAACCTGGATAACTTTTAAAAGTATTTATTTAGTTCTTACGTTTTCATGTTTTACTAAGAAAAAAAATTGTAAACGACAGTGGCTTAAACAAACACTCCAATTATTCGTTCCATTTTATTCCGTACCTATCAAAAATTGTACATTTTACTTTGTTCAAAAAAATGTAAAACATAGAAGTATAAGTTTATTTTTGCGATTGTGTAGAATATAATTTAACTTTATATAAAATACAATCACAAAAAATATCTACTACACACAGCTCTTGAGTCCATTTGAAAAAACATTTTAATACTTAATACATAATCACAATGTCTATAAACTTTGTAATAAAATCGTATAATTTATTATGTCTTCATTCCTATAATGAAGCACAACTTAAACTAAACAATTCATTCAAAATAGTTTTTTGTTAAGTACATTACATCAAATAATTAATGTAAGTCACTGAAAAATAGAATATGATGCGGACAATAATTTGAAACCAGCGAGGACGAATGTTTATATTAAATACAACTATTCACACTATACAGGCACAAAACGAAATGGAACGATTTAAAGTAACTGTAGATATGTGTATAACAATGAACAATTATGTATCTTAAATGAAAAGTTTGCATATTTTTAGCATAAATATGTACAACATAAATTAAATATAAGATTAATGAAGGTTAAAAAAATGTTTACTTTTCGGTAATAAAATTATTGATTTTTTTTAGAGCTTGATTGGAAATAATTAATAGTTGAGGAAGTAACTGAAGTAATCATATTGATATGTATCTAAATTTAAACTATCCAAAATAGCTGTTTCAATGTTTGGTAGATTTTCTGATTAGTTTTTTTAAACGCTTTTATTTCAAAAATAATTATTTTCTATAGTAAAAATAAACTGTGGAAAAAGTAATTTCTTAAAAATAATATGAAATGGAAAAGTATAGAATTAAAATTAATATCGGATAATAAAGTTTATATTTCATAAACTCCTTTAAATACGTGAGTATAATTTACTATACATTTCTCATGTAAAAGTAAATCGTAATAATACTTTATGCATATTCACAAAAACAAAAATTTAAATTATAATTTAAAACGAAAAATAGGATTCTTTTGAGTCTGCACACTAAATTATGATAAGGATAACCGTTAACATTGTGGGATGACATTTATATTTTATTATAAATTGTTTTTCAGAATTAAAAATAACGAACTCTGGGTAGCACTTAAAAATTTGTTAACTTTAAATAGATTTCGTAAATCTTATGTCTACAGAAATTGAACTATAAAATTTCCAATTTAAATATAAATGATGGTAGCTAAGAGCAATTGTATATATAATATTTTTATTAAATTTGTTATAATTATGTTATAAATAATAATAATAATTATTAGGTATATTATAAACTATAAGTTAAGATTGATCCAGATAAATAAACATCCAAAATTATAAAATCTTTTATTCTCATGTCACATATCACATCATAATCTCGTACTATATAATTATCCAATCAAATTATTAATTTAATCGTTTTGCTACAGGATACCACTAGCTTTTATATATTGGTAAAATTAGTACCTTCTATATATTATACAGGGTGATTTTTTACCATGCTCATCTCCTTTTATAGCAGTAAATACACTTAAATTTGGACTTTTCTTTTTAATACTCAAGTTCTCATACAAACTATGTTTTATATCTTTTTTTTTATGCCATCTTAAAGAATGTCCTGTGACTATACAATTTTCTTTTATTTTGAAAAAAAGAACACCATATCTTTTATGCAAAATATTATTCAGTTATTTTTTCTCCAATGTTTGATGTAACGTAATCAAAATTCGGACTAACGCTTTTGGAATTATTCAAATTTAAAATCACGTATGAAAAGTAACATTCGTATATTCTCAAATCAATAGCAATCAGCAAATACATGTAATTACAAATTATATAAATATAAGGTATTATAAGACTATTTTCCTTAATACTTAAATTAGAATAATTCAAAAACTACTAGTTCGAATTTTGATTTAGATACATCAAAATTCACATAAGAATAATCTCAGTAAAATTCCGCAATGACAAAGTTTCTATTTGAAAAAAAAATTTGTATCGCCAAAAGACACCCTTAAGGTGGCATGAAAAAAAAAGTTATAGAAAACATAGCTTTGAAGGTATCTTGAACATTAAAAAGAAAAACATGCAAATTTAAGCAATTTTACAGCCAAAAAATATGGTGAGCATAGTTAAAAAATCACCCTGCAAAAAAATGTGAAAAATACACGTTTTACCAGAGTAAACTAAAAGTTAAAAAAATGAAATTCTGAGGTTCTGAGAATAGAAGTAAGTGAAAACTGCTTTAAAATTGACTAGACGAGAAATCAAATTGAACGTGAATCTTGTGCCGGCTATTTATTAAGGAGTAAATCATTGGCAACCGAATAATTCACATATCGTGTTGGTGCCGATCCATGGTTGTATTTGTATAGGTGTGCATATCATTATTAGTGTGAGTGAACTCCTCTACTACCCCGTACCCGATAAGATAATTACGATTATGCGCTGTGCTGAAAGTTATATACAGGCAGTATAAAAGATAAATGAATATCTTTTCTTGGATTTTATAGTATATATTTTATCATTATTATTATAAATTGTTTTTATAGTGAATTTGTGTTCAATTGTGGTATGTGCGGTAAGAAATAAGTAATCTAGTCTGAGAATCCAAATACACTATTGATTCGATATGAAGAAAGATCAAAGGAACTCTCAAGCCCCCACTAGCCATAGGTGTTTCAAAAATTGGGATGGTACATCGGCCGGCATGGAGTCTGATATTATTCTTGAAGGGTTCAATCATAGTATTGCCATGCATAATATAATATATCACAAACTTATTGAAGATGACGATAGTTCGGTTACAAAAAAATTAAGTTTGATAAAACCCTATGGTTCAAATTGTCCAATAAAAAAAATTGAATGACAAAATCATATATTGCGAAATTATATAAATCGAATAAATGCCATGGCAGGAAAAAGAAAATATTCCAGTGGTACAATTGTTCCAGGTGTTCTGAGAAAATTATTCTCTGCTAAAAAAGTTAATGTACTACAAAGCACCATTTTTATTTAGTTTTTAATTTTATTTATGTATGTAATAATGTAATGTGTAAATTTATATGTTCATATTTTATTTACATACCTATGTATGGTATTTTTGTTAACACATTATAATTAAAAAGGAAAAAAGGTTTCAAAACGTTTTTCAATCATTTCAATTATATTTCAATCATCTATTCGTTTCAATCACACAATACGCGTAAACGGGCTCAAAAAACATGCGTAGTTTATCTTGTTAGTTCGTGTATGTGATAAAACTGTACTTAATATTTTATTATAAAAGCACCGATTCTATTTTAAAATTATTGGTATTATCAGTACGCGGAAAACGAGGTACCGAAAGTCGGCGCAACCAAACACTAATGATGTGAGTAATCACGTATGGTGATGAGTAGTGCAGGGGGTTAGAAAGAGGCATTAAAAAAAGCCTATGAAAAAATGAGGAGAACTAACGGAGATTCGGAAAAAACATAAGCCAAAATCAATAGACGGAAAGTCCAAACTGCTTGCGTGAAATATTCAGACTGCTAAAATATAAATTTGGTAAATATCATCGATGTTTATCATAGAATTACTAGAATTCATCTGGAAAATACGTTGGCTCGCGTAATTTCGACGACGAAAAATATTATTTAAAAAAATTCATTGAGCTCGCATTTTTTATTTCTTATTCCACTATTGAGTCTGAATTACTGTTCCGCCTCTACTTAAATCTAAATAATTCAGTTGCGTATTCGCTCTGCGACTAGTGTACGAACAGACGATGTTAATGACGAGAAAATCTGTATAAAGTTCATTGGAAAAAAAATATCGTGTACCGATGTGTGTGGTGTGTGTGTTCAACGTATTATATAAAAAAACAGTGCTCGCCCGCGGGGGTAGAACGACGAACGCGTAGAGCAATGGTTCCCAATTAGTATACGGACCGCTAGCTAAGAATTAAATTGGACCGAAGAATTTTTTGTAACATTCTCTGTTTCGTATGTAATTCCACGCGAAGAAAATAATTATTTTTATGATTTCTCTCAATTAGGTACATACCTATACACACTCTTTTCGTAACAATTTTTAAATGTCTTTTTTTTCGCCAATCGGCTATACGACACTATAAAACGCTACAGCCATTACCCGTCGAATTACACACTCGATTAAAAATTACTTAAATCAGTTACTACACTGACTTTCGAGCTTTACGGTACAAGTGAAACGTTCGTTTTTCTTTCACGCGATCTACTCCGACAAGTTAGGCTGCATAAAAATATTTTCACATTGAACCGCGGACCACCACTATTGGCGTAACCACACACGTGAACAATCGCCCGGTACGCGTAAATAACACCGGAGTAAAATCCGTGGTATCTGCTTACCTCTTGTCGATCGCAGTGATCCATTCGGTAGCCGCCATCGAAACACTGCGACGAAGACGACGACACTACGCGATTCGAAACGGCGGTGCACACACGGTCCGCGTCCGATCGAAAAGCACTATGCAACTATGCTGGAACCGTTGACCGTAAGTTTACACAATTATTATAACGAGATAATATTTCACTGTTTTATTGTTATTGTTTCACTCGCGTACAACCGACAACGGGGTGCGCGTAAGTCGAGTGAGGGCGACGACGGCGAATCGTGTACCACCTAGCTGCGATAAAAACGAACGGATTAATTGCTCGACGGCGACGATGTACAACGGCACGGTGACGATACGACGATAGGTATTATTAATATCGGAACGAGGCGGACATTTTATTTTTTGTATCGCGACAAACGGTCAAGCGACGTCGTCGGCGGTTACGATTCCGCGGGAGACGACCGCGGCGGCGACGACCGCGGTGGCGTATGCATGGCGTACAACTACTAACCGCTACCGTGGTTGTACTACACAGGATACTACTACGGCTACGACGACGACCGCCCCTCGACTCTCGTCGTGTTGTTACTCGCGTCGGCCGAGGGATCGCGCGGAAGTTTCTACTTGTTGAACGACCGGCGCGTCACACGTGCGAACGACTGACGACGGGCGCACCGCCGCGCCGCCGCGCCGGTTCGATCGGTGTCCGCCGCCGCCGCTGCCACCGCAGCCGCCCCAGGCACGGCCTAAAATTGTGTGTACTACGCGTACTACACGCACTTCGTAAGTAATAAGTGCAGTGCACTACGAGATTTGAGGGCGCGGACAATAAAATCGTATTCGTTTCTGCGGCAAAGTAAGAAGTACATTACCACAATGTCGAACTTTCAGATTGTTTTGTTACCATCAATCGTACCCAAAAGGTTTATCGCTCAGAATGCATTTTAAATTACTGGTTTCCCTGCGCCGGCCTCACCACCAATCGAACTTTTTTTTACCATCATCATGCAATTTTTACGAATAGCATAATTCATTAAAATTGTGTATTTTGCAGGAGTCACAAAAGCAGTTACTTAGATATACACGCAGACGTAAACGAATATCGTAGAATCGGTTCCATATCAAGTACAGAAGAAATTACGAATTGAATAAAAGTTTGGTTTTACGAGCAACTATATGCAAAATGTAATAATTAATAAATTGAATCATTTCTGTACTATATGACCAATCGGTTTACACATAAATACTACATTATACGATATCAGAACAATATCTTAATAATCATACAAGAATTATACCCATTTATATGTACCATATATGCCATATTATCACATAAATACCAAATATACTCATTGATTCATAGGAAATAATAATTTTTTTATGATCTTTAGTTTACTGAAGCTCCTTTCACAGGTTATTGTCGTTACTGGAAGTGTCAAAAATATTTTTAACCCGACGTCTAATTCGGATATAAATCTTGTAAAGAGTACTGATGAATAAGTTTTAACAAATCTAATTGGGTTGCATTTTGAAATTATGTCATTAATACTGGAGCCTGATATTTGAAGCATTCAATTTCAAAATATAACTCAATAGCATTTAGATCTCGGTGATACTTCAATACGAGATCGTTTACACAAAGGGAAAACAACAAAAAAAATAATATAGAATATGAAGTATTTTTAATATAGGTACATGACTGATGAATTTATAATTAATTCCGATACCTATTTTAATATGTCAACCATAGCTTGTATTTGGTGGGATTTGTAGAGGGGGGATGTGCATCCCACATGACCACATGTACAAAATTGAATTTACTGCATTAATACTGTTCGCTAATTTTGTTTTAAAATAGGTATATCTGGTCTATGAATAACTCCTCTTAATCAAATCATTCATGTCATCAATTAGAATATCAAATATGCTTATTGTAAAAAAAACTTCCAGATTGTATTGTGGCGGACGGACGAATTTGGTACAATAAGTCCGGGCCAACTAATGTTACTTAATTAATTGGCTTAAGTACCTAAGTCGTTTAATAAAGAAGAACGCGCAGTTGCTTTCATACGAATGTTTTTCAAGTTTTATTTAGAATATCGAAAAAACGCGTTGACAAAAAGGTAGCGACAAAAAAGGTGTTACGGGTGTCGTTTGACGAGTGCCTGGGCTGCTGTCGACAACCACGGAATACAGATACTTGCTAGCTGCGACCGATCATCGTTGACGACCAATGTGGCCGTCGCCCAGTGCTGTTCACGACTTCGGGGCGAAGACATGTGGTGGTGAGTGATGACCCACCATAGAATGTATTCCAATACAAAAAAAAAAAAATGACACATAATTTTTATACCTTTCATAATCGCAGTAAGTAAATCGTCCTCTGCAAATGTTGAACATTTTTCTACTATTTATTAAAGTTGTCCCGATATGACGTTAACGTTGTGCAGAAGAACTTCGTACGCACATTTTCCTTTCTTCCACTAGACCTAAATAAGTGTCCGTGTGCAAGACCATGTCATCGGGTGGGTCCTAAGGTTGCAAATAGGGGAACACCGTGCAGATATGCAGGGTATTCTCGAAATAAGCCATTCTCCGGGGTGGACGAATAAGCGGTCGTGGACAAGATCATAAACCTGGCAGTAAGTATAAAATACAATTAAAAGAAAGCACTATAAAAACCAAGTATGAGCGTTGTAGACATGAGTACTTTTACCACTTCAAGGGATTCGGGAACCCATCGGTTGGCAGGAGTGAGTGTACCCGGCGTAAAAAACCGGTTCCAACGTAGCGGGCCCACTTCGGTCGTTATCATGCGACCGTGAGGGTATGGGGGTGACCAGCCAAGCCCACGTTACTCTATCAGTTACTAGTGCTGTGAAAACCAGTAAATTGGAGAAAGTGCTATCGGCCGATTGCGACCGGGTAGTCAACGATTCAGTAGCCGAAAGAATATCCGAAGTGATGCGTCCACCCAAACGGACTGTCCAGAGACAAACTTTCGTTGACTCAAAATTGCGTCACGAAACAAAGTCAAAATTTTAGCCCCGGGGAGTCACGAGCGAGCAGTCGCAACTGTTGCGCCATCTCCAAATCATACAACCGCATTAATCAATTCGAAAAACGAAGCACTAATTAGCTACGACCAGATTTTCGACCGTCGAGTTGACTACACTCTTGTGACGGAAAGAGTTTTGAAAACTTCGATTAAGTGCAAAAGTCCCCGATAAAACGTGATCAGGATATATTAGAAAATGTTGTAAACCATTTATCCAATGAAATAAAGTATTTTCAAAGATATTCCGCGGAAGCTGTTAAACGAGGTGCGCATTTGTTGATGGGGTTATCGAACACGAATTTTTCTCCGATCCTGAGGCCTTGGGAAAAGCGCTAGCATTCGTCCTCGATGCTCTCAAAGGAAATCCGTGGTTGAAAATGCATAAATTTGGGGTAACTTCCATAACTCAATGTCAACTCCGGTTATGGTATTACCCACATTACAGCGTTTCCGTTTCAAATATTCCATTTTTTTAAATGCTTCCAAACAGTCTGATCGAGCAAGTGAAGCGTAGTGTTGGGGCCCAGGCACAACCGTCAATGATAGAAGTGCGGAATTAAAAGTTATTGTAATCGTTTATCGAGAATATACTAAATAACTGTGAACTATTTTTCTCGCTCAAAATGATATTTTTGCTATGCAATATTGCAACTTATTATGGTTTGTGTACATTTAGCATTTAAGTTGCTAAAGTTGCTTTTAATTTAACGGAGATTCGTACCATTTTTGGAGCACCAGTTAAATCACGCTTTGACAATGGAAGAGGATGTGCAGCGTACGGATTTAACTATTCTCTTGTTTTTACCATGAAGTAAGATTCACCGCCAGCAGTCTTAGAGTATCCCTGTAATGATGGTATGAACGCTATTTTCTGCGAGACCCATACCTTTCTCGTCCACGACCTGTGGTCGCATGTGTCTGTCGCAATCCTATTTTTTATACAAGTTATACGAGGTATAACAAATATCGGTCCATGCCCGCGTCTCCATAAGCAACGCCATCACACCTTAGGCTTGTCGTTGGGGCCCTCACAGTGGCTGCTCATTAATTTTAAAAGCGCCAAAAAAAATACATTTTAAAGTCGACGCGCAATGACGGTGTCCAAAATAATCCTAATAAAAGTTATGTTCTCGGAAACAACTCATGAGCTTATTAATTCCACAGTATTGTGAGTTGTATATTATGAATAATGCCCCTGCTAAAGGTGCTATACCTCAGGCCACGCAAATTTTAAGGACGGCCCTATCCATACGCATCAGACGAGTACCATTTTGATTTTTACGTATTGGGATTTGGGAGCCATCGCTGTCCTGTCCAGCCGGCTCAAAGCGGGTCCGAATTAAATGCAGTTCATATATTCTCATAACGTATACTTAAGTAAGGGTGTCATAATTTATTATTATTATTTGATTGTTGGAAATATCGCTTATATTCATATCATCGTGGTATTATGTTTTCTTATTTCCTGTAGTGTTATACGCTACTTAATTCCCTCGATAAATCATCTGGGTCTAGTACGTCAGACTGAATGTATGAATCACATTGTAATATAACTCAATGAAAACCGGGGTTGGTGTTAAAATCGTGCGCGGAAAACCTCGACATAGTCAATGGAACGGCCAAATCGAGACGTTAGCTACACGGATGGCAGATAATAATTCAACGGATTGGCCAACAGCATTGAAGTTTTTTAAATTTCGAATAAATCGACGTGCTTTTCATTCTGGTAAGAATTTAATAAAATAATATTTATAAATTATCAAAACTGTATATATATATATATATAATCATTATGCGCAGTAGGCATTCGTATTCTATCTTATATTCGTATTCTATCAGCTAGTAATTTAGTAATAATAAATTTAGTTTAATAGTAAAAATCTCTTAATAGCCAATAGGTATATGTAGATCTAGATCACCCTACGAAACAATGTTTGGTTGCCGGTCCGGTAAGGTTAGGAGTTTCATCAGTTGGGCTTCAATCAGATGCAATCACCAACTTGAATACTGAAAAATATATGGAACCTAGCTACATTATGAACAAACAGGAAAAATCTCACTATGATAACATAGATCACGATATGTTATTTATTATTAATATTACTTTTAGTTTTCAAGCGACTTTACAATAATTTGCTAAAATGAACCCATCCCTAGCTCAGAAATATTAATAAAGGTAGGTAGGTACTAAGTAAGTATGGTTTAATATTTAATTGTTAATCAATGACAAGAATACATACTAGTGTTCGGTGAAATGTTTAGAGAAGCAGGCTAGAAAAATGATAAAAACATCGAATAGCAAACTCTAAAACATAAATGATGGAACTGCTGCACCTTCAAACACTGGTTCCTGACAGAAATATCATACTAGAGACTCCTGTATATTTTATGTTTCATTCTTCCCTCCGTTACATACTTAACTCCCCTATTAATAATTTCTTGCACAATGGTAACTCTGTCGAAATTGATTTTAATTGATTTTCATAAATTTTATTGTTTGTAATCAATTCTCTTTTATATTTTATTTAAAATAATCTTTATTGTTATTTTTCTCTTTATTACTATTCCCTATGTTATGTTCTAATCATTTTATTTTGTTCAACTTTTGTAGCTTAGTTAAAAGTTTTGTAAATCTAATACTGCATTTTATTTTGAAATTAAACCTAGGTCCGTAATATATAATAAATAAACAAATAAAAGTAGTAGTTCATAATATATTAGCAGCTATACATTTGTACTGTGCACATGAAATAAACTATAAACAACTTTTTTCAACAAGAAAAGTTAATTTCCAAAATGAAAATTGTTAAAACATTTAAGACTAGGATACTTTATTAAAAAATTTACAAAGCTGAAAAAATAAATAAATAAAGAGAGAAGGAACAAATCTTTAATAAATAAGTTTAAGCGTACATAAAAAAAAAAAATTGTCATGGTTCAAAGAACAAACAATATTTGTCAACAGAAATATAATAACTAAGAACTCTTTACAAATGTGAATAAAATGGTTAAAGATTTAAGAAAATAAAGATGATCTTTGGCTTTTGATAAAAATTTGTTTTAAAAAACAATCTGTTGACCAGAATTATAAGTTCAGAGTCCAAAAAAGCAACATTTCTATATTTAACTAATAACTAATACCTAATATCACAATTTGGTAAAACAAAATACAGTTGCAGAATAAACAAATAAATAAATAAAATGTTATTATGCTAGTGGTAAGCCTTGTATCCATGAACTCAGATCTGTGTCCGCCCCATCAAGAGGTTCATCTTCACGTTTACATACAAGTAACATTTCGGCTGCAGCGCGTCCTGACAAATATGCTCCATGAACTGTTGAGTAAAAATTTGGATGCGTGTGTTCCCCAGCAAATGTAATTATAGGCTGCAAATATAACATACAGTTAAAAGGTGATTATAACATGACAACACAATTATTTTACTCACAATTTTATTATTAGTAATATGCATTGGCCTGGCAATGTGTTCAATATCTAACTGACTAGAACCGACTCCAATAGCTGTGTATGATCCAAGACTGAACTCATTCGCTTTCCATCTCGTGCTTAAATAAAAATGTTACAATGGAATGATACACAATTATTGACAAATTGGTCACCAGTCAATTTACACAAGATTAATTTAATACTTACCACACACATTTAGACGGAAATGGTATACAAGGATCATTCAAGAAACGTCTCAGTATTTCGGTACATTTATCTCCGATTATTTTTTCGTCCAGCTTTTCCATGATTTCAGCTTCATCCCCAGATATCCAACCCAGCAACAGTGTGTCGTTTACTTTTGAAAAACTATAAATCTTTTCACTCCAATCACCCATTTCTTCATTGTCCCATAGCAAAAGTATCTCATCCATGTCTTTACTCAAAAACGGGCGGTCGTAGAACAAAAATATTTTATCCACAACACCATACAAAAGTCTCGCAATAGACTTTTCTTTGTACTTTGGTAGTTTTGGACAGAAAATGTCGTTGGACTTGAGTACACCCAATGGCAGAGTGCATATAATACTGTCAGCTGCATAGATCTTATCATCACAATGAATGTACACAGTTTCATTAGTAACATCCTCACCACCTACTTCAATTACAGTCTTATCAGAGTCTTCAGAATCCGTACCGTTGTCAATTCCTGATGGCCATTTGATTTTTGTCACTCGAGAATTCAATTTTAAACATTTAGGTGGCAACTTATTAAATATAGGATCTAAAATACTGCTGTACCCACCAGGCAGTGAAATATTACCACCCTGTAGTTCTTTATAACTACCTAATTCCACTAAATCAACATCGGCCATATTGTTGCATCCAGTAATGCAAGTTTCCCGTTTAAGCAAGCAGTTAAAAATTGATCGTTGTAATTTACGGATACTGGCATTTGGTACTTTTTCTAAATAGATTGCTATTTCAAGTTGAACATGTTCTCCAACACTATTAATTCCAGGTGGTGGATCAAATGCGCCCGTAAAATAATCTTCACACCGTCGCAAAAAACACATATAAGCTCCATATGTTTCCTAGAAAAAATAGCAATAATTTATAATGATTGGTTAAATAAATTTCCCATGGACCACAATCTTTACATCAAAAAAAGATGTTTTAAATCAAATCTGATTTTCAAAATAATTATGTCAGATAATTAAGGAATTAATTAATATACATTGTCGAGCTAATTATATAATAAAAGCCCTTTTTATAAAAAAAAAAAATTAATATACATACTTGTAGTAATTGAAATGGGACTTTCGTCCCATCCATTGTAGTAGCAATAATACTGGGTAACTTTGGTCGGTGGGTTATGTCTACAAGACCATTGCTCATGGCTAACTCATACATTGGATTACCAAGTACGCCATGAATCCAATTAGCCCCAAGTTCAACTTGTTGATAATCTATAAACACATGTGTTTAATAATGTCAATAATGTACCATGGTTGGTTTTCATACTGATTTCAGTAGAACATATTCGACCACCAATATGATCCTGAGCTTCTAACACAATATAATCATTCATGTCATGTTGTGATAAATGTGTAGCTGCTGCAAGACCTGCTATACCAGCTCCAATAATAATAACTTTGTGCTTCGATACATCTGGTAATGGTTCATCCATAATAATCAGTCTTGAGAAGTTATCTAAAAAGTATTTAGAAAGATTAACTACTTGGTTAGGAAAAAATTTTTATCTACCATGGATTCATTAATTTGATAATGTGACTTTTGTGGGCTTTCATTATTATTTCACATTCTCTAAGTTCCAATTTAATAAATCCTTAAATGTTAAGCTATTAGTCAGTAAAATTTTAAAATTGATAGGTAAAAGTGACAATGTGAAAATTGAAAAATAAGTATAGCATTGATCTAGTAAAATATTTTATGAAACTGCAAAATCCAAAACCAAATATGATCAACTGATTCTAGGAGCCTATTATCGTTTTACAGACTATTGAGTGAATAAAATGTACATTGGCAATGAACTCTAAAACACTAATGCCGTAAGAAATAACAGCAAAACTAATTATAATCTGGTAAAATGTTACTCCAGCAGTTAATTTTTTAGCCGGTAGTCCCTTACTGACAACACTACCAGAAGCATGAACAAAAATGAATATGTTTCATGGAACGTGATGCCCTAGAAGTGGGTTTGCTTAGGTTACCCTCAGGGCACCTCAATGAAAATGTTAGAAACTACTACGTGACACGACCAAATTGATGAAACGGAGGCTACTGTAAGACAATCGACGGGTGGCGATCAAAATCTAAATAATCGTCCCGTGCCGAATCCACGATTACTCTGGCATCGCAGTAGGTGACGAGAAACAATGGATAAGCCCCGACGGAGTTCAGACAACGATAACGAGCACTTACTTGGTGTCCGTTGGGTTCCGTTAATGCTCTTATATTGACAATGTCAGTATGGACTTTGGGCGACTACATGATTTTTGTTCGCACGGCGGCTGGGACAGAGGAAAGGGGCGGACTGCTTACGTAAACATTTGATCGGAAACGAATAAGTGACGGACAAGGTGTAAATTTACAACGAAAAAAGATTTTTCGACGAGCGTAAAATGATCGGATCGGAGGGGTAGGGGAATAATAAATTTTAGAACATGATATCGTATCATCGGTTCTTGTTTTGATGTACGGAGAATCGTCACGGTAGATAAGACGTCTGGAGACTTGATAACGGCGACAATGTGTTCCGCGACGTTATCGTGCCGCGCTGCGATACGCGCGCTCTCCCCGGCGAGCGGCTGCACTGCCCACGGTCCTTATCATGCCGTACGCACCGGTGTTATCATCGCGGCTGCAGGCTGGTCACCGCGGCCGTCGCCACCGAACGGTAGATACTAGATACCAGATTGACGCCTGACGGTTCCCGTTGTTGTCGTCCGGTCAAGTTTTCGTGTCGTGCCCGTGCGTGTGCGCTTCTATCAATCGTCGCGGTCGTCTTCGCATTAACATCGCACGAACTCGAAAACCCGAGTCCGGACAGTCGGTGGCACAATCACTGAAACATGATAATGCTATTGGTGTGCCGATAGTCTCCCTGGTCCCGCAGTCCACCGTCAACGAGGTTCTTCCGCTCGCGCCAGTTCGTTTTTTTTATTTTTCATCGTTCCCCGCCGAACTGCACGAAACGTCGTACGCGTCGCCGAAATGAACATAACCAGAGCGGCCAAAGCGGGTCTACGACCCGGCGCAAGTGAGTAACCGAGATCGCGTGCGCTCACGAGCCAGCGGTTTTATCCTTTTATATACTGTATATCGTATACCTGTACTCGACTCGTCCCGAAAGCCCCTCCTGATCGCAGTCATTATAATTTAGCCGACGATCGCACCATACCCTATTCAAGGTCGACTTATCAATGGCTCATGTCCGTGCTCGTGCACTAAAGTCTTACCGTTGTGGAAATCTCTGTTCACGGGCCCGACAAATCGATCAATGATTAAATGACTGGAGACCAATATGCCTAAGGGTTCCTGATAAATGAACACATGTACACTGTGTTCTACTGCGTTTGAATTTAGACTTTGATTTCCAATAACGTTTGTTAGGTATTATTTTGACTTTAAGCAAATTGGTGCAACATGTAAAAACACTGTAATTCGATATCTGAATCTTCAGTGTATCTGATATCTAGAGTTCAATGATTGGTACATTTTAATGGTTATTTTTTTTATAATTGATTATTAATCATTAAATTCAAAACAGTTTATTTTTATAAAATACTATGTACTTATAACTTATTTTGTATAGATATAATTATACTTGCCACTCTAAAGCTAATTTAGTAGGTACCATAAATTATACTATTTTTTACTAATTTTTAGTTATTTTAAATTTGACTTCTTTGCTTTTATATTTAAAACTCAATTTAAAGCATTGTGCATTTTTTTTAATCATAACACACAGTTAGGTACAAATAATTGCTATTAAATAAGTATAAACTTGACAACTTACTTATGCCATTTAATTTTACAACTGGTGCATTGTACCAACACAATAATAATAATTTATCATTATTGGTTCTAAAAATGAATTTGTGTGATAAACGAGTAGGTAGGTATACCTATGACATATGAGTTTGATCTTGGAGTATATCATTTTTGAGTTTTCAATGTAATTTATGTTTATCTCATTGCATCTATAATGTTTACTCTGTATTAATCCTGGTATTAATTTAACTATATATGAATAATGATTACTTCTGATGACCTAATATGTATTATTAAACAAGTTAAAAGTCAAACCATTTTTAAAATAATATGTTTATATATTACATACTATTTTATTGTACCTATAAACAATTGAATCCCAGGGAAAAATGTTTTTTTGGAAATATCAACACTTTTAAATAATAATTATGTAGGTACCTAAGTCAAATTTCAATTAATATATTTAATTCCTTGATATTAGTTCAAGGTCAATATAGGTCACTTTAATATTATCGTTGTTTATTAAAAACTGATATTTACCTACTTAATTTCTAGCCTAATCATTGAAATACATGTATATGCAAATCATCATTAATTATGTAATTTTGATACGTTTACAACTTATTCTATGGCATTTAGATGAAAGGTTCCAAGTATTAAAATAACAAAACTTCATAGATTATTATTGAATATAAGAAAAAATGATTTTTGTGAACCTTTCATAAAAAAAATTAAAACACCTAAGCCTGTACCTACATACCTAATATGGAATTTGAAAACTTGAAAATGTAAAACCTTTTACCCAACAACTACATATTACATGTTCTGCAGTTTTTTTTAATAATAATTTTCTTTACTTTTCAGATTTATACAGAATTTACAACAAAAACGTTGGTGCTACTTGTTTGAATGCTCAACCATGTGCATTTTCAAACAATTTATTTTATTCAAACGTTGCCTCAAATCGATTTTATCCTGTTTCATCCCATATTGTAACCAAATTAGAATTTTTCAATCCCAATATTCGTCAAATATCTTCCACGCCAACATTATTTTCTGAAAAACCATCTTCTAAAGTTGAGGAAACTGTAAATGCTGTTAAAGAAAAAGCGCAAAAAGAAGCTGAAGGCAAAGAAGTTATAACTGTCAAGCCTAAAAAGACATTAAAACAGAAAGTTATTGATGAAGTGATGCATTATTATCATGGCTTCAAACTTCTGGGACTCAATGCAAAAATCTCCTTTAAACTAGCACTCAAAAAAATGAATGGCCATGAGTTGACAAGAAGAGAACATAATTTAGTAAGTTATTTAAAATATTCACTTAATATAACTATATTAGGTATAATATCTACATGTATATTAATTAATAATTTAACTGTAGGTATTTCTGTTTTTTTATTTATAAAATTCTACTATAATATAACTTCACGTTTTGTGATATATGTATTTCTAAAAATAATTTGGTGCTAAATAAAATCATTATACTTTTATAAGTTCCTAAATATTTGTTTTGGATGGAGTATAAAAAGTATGATAATATTGTGCCCACTGTACTTAGGCAATACTCAATTTAAGGGGATAACATAGTTTAGTGATTAAGACAGCTGTGTTTAAATGCTTTAAAAAACGTTTAATAAACGTTTTTGTTTTCCGTCTAAACAATCTACTGTTCCAAAAACACGAGTTTGACTCATAAGTACCCCCATGTTACTAACTAATAACCTTTATAGTTGAAGCTGTTCCAAGAATAAAAAAAAAAATTCTTAATTTGGGAAAATCTATCAATTTAAATGATTTTATAGTAAATATACACACTAAATAAGTATACAATTATCCAATTTAAATTACTGTTTTTAACAACTCACAAATAAATACCTTCCAAGTAAACTGCTAATAAATATACTGTAATATATGTAAGAAGGTTTTTTTAATTAAAATAAATAACTGTTGCGTTCATTATTTTAAATTCATATTTTCATATAAAAATTAAATTTTAAAAATTTATAATGAAAAAAAATTCTTTATCTATAGACTATAAATTTGTTAAATAATTAATACATATGAATCTTTAATTACATCATATGTGATATCATTATGGAGCCAATGTCTAAGTTATTATTAAACTAATTACAGACTGATTTACTTACTTTAATTCATTCTATCAACTCAAATTGATAGCCTCTTATTGGATTTATACCAATAACATGGGCCAATGTTCAGTTCAGTGTCACTTGTTTAAATGCCAACTTTAGTTGATCAGAACAGACATTCATCTTATATTTTATTCTACTTGTATGATTTCATACTATGTATTAATTTGTATTATATATTATGATTTTATGATTAATAAACACAAACAAATTGTATAAGTAGGTTATTTATAAAAAAAAATTAATTGATCAATTCTTTTTATTTTAATAAATTAAAATGGTTATCCAAAATAAAAAAAATTCAGTATACATTCATATAATACCCTACTAATTATAATAATATAGATAAACTAGTAAAATCTGATTTAACAATATTTATTTATTCCTTAAACAAGCATCTAAAATCTAAATAAATATGCTAAAAATAATGTTCAAAAAATGGCAAATGTTTTTCTTTTTAGCTATAACTCTAGACATTTGTGTCAAAATCTAATGTAGAAAATCAGTTATCTTGGTTAGAAATTATGAAGTAGCCTAACCGTAACTGTTCATTTTAGTTTAAAAATCATTATAACCTAATCTAATGATTTTTCAAATAATTGCTATACTAACTATTATAAAACAGGTAACTTCCCAATTTAAATAAAAAAAACATTTGATTTTATTGTACTTAAATATTCTATAGTTAAAAATAGCAGGTTTGGATATGTTGCGCAATGTTAGGAATATTTATTCTAATTTTTGTTCACATCATTTTTCCATTTAAGAGGATCCCACGCACATGTTGTACTTTTGCCTATGTCTGACAAGTGTATAACAATGCCATTAGAATAAACTGATCGATTATCAAACTTCAAAGAAAGATTATTATATGCTTGTAAATTAGTTTTTTACAATATTTTAGTTTTTAAACAAGTTATGAACATTTTCAAAATGTAATATTTTACTTGGTCATAAACTCATAACCCTTAAAAATTTAAATATCGTAAAAAACTGCGATACAAACACAGATAATGTTCTTCCAAGTTTGATAATAGGTCATTTTACTCTAATGTTATAACTAACAACACAATATTAGTTCTGCTATATGTAGATTTGCTTTGTTGTAAGTTTTTAAAGCGGAGACAACATTTTTCAGGTGTGGTATCTGCCTTAGGTTTAACGTCCATATTTAACCCTATTTTACTATTTTATGTTAGTATGGATTTCAGTTTAAATTGTTATTAAATGTTGTAATATTTGCTAGTAAGGAAACAAACACATAAGTTCTCAATTTTAAATGAAGTTTATTTCATGTAACATGCATGCATATTGCATACTGTACAATAAAAATAAAAAAGTGCTAAATAAAATACATAAAATAATTTTTCACTGGGCTTTCATTTAAATTTAATATCATATCTTTTCTTTCACCTACTTATCATTAGTGGCAATAAACTATTCTTTGCCTATTTTCTGTGCCAACTGTTCAGTTTTTCAACATGTGCCCAGAAATTCTAACATTATGGTTTGTTACCCATTAAAACTATTTATTTGAGGCCTCATTAACTTCGGAATCTTTCCCTTCCTTTTACGTTTTGTTTGAATTTAAGTCAATTTTGAATTGCATTTCACATAAACTGTTTTCTTTTAAAAGTTTTGCGATCATTGATTTTGGAACACATGATTGTTAGGTAATTTGATGATGTGAAAAACCTTGCGGAGCCGTTTAACATTGACCAAAATGTCCTAAAAAAATTTCACTCGCTGAAAGATCTTTTTGGGGAACATGTTGTTAACATTTCACCTTTGATAAAATATAAACTGAGTTGAATGCCTACATTAAGCGATGTTTTTTAGCTTTGTAAACATAGGTATAATAGAATATGGACTAGACCAGAGGTATTCAAACTTTTTCATCCCAAGGCTCCTTTGAGTCTTCACAAAATGTTGACGGCTCCCAAATTATAAATGACAAAAAAATCAATGTTTATTTAGCGAATGATTGTTGAAGACAATTCAACGTTTCCCAACCGATGTGCCTCAATGATAATTATAAACGTTTTTCGTAAAAATATTTATTGGTTTTGAATTATATGACACGGCTCCCTTCGACAACTCCCGCGACGCCCCTAGGAGCCGCTACGCACAGTTTGAATACCTCTAGACTAGACTAAATGGTCATATAAGAAACTACCCATATTAACCGGTGGCCACATAATAGGAATCTACTGTATTAGGAAATAATTATCCTTTTAACCTATGTTTTTTAATAAAATTTACAATTCCTAAATATTTTAATATTAAGACATATATAAGGATTTTTTTTTGATTGTATTTAAGTGCATAATATTTAAGTAGTTTTTGTGTTATAATTTCCAAACGCTGCTCTCATACAAACCAGAAATAACAATTATTTTTATATTTCTTGGTTCCATGTATTAACAATTCTTGTTTTTGGTGCACTTTAACTACTTAAAAAAGTATTCAAAGAAAAAACAATATTATAAAACTGGTACATAAATTTGTTTTAAAACCAAAAATCGGTTTATATTTTAAGTATGATTTTCTGGTGTATTATTTACTTTTCTTAAACATCAAAATCAAACCTAAATTTTAAGTTGATTTATATGTTAAAATGATAAACTAATTAATTTATGATATTTGGTATTAAAAAACATGAATTAACTTTGTTGTTTATTGTTATAGTTTGTTCAAACTGTGGCTGATCTTTTCCGGCTATTGCCTTTCTCTGTGTTTGTGGTTGTACCATTTCTTGAGTTTGCATTACCTATTTTCATCAAGATATTCCCTGGTATGTTACCTACTACATTTCAAACAAAGGATGATAAGGTAAATTAAATATCTAAACATATCATTTTCATTGTTTATTTCATTTACAATTTTATATAGGAAGCAAAACTCAAAAAATCTCTGAAGGTGAAACTTGAAATGGCAAAATTCCTTCAAGAAACTTTAGACAATATGTCTGTTTCTGGTAAAGGGCATACGTGTGATTCTGCCAAAGAATTCTCTGAATTTTTCGCAAAGGTAATCAAAAAGATTGTTTTATTTTTATTTAATTTAAATTTATATTTATTTTGCTTTTAATTATATCTTAGGTAAGACAAGAAGGCGTTGTTATATCAGCCGATGAAATGCTTAAGTTCTCAAAATTATTCAAAGATGAGATTACTTTGGACTCACTTCCCCGACCACAACTCGTTGCTCTTTGTCGTGTTCTGGAACTGCGGCCAATGGGCACTTCAAACTTTTTAAGATTTCAACTAACGCTGAAACTTCGTTCTTTAGCAATTGATGATAAGGTAAACTTCATTTAGTTTTAAATTATGTTATTTGGTTAATAATTTCTTTTAAATGTTTAGATGATACATAAAGAAGGTGTTGATTCACTGACTTTGAGTGAACTTCAGCAAGCTTGCAAAGCTCGTGGTATGCGTGCTTATGGACTTACTGAAAAACGCCTGAGGCAACAGCTCACCCAATGGCTTAACTTGTCATTGAATGAAAAAGTTCCTCCTTCATTACTTCTCCTATCTAGAGCATTTAGCTTTACAGAAAATATTCCAACTAGTGATCTACTAAAGAAAGCTATTTCCTCATTGCCTGATTCTGTTGGTGTATCAACTAAAGCAGATATAAGTGAGCGTGATGGTGCTATTGACAATAAGGCTAAATTAGAAGCAATTAAGGAAGAAGAACGCAAAGTGAAAGAAGAAATAGCCGAATGTAGGGAAGAAAAGAAGAAAGAACTTGAAGATGCCAAAAAGAAACCTAAAGAGCAACCTATTGTAGCAAAAGAAGAATTGGTTGATCAAGCACCTATTTTAACAGACACTACTGGAATTAAAGAAGAAGTAACTTCAGTCTGCAATTTTATTCAATAATATTATTTATTACTTTATGTATTTATTTATAGGAGGTAACATCAACTGATTTGAAAACATTAGAAAATGCTATTGAAAATTTAGGTTCAACACAAAAGCTTATTGTCCAAAAAGAAGAAATTCAAGATTTGAAGGATGAACTCAAAGATTACCAAGAGGTAACAGTGAAATATTGAAATGTTACATTAATTATATTAATTTTTGTGATTTTTATATTTTAGGATATACATGATCTTCAAGAAGTAATGAAAACCGAGAAAAAAGAACATGTTACAGAATCAAAGGCAGCTAAACGATTATTTAAGAAAGTTAATAATATGATTAAGAATATGGACCTGGTAGTCAACAAATTGGAAGAGAAAGAAAAAAAAATAAAACAAGATATAGGAACAGAAGAATTAGCTAATGAATGGTAATTATTTAAATTGTAAAATATCACTTGTGATTAAGTTTGATTATGTTTATTTTTATGACAGTGATTTAATCAAGATTGATGAAATAATCGGAGCTGTAAGAAAATTACAAAATATACCGGATGAATACAAACTACAACAAATTAGTGAAGTTCTTAGTAAAATTGATGGTGATCATGATGGCTCAATAAGATTAGATACTGTATTAAAAGTGAGTTCTTTAATTTATAATTTTTTGTTCAAAACCTATTATTAACATTTTGCTATTTCAGGTATTGGAGCTGATTGGCACAGAAAATGTTAAATTATCTAACAAAGAAATGGACATGATAACACAGTTAGTCATCAGAGAAGAAGAAATGGAGACAATTGAAAAAATGAACAAAGTACAACAGTTGGAAAAAGATGATGTAACTAGTGTGCCAGCACCCAAAGTAACTGCATCTACCGAAACGATTAAAAAATCAATAACACCAATCGCTGATTCAAAAATAGTTTCCGAAACTAAATTACCACCAATACCACCAACGAGTACACCCAAATCAGATGAGACAAAAAAACTTTAAGATTAAAAATATTCTTATGCTTTAATAAATCTTAATAATATTTCAACACTACAATTTGAAAATAAATTTACTAAAATGTGATACTGCAATACATTTCCACAAATTATGTGACTATTGTGTTTAGTTTTGTATTTACAGTTTTTAGTTCAGGAAATGTATTTTAATACATACTATTTTAAAAACTTATCCTGATTGTGGTTGTTTTTTTTTCGGAATTATATACTGTTATTTGTTGACAAATTATTATTTTAGAAGACTTAAGTTTGTTTTTGTTTTTAATGTTGTATCTCATTTTTCTATTCTTCAATCTCGTTTGAGGTATCCCTGCATAAGCTTATAGACAAATGTAAATAAATGATATTTTACAATGCCATGTAAGACTGTTTAACATAATATTTGAACTTGATTTTTATTTATATAAAATTATTGTATTTTCATGTGTCATTGGATATATTACTTGGACGCATTACATATAAAATTCAAACTGAACGACATTTTAAAAACAATTTTAGTTTATCGTTTACTACTCCTGTATCATAATTGCATTGTAAATAATAAATGAGACAATTTAAACAGTTAAAAAAATATACAGCTTGATTGCTTGAAATGAGTTGTGTGCAGACCAAGATTGTGCATACTATTGGTTTAGCTATGTGTCTGCACAATAAATATCTGTGTGAGCTATGGGTTTCAATTCGATAAAAAAAAAAAAAAAACAATTCTCCCGGTCCTTCTTAGTATAGGGATTTAAACAGGGCTGCTAATCTAGGCTCTCACTTTTATATTTTTTAACAATTATAAATGAAATGTTTATTTAATTCCAAAATTATTTTATTGATAAAACTTCTTGACTTGCAGACATTGAAGTAGAAAAACTGGGCCAAAAATTTTAAGTTTTCAAATTTCATACCATTTGGGCTACAAATACATTTTTATATTTTCGTTTTTTACCTGCAGACCCTACTGAAATTAGTTGAAAGAGTTGAGAATTTAAAAACAGGTACTGTCAACTATAACTCGAGGATGACTTCTAGTTTTTCGTTTTTATCATGGCTTGTCAAATGCTGTTGGCCATGGTTCTTATTATATAATTTTCCAATAATTTAAAAAATTTAATTTAATTTAATATTTGGCAAAATAGTTATTAATAAGCGTAAAAGCTCACTAAACAGCGTCAACAAAGTCTTATGGTTGAATATCATTTATATTATGAATGTCTATTTGACGTTTCGAGTGGGGTTGAAACTCATGTAGCCTCCCCCGAGTTTGGATTCGTTTCCTATGGACCGTTCGACATATTTGTTCTATAATTAATGATCAATGGGCATAGTGTAGTTGCACAATATATGTGCCTACAGCCTACGTCTAAATTACTACAATTTAGCATTTGGTAGACGAAGAGAGAAAAACGCGGTACACCTGCAAACACCTAAAAAACCTACCCGGAATACTCTCAAAGTTGGGGGGGAGGGGTGTCGACTTTAATGGTGTTATCGTCAGCATGAGCAAAACGAACCAACATAATTGGAAATGGTGAATGCTTGTGGACAACGGCCATTAAAGTCGAGACATTCAGGTCACTAGGTACTCGCTTGACATTTGTAAATTTGTTGTTCGACCACAGAAGCATTGAAAACTTACCAATGTAACGAAATATGAATTACATAATACATTAAGTATATTACTGGATATAGACTTTATTGTAGTTATGCTTATTATTTCAATTTTATTTTTATAATCTATACGGGAATATTAAATTCAGATTTATACTTGAAGTTACAAAAATAAATTAAACTAAAATTAGTGATCAACAAGAAAAAGGGCGAAACTCTTAGGTCAGGTGAGGTGCGGGAACGGATGAATGCTATTGTGTTGGTCTTTTAAACTTGTAACCAACGTACCATAACGGCCTCGAAAAAACGAGTCGGGGTGAAAGCGGTCGGGCACTCGGGAGGATTTTACTTTTCGTCAGTTTTTGAAAATTATAGAGAAAACTAATAAGATTTTCGTAATATTATCATTTTCCGAGGACCAACTAGGGCTAGGCAACACTTCCTGTCATTAACGCTCCTGGCTCCCATAATTTTGTTGATCCCAGCAATTGCCAATCTGTGATTTTAAGTAATACTAGTGATGGGAACAATCGAGTAACTCGATTATTTGAGTAAATCGAGTAACTCGATTGTTAAGAAAAATAATCGAATGATTTGCTCGGTCTCGATTCTCGGAACCAACTGAAAAGATCAAATGAAAAATTAGTAATTACTAATTTTGTTAGTAGTTACTCAAAATTGTAATAAGTAACAAATAATGAAATAACTACTAATATTATACTCGAGTAGTTTTAATCTACTAATCTATATAGTAATATCATAACGGTTAACAATCTTAATTCTTAGTAGTTGAAAATAATAATCCAAATACGGACTATACGAGTATTATCTAAAATCATATATAAATTATAAATAACTGTAAAAGTATAAAACTGAAATTGTTCCATAGTAAATACTCTTATCTGTTCTGGAAATCTCGGCCATTGTCATTGTATTATATTATTTAATTATAAGTATACGAGTATACCTGTATACTGGGTTTATAGTAATTATTTTATACATTCACTACAATATTTATTAATATTTATTATTATATTATACTATTTTATAATAATATGGACGCGGCATATAACAACTACATCGTAGTAGTACGCGAAACTAAGCTGTCCCCGAAAAATTTAGACTATATTATATTTTTAAATAGTAACTTAAATATGGTGTAATATTTATTTTCAAAGTTTTAATTATTATATTTATTTTTATGTTTTGAACAGTTGTTTGTTATAAGCCTAACACAATGAATCGTCAATTGTTTTATTTTAAAAAGTATTCTGTTTTTATATTATAATTTATAATAATAACTATTAATAAGTGCAATGTGTTTTTTCAATTAAAAATATTACAACGAATTTTTATTAAAACGTTGATTATTAATTGATTATTATTTAATATTTATTAGTTCATAATATCTCGATTATTTTAATCGAGTGAATATTTCAGTTATGATGATTATGTAATACATTATAAATTGCATTCTATAAAATATCTCGATTATTTTAATCGAGTGAATAACTCGATTATGATAACATCTCGATTACTAATTTCTCGATTATCGAAATCGTTCGATTATTCCCATCACTAAGTAATACAATTTAAATATACTTTACAATCGTGGCATTGATAGAGGGGGGGGGGAGGCTAAGCACCACTATCTTCGCATTTTGAATAGACTTTAGACCCCTATTGAATTGCGCTTATGGCGACGGCCACAGCAGATGAGCAGACAAATGACAATAATTGACGGTACAAATTACACAATACACAGCGGCTAAATACTGACGTAGACGTGAAGTGATCAGTGCAACGGGTGAATATTGAACAATATTGACGGTCGGACGATCAAGGACAGGCACAGCGCGCCGCCGCCCGCCGCGGTTCAACGATTCCCGCTCAGAGATGGCCGTTTTGGAGGTTATGGTCGGTCTGTTGTCGGTGAAGTTGTAAACGCGACTCGGTCAGAGACGTTGTGCGCTGATAAATAACATAGCAAAACTGAAAACGGAAGAAAACGACTTTTGAAAAAAAAAAAGAAAAAATCGTTTGTTTACACGATTGTAGTATTGTACCCTACACTAATTAAAATTATAATTCACATTGCCGTTCGCTGTTGTCGTTCGCCGCGAGTTTTTTGTCCGTCTCGCACTACTCGCCCGCCGCTCGTTCGCTCGTATCGACTTCACGGACGTCAATGCGTCCCAGCGTTGCTGCACGGCTGGTGACCGCGCTCGGCTCGTAACACGACCGTCGCTTTTACCGTACACGAGCGCGTCGAGGTAACGGCCCTTTTGTTGTGCCCAACAGTCGGTCTCTTCATGCGTTTCGAGCTTATACGCGTTTGATCGGCGTACGTACCGGTGATATCGTTTGTGCGGCGCGCGACATGTCCGAGAAAAAGGCCAAGAACAACGCCGATTGGAAGAAACGCGTGAAAGCCGAGTACTTCAGGCTGCTGCAGGCCAAAAAGACCAAAAAAGACGATGACAACGTGTTGGCTTCCATGAACAACCAGAAGAAACTCTATGGTACGTATGGGCTCGTTGTAGGCTCTCGGTGATCATTAGTAATGTCCGGTACTCTCTTGTTGTGTGCAGAAAAAAAAGCCGAAGAACTCAAACGGTTGCAGTCGAAGAAAGCTATCTGGGAATGCCGACCGCACGTAGAAACGGTGTCGAGGTCTAAACGATCGGAAGTATCCAAAGTAGATGGTGCAGGTGAAGAAGTTATGAGTGTTCCTGTTAAAATAATCAACGCTGTAGCTCCTATACCCACAATGTACATCTGGGCACCGATTCAGGCAAACTTCATGGTAACAACAGTTGTTTGCTCACAAGAATAACGTTAGGAGTGTATTTTATTTTTATTGTCCATTTTATCTTTAGGTGGACGATGAAACTGTTTTACATAATATTCCATACATGGGTGATGAGGTCCTTGATCAAGATGGTTCTTTTATTGAAGAACTATTAAAAAATTACGATAACAAAGTTCATGACGACGATGCTGCAAATTTTTTAGACGATCAAGTGTTTATTGATTTAGTTTATGCACTTGTACCGTTTCAGGTAAATTTAAAATACTTTAATTTATGAGTCTTAATTTAATAAATCTGTGCTTGTTTAGCAAGAAGAAGATAAAGAACTAGGTTTGTTGACTCCTAAAATAGTGGTAAAACATAGTAAAGAAGATAGGCCTTTTCCTAGTTTGGCTATATTTGAAGCCATGTCAGCTGCATTCCCTGATAAAGGAACACCTGATGAATTCAAAGAAAAGTAAATAGTACATTAATTATAATATACATATTTAATATTATTAAATACACAATTACATATATTATATTACTATAATAAATGTATAACCATTTACAATTTTTATATATTTTTTTTCTCCAGGTATATTGAATTAACTTCTTGTGTTGATCCAAATGCTCAGCCATCTCAATGTACTCCAAATATTGATGGACCAAAAGCTGAATCTGTTCCAAAAGAACAAACTATACATTCATTTTTGAATTTATTTTGTAGAAGGTGTTACAAATATGATTGTTTTTTACATAGTATGTATCTATACATTTTAACATTGATTTTTTCCTTGTTATTTATAATTTATATGATTAACAGAACTCAAAGAACATGATTCAGGCACAAATCTACCAATAGGCCTTAAAGGGCCTTTATTAAAACCATTTTCAACTCATTGTAGTCAAGATTGTTACATGTTACTTGTAAGTATTAAGAATGTTGTTTTGTAAGAATGTCTTGCTTTTATGATTTTAAGTATAATATTTATTATTTTTTTTTAAGGACGGAATGAAAGAAAAATTAGCTGCTATGGCTGAAATCAAAGCAGAAAAACAAAAACAAGCAGACAGAGATGAGGAATCTACAACTATTTCCAATAACATAAAAGAGTTGTCGCCTCAAAATGAAAATAATGATAAGCCAGTATGTTCTGTAAAATTGCTTAAAAAAGATAGTTCAGATTGGGGCAATGATGCCAGTTCTGAAGATAGCAGAGATAGTAGTAAAGGTAAAAATTAATAAAATAATTAATTTTAAATATTTTTAGTAATAATTTACTATCTAACAGATGGTGAATTAGATATGGAAGATCCATTATCAACAAAAACATCATTTTCCTTACTACCACGCATGAGTACTGAAGAGAAAAAAGTGTGGACTGGATCTGACCAATCAATTTTCCGTGCACTTCGTCGTACATTCCTAAATAATTATTGTGCCATTGCTCAGATGATGTTAACAAAATCTTGTCAGCAAGTTTATGAATTTGCTCAAAATGAAAATGACGATGTTACTGTTGAAGAAGCAATTAGTGAATTAACTCCACCTAGAAAAAAAAAGAAGAAGTTACGTTTATGGCAAACTCATTGTCGTAAAGTACAGCTAAAAAGAGATTCTGCATCAAATCACTTATATAACTATACTCCATGTTCCCATCCACCAAATCAGGGATGTGATGCAACATGTCCTTGTGTAATGGCACAAAATTTCTGTGAAAAATTCTGCAAGTGCAGTTCAGATTGTAAGTACTAAATAATCATAAATGTTATTTCAATAGGTTTTGTATTTAATTTGTATTTTTTTTATTGTAGGTCAAAATCGATTCCCAGGTTGTAGGTGTCGTGCTCAGTGTAATACAAAACAATGTCCTTGTTATCTAGCTGTCCGTGAATGTGATCCAGATTTATGTTTAACTTGTGGTGCAGATCAGTTTAATCTTGATAATATTACATGTAAAAACGTCAGTGTTCAAAGAGGCCTTCGTAAGTATTTTAAAATGTTTGAATAATTAAATTCAATATTCTCATATGTATGAAAAATTGGCATTTTACATTTTAGGTAAACACTTGTTGATGGCACCTTCAGATGTTGCTGGTTGGGGTATATTTTTGAAAGATTCAGCTCAAAAAAATGAATTTATATCAGAATATTGTGGGGAAATCATTACTCAAGACGAAGCAGATCGACGTGGGAAAGTGTATGATAAATATATGTGTAGTTTCTTATTCAACTTAAACCATGGTAAGCTTAACAAGTATTTACTCAGTATAGTTTGTTAATGTCATGATTTGTTATATATAGATTTTGTTGTTGATGCTACACGAAAAGGCAATAAGATTAGATTTGCCAATCATTCTATAAATCCTAATTGCTATGCTAAAGTTATGATGGTTAATGGTGATCATCGTATTGGTATTTTTGCAAAACGACCCATACAACCTGGTGAAGAACTATTTTTTGACTACAGGTCACTAAATCAATTTATACTTTTTACTAACATATGTTACATGTTTATTTAATTTATTTTATATTATTATTATGATTTTAGATATGGACCAACTGAACAACTTAAGTTTGTTGGAATTGAACGAGAGATGGAATTTTTACCTTAATGTATTTGAAGCAATATTGTAATTTTTATTGATTTCAATTGAATTTCACCAATCAACATTTTCTCAAAATGTATTTTTTGAATTATAATACCAATCACTGTAATTAACTTTAAGCTGAACTTATGTATGTATAAAATATATTTTAAGATATTGTTTAAGACATACAATTAAAAACATAGCATTTCACACCAGAGTATTCAGTAATTTTTTTGCACTACCAATTAAAGATCCAAATTATGAATTGTAAACTAAAGATATATATAATTAACTTTACTTATATTCAAAAATTTGATGCAAATTTAAATAACATTTAGTCAATTTGTATAATTTTTAAATAACCTAACACTTATTTAAATTATAATTTTATGAATTAATTTTATTTATGTATAAGTTATTATTGTAGGTTACATAATTTCATTAGATATTGACTTGGAGAATTAATGTTTAAAGAATTAAAACATGATGTTTTTAAAAGTTTATGTAAGTTCTGTTACTGTTAAATCTTTTTAGGTGGTACATTACTATATTAGTAAAATCTAAGTTGTTAATAAGGTTATATTACTGGTATGTTAGCAATATTAAAATTCTTATTTTCACAAATGTTTTGATTTAGTGATTGTATGTATATAATCTTTTCTAAATTAATACTCTTTGTTTCTTATAGATTATTATGAAGAAAAACTATAATCGTTGTGGGTTTGGGTCGGTCAGCCAGCAGGTAGGTTTTCTACAATTGTGCTTAAATTTTATTTATTTGAACAAATCATGTCCTTTAACGGTAATTAGCCACAATCCCCAGAAATTGTGTTCAGCATTATAATATCCTCTAGCAATGAATCTGTTACCCAGGGTCTGGGAGGATTCAGTAAACTTTTTGTCATCTATTTTATATCGTGTTCGACAATATATAGCAGAGATAGTAAGCCCTTTGCTGCTGTCATTAATATGGATACTTGTTGCTCATACTTGTTCTTGAAGATGTTTGTCAAGTTCATTCCTAGTGCTTGACTCTTAAATTATCACTGCAGTCCTTCCATTTGTTCTGTTTTAAGATCTAATCAGTGTTACTCAACTTCTTGCTCTTCTGATACCTTAATAGTTAGTTGAAACTGGTGTTTGTCGTCCGTTAGAATCTTAATTTCACCATTTGCCAAGGTTTTTAGTTGTTGCTCATTGTACCTCAGATTCCTCGAGTTTTGGAATTGAAAACCATTAACTTTTTCAAACTATTTACACCACATAGGTGTTATTGGAGGTGGTTTGTGAATTTGTATAGAAGTCCTCGCGACTTCTTTTGTAATAGGTTTTTTTGGGATAACTCGAAATTTCTTTGGAGTTCCCAGAGGTCATTTCGGAAATGTAAAGTCTTCATTTCTCATTACTCGATTGCAAATCCACCATTTGTTTCAAGATCGCATTGCGGTCTCGTATTTGTGCCTTATGAATACTAGCATCAACTATTATATTTTGCGGTGGATTAGCACCGACGTCCATATTTTCATACGTTGTGCAATTTGGTGTCAGTGTGTGTGTAACCCACTAATAATATCGATTGTTCATAAAAACTTACCGTCCGAGAGGCCGTGGTTTTCATTGTAAACACTAGGTAACATACAATTTTGAAAAAGCTGAAACAGCACAATTTCGCGAACTGCGAAATCGAAATGTACCGCTTGTTTGGCGTGCAAAACTCAACGTATGATACAAATACACGTTTATCGCACCTCCCCGACGTCGTTAGGTGGGAGGATGATAATTATTTCACTTCTGCAGAAAACGTCTGGTGAACGGGTGTGAAGGCAATACGATTTTAGTCGGCTTAGGCAAATAAACATAATTATTATTATTGCGAAGCCTATCGCCGGCGAATAATTACTACCACGTGAATGAACAAAGAACCTTTGAACTTATTATTTCTAGCTTTCTACACACAATCGTTGGTGCATAATCAATACTCGTTTACCAACATCTAAAGGTATAATATGATGTAGATACTATAGCCTATAGGTATACTATGATAATACGCTTACTTTCGTTTTTCACGTCACATCCCTACGCGCGTTTATCCAATATCCTACAAACAGCTAGGGAGGTCGCGACCACCGCCTACCAGAAAATTATTAAATAAAAAAGCCAAGAAGACCGTCAAAGTGTAGCGAGACACCAAACTATTTTAACGATCAAGAACCTTAGAGCACAAATCCAAGTCAGACATCGAACTTTTGCGCAAAAAAAAATTAATTCGTTCTGATTACAGCCTATTTGTGCCAAAATAAAAAGTTATTCTTCAAATCGGTGCCCCAACATAATATCCCTTACAGTAGAGAAATGGCGACAATGGTGTATACTTTTTTCTAATTGATCTTAGAATTTAATTTTTTTTCACCAATTCTGTCCAAACATTAAATAACTAACAGACTACACTTATATAATACACTTGTTTCGTATCAAAAGTACATTCGAAAAATAATTTCTTTTATCTAGATTTTCATTTGAGAAAATATAAAGTCGATACTGATTTTGTACTACAAAAATATAGGATAAACTTATTTTACCCATGACAAAATTTTAGAATATTTAGTGGAAAATTTTAAAAAAATTTAATTTAATCATAAATTTCTGATATTTTGCCATGTAGGTACGTGTACAATAAATTGATTCACGTTAAAAAAAATTCATCTCCCAGAGAAATACGCATTTTTTGCGAGTTGTCACTTTTATAATATTGCATTCTATATAAACGACAATAATTTATTTATTTCAAACGAATCAATTTTATATTATATACAGCCTGTATTCTAACGCTATGTCGGCTTTACACGCAGTGCGTACATTGTACCTATATTTCGGAGTAATTAATATTGATGTGTTCAATACGATTAATAATATTCAGCAGCAGTGACGCGTGGACGATAATTTCGGGTCGAGATGGCAAGGACATTGGACATGTATCGGATGTGTTCGTTAAATAATTTGTAATTCATATAACATGTATGTGCTACAAAATCCTTCATCAATGTTTTTAAATGCTACATACCCCACCCTTACGATCGAAAATTATTAATACATTATAATATATTAGATGATTTGTAGCATGTGCTTAACTTCGGCAATTTTTTATGGGGGGGGGGGGCAAACTTTATTTTAGGTACGTCAAAATACTTAAAGGCTAGGTTTATTTATAATATCCATGAAAAGTATAACATAATATCTGAGCAAAATCTTTATTGTACCTAACACGTAAAATTAAATAACGTGATGGAAAGAACTTGATGATTTATTTCTCGAAATTAAAGTTTCACCACCACCTAATATTGAAGATATTGTTTTTATTCTTGGAAAAATGGTGAAATAGATTCTTTAATAGCTAGCTGTTCTGTTTCAGTCCAAATGTGTTCAAAACTATCATCACTACGAAGATATTGCGTAGCTCCACCAGAGTAGCCGCTGTTAATATTTAGATCGTAGGGAAGTTAAAATTTTTTTTTTCAATGTACCTAGTGATAAAGTGTTAGTTAATTCAATAAAATAACTCCATTAACTTTAAACAAAATATAAACTCAAAGTTTTGAAAATTATTTAACATTGAATTGGCATCGGGTCCGTGGATAGAATCTGTTTCATTATTTTTTTCTAAGGTTAAAACAATAGAATTACAATTATTTTGAACAGAACGAATACTTCTATTCGGCAACTCCCCACTAAGAGATATTAAAGAATTGTTGGATAAATATTGAATTCCTTTTGTACACATTCAAATATCGAATGTCTTTTTGAAGAAACTCCTATAAACGTATACTCGTAAATCTTATTTAAAGTTATAAACATATTGCGAATTGGTATTACTTTTCCACCAACATCGACAACACACAAGTTTAATACACGAGCATAGCATGTACAGGTAGGACTTTTATTTTCATCTTTATTTTCGATAATATTTTTCCACCTAATTATTTAACGAAATGCCGGAGGAGGGGGGGAATTGTCCGTTAAATTTTTAGATGGTTGCAGTTGACCCCTCTTGCCTACCCACACACAGTTTACGCCTATGATTTGTAGTACAGCGCGATATTGGATATATTGTTTAAAACGAATGCATTTATTTTTAAATCTAAATCGGTGAACACTCTCGGTCCAAATCAGTCTCGGACAACAATTTCAAGTCATTATCATAAAGTTTGTAATATAAACGAAAGTCTAAACAACATAAAATTGCGGGTATGATAAAAAGTTGCAAATTGCTCTTTTTTCTGTGTTCGTACATTTTACCATAATAGGTTTGAAAATCACACGCAAAGTATTTTATTTTTCTCGAGTAACGGTACACTATTTGCGTATACATATCCCGCGTCCCCATAATATATGTTCACAACTAAGAAAACTCGCGTTTCGAAATTAATTGTACATCATCATACGCGGGTCGCGATCGTCAAGCTGAGTGCTCGCGTATACATAATACACATGTCCGTTGTTCATATCCACGGCGTCGCCTTCGTAGCTAAATAAAAAGTACCTAATACGTCATATAAATATGTATCACAGTTGATATTTTCCGCTTTTCAATTGTATGAACAAGTGAATAATAATAATTAATAATAATATAATGTACCGGCTATACCTGCACTGCAGTTGTATCGTAGTATCCAAAAATACAATATTGGTATTACCGCGTGAAAACCTATAATTTAATACACGTCTCATATACAGGGTATCTCACCGGGATTTACACGGAATGATATCCCCCATGTTAATAGAGATAGTCAAATTCTGTTTTCCGATGAGCATCTCTGGGCAAAGGTAATTTTGTTGACAATAGTTTGCTAAATATAAATATATTATCAAAAATGTTAAAAATTATCTTTTTTATTTTATAATTTTTGTGAAATTCTAAGATAGATATTTTATATTTATTCTTCCTCTGAAAATGTCGACGATTCAGCTTTCAATTTTCGTTGGATTAGTGATTATTAATAATTTTTTTTAGTTTACAGAGAAATAATGTAAACTATTATCACCTCGTTATTTTTCCGAAAAGGTATGCTTATAATGCTATTATTATTTAAAACTGTGTAAATAGTACACTATTTTCTTGTGCTAAAAAAAATATTAAAACAAAAAGTTGATGAAAATTGAAAGTTCAACCGTCAAAATGTTCAAAAATGTATGCTATATAAAGTGGGCTATCTTCAAAGTTTATAAAAGTTTTAAGATAAAAAGTGAATTTCTTAAATTAAATTTACAATACCGACTAAATACATTTAGCCCCGTGATTCTTATAAAAAAAAACAGAATTTGATTATCTCAATTATAACAAGGAAGATATCGCTCTGTGTAAATCCGGATGGAACACAGTGTATATGATATTATATCATTTTTTTAAATAAATTGGGAGACCGCGGATACTTGTTGATCGGACTCGCAGTACGAATCCATGTTTGAATGGATTATTTTTATCTTGCGATGATATGCGCTACGCCCATACATATATTAAGGTCTATGACTACACTACGTAGATGTAGCCATAACAGGCTCACCGTCCATGCACGCATTTATTGCTATCATAAAACCACAACACGGAATCTATAACTTGGTCCTTATAATTTAATAATGTACGACAACGATATGAATGATTAATTTGTCTACACGACTACATTCCCTTGAGTCCGAGCCCTGAGGTATAGTGTTTATTTCGACTTAGAGTTTGTAACATTATGCGCTCCTTCCAGGCAATATGTCTTCGACTAATCCTCCTCAGCTCCCTGGTACGTTACTGTAATAAAAATCTACACGGAGACCGCAAAATAGAATCCCTTAACGAAATCGCAAAAACGTCCTGCACCAGATTTATTCATAACAAACACCATTCGAACAAAAACCTCATATCCAAATTATCATTTTACACATTATACCTAACCTGAAGGCCCAATGAGTAGGTTGAAAAGAAACTGGTGCAGAGTCCTCCTAATCTCATATTGCATTTTATTGGGAACTAATCATCTCCATTACTACTAGTAACTTAAAATAAAGTAGAAATAAAAAAAAAATAAAAAAAAAATTAAATTAAAAAAATAGATGGGTCGATTTCCTTGTCCGTTATTTTTATTATTATATTCAGACAAAAATCTATTTATCGTACAAAATATATGTATAGGTTGCACATTTCTTAGATAAATAATAATTAAAAGAAAAAAAAACCTTCTACGCTATCTCCACCAAAGCCGATTTCGTCGACTTTCCCCTCGATTCATAATCCGTACACTAAATACTACTACACTATAATATTGTGTTGAATACCGTTCGATGTTCGAGAAACACGTTACAAGTACGATTTTCACGTGATGGTGAGTACCTATAATACTTACTTAATAAACAAAAAACGACTTACTGAACTCCGCGAACCGTCCGACATTGTAAACGGCTTTAAAATACTTTACCGCGAACGTCGGTGATTGCGACATTTTACAAAATCCTCGGTAACCCGCGTTATTCATAAATGTATGTACACGACGAGTGGTCGACGGTCGTTCGCAACGTAATTACTATTCATTTTTTATTGTTCGTCCGATGTGTTAAAAAACGAAATCTTCGGATTTATGCTCGTGCTCCGACTGATCGAGAGGTCTTTGTATAAATATAATTTTTTAATTGTTTCAGAAATATGACTGCACCGCAGATGTAACTTAATTTTTTATTTTATAACTTTTATAAATTTTGAAGACAGCCCTTTTTACGGAGCTAGAATTTTCTGAAAATTTTTACTACTCTACTTTCAATTTTCATTAACTTTTTGATTATTAATAATTATTTTTCTAGCTTACAAGAAAATAGTTTACTATTTTCACAATTTTAAATCATAATAACATTTTCAGCAAATCTTATCAGAAAAATGACGTGTTAATGACGATAATACGAATAATAATTTATACTATTTCTATGTAAACTAAAAAAATAGTTAATAATCATTTATCCAACGAAAACTGAAAGCTGAACCGTCGAAAGTTTCAGAGAAAGAAGCCCTATAAAATGGCTATCTCAGAATTTCACAAAAATTATAAAATGAAAAGTTAATTTTTTAACTTACCAAACTATTGTCAACAAAAGTGCCTTTGCCCAGGGAAGCTCATAAAAAAAAACAAAATTTGACAATTTCTATTAACACGGGTAATATCGTTCTGTGTAAATCCCGGTGGGACACTGTATATATGTAGTAGAATATTATTTCCGTGTCGTGTAAAAAATTTATTTTACGATAAAATTGTTGAAATTGAAAAAAAACCAGATATGTTGTTTAAAGAAACCATAAAGTTAATCAATTAATTGTTTTGAATTAAATGCACGATCTCCACACAGGAAGTTTCCTAATTTCTGTATTGTTTTACTCTTTAGAATAATAAGTAATAACATTAAAATTGACAGTTAAGACATTCGTAATGTAGATAACGGAAAAATTCAGATTTGTATTGTTTGCAGGATACGTGCATTGCTATAGTTTATAAGTTAATAATTAGTCTTTATTTATGAAAATTATTATTCGTAAAATAGGAATTCTCGTTTTCATAATTTATTAACAACAGACTAACAACTTATTATTCAATATATTTTTAAACTTCTTGTAATTTAAAGATACAAACAAAATTATTTAAATTCACGCATAATAATTTTAATAATATAGAGTAATTTATTTATTTACAAATACTACGGTAATAACACGGTATAATTGTTCGTCACCACCATCGGCACGATTCATTTTTCGTATAGTCGTCTACACTCTATTCGCATATAGCTTTCTGTTAATAATATTTTCAAGTACGGAATGTGAAGTATTCATCTTGCCCCATTGCGTTGATTTACCGTCACACCTCGAATGGTAAATATTTGTAGTGCTAAACGTTTATGTAGAACTTAAAATCGAAATGAAACGAACACTCATTAAATTGGCCATTACAGAGGAGTAATTGAAAGCATACAAATATTTATGACTATGGCTTAGAATTCATGGGAGCTAATAATGGCAAAATATGCACAAAAAAATTGCTGACATTTTGTAAAAAAAAAATGATAAATGATTATACAGAAAAAAAAAATATGCGAAAAAATATTTATTAATTTATAATATAAAAAATATGATGAAAAACTGATTGGCATTAGAACTGAAAAATAGATAGAAAAATATTAATTTCTAGTAATCGCTAAGTTAAATACAAAATAAATACATAATTCATAATACCTGTTAAGTATTGTTACATTGAGCCATCAATATTTTTTTAAGAGTTTCATTTTGAATGGAGAAAAATCAATTTTTTTTAGAAAAATATGAAATATGCATATGGGTATGAAATCAATGAAATATGGACTTTTTTTAGCTAAAATTGACGAAATATACATTTTAAATTTTCGATTTTTAAACTCATCATTGTACATCGTTGACTTTTAGCTTGGTCTGCTATAAATCGAGAGAGCATATACAGAACAATATGCAATTCCTAGCATCTCCGAGCTCTGTTTATCACTTACTTAATCGACGTCTTCAAAGTATCACATCGTGGACTGTGCGGTCTATTTGAAAACGTGCACCGCATCGCTGACGTTTTTCTTTCGTATCAAATAATATTTTCACCCAACGTACAGAATTTTTGTACAAACAATTTTCCCCGAAAGTCAATATCGTTTCCTTGACACGTGACGATGTCCTCCCGTCTTATCTCCAGACCTCAACTCATAACTTCCCCTACGTGTACAAGCTAAACACCCGCAAGAACTGCGTCCGAAATAAAGCGCTTGGATTGCGCGTTCGACCGGACAACATGCTTCCGCGGCGGACTTTTTATCGGTCGACGAACGAGTCTCGCGTAGATGAAAAGTGAAAACATATTTTTTTTTCCTTTTTTTTCCTCACCAAAACAATAACGGTGTACCGGCGTCCGTGTGGGAAACACTTCCGATTAAATATAGCAAATTGATCACCTGCGGCCGCGGCGCGCTCAGCCAAAACGGAACCGAGTAATGTTGCTCGGGGAAGAAAAAAAACCCAGGCAATAATACGGTTTTTCCCGCGAGCCTGCGAAAGAGCTACGCTAGCTGTTTGCCCCGCACTCATCCATTATCGGATTTGTGGCGTACGATCAGAGGTGTTCCCATAGGGCAGGGGTGGCCAAACGGTCGATCGCGTACGATTTAAAAGTCGATCTTTGGAATTTTATTAGAATTTGTATTTGCAGTATACGCCGATCGTCTCTGGTGGTTTAGACTCGCAAATCATTGTTATCATTGTTAACCATTGAAATTCAGGTCGGCGTTCTCTGCTCAAGTAGACTGTCCTGAGGAAAATGTTTTGTTGGTCGATCTCTACTTGAAAATGTTTGGATATCCCTGCCGTAGGGTAAACCGCGTATTCGCCGTATTTTCTCTTAACATTATTTTGAAAATCCACGGGCATACTACGACGTATACTCTCGAGCTGTTTGCGAACAATTATTAAAACGCGATGAGACAATAGATTTAATTTTGGCCAATTTTTTTAACGGATTTTAATGTTTTCCCTAAACGATCAGTGCGTCAAGTGATTGACGGTATACTATTACATTGTTCTGTATAATTATATTTACAAACAATTTTATTGAATCGTATGTTTTGATATCATAATAGTACCTAGGTAGATTTCACGGTTATAGCCGAGGTAGATGTTTATTAATCATATAGGTGCCGGTCGTCGGTGACCGATGCGATCTACTTCTGTTATTTGTTCAAATTCATGTGTCGCGGTTAACGTCGATGTCAACCGCGCAGATTTTTTTTATCAACTGATTTAAACAATTTTTACGGCAACACTGTAAAGAACTAGAAAAATTATGAATTTCAATTGTTTTTTGTTAAAATTTACACCCCCCCCATACGGGCACGTTAGGAACTACCGTTGAGTGAATCCAACCAAATTATTCGTAGTCAGATGTGTTAGTATAATATGAAATTAAAAAAACCGTAAATAGGAATCAACGTAACAGGTATAAAAATACACATGTTTTTACTACTTTCAACATACTTCGCACATACGCTCCGGCAGATAAATTTTATAAAATATTAAATAAACCACGGGCCACCAAAATCCATATGAGCTAAGTACATAAGTATTATTTATAATTTATTAAATATTGAAAAACTTCAGACCGATAACCACGAGTGATTTTTTTAAAATACCATAACTTTATATACGAGTACAAAGTGTCCTATACCGGTATTTACACAGAACTCCCGTGTTAGTAGAGATAATCAAATTCTGCTTATCATCACTGGGCAAAGGCAATTTTGTTCACAGTAATTTTATGAATATACAAGTGTATTATTAAAGAAGTTAAAAATTAATTTCATTAACATTATCAGCAAACCTTATCGGAAAAATGACGAGGTGGTAATAACGATTAATACTATCTTAGAAATTTTTAAAAGTTTCAAAATTAAAAGTTAATTTGTAACTTCTGCTCTTAAAAAAAAACAAAATTTCATTATCTCTACTAAACGGGAGATATCGCCTGTGTGAATCCCGGTGGGACATCCTGTATAGTATCAAACCGATAAAATAAACTTTCGTTTATTGACAACAAGAACGTTTTTTCAGCTCAAATCGCCACGATACCTAATTGACTGTAAATATGAAAAAAAAAACTATTGCAAGAATAATGTTAATCATCTGTTTAATACGTCAAACAAGATAGGTACTAATATGATTTTATATTGTTTTAGTTTTGAGTTATAATCACTACTGTTATAAGCAGAAGCAAACAACCGGAACCGACACATTGATCGAAAACACGATCAATTTCTAATTCGAATCGTGACTAGTAAGTGTAAGTTAAAAAATAAATAAATCATGAAGATAAATTTCCCGAAATATCTTCGTTGTTGTCGTTTTTAGAACAATACTTACCCTATTGTGTACGGTGAAATTTACGTTACGTTTCCAGGTTTCCGAAATCTCTTTTTAGCAAATATTTACAAGTATTACAAGCATGAGTTATGAACTGAGAACTGCAAGAAGGTGTAATTACTTCTCAGTTCACTCTATGAGTGGATTGATCACCACCATCCATTGTTCTGTGGCGCAAATGTATACGGCGAATCCATCGCGGCTTATTTCAACAAAGTCATTTTTTTGTGTTCAAATATTGTGCACGCTTCTGCAGTTCTGCGTTGTTCAACGTGTATGCGGTTTTTCGCGAAATACCTGCTACATATTTACATATCCACACGAACAACGTACAGCGAGAGCAAAAGTTTTAAGAACACTTACAACTTTTGGACTCTTGGCAAACCGAGCAACATATTGGTTTTTACAACGATTTCTTTTTTATAAAATCAAACTTTAGATCAGTAAATTTTGCGCCAGCAGTCTCGTCCAGTAAACTTTTTGGACAGAGAGCTACTTGGGCACAGAAGGTGTACGCTTTATCGATTTCCCTGTATTTTTTCAGGGTTAATGAAAAACCTGAAAAATAATGGTGAACTTCGTCCGGAGAGTACATGTAACGCATATTGTACATAGTATATATAATTATTATTATTATTATTTTTTTTTTTTTGGTAAAATTGATGTTTTCATTTTTCACGGCTTGAAAATATTGCACCGCACAAGGCCGTCGATATTTGATACTACAGAGGAAAATTCCGAAATATTCGATTGGATCAAATTGTTTACACACATTTTTTAAGTTCAATAGCTTTATTATACCGGTACTACCGGTTATGTTTCCGAATTCCGAATATATAATTCGTTTTCTATACTTATATATTAATAAGTAATAACTTAAGTGGAAAATGTATAAAATCCGCCAAAAAAAATAGGTTCTCGATAACAAAAGCTATTGCAGTGCACCGCATGCAGGTAACTGTTAAATAAAACACAATTTTTATAATTTCAAAATATTTTCGTTTTTTAACATACAATAATAATACGTTGCAACTCAATAATTAAGGTTATAGTTTTCATCGTTTTAAAAATCTCATAAAAACACAATTAAACAAACATATCGATGTTTTGCGCGGGAACTGATAAAACTGTTTTGTGTCTTTTCGGAATACGACATGATACGGTAAGCGCATGGAACTATTGTGTGATCGTGATGTGTGACGGAGGTTTCCGGACCCTGCCAAAGAACACGAACGATTGTAAATTACGGTAAGTGAAGTACAAGTTATAGTTGTATGTACCTTATAAATATAATGCGCCGTTACTCTAGTCCACGTTTCAGGAGGACACTGAGGTTATTCACCGACGCTCACCAACAACAACGAAAAAACGTATATTTCAGCTGTGATATTATAATTGATTCCGGCGCAGTTTACAAATCACGTTTTATACCGACGATAAAAGTGACAAAAGCTGGACGCCGTTCGCATAACACGAGTGTATAATTTTGGAACTTTTTACTCCTTCTTTTTATTATAAGGGCCCAGTTTACCCCAAGCCATACCGAAAGAGCCAAAAGGAGATTTTAATTTATACAACCTATATAATATACTCTACTCGCGTAGGCCGTTCGAACGAGACGCGCGGCAAAAAATTGAGAACCACGCGCGGAGAGACAGATGGAAGATCATCGCGTTTGGTGATGTTAATCATTATATAAAAAAAAATTTGAATAAAATAATAATATTTATGGGCAAAATAGTACGCGAGCGTGTTAAGTGCCGGGGAGTAAAAAAAGGTTGGTTTTTCACGGGTTTCGATTGGCGGGTTAAAACCGGGTTTTATGTTTTCTCGGGTTTCAGTTGTTAACGTTTCAGAACCGTGTTTTATGTGTTCCCGGGTTTCTATCCACGGGTTGAGACCGAGTTATATTTTTTCTAAATTATTACTTTTAATATAAGTTATTTATACATAATAACCGTAGTTATTGTTACTCAAATTTATAAGATAAAAACTAGATAGATCAACGTAAATCAATTACGAAATTCTATAACGTAGAAGTAGATTTGCTTGAGATATTATTCAATAGAAAATTCTAAGTTTTATCATCGGCAATAATGGACAGAAATTAACGATACACATTTCATTTTCAATTTCCGTATCCCGATGGTAAAGTAAGGACAAACCATATACAGTACTCCCTCGTTAACACGAACTCGACGGGACCGCAAAATAACCTGTTCGTGTTAAAAAATTTGTGTTAACCGATACGCTTAACACGAATTTGTTCGCGTTAAGTGAATTATGCTTACACGAACGAAATCGCGTTATTAGAGGAGGTTGATTAGAATCAAAGCATAAAAGTGCATGGCGTACAAGTCTAGTCTTGAAATATCGTTTAAAAGCAGCAATTATCCCTTGATCCAGTGGTTGTAGCCTGGATGTACAGTTTGGAGGAAAATAAACTATTTTTACGTTTGGCAGTTCCAGGTCACCAATATTATTATGAGCACTGCAATTATCCATAGTCAAAAGTACATGTCTATTCTGAAGTGCCAATTTTCGTTAAAATTTTACTAACCATAGGCGAAAAGATGTTGAATCGACCCACGCATTTTTTTGATGAGTGTCTTCAAATGAAAGACTAAGCCTATTTACATTTTTAAAACATCTGGGGTTTTGATATTTGCCTATTACCCAAATCTTGAGTTTTTCTGAGCCAGTAGCATTGCAGCACAATACAACAGTCAAAACGAAAATAGAAAATGATATTTTTCTGTTCGTGTTAATCAACAAAACGACAATATGGTTCTTAAAATTTGTTCAAGTTTCGTGTTAGCCGAAAAATTCGTGTAAACCGAAGAAATAAAAAAGCCTACCTTAAAGTATATGGCTTTTCTTGGGACCGGAAAACTAGTTTGCGTTATCCAATAATTCGTGTTAACCAAGTTCGTGTTAACGAGGGAGTACTGTAAACATAAACCAAGATCATAATGTATCGCAATTTAAAACACTTTGTTTACTTATTTATTTATATCAGATCGGTTTTACGCGGTCAAACATTTGAAATTGCATTTTCGTATTAATTTGAACCCCGATTTCGAGTTGAACCCGAGTTTGATTTTTCTCTGGGTTTGGGTTTCGGAGAAAAACCGCGTGGTCGGTTCACATGGTTCTCGGGTTTCGATTTTCGGTTTGTGCCCTGCTTCAAATTATCCCGGGGTACCCTGGGTTTCAAAACCTGGTTGAAACTCGTTTTGGCTCTCTGGTTACGTCACTCGCACGCACGTGGGTGATCGGCTCGTTGGCGGCCACGGTCAAGAAGAACGAGTTGTCCTCGAGTTGCGCACGCACACGATTCCGCACGCAAACGATTCCGCTCACTAGTATATTAGTGGCCAAGTAGGTATATATATACGAGTATAGGTATGTACTGGTAAACGGACAGCAAACGATGATAGTAATAATTGTATAAGAACGATAATATGGAATAAAAAAAAATTCCGAGAAATAATAAATGTGTTTATTATCGGTGCGTAATAGGATGAGGTATAATATACGTTTCGTTGCAGTACCTATTTAATATGACGGCGACTTTGGTCACGTCGAACACTCGAGGTATAAAAACATTAATGTCGTTTTCGCTCTTCTCTTGGTCACCACGCGACTGCGCGAGAACACCCGTTTTTCGACGAACATAATAATAATACAGGGTGTCCCTCCGGGATCTACACAGAACGCTATCTCCTGTGATGGTAAAGATAGTCAAATTATACTTTTTCTTATGCGCATCCCTGGGCAAAGGCAATTGGTCGACAGTAGTTTGGTAAACATGAGCTTATCATTTGAGAAATTAATAAATTCACTTTTTTACTAATAACTTTTATAAATGTCGAAGACTGTCATTTTAAATAGGCTTATTTTTCTGAAAATGTTGACGGTTCAACATTCAATTTTCGTTAACTTCTTGATTTGTAATAATTGTTCTAGTTTACAAGAAAGAAGTCCTATAAAATCTTCGGATTTCACAACAATAATAAAATAAAAAAATATTTTGAACTTTCATAATAAACGCTCTGTATATATCCCGGTGGTGCACCCTATAAACGTTTACAATGTTATTAGACTTAAGTCTCGTCTCGGGTCGTTCGAAATTTATGCGCGCGCACATTGTCGCGTCATTGCAGTCGTGCTTCGAATGCACTAAAAATCCGTGATATTTGCATACTTGCACTTGCGCGCTAGAAATTCCGATACGCGGGAATTTATGTGCAAAATAATTAGTATCAAAGCCACAATTTATTCCGTTCGTGATTCGACACTTAAGCAGTTACCCGCGGAAAACTCACAACAAATAAAATACATATTTCACCAGGTAATTAATACGTTAAACCTCTAAGCAACACGCTATTATTAGTAAAATGCAACATTTAAAAATTCTTGTTATGCAAAAAAAAAAGTGACTCTTCGAAATAATTTTGATCCTGAAAAATAACAACAATTCAAATTTAAATACCACAAAAACAAAGAAAAGTAAAATTCTAACAAAATATTTGACATAAATAACCTATAAGTTACAGGTTATAGGTAATTAATAATATGCATTTATATATGCGCTAACGATTTGTATAACGGATTAAGTACCGCCACGTTTGATTACGCATTTGTCGGTCGTTGTGAAGAATGTCAATATAACTTATTTGTGTACCTAATGAACTTCTTTGATTTCCAAACGTTAAAACCCGCCGATATGCAAAATAATTAAATTCGCGGTGGTCCTTAAACCCACGCCCATGTCATAGAACTATATAATAATGACCCCTACTGAAAAACCATGTCATACCTGTACATCGAGAAGTTTTGCTCATTGCAAATTATTACTCATGTAGATTTCTCGAAATCGATTTAGCCATGTCCCCGATGTCTCGTGTTGAGCGTTATATTGTCCATGCGTCATCGTGCGTCCGCACGCGGCACTATGCAAATCCTAGCGTTTAGATCGAAATTCTTTTTCGTGGAAAAGTCCGCCGTCCTGTTTACGTTACCACTTATATTTTGAACCCCCGAGGAAAACCGTTTCTCGTCGGTAGCAGTGGTGAGTTCACGGAGACGGAGGACATGACTTTATCTATCCATATGACCAAGCACTTATACCATTAATTTTGCAATGAAATAGGCACTGGACTTGCGCTAACGTGCAGTTCATAAAAAAATATTGTGATTCAAAATAAATCGCATTTTTAATGCTATAATATGTCTATGAGGCATTAGCTGATAACATAGCTGTTTTTGTAATAATTTTTTAAAAATTATGATTAAAACCATGGTTTTAGCAGAAAAAAAACTTATATTATCAGCCTATTGTTTTCCTCATTAGTCTGTTGTTTCGCTAAGAGCAAACTTGTTTCGTACACATGGAGAAATTACTGATACAATTGATGAGAATGAACTTTAGGGTATCTTACTCCACGTATAGTCATTATGGTTTTCTTCAATGTACATGTGAAAGTCATCGGTCTAATTTTTTCGAAGCGGTCCTCGTTAGATTCTATTCGATTTGCAGCTCTAAAATTTCCTTAGCGCGAGCTCTGGATGTAGGCATAGATTATACAATGATTTTAAGGTAGGTACTCGGTACATTACACCGGCATCGATGTCTATCGAATATTTATTTTTTAAACTGTTTCTATTTAAACTCAATAAACTCTACATTTTTTCAATACAACGTAATCCGTACCGAAAACTTATTGATTTATTTCAAGACTTTTCCGCGGCTCTACTGATTATGAGTTTTGTTTCAACAGTTTGTTTAATTGGCAACAGTCGATTACGATATTTTAATAACCTTACTCAACGTAGTTTTGAATGATGCGCGTCGACACAAACAACAAAATAACTCGTACAGTCGAAACGTTCTAATTATTTGTGCAAATCGTACCACAGATTATATGGCTTTGCGCAACTTTATGTTGTCTGTGATCGTGCGCAACAAACATTGTGGTTTCATAAGGTTGCTCGATTTTTTTTAAGAATCGATATCGAACATCTGTAAAATGTAAAACTGAAGTGCGCAGAAATTTAAATGATTATTTTAACGACAGTCATTTAATTTTAAATCATTTTGGTTTAACTCATATTATTTTTCTGTATTCCATTACGCAATTGTTTTTAAAATCGTCGCAGTTCCACGGGGAATTACTGATTGCGATATCTCCCGCAGTAATAAGAAGTTAATAAAGTTATTGTGTTTTTTTTTTTATTCATATGAATATAATAATTATATGGATTTATCGATATTTAAAATATCTACTCAATTAATCATAAACTTCATGATTTTTATTACTCTTTATAGTTTGATTCAGCTTGCAGAACGAAAAAGTTATAAAGGTTTCATATTATATAAATTACGATCAATGTTTGACTTTAGTATGAATAAATCAAATGTTTTAAAACAATTATGATCAAATTTTGTACGTTGCGTAAAATTATAAATGCGTAATGTTAAAAATGATATGTACGAGTATAGTATAATAGCTATTGCGTTTTTCCCTAGCGATCCAATTACCATTAATAAATTAGCAGCTATGTACAACGTGATTACACGAAAATGTTTATTTTTCTTATAAAAAAAATTTACATTAACCAAAGTGCCCCCCCCCCCATAAATTATGGTCCGGAGAGTCCCCCTCCTTCCGCCCTGCGTTGAGGATCCTTTTCTTTTCCATTCGGTATTTAAATTACCATTACGGGTTCAATAATACAAATTATCATATCTAATAACGACCTTTCCCCCCCTCGCCAAAACCGGTGGAAGGGGGGCATTGTTCTAATGCCCTCACCCCGCCGCTCTACCCCTCGACTACGCGCCAACGACGACCGCGCGAATCCGGCGAGAGCCGACGCAACGTGCAAACGGCACATCAGTCGTGCCGGTCTAGTCGCGGCGTTCGTACGTCGGTCGAGAGCAGCGTGCGTGTTGTCTCGCGGGCGGTCAGTCGTGCGCGTTCTGTGCGAATCACCACTCGTTTTTTTTATACGATTTTTTACGGTTTTTATTTCCCCCACCCCGTTCACGCGTTGTTGCTACCGACGACCCCGTGTAATAATAACGATAGTTAAATAATCGTATACAGGCGCAGTGTACAAAGTTTGGCGGCACCATCGTCGTCGGCCGCACGTTTTTGTACGAACCGACCGCGCTGTTAGTGGTTTCGATACCGTCGACAGGTCGGGTGAAAAAAAAGAACGGGGAAAAAAATAAAAAAGTAATGAACGCATTATTTAATTATTATAATCATATCAACACAATAAAACTGTACAACGATCGTATACGTTGCGATAACAACGAACACTCAAATGAGTGAATACATAGAACACTATGTAAACTTGTGTGATAGTACGTATCTCGAGAATATTCTTCTCCTTAAATGTTGCTCAATGGGCCTGGGCGACCGCAGGGATTTTATCGGGTAGGGGCATGATGTATTTAAATACCGAAAATTACTCCTACGTTATTACTGCGTTAGTACCTACAACTTACAAGACGAGTGTATTGTTTTTTTATTCGTCAATTGTAAATTTTATAAATCTATACTCATTTAGTCAAAATATCCATGAAATATTTGCTTAAACAATAATAAAAGTTTAGATTTTAAAATATTTACTTATGTAGTCCAGAGAGGGGAAAATGCATTGTTTTGCAATTGCACCCCCACCGGGGGACAATGACAATAGGTGTTCTAACTTGACACCACATTTTTGATTTTGTGAGTTGGAAAGTTGTTGTTACTACACAATATGTTTATACAGTAGTACAGACATAAGACTAACACGTTCCGAATTTGGTTTTCTGGTGGGCACTCTATCTTTGGGATGACTGAGAACCGGAAACGTTGAAAAAAAAATATTATTCATAATTATATTAGTACTAGCTGACCCGACGGACGTTGTCCTGTCTCAATTATGAATATTGAATTCGAATTGGTATAATTAATAAAAAAAAGTGTTTATTATTTTAATGCTTTATGATATACAACATTCTTAGTTTTTTTTCTTGCGTGTATATAAATAGTTTTGTTGGTATCCCGACACAGGAGCAGGTGACATATAACTGGCCATGTGAAAAACATGGATTTTCAAGATTGATGCCACAAACACTTAGCGACTGATTTATTTATCGACATTGCAAATGCTAAATTGGAAATTGCAACCGTTTAAAGTCGAATGTATATAAGAATATATAAATATAGAAATATAGGATGATTTCACGTCGTAGAATTAAAGTATACTTTTCCAAAATATTAGATTGTTTGCAACTGACCTCTGTGCAAAATACCAATTAATTTATTGCTGTTGTGGAAACGCAATATTTTCATCCTTTTTTTTATACCATGGTTACCCATGAGTATACCTGTGAACGTTTAGAATTTTCCGTTTCAGTAGATTTTCAAAAATTTTCTTTCATATGAACCTTCTCCCGATACTGACAAACACAATGAAAAAAGAATTACCGAAATCGGTCCAGCCGTTCCGCGTGATGCAATGACCAAAGGAACTTGGGATTCTTTTTTATATATATTAGATATTTATTTACCACAGACAATTAACATTTTACCATAGACCATATATAACCATATACAACATACCATTGTTTTTGAGTAATTATGACATAGACAATTAATTAATTTTTCCATGATAATATGGTTATTGGTTAAATACTTATTTATTATTTATTAACGTTTTTGTATTAAGATGTTCGCCGACCACGCTCTTAAAAAGTTTTTTAGACATTTTCAGCCAATTTTTTTAATTTTTCTCTCCGTAAGAACCATCCTCGTACTTCAAGGAATATTATAAAAAAAGAAGTACCGAAATCGGTTCAGCTGCTCTTGAGATTCACGCTTAGCAACACATTCAGCGATTCATTTTTATATTATAGATTATTCAGGTAAGCAAATTGGTAAATAAAAACAAGCCGAAGCCTAGTGATACAAATTAAAGTTTAAATAATACATAACCGTAAATTAATGGTACAGTTATAATTTGTAAATATGAGTTACAGATAAATATAAAAATAACATAATAATTTCACTGTGCAATTAATGGGTAATAAAGACTTAAATATTAATCCCGTTGGCTTATAATACAATGGGAATTTACAATGGTGAATAAAGGTGAAAATAAATAGTCGATGTTTGGGTTTTTGTTGCATAGTGACAATGCTCTTTGGAGTGGAGAGTTAGTGTGATAATTTGTACCGTAAGATCAGTGGTTAAAGTGGGAAAAATGTGGTGGGGGGAACTATATTCATCAAAAATTGAGGAGCGTTCCCCTACCCAATTATAAATCTTACCAACCTTTTTTAGGAAACCCATGAGGTCTAATCCTCCATAATGTTTTCTGTTACACATATGTTCATAGGGTGTAAAAACATAATTCCCCCAAAGAAAAATATTTCTGTACATATGCCTGCTCAGTAAAAATAAATTGAGATACATAGTAGGTAATGTTTACAAAACTTAACAAAACTAAAAAGAAACAATTGCTTACTTTGCTGTTGGTCAATGTAGACAGTAATAAATACGTACATTGCACATAAGAATAATAATCATGTTTTATATAACAATCAAATGATATACTTTACCAATTAATAAGCAATGTACCTTATAGGCATTTTAAATAATAAATATAACACTTAATATAGGTAGTAAGTCTTGAGGTGAAAGTACTGTGATAAACTGTTCTCGCCTGATCCTCGGTTCAAACAGAGGGAAAAAAAGGTAGTAAGTCTTGAAAGTTATGCTATATCTTGAGTATCTTAAATTTTATAACTACTTACTACAAGTTATATTATTGCTACAAATTTAAACATTTTTCTTAGTACACAATAAGAAATAATACAATTAGTTTTTCAGGAATTTTTATTTTAATATTATTATTTATAAAGAAAATTAAATTTTTTATCTATCATCAATGATATACTTACAACTATACTAGTATTTAGTACCTATCTATTTTTCCAAAAATAACCATAGCGACGTATATGCCTCTACATCTTTATTTTTTCTTTTCGGACAGCGTTGTTCATCTGCACTTTTTTTTCCTGATAATAGCAAAGTTTTAATGTAGATGTATGGATTGAATTTATCAATTGGTGGTCCAGTACAATTAATGAAAGCCAACGATGAAATGTGGTCACTAGTCAATCCACTGCTTTTTGATAAAACTATTTCGTTCATTGATCATCAAACTGTACATCAGCATTATCAGTCCAATTATCTGGAGAAAGAATGGTTAAATCTATCAACAAATTATTAAATAAATCTTTATAAGGATCAGATTTATCTAAAACTGATACATGTGACGATTGTGTAGTAAAAAGTCTGTTATAGATTATTAGTAAAACTTCTAAAAAATTGGCCAACATACATTTTTACCACAGAATGTTTATGTTCAAATAAAATGTCTTTAGTTTATTTTTGTTCATAAGCAGTATAATTTACTTACTTTGTTTTTTCTCCATTTTTATTAGCCATGGATTCCAAAACTCTTATAATTCTTACAATTAATTTATGAGTAGCTCTAAGAGATAAGTCTCATTTTTGGAGCTCAAAGGACAAATCTGATAATTCTGTTAGAACATCAAACAATATACCAAGATTTTGAACAAATTATATGGATTTAGAATATTTCTGAAGCCAATATACTTTGCTTTTTCTTTAGAGATCCTTTGATCATCCATGATTGCATTAGAAAAATGTTGTAAAAGATAATCAATAATTGTTGATCAATGGACTTAGCACATTCTTATAACTCATTCATCTTTTTTGGTGACATGTGATACAGTTAGTATAGTTTTTCAATAAATGATTGAAAATGATTAGCTCCACATTCTTCTTTTAAACGATCTGAAACTGCAAGTTCTAGCCGGTGATTACAATAATGCCATAGTTTAATATGAGAAAAACTTATTTGCAATAATACACCAACTCCAGCTTGACGGCCTAACATGTTAGAAGCTCCATCGCTTACAAAAGAAATACAATTTTTTTTTAAAAAAATCAGTGTCCATACCATATTTTTACAATAATTGTATTATAGAATCTCTTATAGTTTTAGCTGAAGTGTTTGATAGTTCTACAATATCAAATAAAAATGTACATATTTCATTGAGTTCACCAATTGAACAACGTAAACATATAACTAACATAGATTTTTTACTTAAAGTTGTAGACTCATCAACTAAAACAAATTTTTCTATTATTTGTCACTATGTCCATTACAATCATCCGTCTCATTTCTATGGCCAAGTGGTCAATAATATTAGAACATGATACATTAGTCTGAAGTATTCTTCCCATATAAATTCCATTTAGTTTTTGAAGATCTATAAGTTTTTGCATATCTGTATATGGACGTTGATTTTTAGCTATTAAATAAGCTGTGCAAAATATTCTTGCAGTATTTTCTTGACCGGTTGATATCAATGTCAAAATATGTTCATCAATAACTTTTTTTTTAGACTCACTGATAATTTTCAATGCATTTAAAAGAGCAATATAATTTTTGTGTTTAGAATTTTTTTTCTTAAATTGGTTTGTTTCTTGTCTAATGTACAACCATATGGATAAACTCTTCCAACAGACCATTCAGATGACACATGTGATCCTTTTTAATTTACATCTCTACAGATCTTACATCCAATATGTTTATTTTTAATGAAAATCCAAGAATATTCATTAGTAAAATAGGTAAAAAATACTTTATAGTTTAATTTTCTAAATTAAATTTTTATTAATTTAAAATTTAAAAATTAAATTAAATTAAAATTTTTTTATTTAAGTTTTATAGTTTAATTCAGTTGTGAAATGTGTTACTCATGAATATCATATTATATTCATCATAAATATTATAAATATCATATTAAATACCTGTTTAAAATCCCAACATTCAGGAAACTCTGATTCAGACTCTGGCTCTATTGCTATAACATGTTTGTTGACAGGAACTGTATTTTCTATAAATGAACTAATTTGTGCAACATTCTCACTACTATCAGTCTTTTTGGTCTTTGTAAATTTATACTTCAGTAGACCAGCCATAATAAAATTCCGTTTAAAATAAATTTAAAACACCACAACTTGTCACTGAAATGAATTTAGAATAAATAATAAAATACGGTTTAGAATACATTAATTTTATAGATGCTCAATATAATACTATAATTTATAAACTTACCTAATGCCTATAGGCTATATTATATTTTATAACTTGTAAAAGTACATGCCAAAAACCAAAACTTACTAAGTAGGTAATAATAATAACTAGTGTTCTTAGTTATTACTTTTTACATGGCGTTATAGCTAATAAATATTAAATAATTAGTTTATACCAGAGGTATATATTTCTATAAGATACTGTCTATCCTCTATCACGATTAAATATTTATATTTATTCTATTCTGTTTATATTTTTATTCTAAATAATAGTCGTTATCACTTCTCTTTAATTTTAGAGCTATGGCTAATAACCGCTCGGTATCATCTATAGACACAGTGTCAATTAAATTAATCCACGGTGTACATTATTCCCCATTTTTGCTTATCGTTAAACATATTATTTCTTCGAAATTTTTTCCACTTGTTCAAATTAATCAAGACAATTAATTTCATATAATATTGTAATATTATATTTTAACTAAAAAGTATTGTATATTAAATATTGTATTTTAGTGACCAATGCCATTAAGCGTCAACCCGGACTTTTGGTGACTTAAATTAAAGAGGACGCATAATCTTACATTTAATAAGAAGGGGGCTCCCCCTTCCTCCCCCCACTTTAACCATTGTGTAAGAGGCTATATAGAAAAAAGATACTGAACGGCTACGGTAAGAAGGAACATTAAAGAGGGTTGAATTTGAGATGTCCTTTAATTAATTTATATATAAAAAATGTATCTCATGATAATTCGCGACATAATAATAAGGTTTGTACAACCAAATTGGATCTAATTGGATTATAGTCATGATTTTTGATAGGAATATTAAGTATATGTGATATAAGTTTCAGAGAGCGATTATGGGCACGTTCGGTTTACCTGATTTAGTATATGGACCCCATAAAATTGAACCTTACTCCAAGTTCGATCGAACTAATACGTTGTAGGGTAAAATGAATGACCTGAATTTTAAATTCAAATGAAAGGCGTTTAACAAATCCTAATATTTTTTAATATTTTTAGAGCTTTACTAATAATATGCAATCTAAATGTTGATTAAATTAAAATTCTACGAAAAGGTTTTACAAATATCTTTGATGGATGTAATTGATTCGAGGAGTTTATTATTTATGGAATATACAAATTGTACACATAGAATATTATATAACGTGTATTATTAACGTGAGTTATACATTTATTAACGAAAAAATTTGCTAGTACATATAAATAAATAAACTACCAATAGTGTTGGTCGATTACAATTTACAACTCTTATAATATAATAAACTCGCAGTCAACGTCGTTATTTAGGTAAATATTGTGTCGGTAACCAGTAAGTATTGTTCGCAATGTTCTTTGAAAACAAACGATTAATTGGTAGGTACCGATGATGCTGCATGCACATTATATTTGTAAGCCATTTCAATCACGACGAGATCATAATTAATTATTAATGTGTTATATTTTCATGATCAGCGGAATCGAGTGAAATCATATCGTTTCTCTTTAGACGTGAATCGTTAATGCGCTCTTGAGTCGACGACCGTCGCTTCTGTACACGCATTATTATTAACGTATAATTTTACGTAATAATTGTTTTTGGTATGCAACGTAATAAATAAAGGTATACGGTATTATTACTACATCGCCGGTTCCGTAGTGACGCATAAAAGTTAATCGTATGATTCTTGCCATAAACGTTCTCATAGACCCGCGCAGTGGTACTATAAAAGATAATAACAATTTTTTTTAGATTTTGAGTCTGAGCGAGAAAATTTAATGTATTATGGCTTATTTTTTTTGTTTTGCAAACACTCTTGGGTAGAAAATCTCCTAAGAAGTATCTCGCATAAGAATAAAAATATAATAACGATGATATATCTATACATGACGTATCTATATCGGTACAACAAAAGGGTAATTTTTCGGTTTTTCAGCAGTTCTACCAATAGTATAAGGAAAAACTAAAAAGTGGCATCGTTTCAATATTTATTCACGGTATAAATCTTGAATAAACTTTTCTATTTTTTTTTTTTTTTTTTAATGTTTGTATATTTGTGAGATTATAATTGGGTTATCGGTAATCGGACGGTTTGAAAAACGTTCGAGTAGGTATACTTGCAGGTAAAGCGTTTGTTTAGAAGGCCAAATGAAAGGACCGAATAAAAGAACCGAGAAAAATAATGCCAGTAACGTACCGGTTTGCCGTGTATTTCCGTATTTCCGTGTACATAATAAGCTCTCAGCGATTGTTTCACGCTGATGCAGTTATTGACATGTTAAATATGTGTTTTTTATAGTAGGTACGATTAAAACCTTGTTAGGAGACAATTCACCTAAAGTACTTCAAGAATTTTTACGGCATACGGTTTAATATCCTGCACTGGAATGAAACCAGATAGTAAATACCGTATTAAATGGGGCGCCAAATCGTCTAAGTGGACTACTGCAATTAAAGTGGTAAAATTCGTAATAAATTCGTCTTGCCCCGCGGGCGGTTGCTTAAAATCTTTTACCTACGCTATTGTTTGTAGTTCTAAACGTTTATAAATTAACTTGTAATAAATATAGTAAAGTGCGCGTTTTTAATATAGCTGAATGTTGTGCTTTGATGATAAAAAAAAAAACGTTCGTCTGTACGAGAGAATTGATAGATGGGTTACGATTCGCTTAATATATAGTAATATTATGTAATGAGTTTCTGGAAAAAATTCGATTTCGGCCGCCGCAAGAATAACTCTCGAAGTATTGGTCCAAATTTTGATAACTATACATAAAAAATTCCAGAAAAATTAACCGAATAATATTTTTTGTAAAAATATGGTGTAACCATTTGAAAAATCAATGTTTTAACTGCCACAGCTAGGACACCCTTGAGTGTTAGCATGAAAAAACAAAGTTATTGAAAACATAGTTTCTGTATGGGAACTATTAAACATTTAAAAAGAAAAAATCCAAATTTATGAATTCTTACGGTCAAAAAAGGGGATGAGTATGGTTAAAAAATATACGTGTATACAATTTAGTTTTTCCTCCCGCAGACTCCTGTATATCCGAAACAACATGTATAGTTGCCACCAAAGCAGGAGTGGGCAAAAAATCTGTAATAACATATATATAGATTATGTATATCATATATATGCTGCCGTAAGATCCCGATCAATAAGTAAAGTTAAGTTTTACTACTCAATGCTTATGGGCTTACCGTTTGTACCGGTACTCAGTAAAAGCTGAAAATCATAATTCCATTCGGGATTTTACTAAAAACATTGTGTACATACGTGATGATATGTAAACATTTAATTAGTAAAAGCTAATATTTGAATGCCGGACAAATGAAAATAAAACAAAAATTGTTTTGAATTATACATATAACAAAACAAATAACTTATAGTTGTTCTATATATTTTTTTTTTACTTAATTTTTATTTAAGGCAATCCATTACACTTATTAAACAATTACCTCAATAGATATCATATTATTGAGACTTGCGTACACAGGAAGCATGGCGAGCGAAGAGACCTCCCATAGAAATTTGGAGGTACTTCGTCATATGGAGTTATTTCTCGCACAGTTAAACGCGTTTACATTAGTTACATTTATTTTTATATATATGTGCAATATTATAATATATTATGGTACCTAAGTATTAAATAGTTATTTAAATTGTTAATACTAAATATCCAAATGTTCAGAGGTTCGAATGGTGGCACTCACATTTTTCGTTGTACACGTTTGATGGCGATCGCCTAAAAAATTTAATAAGACCGTACATCTGAGTGATAACGCAGTTCAACGGTCAATCTTTAATTTTCATTGGTCGTGTTTTAATCAGATTTTACTAATTAAATTTGACAATCGTAGGACGTACACAACGATTTTAGTAAAAGCTCAATCATATGATTTACTGCTTATACACCGGGTACAAACAGCGTTTACTAGCATATTGACGAGGTAGTAAAACGCTTGATTTACCCAGCGATCGGTCGGTTTTACGGTTAAATATACCCGTTTATCCGCGTGTAATGTTTCTAAAGACGGCCCACTCATTATTTTAACAAACGACAAATGCGATATACGTTTATGTTGTAATTATAGTACGTACAGTTCCTACATGTGTAAATTATTTGTATTTAAAGACGACGTGTGCATCCAGCGCGATTCGCGAGTATAAACGGTACGCAATATCGGGCGTCGTATAGGCACCGATGGCAATAGTGGGGGTGGGAAGGATTTAGCAAGGTGTACGGAACGGGATTTGATGTAGCGTAGAGAAAATCACTCTGGTTGCGCATAATCTTTTAAAGAACGTACATTTTTTTTCGCGATTGCCATTCCGTATGTGTATGTTATATATATACACCCTGTGTATATTTTATCTGTCGACACACACGGGAACCATTTAATTTGACAAGTTGTTGGCGGTAAGTTTACTAGCATTTTTCTGAGTACCGATTATCAATTATGCGAACTCCATATAATATATGCACGTTAATCAATAATACATAAGTACACATGTACAGGGTGTCCTACTGAGATTTACAAATAGCTATATCCCCCGTGTTAATAGAGATAGTCAAATTCTGTTTTCTTATATGAGCATCTCTGGGTAAAGGTAATTTTGTTGACAATAGTTGGGTAAATATAAATGTATTTATGAAAAATGTGAAAATTTTGTGAAATTCGAACATAACCATTTTAAAGGGGCTTCCTCTTTTGAAAATTTCAGCGGTTCAACCTTCAATGTAAATTGTTATCACTTCGTAATTTTGCCGATAATGTTATTATTATTTCAAATTGTGTGCAAATAGTACATTACTGTCTTGTAGACTAGAAAAATTGTAAAGTTAATGAAGAAGTTAATGAAAATTGAAAGACAAACCGTCAATATTTTCAGAAAAATAAGCCCTATAAAATGACTATCTTCGAAATGTATAAAAGTTATTCAATAATAAGTTAATTTTATTAAATTCTTAAATATGATACTTATATTTAAACGAAATTTCCTTTGCCCAGAGATGCTCATAAGAAAACAGAATTTGATTATCTCTAATAACACGGGAGATATCGGTCTGTGCAAATCCCTCAGAGACACTCTGTATAGGTAATCTATAATTTGACCAAAAAAATATCTATTTCCTATACTTACCAGTATATTTACATGTGTACCGATGTCCATTTTCTAATCATATGTGCAGTAAAACAAACATAGTTTAGAGACGATATTTTTGTTCGACTACCGGAACCTTAAGCAGTTATATAATATATTATTGTCGTTATAAACCTACCTAATAACCGACAGTCGAACGGAATAAACGAAAAAAGTGGTTTACACGATTTGTTTATGACTTGTAATCGGTGTTCCGCTACGTGCTAAGTCATAATATTATTGTTAGATACATACTTAATCCGTGCACGTCGCGTTTTATTGATTGTCTGAATAACATATCGACGAAGTTGATGTTTTTATAGTTTTTATTTTATTAACGGTACCAAAACGTAATCATACACTGAATTCGTGTGCGAGACACCAACCGGTGATGGACAGTCCCCGACGGTCGTAATATAATAATATGATATTCCTGTACACGAATAAATATTATGCTCAACGTATCACTGTTTAGTGCATTAATGCCAACTATACGCAACGGTATAATTCATTATGCACATCGACGTATACGATGCACATGCTTGCACCGACCATGCAATGTTGTGATTTGTGTTCAAAGTGTTATTATATACTCTTATAGTGATTGTATCACGTGCGATTAGTAATCACCGTATTATACGTACACACACATACGTGCGTCAATCGTATATTATAATATAGTATGCGTTACCTATAACATAATTGCGGACCGACGAATCTTGACAGTTAACACAGTTGGTACAACAACTGTTAGTGGTTCTAGAAGCTCGAAAGAAAATCGTAAATCGATACCATACACGAGGTCTGTCGAAATCCGTTTCTACACTTTATTATTGCTTCTATCACTGCGACTGCGAACCATACGATTGTTGTTTTTGTTAACATAATCGCACGTGCGTCGTAGATCCTTGACGAAGCAAACAGATCGCACTAGACCCGGAATTGGGGAGCGAATATAATTTTGAACGAGTCGCCGAAAAATTAAAAAGTTGATACCATCTTTTCAATTTAATATACCTGTAAGTTATAGTCAAAAAAAAATATATAAAAAATATAATATATATTTATATAGAAATAATATTTATAATATAATATTATATATATTAGGTATAAATATAATATATGAAATATTTCTTTTTTTTGAAAGTATAAATTCAAAAATTTGGTCTTTTATAAATCTGCAATTAATATATTTTGTTGGTCAACATACACAGGAACCATTTTATTTGATGTTATCTTCGGTATATTAACTAGCATTTTTCTGAGTACCAATTATCAATCATGTGAACTCTAAATAATATATGCCCATTAATTAATAATTCATATATATTATATATAAATATAAAGGGTGTCCCACCGGGATAAACACAGAGCAATTCCTCCCGTGTCATAGAGATAATCAAATTCTGTTTTCTTATGAACATTCCTGGGCAAAGGAAATTTTGTTGATAATAGTTTGGTAAATATTTGTGAATTTTTGAAGAAATAAAAAAACTAACTTTTTATTCTATAACTTTTATACATTTCAAAGATAATCATTTTATAGGGTTTATTTTTCTGAAAATGTTGATGACTCAACTTTTAACCTTCATTAATTCCTTGATTTTTAGTAATTTTTCTAGTTTACAAGAAAATATTTTAAACAATAATAAAATTATGAGAAAACCTTACCGGAAAAATGACGATGAGGTGATAAAAGTTAAAATATTTTCCTTGTATATACATATAAGTTCCTCGTGTTCTGTTATGGTTATTGAAAAATTAAGGGACCAAGCTCCCTCTTTCCACATTATTTTTGAAAAGTTGGGTAAACATCTTGGGTCTCCTACACACAAAAGGTTGAGAACCACTGTTACTGACGTTTTAGAAAAAATCCAAGTCGGCCGCAAGGATAGTATTTACTGTTAACGCAATATTTGGCAATATTTTATAATTATTTTACGACGACGAGTATAGCAGACCACTGCTGGTATGTGCGTGGCTTGCGCAATGGTAGGTCGTGCACGGTTATTCTTACGAGTTGAAAGGAGCCGAGATGTTTTTGCAGTTTACTATACGATTTTCTCGTAATCTAATGGCTTGCAGTACTACAGCGCTGATACATCGACAATCTCCGTTCAGTTTCCAACTGAAAGCTTAGGTTTCATGATGATATCTGTTGAAGGGTTCCTCCCACCGTTGTCGCCAAACCAACAGCTTCATATTATTTTGGTTCGCGCCCGACCAGAAAGCAAACAATTATTATCGTATTTTTCATTTCCGAGCGGGGGCTATATTACGTGTCCGTAATACGCATTGATGGCCGAACACATATATGTGTACACGCATAGCAGTTTTGATTATTAAACAAATTCATCAGCGTTAAGCCTACTGTATACAGGAACCTTATCGGAAAACGCATAGTGCCCGCATTACCGTGCTACAGGTTCCTCGTATTGTTACTGACATATTTTGGCAACGATAACACGGCAGTCGTCGTAATTTTTTATTTATTGTTAACTGTTATTTTCAACCGGATTACGTGTGCGCTTTGTGAAAAATATTTTAAAATTTCGATTTTGAAAGGGTCGAATGACAACAACCAACTGTGGGCAAATCGTTAAAAAAAATAAAACAAGCGTTCAAAATGTACACCAGTCGTTCCACGGGAGGTAGTAGACGTATGTTGTAAGTAAACACGTACACGTCTTATATTGAGTTATAGAGTGATGAAGCGTGGTTTTATTTATTTTTTTTGTCAGAACTCGGAAGACTGTTCCGCGGTGATTTTCCGCGCGACAAAACGGCTATTATTGTTAGACGCGAAACGCGTCTGCCACCGGAATCGGCGTTGGAGATCTTTTACTAATTATACTTATTCGTGCGAAAAGAGCGTAATATATTATTCCATACAGTCGAGGTACGGTTTTCGGTAAGAATACGTTTTTTAACGTGTTTACGTAACGCACGATTAATTGCCGAGTTCCGATTGAATCTTAACGCGTGATAATTTGCATAGATACGTACCGACTGTACCGAGGTTACATCGGGAACACCGTTGTCACTAAGGATATCGTCGTCGCCATGGTTATGACGGTAACGCGTGTGCACTGTTGATTTCGTATTGTAAAAACATTGTCTGATGATTATTTTTCGACTAGCCTTTGTGCGGGGATAAGCGGACGCAGAGTTATCATGTATCTCGTTATACTACCGCGATATAATATATTATAATATACATACATATATTCACGTGTACTGCTTGGTCGAAATTAAAATAATAATAACAACTACTGTCCTTTTCTACATCTGTAGGGCATACTGTTTATCAGTGGTGGTGATTGTTATCCTTTTTTTTTTTTTGCGAGGCCATCCATAAAAATTCTCCGTGGACCGAGAATTTAACAAATTTCCTCGGAGTTAATGTAGAGATAAGATATAAGCAGCAGGTGAAGGTACGATAAGAGTCTAATCATTACACGTAATGTATTTAATCATTATTATTTTTTTTTTTTTAAATAAAACCGATATTCGTTGACGAATCGAAAAAATGTAACCCGGAACGTGTTCTTTTTTATGATAATTTAATGCGGCACGATTGATCCGACTAGGCAGTTGGAAACTAAGAAATAATTATCCACACCATAATAATTCGTGTTATTCATTTCAAATAATGTATAACGTGTATAGGTACATTATAGGTTCATTTTTTTGTTGAATCTTTATATTTTCGCGTAAATTAAAATTCTTCGCGAACATTCGTCCCTTTCAACGAGTGCTACAATGTAGAATAATTTCCGCGGGCCGTACAGTAATTGGACCTGTCCCTGTCGGGCAGATGAAATACGCGCTTCTGAGTGACCCGTCCGTAGTGATGTAGTTTATTGGCGTTAACACGCGTTTCTTGCGATTTCGATTTAACTCCGATTGATGAAAATGATATCGCGGCCTCGTGCACCGCTCAGTCGGGGCGTGATTCGTTTTCGACTCGTACAAATCCCAAACCAGGAACTCCGGTGCGCGCACGTTGTGTTTTTCTCTACCCGTCGCGTACCCGCACGCTTCCGGAATACCTTATGCCGTAGCGCGTTATTATAATACTATGCTCGTGCCGTGGTGTCCGTCCGCTCCGTATTGTTTACTTTCGGCGGTAACAACATCATGGCTACAATACACGACGGCGGCATTTTTGTTCAAAGATAATATTTTTAGCACGTCGCACGTTATTATTGTACTGCACTATGCGCGTCACGAGATCCTTCATCGCGACAGTCTGGTCTCCGACGTATTGTTTTGTCGACCGGAAAACGGTCTTCGGGTGCATTTCCCCGACTAAAATTGATAAACGCGCACGTCCGTTCGCTTTCCGGCCAATGAAATCTCACTACGATGAACCGGTTCGGTTCGATTATGTCTAACACTCTATTTGACGAGACGAACGTTAAGTCCGTCGTCGCCGAGAAAAAATATCTTCAATACGTTAAAAATCTGCGGAAACAGTACGATTTGCTCCCGATCGTTTTCCGAGTGCATCCATTTGTTATCACGCGTCTTTCAGATCAATACAGAATTTAGCATGATCGAATCACATTCGTTTTATGAAAAATGTACGAAGTATACCTACAGGGTGTGCCTCCGAGATTTGCGCAGACCGATTTCTCCCGTGTTAGTAGAGATGATCAAATTCTGTTTTTTTTTTTTACGAGCATTCCTGGGAAAAAGCAATCTTGTTGACAAACGTTTGGTAAATTTAACTGCACTATTAAAAAAGTTAGAAAATTTATTTTTTATTTTTTAACTTTTATAAATGTCGAAGATATTATTTGATGGGGCTTTTTTTTCTGAAAATGTTGACGGTTCAACTTTCAATTAACATTAAATTCTTGATTTGTGATTTTACTTTACTAGCTTACAAGCAAATAGTGTACTATTTACTCAATTTGAAATAATATTAACATTATTAGCAAACCTTATCGGAAAAATTACGAGAACTAAGAAAATTATTATAAATCATGAATCCAATGAAATCTGAAAGTTGAACCGTCGACATATACAGAAAGAGAGGCCCTATAAACAAGTTATGTTCTAATTAAAAAATTATAAAGAAAAATTTTTTAACTTCTTTAATAATACAGCTTTTTTTACCAAACTATTGTCAACAACATAGTCTTTGCTCAGGGATGCTCTTAAAAAAAGAAAAAACAGACTTTGATCATCTCTATTAACATGGTATATATTTCTCCGTGTGAATTCCGACGGGACACTGTATGTCACACCCTTCTTACTCTCCCTCTACCACGGGGTGTTCTATCCGAGGATAGCGATTGCAGAACACATCATTGCAGGTCGCAGTGATCGACGGGCTGTTTCTTATGATAAAATTTTAAATAAAATTTTGAAAAATAACAGTCTTGCCGCTTTCGATAACTGCGTATATCACTGCAGAAAATTCGTTAACCCTACGGTTTAATATTGTGTGGAGAAAAGACAATATTCGTACAGTCGGAAAGGGAAGGGTCTAATTTAGCCGAAAAGTTATGTAACATCGCTGTACGCGCTTGTTTTATCGACACTAAACTGATTCAACCGTCAATTTGTACAACTTAGTGGGTATTTAATTATACATCGTACACAGCTCATCCATCTAACTTGTATCACATGTGGTGTTGTTTAACCGCGTTCACCGTTTTAGCAATGGTTATTCGAGTATATTGAATTTTATTGCGCAACATAACATAAATAATTGGTTTTATTTAATATTAGACTCACATAAATTGCGTGCATAAACCAGGAAGTTAATAAACGCTCGTATACAGCGCTCGTCCTGTACGTGCAGCTTTTTCTCGTTTGTTCCTAAATAAATTGTTGATTTTAACGCTATTATAGACTCTAATATATTTTAGTATATACAAGTCGGAATAACGCACAGCCGCTACCCTTTTCATTTAATGAGTTCAAGGAAACGACTTATTTTCATTGCATTTCAATTTCACCGTACCTATATATGATGTGTCTTTATTAGTTATTAAATTAAATTGTACATTATCTTGGTGTGTATGTGTTGATTTGTATTGTATATATATGTATAATTCAATAATTCAATACTTGTCAAACACCGAAGCCCCCGTGACACAGGTATTCGTTTATATTAATTTTCGATAAGATATTATAAGTATGCATGATTTGTGTTTTAGGACTAGTCAGATTTCCGTTCGGGGGTGCCTTCATATTGCGCTCAACCCGTGTGACCACGCAATTGCCATCAAAAGTACTCACTATCACTGTAAGTAATTTTTGATTTTTTTAACTCCTTTCCGTCACAAAAGTTAACGGACCGTACGGACGTAAAATATAAATTCGAATCATCCAACGGTACGTGCAATAACTATCATAAGTAATTCACCGCACACGTACCGCGGTTGTGTGGTGTATAAATATGGGAAACTGTTCAGACAAGTTTCATGTAATTATTTTGTACTAAATCGCGATTTGATACAATTCGCAAGTCGTAAATTATATTTTAAGCCCGATATCGCATCTCAATTATTTACTTCGGTAGTATTTTTGGAACGTTTCGCTTTGCTAGAGAAAACGAGGGCAACAAGTTAATGTCTAAAAAATAAGCCTACGCGTTCAAAAACGGGAGAATTGTTCTTCCCGAATCCAATCCGGTCGACATTTCTTGCCGGTGTATTATACGCGATAAATCAACACACCGCGAAATCTTCACGTTACGGTCGACCTTCCATAATACTCTGTTAAGCACTTAGAGCCTCGATTGCGAACATTTAAATATTGTGTCTCAGAGAGTATATATATATATACACATATATTTTTTTTTCCTGAAATCATCGTCGTCAAATCTAAACAATCGAACAGTCGGAATATTGTTTTTTTAGTTATAGTTTAATAGCTTATAGTTTATACATTTGTTAACTTTTAATGTTGATACTATCAACTCGTTTGGGTTAAAAGTGTCATTAGATTCGGACAAAGTCGTACTGTACGAAAAAAAAGGTATTGGCTATCACTGCTTAATCAGGAAGAAATCGGTTAACGAACACATAAAAACTAGTTTTAATTAGTATACTGTGTATATTACCTTCATTTGTTAAGGTTTAATTGTCATTGTGCTTCTAAAAAATACGGTCGTCACTCGAATTCTACAAAAGATCGTCGACGAATACAATTTAAGAGATATTAAATGTTAGTATAAATAGTTCGATGACAATAAGTAACAACACGAGTTCTTTAGACGTCAAACTGGAAAGTAAGAGATTGGTAGGGACAAGATAATATAATATATATTATTGCGAACCGAGGCGTATGGCCAATTTGACTATAATTCCTAGTACCTAAATACGCGTCTTTCACATTTGTTTTATAAATTAAAAAACCGTATTTTTTAAATTACGATTAATGTATACCCTCTGTATGCACTGGTTTAAGCTTTTAGGGAAATAATTATATTCCTTTTTTTGCGGAAAATTCTTCGTGATGCATTAAAAATGCCGCACGCGGTTCGTCGGAACGTGCGTTGCCTTTAGCGATTGCACTATAATATTATAAAACCGTTAAAAGACATTTGTTGTGTATACAAATTGTGAAATAAAGTTAAAAACATCTTATTGGTTACATAAACATGATAATTTTTTATCGACTGTGTGAACGTATATTATAATATATTATAGTCAGTTCGCGTATTTTGAACGATTAAAAAAAAAAAAAAATTAACGAACCGCAATAAACACATACCCCGTTCAGCCGTCACGTATTATAAAAAAAAGTAATTGATCGGTGTTTAATTGTATCGAAATACGTCTTCTCTTACAGTGATAATGTGTAGACCGCGCGTTGTAAAAAAAAAAAAATAATAAACCGGCGATCGGGACGCCGCGATAGAGTGTTTATCAGGATATATTATATCGTTTCGCTTGTTGAATTTTATTGGCGAGCCAAGATAAATCACCGCGATGGTGTTCGGTTTACGTGTAGTAAATTCAAGTGAGAATAAGTTTAAGGTAGAAAATGTCTACCTACTACTGCTCCGCGACGATAACGCTGGTTGCAAACAGACTATTTTTGCCCACAATAATTCAGTGTCAAACGCGATGATGGTCACGTGTAACACTGTCACAACATCCGAGTGCCGAAACCGAAGAAATGCAAATGTTGCCCGTACACGCGCGCCGTTACGGAAAAGAATAAAAATTATTCGATCTTGGGTTCTATAGGTACTGTCGGAATAAATTTGTACGCGTAGTGTTCGCACACATAGAAAAAATTACTTTTCAAAAAGTCAGTCCTTATCCTCCGCGATTTCGAAAATACACATCCGTATACTATTATGCACATCCATACGTGCGCGCGCGCACACACACAGAATAAAGAAATAACTTATAATAAGCTAATCGTTATTGCAATCTTCTATAACAATAATGTTATTCCCGATTGTCCTTGTTACGTTTCAAAATTAGAATGAACTTGTAAGTCATAAGTGATTGTCAAACCGTTTATACAAAACGCGAAGGTTATTTAAAGTGTAATGTACCTATCGGTACGCGCTATTACACTCGTGTACCGCCGTCCAATCATGTCCCGTGTAATAATATATTATGAACTGTAGAATTTTAAAATTCGACATTTTCCTTGGATCACAAATCTATCGCTGTCTTATCGGTGTGCACGAGAACCGTTGTGGTTTCAATACGTTATTTATTTTTTGTAGTCGAAAAGCCCTAAGACTTTCTGCGAAACTGCAACATCTTCTATTCGACAATACCAGCTGTTGGTAAACAATCACATACATGACATGTATCAACAAGTGTCCCCCGTTGCCCGCCCGAAAAACCAACGGCCTGTTTGACCGGAAAAATGTGTCGGTATTTTACGACAAGTTATGATTAATAGCTATTATGCATCGCTTATAATTATTATTGCACACTTGTCCTTGGTTCATTTCACTGTATTTGGTATTAATTATTATACCTAATGTGAGTGAATATTTTTTTTACACGAGATTTTGATTTCGAAGCGTATTCCAATGCGGGCGTGGGCTCTTATCCGTCCAATACGCAACTACCGTAGTATAGGCGTCGATTAAAATGTATACTGCGGTATAATAGTATATACTCTACTGTTGTTCATCAATATTGTATACCAGGTGTAAGTTTCATGGAACAAGACAATACATACCAGACGGAAAAACGTGTACAAATAAAATTATTACTTTTTTTTCTTTTTTTATGGAGAGTCAAAACTCAGGACTTGTGCGTACGTATAGTCGTACACATTTTAATACATTCGTCTGTTGGTTATTAACAATAAGAAACTTTATACTATTCAGAATCTAATAAACGTACGAAAAAAAACAACGTATAATCTCGGACGGTTTATTAAATTTCTTAACTTTTATAAAATTAAAAAACAATTAAAATGCCCGGTTTAAAAAATGCCATTTCTCGTTAATCAGTGGTATGTCCAACAAGTTTTGTATAAAATATATACTTTTCAAAAAAAAATTACTCGTTTGACATTATTGTATGGTATGACATAACGAGCATATACATATACATGTATACAGGGTGATTTTTTAGACTTGTTCACCCCCTTTTTGGCTGTAAAAATGCGTGAATTTGAATTTTTTTCTTTCAATGTTCAAGTTACCATAAAAACCATGATTTCGTAATTTTTTTTTCATACCACCTTGATAACCTGATAAACTTTTGTTTTTCTAACGGGAACACCAAATTTTTTTATATATTATTTAATATTGTTTTGTTAACCTTTCTGTAATTTTAGTCGTAACGTAGTCAAAATTCGGACTAACACTTTCGGAGTTATTCAAATTTAAAGTTACCCACATATAATAATTGTAAGATTCGCATTGCCTCGAATTAGTTGCAGTTAGCGATTACATGTGATTAAAAATGATATAATATTAGGTATTATAATACTATTTTCCTGAATACATAAATTAAAATAATTCAAAAACCACTCGTTCGAATTTTGATTTCAATACATCAAAGCTCACAGAAAATTTCCCTCGATAAATTTCCATTTGAAAAACAAAAATTTGTATCACCACAGGACATGTTTGAGATGGAAAAATAGGGGGTGAGCTTGACTAAAAAAACCATCCAATATATGGTACACATATATACATCGGACGTCTAAAAATACTCGGGAAAGCAGGCAGATAGTGTACGGAGGTCTGCGGCGAGGAGTCTCTTAGATGCTCGAAGCTGGTACTTCGTCGTCGAGTATCGATTAAACGAAGTTAAATAGTTGTCAAAGGCAAAGGTCTCGTACATAGTGGCAACTAACTTATTATAATTGGTTCATCAAATACTGCGATGTTTGCACCGTAAGGAACACCGACTACCGTTGTAGCTGCACAGAACGGAGATAACAATGGGATTTGAATTGTAGAAAAAACAAATTAAAGAAAAAAGCATTCAATATATGTTGCGTATTACGTTGCTATTACAGTAATACAAATTGTATCATTAAACATCGCGAGAACGATGGCTTTCCTTTGTGCCCTGCGCCCAACGTTTTACGGGGCTCAATATGATTTCTCTTCTATGACCCCTCTTGCAAAACTCTTACAAACTATCGCGGATGATCGTTTTTTTCCTGGCGAACATAATATAATTTACCGCCTCCGTTATTACCGCGTCTTACGTTGGAAGCGTATCATCATACGTGTATCATCATTGTAAGAACAAATAACAAATTATTAACCATCAAACAAATATTTTTTTATTACATTTTACGAAGTAAGAACGTTATGGGTTCAACTTCAAAAATTCGTTGTATTATTGTATTGAATGAGACAGAGATGGATCCAAACCCAGTGGCGACATGGTGCACAGGAGCTCACGTGAACCACCTTTATTTTATTAAAAATATTAAATGGTTTTACAGCGATATCACGCTGTATTTTGGAAAGGCATTAATGTTTACCGGCAGTAATTAAAAATTGTTTTGTCTACTTAGGAGAGTCGAGCAACATTAGTTTAGATAAAAATACTCGAAAATGAGTGTATTTTTAAAATTTATAATTAAGTATAATGTAAAAATCATGTCGTTTGTCTACAATTTACCATTGGGTTCGATCAAATATATTATATTCTACGGGTTAAAATAGAACCAAATACTATTATTAGCGCTAGAAATTAGTTTACATTTTTATCATTCCTTCGACACTAGCAGTGCATTGACGTCGTTACGTCAAGTTCCAACCTGAGTAGATAACTGTGTTCCAAACCAAGATAATGGAGGAGATGAGGCTAAGATTCAAAAATCACACGTTTAAGGTAACACATCGACACGTCATCCAGTTTAAACTGTTTATTAATTATGCGAATAAATTATATGTTTAAATTTAATTAAAATTGCGCTCCGATAAACCCTCACCGTCCCTGCAACCAGAAACTATTGACTAATCAGCAATTCCAGCAATATCGACCGTGAGCACCAATATATTGGGTTGTATTTCTACTATATAAACTGCAGCAGTTATATTTACTTCTAACTAAAAACTGACTCGTACAAGTGCGTAATATACCGGGTGTCCCACCGGGACTTGTATTGCAGTGCTTTCGGCAGCATTACACAATGGTTAGAGGTATGGACCACCGCGGCGCATTGTATGGACTATTATTATTCAAAGATATTTTTAACACGTCACATTTTATACTGAACTACGCTTTACGAAATTGTAATTATAATATTGTTGTCACCGACAGTGGCGTCGTATTGTTTAGTTGACCGGAAAACTGTTTTCGGGTCCTATTACCTGACTAAAATTGATAAATGCACGCATCTATTAGCTTTTCAGTCAGTGAAATCTCACTGCAGTTCACCGGTTTAGTTCAATGTCTAACATAACATTTTAAGACCCGAAAGTAAGTCCATTGTCATCGATAAAAATATTACGTTTAAAATCTGCAGAAACATACCGCTTTGTTCCGAATCGTTTTCCATACGTATTCACTTGTCACTACGAGTCTTTCATATCAATATAAAATGCAGCATGACCGAAGCACATCCGTTTTATAAAAAATGTACGAGGTATATCTACAGAGTGTATCACCGGGATTTACACAGAGCCATATCTCCCGTGTTATTAGAATAAATCTATTTTTTTTTATGAGCATCATTGGGCAAAGTAAATTTTGTTGACAATAGTTTGGTAAATATAAGTGTATTATTAAAGAAATTAAAAAATTAACTTCTTATTTTATAAATTTTATAAATTTCGAAGATAGTCATTATATAGATTATAGGGCTTATTTTTCTGAGAACTGTGATAAGGCCTGTTCATAAATTTGTTATTATTTAAAATTATGTGAATAGTAAACTTTTTTCTTTTAAACCAGAAAAGTTATCAAAAGTTAACGAAAATTGAAAGTGAACCGTTAAAATTTTCAGAAAAATAAGCCCTATTAAATGACTATATTTTTGAAATGTATAAAAGTTATTAAATAATAAGTTAATTTTCTAATTTTATTAACAATACACTTTTTAGTCAAACCATTATCAACAAGATTGTTTTTGCCTAGGAATACTGATAAAAGTAAAACAGAATTTGATTTTCTCTATTAACACGGGAGATATTGCTCCGTATATGTCCACCTTACATATAAATTATTCACAAGAGATATTTGGTAAAACCGGAGAAATCTCAACGTAAATGAATTACTCGCATGGTATATAGTAAGCCATAGGTGTTTACAAATGATCTGCAGTAGTATCATACGACATTGATTAATGAAAAATGATCAAGGTCAATAAGAAATTACATAATATGTATGGTATGTACATCTTATGTTAGGTGCTAAAAATACCATTTGCACTTGGATGGAGAGCATGACGTCGTTGTGGCGTGGTCAAAAGTACTGTTTATTTACAAGTCTGCAATTGACGAATCACACCACAGACGGCCGATCCGAGAGGATATTCGTACTGATTAATTGCGTCATGTGCACGTAATGAGTGCGGATATTTTTTTTTTATTTTTTTTTTCGTAATTGTTTTTTCATCGAAACGACCGTTAGGTCTTTGTCAATGACTTGTCACTTGGGAGGGATAGAGTGCAGTGTAGCACTTGGTTTCCCCTTCTCTAAGAAGAGAATTTGCACGTGTGTAGACTTCACTCCCAGTGGAGTGAGTCCGGTGAGGAGCAGTGTAGAGCAATCAGAACGGTGGCAGGGGGAGAGACTACAGAATTAATTCTGCAGAATATTTTTTGCACTGAGCCGGGTACGAACTGATGACTGCGCGCGTCGTAGCCAACTGTGTGACCACTGCACCACACTACTCCTCACTAAGGATATTTTTTAAGCGTATTATTATTAATATCTACGGGCGTGAAACGAGATTATAAATGGAGATTAGGTTAGGTATAATATCTTACGAGGCGTTGAACGTGTTCAATGTTCATACATCATGTTATATTTAGTCGTGATTTCGTCGAGTGAGGTGCTGGAGGTATGGTATTCGAGCAGGCTATAAGCTGTTTTGGTCTGCGAACATAGTTGACGGTTTCACACTATATCCAATCGCCAATAATGGTTCGACGGCGTCGTAGCTCCGATAGTCGGGTGAAAATTGTGAGGTGTTCAATCTACGTCAAAAGGTAAGGCGCTCGATGATGGTTTTCGACGAGAGTACGGTATCAGATGTGCGTCTCTCGAACGAAAAAATAAATCCTCATCACGCAACTGCAGCACTGGCGGTACGGGTCGTACGGCGTACACACGGGCTGCAGCCGAAAACCGACGCACTCGGGTCGATCTTTTTGAAGTCGTGTAAAACGATGACGGATAATTGCCGATTCCTAGCGGTGCGAGGTGTACTCGAATCTGCAGCGTGTAACACTCTGTCGGCGAGACAGAATAGTCGTACGAACATGAATGGTCGGAGAAGAGCACCGCAGAGGCTGCAATTACCGAGAGGGGAACACAACTCGGGGTGGCTGCTGTACACCGAACTGTGTAAGTACGCAATCAACCACGAGAAATCGATAATTTCCTATCGTACATCGCGCCCCGGAAAGTGTACATACTCGTAGGTACTACACGTCGCGGTCGTTCGAACAGAGGGTCAGGTCGTGGGACAATATCGTTTTCCCGAATGTTTTTGATAGCCACACAGTGCATCTGTCCGAGCACCACCGCGGTGTAATTGGATAAATCGCAGGAAAGTGTTTGTAAAGGTTGAGAGACCCTTCGAAACAGATCAAATCAGTGATATGCCGAGGCGGACGTGACGCCGTGCCAAAGGTCCTCGATCAATTACAGCGTCTCACGCGTTCGTGTGCGTTCACCGTGTACTTACGACGAACCGCGGTAAAAAACCGTTTTTCCGATCTCATACTTTTTTACCAGACGGAGATATTTTCAGGCGGCCGTCCGTACGAAATCCGTTGTCAACGTGTAATATTTTCCCGCCAAAAATTTCGATTCGTTTCGGTGCGTTCGGAACGGATAATGTGGATGCGTCCGTTACAAAAAAAAACACTTCTCGATTGACCGTTACCCTGTTATCCGGTATCCGGTAGCAACGCGCCTTGTTATATCGGGGTAGTAGTAATAATGCACTCAACGTATCAGACTTCAACTTATCGGAAATAGGACACGCAACAAAAACGTCTCTTTTCAATACTTCCAGTCATTTTCCCGAGCCTATGGAAAAACTGTCAAAAGTAAATGTCGAATTTCCCCCAAGCGATTGCGGGCGCCGTTTTTCTTTCTTCCGATCATATTTCTTTTATAATCAAGTGGTGTTGAGTTTAAGACTTGAAGTACTCGTATAGTAGAGAAAAATACCGTTTAATCTGGACCTGCTCGAGATGCCACAAGTACCTGTAACGAGTGTACATTTTTTTTTCGCGAGCACTTAACGTTTTCGCATACAAATCGCACTATACACACCAGCGAAATCCGAGTCCGGTTCGGAATCATTTTCTTTTTTCCCAACGAAATACCATATCGAGACATCATATTTAAACACCCAACTCTCTCGCTGCTCAACGGAAAACCTTTTCAATTTGAACAGCGTAAAAACCCGCGAAAACACGTTCTCTGCCATATTGAACATTTCCTCCTGGTGTGAAGGGATTGTAATAAAAAAAATCATACTTAAAACCGTAAATCGATAAATCACATGTGTAGCCGAGTAAGTCACACGTATTGCTATGGACACCACGTACACCGTATTGTGTATATTGTCTGTACGAGTTTAATAAGCAAACATCTTTACCAACACCATCTGGAATGTAACACAATATATAGATTAACATTATTATGAGTAATGATGTACTTACATATTCTCCGAAAATCGCAGTGCATTTATTCTTATTTTTAACCATCATTCTTTTTCGTTTTCATGTCTTACAAAAATAATTTACACTCACGCACGTCGTACACGCACTCACACGCACGTCCCACACACACACACACACACACACACACACACACACACACACACACACACACTCTCTCACACTGTCACTCGGACAGTGCAGAATATGCTAAGAAAAAGTTAAAAGGAATAATTAGGCTGCTCCGCTACAGATACCTGGACCGAATTTGTATTAAATGTCTTCTTCGATAAGGACCATTATATGTTCTAGAATTTCTTATACTTCGATCACATTGTACTACGTTCGATCATTATCCAAGAAGCGAGCACTATACATTTGATAGCTTTATATGTATACGTGTACTGTATCGGGGGGAAAAGAGAAAAGTCTTTGAGGATTAGGGATTCAGTTATTTATTTTTCAAAACACTTATACCGCGCGCATTGTTCCCGTGGCAGACGAAAGACTCCGGTGTGTACTCGTATTGAATTACAAAGAAGTATAAAAACGGCGGTCGCATTCGTGTACAATACAATAGCCGCCGCGGAAGATACTTGATGATAAGATGTAACGTGCACGTTTTTCCAAAATTACCATCACCGACGAGTGTATTATACATTTTTTAAATTATGCGGTTACCGGCTGTCGATTTTGATTGGTGCAAAAATTGTGCTCGGGGTGAAGTTACACACTTGGTCAGTATTGGCAAACGTCGGACAAACGATAATATCATATAATATACTCATAAGTCGCGGAATAATTAATATTTCAACAGTAGCGTAAAAAACGTATTAATGATAAATATATTTTATTTTACACTTGTGACGGTATAACATCCTACAAGTTTATTTCACCGATAACACCGTAATCATGTGAGTGACTATTTACCTACGGATTTACGCACAGCGATATCTCTCGTGTATTTTGAGCTAATCAAATTCTGTTTTTTTTTATAAGCCTCCCTGGGCAAAGGCAATGTTGCTGACGATAATTTTTTAAAATTAAAAAGTTAAGAAATTAACTTTTTTATTTTATAGCTTTTATACCGAAGATAGTCATTTTATAGAGCTTATTTTTCTCAAAATATTGATAAGGTTTGCTGAAAATGTTATAATTATTTAAAATTGTGTAAAATATATCATATTATTTTCTTGAAAACTATAAAAATTATAAAAAATCAAGATATTAATGAAAATGTATAGTTGTACCGTCAACATTTTCAGAAAAATAAGCTCTATGAATTGGCTTATAAAAGTTATAAAATAAGAAGTTTGTTTTTAACTTCTTCGAAAATTCACTTTTATTTACCAAACTACTGTCAACAAAATTGCCTTTGCTCAGAGATGTTTATAAAAAAAAAAAAAAACAGAATTTGATCATCTTTACCTACACGGGAAATAACGGTCTGTGTAAATCTCGGTGGGACTTTCTGTATACGATGAATTTACGATATATTCCATGAACTGTAAAAGTACATCAAAAACTTCTAGGTATACAGTGGTCAACGTTTGTATCAAAATACGTATATTGTGCACTCGCGTATTATATTTGATTAACAATATTTTCATTATTCATCGTATTTTTTCGTCATCGTTGATCGACAATACTTTTCGATTGAATGCCTTATTCATTCATCGTTTTCTTTTTTCGTTCTCTCTTGGCGGCCGGCTTTTTAGCAGTAGCCAGTGCTTTACCATTTTATAGGACCGTACCGAGAAACAAGTGCACTATGGCGAGACCCCTTTGGGAGTAGCCTAGATTTTGCATACCTACTTCCGTACATAAACGGTTGCCGTCGAACGTATACGGTATACATAATTCAAAGACAGCGCTAGGTGGTAAGCCGACAGGAAGAAAACGTGGCGGATGTTGCAAAAGTTTTATGAACTAGACTCGTGTGTCCGGTAATCAATGTGTTCAAAATATTTCGAAGTTCGGAAAAACCGATGAATAATGAAAAGTTTTCAATTTACCAGCGGTTAAAAAGGTCAGCTCCGCAGGTAACCACTGGTGGTGCTAGAATATGTTCCTATAGTTAGGGCCAATGGGAGGCCAGCAAATATAAGGATGGGCCATTCAAAAAATTTAAATTAAATAGAGAGCCCCCTACCCACGATAAAAAACAAATTATATGAGCAACTAGCTTCTTACTATATACTCGTAATTACATTTTTTAAAATTATCATATAACTTTAAATGTATACTGCTTACTAAATAATTACATTAGGAATTAATACCACCTAGTTCATTACTATAAAGTATAAATATTTACTAACACAGTTTTATGACTTATTTACTTAAAAAATATTCTTCGATTTTTATGTGCATCTACAAACTTGTTAATTATTTCATCAATACCAAGGGATTTTGATTCGCAATTTTTAACTGATATGATGGTCAAACTTGTAAGGTTATAGTGTTGAGTAAACTATTTTATAAGTAATTCTTCAGACGTTTCATACATTGATTGTGCAAATGCCCAGTGTTAGAGCCAATGTAATGCCACTGTGGACGTCACCTCTGCACCTAACGCTAAATTTTTTTTTAGCAGTTGTATACTATTTGAGATACTATCGGAAATCCGGTTCCTTTTCAAATATGTTTCGCAATCGATTTTTGTAAACTTTACCTTTAACACAGATAGATAAAGAGTATCGAAATAGAACGACCGTCTGCCTCTTGAATTTTTTTTAACAAATATTTATTTTTATCGATAGTGTTATCTCTGTTCAAAAGACAATATTTGATCACAATATTATCTAGTGTATACAATAGTTTAAAGTCCAAAAGTAACATATTTTTTGTTTATCATACAATAATATATTATAGTATTTTAACTCGATTTTTTACTTGAAGTATTGTGTGTGTAAATAATATACACATTATGTATTTATATACATAATAGTTTTTAGTTAAGTAAAGCTAATTTTTAATTTTTCGATTTGTTAATTTTCATACAGTTTTTTTTCGTGCTCTCTCCGACCGATTTCGTCCGAATACAAACTGATTTAATAAGACCGAGGAAAGTAAAAAGCGCCTGTAGAGGATTTAAGGTTACGTTTATTAACAAGTGAGATGTATGCATGATGAATGATGATGCAATAATTGAATGAATCCGCGAGGGAAAGTAAATGTGTGTTTACCACTGCATTACTAATTACTGATGTCAGCGTTAAATAAAATTATGTTATCACTTTAATTTTATAAGAATATTCTTACGGAATGAAAAATATGAATACTAATCAGGGTTTCCAAAATTTCAAAACGGTTTTTAACAACACTTGAACACGAACATTAATTATTTTATCGGATTTTTTTTTTTTATTTATATTTGTATTACACTATCTCTAACACAATGTTGACAATAAACGTAAGTGATGAAGTTTAGATGGACTGTCGAAGAAGTTTTGCGTGAAGAGCCCATCCATTCCACACTTCTGCTCCGGAATTATTATGTCGTAGCCACGTAGGTAGTGTTAATGACGGCCAATAGGTAATTTCAACTCGCTGTCCTGGTAACAAAAGATATCAATTATCCGAACGGTGAGACTAATCGGCTGGGGGCGTGGATGGTTTTAATTCCAAAAGTGCTTCTACAATCTACTGGGAAGTACAACAATGCACAGTATTAATATTTGTATGCGTCGTTACTTTTAAAAAATAAACAAAATATCTAACACGCAGCGAACCGGAACAAATCTAGTAATCACTGCGATTAATCTTATATTTCCGAATTCGAAGTGAAATGATGATTTTTGCTTTCAGTCACAAATTTCAAAATAAGGGCAGTACGAACAATACCCTCCTCTCCATTCACGTCGTCAAAGCTTTTGGTATTATATTTAGTGCAGAAAATTAGAAATTCGGTTATTCATTTACACAGTAATTAGTATATCCTGAAGTTGATTTACATTTATGGTCCCTTGCGAAAATTAAATTTTAAACCGCTTAATAATTTATTTAACGGAAATAATTTCCAATTACGAATGACACAATACGCTTATAATACAATAAAATATACGATAACACTGAGGTATAGCAATTGTAGATTTCATCGTTCGGTTATAAGCTTATCTTATTTATACGTTTATTGCCTGTGTAAGTAAAAATAAAAACACGTTTACCTTACACCGTTTTGAGCACTAAGCGAATTGTGATTTGTTAAAACTAATTGGATATTCTATTATGAAATACGAGTCGGTTGGTGTGAAAAATGCGCTTAAGCCTCGACCGTTCGTTAAAAAATATAATCTGCGCTCATCCGAAACAAAGGTTCAAATATTACTACAGGGTATTGTTTTCCACGAGTCGAATAAAATCCCGTCAAAGCAGGAGCAGTGAGTGATATAAATATGAATAGTTTATGGATGATTAAAATGTATAATTTTTAGTTCTGAGACTAACGGCCGTCCCCTTCTGTAAGCTCTTATTGCACTGCAATTATAATGAACGAGGCTGTTGTACACGATTAATACTTATAAACACTCAGAGAGACAAAAAAGTCACAACACGATTTCTTAAACTACTTGAAAATAACGGACGAATAAGTATATTGGTGTAGTTCAATTTTTATTTCGTTCGTAGAACTTTTTCCCCCCGCCGTGATCCGTTTCGTTGGATGGCGAATCAAAACAATCATATACAATCTACACCCACCCCCGTTAACGCCGCTCGATATAGGATCTCTGCGGTATATGGTCGAAGTAAAAGTAGGTAACCAGAAATAATTACAGCTACTATTCCTCGAATAATGATAAAAGTCTCGTCGAAAAAACAATAGATTTGAGAATACGAGTCATCTTTCCTATCAACATCATATTACTTTGTCAAGGCACATTTTAACTCAACGATCCGAATGAAAACAAATTTATAATTATTTTCAGACTCCTGGTTTTATATCAATTCTGAGTTCTCAAAATCCGAGAATCGTAAATTAATTCATTTTGTTCGAATTTATGTTTTTTCTTTGCTTAATTGTATCCTACATTTTTTAATTACAATTCGTAACCATTGTTCGCAAACATTGTGAACACATTTTGGAGTTTGGAATTAAATTGTGTTACACGGAATTAAAATAAAATAGTTTTGAATAGATAAAACTTTCTGAAGTGGAAACAAAATGGATTTATCCCTTTTTGAAATCTATATCGATGAAAATCGTTAGTTTGAAAAAAGGAAAAATGATAGAGTATTTCACTACCTTCGTCATTCATATTAATTCACGAATAAATAAATTAAGTATTATAACTACTACATACTTACCGAATTGATAGTACGACGTTAAAACAATTATACTTGAAACACCTTTTTATTACCTATATTAAACAGTAGCATTAAATACATATTCCATAAGGAATTCCTTACCTTTTACTTTTTGAGCTTTGTCATAAATGTTTATGTTTTCACAAAAAATAATGCTTAATAATAAAATAAGATAAAAATTCATATTTAGTAAATATTTAATTACTTTAATAATAATGAAATCGATCGTTTCATGGTGTTTTGAAGAAAAAATAGTACGTACAATTAAAAAAAAATGTAATTAAATAAATTAAATTTTTTTTTAAATTCTACGTAGCTCTAGTTTAGCCAATTTTGGGTTTAGAACAAAAGTTGTTACAAAAAAATGACTTGAAAAAATCGATGAATCCGAGTATGATATTTAAAATAGGGGTTGTCATTTAAAAAATGTAAGTTATGTTACGCATGCGCAAGATATACTCGTATAAGTTAAAAAACTTGTGAGTTATAGGAATTTACGATCCATTAGTCTAGTTTAATGTCACGAAAACAGAATTGAAAAATATTTACAGGGTAATGAGTGGTAAAGTGGAACCTGTTTTTTGGGACACATGGTACGTAATACGTATCACTTAACTCGCAATTTAAACACGTACCTATAGTATTTGTAGAACCTTTATATCAAGCGATAGCTATTACTTATATTGGGATGAAACTATGTGCATACTGCCTACTGCAAATAAGTAACATATATAGATGAATTGAAAAAAATCGTGTTCGGAATTATAACTTTTAAAACCGTACGAGTACGTGGCGTATAAAACGTAAAACCCGTTTAATTGTTTCACACGTCTAACAGACCCGTTGCTTAAAACAATAATTGACTGTACATATTAATTCAGCTTTGTGTGTTTGCCGCGGTGGGTGGTACAAATATATATGAGAAAATACATTTCGTGTGCCTCCAGTTCATCCGTCCATGAATAGAACTTTGCCTACAAAGTCGCGTGCGTTATTTATGCGGTTGTACTCACATCGTCGTGGCGCCTAACGTATTAAATGCGTTTCGTTCGCGCGTCAACTGTAAAAAATAATATTATTGCGTACGCGAAAACAATCGTTGCACCGACTCGACGCCCGACTATACGTAAACAATGGACGGTGCTTGTACGACAGTTTTACGATAATTACTCCGAATCAATTTCATATACATTATCTAAGTTTCATTGATAAAATAGTTATTATTACACAGGGCAAATGTAAACTGGGCCCGCGGTTACCTTTTTGTTGTAAACTCGGCCCGGAAATTTTAGGTAGTAAAATAGGTAGATTGTAATCTCGGCCCGGAAATGATGAACAATTTGTTGTTAAAAATTAAAAAATTAACAGCCTAAACGCACAATTTCAATTTCGAAATACAAAAACTAAAGAAAAAAAAGAAATCTTAGAAAAAACACTATAAAAATATAAAAATAAAGAAATATCGGTGAGTGAATACGTCAAAAATATGGCTTTTTACTTAAAAAATTAAATTTATATTATAATCTTACATAATTACACAACAATTTTCTATGTGTATCCTTTTTTATACTTACGATTTTACATAAATGCATTTTATTTATAATTTTTGCTCTGAATACTCCAATACTTAAACATTTTATTTACATTTTTACACACTTTTACATTAATATAACGAATTTCATTCCATATAATGAAAATAATTTTTGGAGGATAATGAGAATCGCCTCATCGTGGTGTCCTCTGGGTAATGCTAAATGGTTCTCAAATATCATAAGAATATATTTATTTGGGCCGAGTTTACACGCTAATCATTTTTACCTGAAAAAAACACAGGCCGAGTTTACAATAGACCTTTTGAACATTTTTTTACTTCGAGCCAAGTTTACAATCGCCCTATTACACATACCGATCGCCGTATGAAGTACGGTGGAAAAAATTAATTTTAACAGCGAAACACTTTTTTGATTGTCATCAGCGCTATGAATTTTTACCATTATTATTGTTTTCGTTACATTGTGATTTTACGATGATCATTCCGAATAAATTTCATGTTCATATTCGGTTTCGTCAACAATACAGTATTTCTGCGCGATCGGAGTGTTGGTCAGACTTTGAATTTCACGGCAATTTTACTTAGGTAAATTTACTTTGTGTACATGTGTACAGTTCGGCGACATGTTTTTCTCGCGCACTGCACGTTTCACGCCGGCCCATCGTCACGTATTCTCTTAGAGTTGGACGTTAGACGCACTACGTGACTTACATGTCTGAAAGCTTAATGCTTTTTTCCAGCGCAGTGTCATTACCATCCGTATACGTTTCGCCGTCAACTGTTTGTTATCGTGGGCGATACCCTGCGTGTTCGCGGTGCACGCGGCTCGTATACGTTATAATAATATTCTCTCGAGCAGTGGTTGGGCCAAAAGCGCTTTAAAATATAACAAACACCGCGGTGATAATATTGTTACACAGTGTTTATTTCAATCGGAACTGTGCAAAATATTATTCCACGTCTACGTATAATACGAGCTGAAATGCCCGGCCTTGCTCGCGAATTATTTAACTATTTCTGATTAAATTATATATAATTATTATATTTCTATGTAAAAAAAAGAAATATGGAGTGAAAAAGCGCGAAGTCGTCGTTTATTTTAATGACATTTTTTTTATTTATCAAATGTATATTCAATTAAGTTACGTAATATACAGAGGTACCTCAATCGACAATATTATTAAATACGACGTAATAAACAAATTAAAGTATTTCCTAGGTAACCGAAAAGTGAAGAAAACAAACAAAAAAAATTGCCCATTTTCATCCCTTAAACTTCGGTGATTGACTCTCATACAAAATATCTATAAATTTATTGTTGTCATGGAAAAGTTACATTTTATTTTATAGTATTATATTACAGCGCGTGGCGGTTGCCTTTAAATTATTGCATTGTTTCTTTTTTTTATCCGTGTTGCCAAGGTTAGGTTAGTTATTTCAACCTTTGGGAATCAACATTTTTCCAAATCCTTTCCTACTGCGCGCTTAGACTACGATACAAGCAAACCAGGAAAATTTCAAATCGCTAGCTATCGTAGTTTAGGCCTTGCGATGATATAGAATCAATCAGTCAGCCAAGACTCCTTCTTTTATACGTACGCAGATTGAACATCTTGATTTCAAAACCGAACAACACGTAACACGCAATATATGAACAATATACATGTTTATAAATTTTCATACATAAATTTTGTTTTGATAATCATAATAGAAAAAGACATTATTTTTTAAACACGTTAAAACAAGCACAGATATTATGACGTTCAAACGTCCATATTTTTCCGTCCAAGAATTCGAAGAAAGTGTGGAATTTGCTTCGTCGTCGTTTCCACTTAATAATAACATGCGCGTACCCCATGTTATGTACGGCCGCGCGCGGCATACTCTATGTATAGACCACCAAAAATTCCAGTCATCAAATCGACAAGTCCGTCGATGAAAGTTCAAAAAGAACGTTGTATTCAAATCATCTTGTATTCAGTATCGTTGGGTATGCCGATTTATAATGTATAACTACGTGATGTTTTTTCGTTTTTGTCATCTCGCCAAGGATTTAATACGTAACCGACCTTGATCGTAAGCAATGGCCCACGGGGTTGCATCTCGGAAATAATCGATTGGAACCGTTACGGTCAATCAAATTGTACACAATATGTTAAATGCCAAATACTCATTTCATTCCGAAATACTAAATGTCTCAATCGATTGTCCTATTTGTTCCATTCGCAAATACATTTTAAAGTCCCTCCATAGCACACTAGAAACTCTTCTCTCTTTCATTTTTCTTTTTCCTCATCGACCTATTCATTAAACTCTCCTACTATACGTGTAGGATCCTTATGCGTCTTACAAATTATAGACCCTATCTTTAATCACTTCAAGACTATCTCTAACCAGGTCCTCTGCCTGTTTTCTTATTACTTTATTTATCATGTATTTTATGTAAATATGCGTCTATTATTATTACTAATACCCTGTCACTCAGTTTATTCTCTCGGCCAGTGAGGTTATTTAAATTTAAAGTAAATATACTGGATGGAAACTAACTGTGTGTAATCACATACCGATATTATATCGTCACACGGTCGGTGCAACACACGGTTCCCGAAAACTTCATACGAACCGTTATAACTTCACCGCGTACATGCGAATTTCGATTTACGATTGAAAATAATCAAATCGCCGCTGTATTTTCATGCAGATAAACTAAGCAATCGATTATCGAACACGGCCCGCATTACAGGTAAAGTATAACGCGGTGAAGATTTAAAAGTATTCTTCCATACAGTCTGTGTACGTAAATAGAATGTGACGACACGGTTTCGGTGTCTCACGTGGACTGCCGTGCTCATAAGCGCAGGAAAATTCAAAATGTAAATTAAAAGAAAAAACTCGAATGTACAACATGTGGATACAAGAACATAATAATATGTAAACATCATACTCTTTTCACGAGGAAAAATTTAAACAACCAGCTGCGTATATAATATAACTGAGTTTTTCATAACAATATCGGATAGTATAGGTAGTGTACGTTTGAAAACAGTGAACCTACTAGTAAAAAAAAATAAAAAAATAATGTGTAATAATTTTCAATAAAATTAATAATGCGAAAATTAAATTTTTGATTTTAAGAACTTTCCGGCCGAAAAATTAAACCTCGACACTTGTGGTATAGGTACTGGTTTGATATTATATAAAGTACACGAATAATCAATATCTGTCCATGAGGCTCTTCCTAAAATATAGAGGGGGAAAATCGCAAGACAGACTGTCCGGATATATCGAAGAAATCGTGTTTACATAAATTATAATTTATAATACTATAAATACTTTCATCATAAAATTGAAAAACCCGTATTACTTATTTGCCAACGTTTAATTTTCGATCATATAATCAGGTTGTTTATTCAAGGTGGAAAATATTATTATTTCGATCAGATAAGAACCACGCGTGTTTTCCTTTAATGTTGCATATTATACTTTATGACAGTCTCAGTTTTTTCAACAATATTTTTGTAACTATAGGTGTATAATATTATACTATGCGATAAATATTTAAATCGCAAGAGACGTTGACATTTTTTTAATTTTGTTTGTTTTACCACGGTAATGCAATGAAATCGATTTGATTTTCTAATATGCCATATTATATAAGTACGAGGCTAAATATTTGTTTCACACAGTATCAATTAAAATTATATTATATTTTGTTTTCCATTCGCTATATAATGATGACAACATTTTGAATAAACGATTTTTTTAATAATAGATATTCCGTCGCGATTACCGCCGTGTTAAACCTGCATTGATCTTAATTTTTCATTATTACAGCAGCAACAATAACCCGATTATATTATAATAACGATATCCTTCATCATCCACATGCGTGTATTAATATAATATAATATAGTCAATTAAAATATCGTACACGTTAAATGTAAACCCTCAAGCAACATAGGGTGTCCCGCCGGGATTTACACAGAGCAATATGTCATGTATTAACAGAGATAATCAAATTCTGTTTATTTTTTTCACAAGCATCCCTGGGCAAAGGACATTTTGTTGACAATAGTTGGGTAAATATACGTGCATTTTTGAAAAAGTTAAATAATTAACTTCTTATTTTATAACTTTTTATAAATTTCGATGATAGTCATTTTATGGGGCTGATTTTTCTGAAAATTTTGACGGTTCAACTTTCAATTTTCATTATTTTCTTGATTCTTAATGATTTTCTAGTTTACAAGAAAATATAGTATAGTATATACACAATTTTAAGCAATAATAACATTATCGGCGAACCTTATCGGGGAAATGACAAGAACTAAAAAAATTATTAAAAACCATGATTCCCATGAAAACTGAAAGTTGAACCGTCGAAATTTTCAGAAAAAGAAGCATTAAGAAATTTTTGAAATTCTTTAATAGTACACTAATTATGTTTACCACACTATTGTCGACGAAACAATTGCCTTTGTCCGGGGATGCTCATAGAAAAAAAAACCCGAATACGATTACTTGTCTCTATTAATGCGGGATACACGGCTCCGTGTGTGATTCACCCTGTACAGCAGTGCACGTATATTATTATCAACTGCAAATGGAAATATTATACAGTATTATGTGCTGTACGCGCGTTCGTGTAAACATTCCGTTCACAGGTAGTTTCATTGTAATACGCGTCACGCATGTAATGTACGTATCGTAACGTAATGATTATGATTATAGCACGTAGACGCGTGCGCGTCAACGCTGCAGTGCTGTTGAAGAGTCTAAAGTTTCTGCTCATTTCGTAGGTGTATTTAATTACGATCGTACGTAATATCGCAGCACACTTAACACCGCGCGAGAAACAAACGCGAATGCCCCGTCGTAATGTCTTCGCGATACGATCGCACTCGACCGGGTCAGGCTTTATTGCTAAACACATACGCATGGGCTGTCATCGGGGGCACATGCCCCCCGCTCTGGAAAAATAACACGAAATTGTGGTCTAGTTAAAATATATCGTTATCGTTGTTATTATTAATATCAAAGCGCAGGGCTGGCCAACTTGCGGCTCTCGAGTCATAGTCGCAACTCGCGTGCGTTTCATTTACAAACACCAAAACGTTCATTATCATCATATTATGCATTTTTATGTGTTTGGTATGAATTTATAAAAAAAAAAAATGTTGCATTGTGCAATGCCCATAGAATACGGATAAATAAACAAAACAAATATGAATAATGAACCAAATATAAGCGTTAAGCTAGATTTGTTTGTATTTCTATCGTAAGCATCATATGATTTGGACTTTGATGAGCTGGATTTCATTGATGTAAGAGTAGTTCTGAGTTTCCGAGTAATTCTGTTTGACGATCATTAGTTAAACTTGAACGATATTTTGACTTAATTATTTACATTGTTGAATAAAGCGATTCTCACGAATATGTTGTCGCAAATATTGATGTTAATTTTACTGTACAGATTTTAATATTTGGGTATTTTGAAAGGGAAACGTGCTACCAAGATTCCAACAGTTGTTGTTAAACCGTTTAAGACCTTCATCTTCTAATTGCTCTAAGAGTTGACATTTACCAAAAATGGATCACATAAATTATTTAAAATGTATTTTTCATTCCATAAACACTAAGGCTCTTGATATCATTGTATTTATCCATGTGACTCGCGACCATATATTTTATGCTGATGCACCCCCGTAATATATAGAATGTAATGAAACAAAGACATACGTACAGTCCTTTTGTTGATAATATTTTATTTGCCTTCATATTTGTTCTGTTCTTAATAAAACTAAAGAAACATCATTAAGTCCTTATTTAATTCACATTTCGATAGGTTAGGTTAGCCTAACCTTCCCCCCCCCTAAAACCAACTTTTTTTTGGGAACCTCCCCTTGTATCATGGGCGTGGGTTCTCATACGTCTCGTGGCATGAATGAACTATTATATCATAACAGACAATCTTACGTCCGCAAGTATATATGTATTTTAAGAATTAAATATTTCAACCAGAACTCCGGTCGCTTATTTTACTACAGAGCAGTGGTTCCGAAACATTTTTTTTACAATCTGGGCACATTATTATTAGTGATTATAAGTAGCGACAAACTTTTGATAAACATTCGTCTATTTTCCAAAAATAAGTACTTTAGTATCGAAAAGCACATACATGAATAATAAATACAGTTTTATAGGTTCACGGATAAAAGATTTTTTTTATATATATATATATATAGATATGTGCCGAGTACTTTCATAAGCATTTAATGAAAATTTCATATTTTCAAAACTTAAGTTTTCTTTTTTTTTCAAAAGTTAGAATATTAAAAGTTCCATCTACCTTATTAAGGAATTTGGTTGTACTACTATAGGTCGACCATTTTTAAAAAAAAATCTCATCCACTCGACCTCTTTCACTCAGAATTTTCTTTTCGAGAGAATTGGTATACTACACTGGTTTCAAGTTTAAAAGATCCATTCCTTTACCTCACCGACCGTGGAGTCTCACCCAACCTAGAAGTTTGGTCTGTTCATTTTCCAATTGTCTTTAATTATGTTTTATATTTTCATGTTTTTTTTTTAAAAAAATTAATTATTCAATTTTTCACGGCGCACTAGTGTGCCGCGGCACACCATTTGGGAAACACTATTATACGTATATAGTACATAGACATATTATGTAATGCACCGCGGTTGCTGTATAGTATACATACAACACGTTCTCCATCAGCTGCGTGTATAGTTCAATATCGTTCATAACGTTACAAGCAAACGAAATATCGTTCATCCGCACGCGTACCGTATGTACCTGCTAGTCGTAATTATGTCATAAAGTACGCGGTGGAAAAAAATTAATTATAACAGCGTAACACATTTTTGATTATCTTCAAAGCTACGTGTTGTTGTTGGTATTAAATTGTAATACATTATTATTATTATTATTATTATTATTATTACTATACGTATATCTACTGTTCCTTTTTTACTCGCGACCTCATTGTCTGCTGCCATTGAACTTTAAAACAAAAGCGGATCCCGCAAACCGATTCTATGTTGAAAAGATATGACACCGCGTTCGTAACGGCTAAATAGTTTTAGGTATTTATTTTTCTTAAGAAAATGTACACGTCATGTCCTTGTGCCGTGCTATATTATATGTTTAGTATTTGTTATACGTGTTGTGAGAGACAGTGTTTATTTATTTATTTTTCACGCGAGTTCATTTTTCACCGCCAGGACATGTGTTGCGATACATAACAGCTTAAGGGTATAACGCGATAAATGTATAAAGTATACAAAACGGTTTACACCATTCGCATAAAAACTTTATGGTGTTTACATGTTATTTCCCCCGTTCGAGTCCTTGAGTTCCGTATGTATTGGGCATAAAATCGTAGTTAGAAATATAATCAAACGTAATTTTGTGCCCCCCCCCCACCGTTCTACAACTGAGTGATATCAATATACGTTCAGTACTATTTTGAACGTACAGTAGTACGACAGTAAAATATGTTTTACTTTTGTGTTTTTTGTTCGTTTTTTTTTTCACCGTATTACACACGCGAAACCTTGAATAAATCATTTTTTTTTCTTTCACATTTCCCATACCGCTTGGAACACAATATTGTGAACGTACAGTGTTGTCGTATAGTCGGTTCTGTTATCTACAGCGTATTCCATTGGGACACTTCGTAATCAGTCAGTTTTCGTTGAATGTGACTGATACAGTACGCGTATGCATTAATTAACATAAGACCGTGATCATAGTAGTTATACTCCTAGGCGTCGATATTTCTAAAATCTATGATCAATATTTCGACAGCATTTCAACACATTTTGTCGTTTAATGTTGCAGTGTAATATTAAATACGACGTGACAAAATATGCATACGATTATTATGATAATGTCACGACTACCGGTGCTGCGTTTACGAGCGCCTGCCGTAGATGAGTTTATTTGATAATCGAATTCTCGGAACGCCTCTGCAATAAACGCGTACACTTGATTTTCATCGGATTACACAGTAGGTGATTTGGTTTTATTTATTCAATCATGTAGTCATTTAGACAAAGTAACGAGGTGGGTATGCCGGACGTGCCGTGGAACGTCACCATCCGTAAGTCCCGACATTTTTTTGACACACAAAACGTTCACTAAATTTGTATTTTCCTCATTTCACAAGTCGTCATTATAAACCTTGGTGTACTATATCGCTTTTATTGCTGTCTACTCTTTCGCATCGGGTACGTAATTCTTTATTGCGCGTTTTATTCGAAAAATTATGCGTTTACGTATTACACACCGATCGGAAGTTTCAGTTTGGTTTTGTTCATTTTAGGTCAGCTTGCACACGAAAGAAGTACGAATGATTCTTGTCTACATTTCTGAACATAGAAAACGTATATGTTAAGTATTGTTAAGTAACTCCTCGAGTTACTTAACAATACTACTATTATGACATTTATGCTAAAATTGAACCAATATGCTACTTTTCAACTACTTTAAGTTTATATTAACTGCTGATAAAACGTTCATAGATCTGTAGAGTTTACTTAATCCTCGCGACCCTCTTCGAAATCTATCTCCTAAACCATGCCGGTTAGGTGTTCTTGTTCCATACAAACCTAAGCAATATTATGCAATTATTTAACGTACTATAGGTTTTTAATTATTTTGTTGGCTATGCGTTTCGACATAAATAGACTTTGCTTCGTATACCACTTGGACGTCTTATAAAGAATGCCAATGAGGACCCCTACTTCACGTTTTAGTTAAACGTCTGTTTATTTATTTTTTTGCTTATTGGCTCTTTTATCATACCATTTGTATACTATTTATAACTAATGTTGTATTATTTTATTTCATTTTGTATGTTCTTTTTCTTTTCTGTAATTATAATTTTTTCAACGAACCATATTATTAATTTCACTTATTATACTTGTACACATAATACACGTATTAAAATATACCCAATCGTCGTACCATATACTCGTATTTGTCGATTTAAAAATGCAGTTATTGCAGTTTAATCCACTGAGTTGTACATTTTAGGACTTGATTTAAATACGAGTAAACATACAGAGTTCTTAGCTGTATGCTCTTTGATCGTGTTGTTGACTAATACAATTAAAACTTACATACAAAGTTATACACATTGTGTTGCTATGTTATTTGTTTAAAAACTGATATTGTAATCATTAAACATTTAGAAGTTTATCAATTCGTTTGAGTTGATATATGTCATGGACTGTTGGGAATAAGTGAACTTTACGCGAAAAACGAAACTCTTTGTAAGTGGTGCACGAGATTGTTTGATATTTGTTTTGTCCTCAAATTCAGAAAGCTTATATAATTACATTTTCGCATAGAAACCGATTGAAATTAGAACCTTTTAGATGTAAGCACAAAACACTTTCCATCCTAATGTTATCGAACAAATAATATGTGATTGAGTACACCGCAGGCGAAGACAGACGAATGGTTTAAAAACTTTTGTTTACCCAAAGTACAAGTTTCGACAGTATAATAATGTATAGGTACCTTTATCACATGCTCATGGGAAGTTTGAGATCTAATGATATGATTTAATATGTGTCACCATGATATTGTTGTACGCACAAATCATCATTTTATAGATCATAATATTTTATATAAGAATGAAATGAGCACCTGTGGTTTTACCTTAAGTTTTTATTGGATTTTTTCTCAAAAACACGTCGACACATGTTAAGATATCGTACATGAAAATAAAAAAATTATAATACGTGATTTATGTTCGAGTAATCTTGTTCGATTTTTTCACGAGGACTTCATCTCATTATCGAAAAATTGATTACATTTTACAAAAATATAAGTCTATGTTTTGAATCGCTACGATCAATTTATATAGCATAACAACCAAATATTGTAAATGCATAAAAGATAAACAATTAGTGGTTTAATAGTCCGTGGTGATGAAAATACTAGACGGTACCTGATTAGATTCTAGATCCCGGTTGAAGATTTTTGGCACTTTTTTTCTGTTTCTCTCAATTTATCAGAAAACTGTTGAGAAATAAAAAAAATTACCTCCTCAAAAAATTAACTAGATGAAATTTCCTTTCAGATATATATTTGATATATTTCAGATACTTTCTTTTCAGTACAAAATTTGTATACATCGGATAAATTCTTCTGGTGGAAATCGTACAAAAACACACACATATAAAATGATAAGACCAATCGCATTTCTCATCGTTTCACTCGGATTATCTAAAATAAAACAAAAATCAAAATATTTTCTTCTCTATAGTAATGAGTCGCAATGCCATCAGCTATTTTTCATTTAAAAGAAGAATGTTTGTATGAGCTGTTAAATTTAAAACAAAACGTACGCAAAAAATGATATTGGACCATACACATGTTCCATACGATCGAACCATGCTTCACGTTCTGTATGTTATCATAATAAAGCCCATATAGGTACCCACGCGAGGCTACGGTCCGCGCCATTCGCAATAGGTGAGTTGATTCCCGAGACCTTTATCATGTATTAGTTGATTCCCGGATCATTAAGAGGCACGTACGAGTTGATTCCCTGGTCATTAAGAGGTACGTACGAGTTGATTCCCAGGTCATTAGATATTTTATTCAATATTTAGTAAAATATACAGCTTATAATAATATAACACCACGAGGAGGTTGGCTAACAAGTTTCTCAAAAATGTTGTTTTTTTAGTTTTTTCATATTTTGAAAATCATTCAATTTTTATTTATTAATTATTTATTGAATTATATTATATTTATTATTATTAAAAACATTTAAAAACATTTAGTAGTAACTAGGTAAAAAAATATAAAAAAATTTAGTAATTTGGTAAAAATTTGTAATCTCTTCTCTCAAAAAAATTTGTTTTTCTTGTTGTTTTTTAGATTTCTTAGTTCCATTACTCCTGCATTTAATATACGTTTTTTTTTTGTAAATTCACGCGTGGTCTCGGTGGACATAAGAGCAAGTTGTGTGTGACGATCGAACTCTTTACGGTCGTAAAATTTTTACTCGTGCAATCTATTGATAATCGATATACAACAATAGGGAATCAACTCGTACGTAACCCTCTAATGACCCGGGAATCAACTCAACGGTGTCGGTGCAGGTAAACAGGTACCCGGGAATCAACTCGTACGCAGCCGCGCCGTTTATAAGCCCGCCGGAAACGTGTTGCGCGCGGTGGTTGCGTATACATGTACGTACAGGTGCTGGCCGTCTCCTCGTATATTATATTGTATGTTGTAACATACATAGCGGTCCGCTAAGTTCGCGGGTCGCAACGACGACCAAAAACTGCAGTTTGTCACCGTTCTACACGTAAGCCCCTCGACGCCGAAGCCTCGCACCCAACATATGTATATCCTGCTCATATTATAGTGGTTCGTAAATTATGTACACGGTCGTGCAGACGCGTCTCGTAAATAAAAACTTGCTGCTCCGACCGACGGTATAAAAACAATTTTATCTCGTGCTGCGGTATAGGTGTATTAGAATCCGGACGCTGTAGGAAGTAGGTGTGCACAGTAAAAGGGGACGAGGGAAATTTTTGAGCCAGCCGGGGGTCGGGGTAGGAGTTTGATTTGTATTTTTTCGACAAACTTTCAACTAAATAAACTGTCTTAGAACTATAAAAATCGTACGAACTACGATAGACCTCATAATTTATTATTTATCTCACATAATAACGCACTATGGATAATATTACGAGTATGCTTTAGCGCAGCGATCATTTTGTATTGATGGTGTAACGGAAATCATCAACAAACTTCAACTCGTTTCTTGTAATGTGTGCAACCCACCAATTTTCATTTATTTCCGAAACTTTTGTTTGTTTACTAAATTAATCATTTAAACGCTTAGAAATAAAATAATAAAATAATAACGGTGTAGCGTAATGAAATTATAAAAAGCTCCGCGCCAGGTATATATATAATTTAAATATACCACGCTTGTGGTGAATTTTTGTTTTTTTCTTGTCAACTACATATTATGTGACCGACGCACGTTGTAATCATTTTCATTTCATCGAATAAAATACGGATTATATGAGTTCTGTTGCGTTCGTATGGCTTTTTATAACGCTGAGCAAGGTTAACAGAAAAAAACAAATACAAAACAATCATTATATTATATTATATACTCGTACAAGTGCGGTGCGCATTTTGTACTTCTAAGAATTCTACCGGTTTTTCGGTTTTTTATTTATTTTTTTATTGTTAAAAATTGTAATTATTGTTACACGCATTTACGTGTATAGTCTAGGATGGCCCTTAAAAAAAAATGTTTAATTTTTTTTTGCGGCACCCCCTCATTTTTTGTAAATACCAAAAAGAATAAGATCTGCAAAATTTGAAATTAATTGTTCGAATTTAAGCAGCGCCCCCGGGCACTTGAAGTTGAATAGTTTTGTCATTTTTTACGAAAAAATTTAAACATTGTGTTATAACTTTTTTTTTCAATCAAAATACATTAAACAACAATCATAGGGTTGATAATTTTATGAAGATTTCAAAAATGTCACTTTTGGCAATATGACATCGTATTTTACCGACATAATTACAATTTTATGTAAAAAATAAGTAAAAGCTCAAAAAATTGGACTAAATGGTATTTTTTTGTTTTATCGCTTATACTAGTAAAACGGTTCAAAATAAATAAAACTACATTTATACAAAATTGTTTAAAACTAAATGTTCTATAATAAAGATAAAAAATAATAACTAAAATAAATGTATTAATAATTTTAATCTAAACCTTTGGCTTAATAATCTAACATATTATTATTTGATTATAATGTAATCGATATTAGTCAATTACTGTGGTAATACAAAACATATTAAGATAAGATTACATAATCCATTTTCACATTTAATAATATTGAATCTTTTACTGTCATTTGACATATAGTGTTAGATAAGTTTAATTTGTTCTTTTGAACTTACGTTTCATAGTGTTTTACTGTTTTATAATACTATATAACATTTTTTTCGTTTAATAATGTCTTCTATATTATTACGTGAGAAAATTTATTTAATAAATAATCATTCAAATAAAATATCAGGAAGTAAATTACCTTCTAATTTACAAGTATTAAGGACTTTGTTTTTCAATATGAGAGTTGTAAAATTGAATCTTCGTGAAAGTGCTAGATTAATTGTTCGAGAAGTGTTAGTTTTTTGGGAAAAGGCGCGTATTCCAGTTCGTTTAGAAAAGCATTGTATGTCTAAAGTAGAAGCTTTATATGATGAGTGGAGAACACTTCAGAAACATGCCGGAAGAAATACAGCAAGTCATAAAGAAAAAGAAGAACTGTTTATTTCAAAATTTAATGATTTATTAGACGTAGCCCATGCAGATGCTCTAAAAATGATGAAACTTGAAACAGATAGACTGTTTTTAATAAATCACTACCAAATTTGGTTGGAAAAGATATTATTGATAGACTTGTCATAGTAATTTCGAGTGGTGATATAGAACAAATTAACAGGCAGAAGTTATTTATAAAACTTTAATCGAATGGAATATTCAAAATTCAGTTAAAGCTCTGTCATTTGATACAACTGCGGTTAATAGTGGTCGACTGGGTGGTACGTGTGTGTTATTAAAACGACTTTTGGCAAAAAAATTATTTTATTTACCCTGCAGATATCATATTTACGAGATAATTCTACGAAGTATTTTTGATAAAAAATTAAATAAATCATCAGGGAAAGACGTTCCTATTTTCAAAAGATTCCAGCACTCTAGGAATAAAATAAATAAGGAAAATTTCTCTTCGGGTGTTTCAAACAATAAAATTAATGAAGTTATAAACCCACATTTACCAAGAATCTTACAATTTGTAAAAGAACATATGAAAATCGCCCAACCTCGAAACGATTAGGTACAAGGAGTTACTCGAGTTAACAATCATTTTTCTTGGTGATAAACTAAATAATACGACGCTTTTTCACACCCCCGGTGCAATTCACCATGCAAGGTGGATGGCAAAATATTGCCTTAAAATATACATTTTTCGTAATGAATTTGACTTAAGTATAAATGAAAAAGACGGACTTCGCGATATTTGTTTATTTGTATAGTTACAGTTTATATTGAAGCATGGTTTAAAGAAACTGTCGCGTACGCGTGTCTTTATGATATTATTATCATATGATATTATCGCCTTTATGATATCGGCCGGTCTCTACTTGAAACGGTTTATATCGGCACTTGCACGATCGCGATACGAGCGACACGTCGCCCATCGCGAGCACATTTATTTTTTGGTATCCGTACAATTTAAATCACAATAAACTCATTTTCACTTATTTTTTTTTATTATTAAAGTCGAGTATTTCATTACAACGACTTCGCGACATGGTCCTTCGAGCCTGATAGAGTGAATTAGCGAGAGTTTTTTGTAATTTAGTGCGTTTCGGTACCGCAAGTCTACACGTCCAAGTTTAAATAAAGTTTAGTGCGTTATATTATCGTATACTTTGCCAATCGTGAAGTTTCGTTTCACGCATTTTGGTTTCAAGTCGTCAAGTCACACGGACTACGAGTCGTCGAATTGTAAGCGGTGCCAGATCCGCGGTTCAAGTTCGGCAGAAAGTCGAGTCAAGTCAGGTCAGGTCAGAATCCTTTATTATTATTCTTTTTTATTTATATTTCCTATCCTATGGTGGTGGTTTCTCGCGTTCTCGAGCACAGTCGATTTACTTACGCGAATCAAATAATATAAGCACTCGGCTTAAAATATATTCGTTCGCACGCGCTATAAATGATGGCGGATATAGCCACGTTAGTTAGCCGCCGTGGCCAATTAAAGGGCCAACTGACTCGGTTCGGCAATTATATCAAGGAAAACCCAAATAATATTGATTTAGAACAGCTCACGCTTCGCAAAGAGAAGATTAGACAAGTATGGGACGATATCAATAAAATTCAATCGCGGATCGAAGACGACAGGGGAATTACCGACGAGAGCGAGAATTATAGGTACGAGTTTGAAGAGCAATATTTCAATTATATGGCCGCGTGTGATAAGTTGATAAAGAGCGTATCGACTCAAAGCGACACCGCGGAAATTTCGGATAACACACCTAGTACTGCCACGCCAACAAATAGTGTTGGATTTGCCCTTTCGAATATAAAATTAGCTGCGCTAAAGATCCCTACCTTTTCCGGGGAATATACAGAGTGGTCATCGTTTCAGGACATATTCACTGCGCTGATTCACAGTAACGACTCACTCAGTGAAATTCAAAAATTCTTTTATTTGCGGTCGTCATTAAGTGGCGACGCAGAAAAAAGCATCCAATGTATGCAAACCACGGCCGATAATTATTATAAGGCCTGGGCCAGTTTGATAGAAAGATACAGCAACAAACGAATATTGGTCAAAATGCACACGAAGGCGCTCTTTGAAATAGAGCCGATACGTTACGAGTCGTCAAACCAGTTGCGTAAATTGTATGATACACTTTCGGGTCATATCAAAGCTCTCGAAACACTCGAACAGAACCCGTGCCAGTGGGGCTCATTATTATTACATTTGATAACTACTAAATTGGATTGCTCAACGCTGCGGCAATGGGAGATAGAATCGCACAAGGCACAAGATATGTCGGCTGAACAATTAATTAAATTTCTGCAATCACGCTTTCGGATGTTAGAGGCCATGGAGTCGACCGGTCATAGTAAAAATAATTCAAAAGTCACCCGTGAACAATATAACAAGGGAAAGGGACATATTCAAAAATCTACGTCGTTATCGGTCACTCGAGAGATAGAATGTTATGTATGTAAATCGCCGCATTCAATTTATCGATGTCCGGTATTTTTAAAATTATCAATTTTCGAGCGAATTAAGAAAATTGAAGAACTCAAATTATGCAAAATTTGTTTACGGCTGCATCCTGGAGAGAAGTGCAACAATCGAAAGTGTCCGAAATGCGAACGCCCACACAACGGTCTTTTGCATATAGTAACACGTAATAACAAGTACGATAAGACGATAGACCCGACGACGAGCACGGCAATAATAGGTAATCGTGACGCCGATAACGACGGCACAAATGATGTTCAGCCGGCCCCGAGCGTTAGCGCACACGCGTCGCACACGAGTGTAAGTAGTCAGATATTATTATCAACGGCGGTTATATTAGCCCAAAATGATTTAAATGAATTTATATTGTGTCGAGTATTGCTTGATTCGGGCTCGCAGAATAATTTTATGACCGAATCAATGGCCAGGCACCTGCGATTAAAACGCATGAAGAATGACTACTCGATTATCGGTATCAATAATTCGAGCCACACCGCGTCATACCTGGTATCGACGAAAGTTAAATCGCGGACGACAGCGTACGAGGCGCATTTGGACTTTATCGTTTTGCCCAAATTAACTAGTTATTTGCCTGTGACCTTCATCGACGCGTCGAATATAAAAATACCTGAGGGCATTCAACTCGCGGACCCATCGTTTAACACGCCGCAAAAAATAGATATGATATTAGGGTCCGAAATATTTTTCGATTTAATATGCGCGGATCGAATAAAACCTGTACGACAGGGCCCCGTAATTCAAAAGACGTTACTGGGTTGGATTGTAGCGGGAACCGTACCGAGCGAGAATAAACACGTTCGAACAGTGACTAAAAGTTTCGCGATGGTCACTAGTACTAGGCATCAATTGGAAGAACAAATTGCGAAATTTTGGCGTTTGGAAGAAATACAACAAAAGGTATACTCAACGGAAGAAAAGGTGTGTATGAGTCATTTCGAGGACACCGTTGAACGGGCGTCCGATAAACGGTTCATTGTATCTTTGCCATTTCGGGACTCGCCCAAGCTAGGGAACTCATATGATATCGCGTTACGACGATTTTTGTCGCTCGAGAGACGGTTGTCGGCTGACGACGGACTAAAGTATGAGTATACGAAATTTTTAACTGAATATTTATCGTTGAAACACATGGAGCTCGTACCACCAGAAGAACACGACGTTTATATTCAACACAATTATTTACCACACCATGCTGTTTTAAAAGAAAGTAGTAGCACGACCAAGTTACGTGTGGTATTCGACGCCGCCTGCAAGACAAGCTCCGGCGCGAGCCTGAATGACGTATTACTCAAAGGCCCGAGCATTCAAGAAGACCTGGTATGCATTATGGCGCGATTCCGCACGCACAAATATGTGATTTCCGCCGACATCACAAAAATGTACCGACAGATTTGGCTAACCGAACAACAAAGGGATGTGCAACGAATTCTATGGCGTCCAAGGCCCGATCAGCCAATACGGATTTATCGTTTAAAAACAATCACCTACGGAGTGGTTACGGCGTCATATTTGGCGACAGGCTGCCTTCGGAAATTGTCCGAAGAGCAATATAATCGATACCCGTCAGCCTGTCGTGCATTACAGCAAGATTTTTATATGGACGATCTGTTGAGCGGAGCGGACACGGTCAAAGAGGTTATAAAGCTACGCGACGAAATTATAAGGGTGTTAGACAGCGCGGGTTTCGAGTTGCGCAAGTGGGCAAGCAACGAATCCGATCTAATACAAGGTTTAGATACGTCCGAGGTAAATACCGATGAAGATAGCACAGCTGATATCGAAAAAGATAGTGTAAAAAAATTATTAGGCGTGTATTGGAACAAAAATAATGATTCATATCAATACAAAGTTGCGAGATACAGTAATACACGCGTCACGAAACGAAATATACTCGCGGAAATAGCGTCTGTTTTCGACCCGTTAGGTCTTATTAGTCCCGTGATTGTGCGTCTTAAGTTAATTATGCAAAAACTATGGCAAATTAATATTAGTTGGGACGATACATTACCTAATGAATTGACCACCGAATGGCGAGGATTTCGCGAAGAATTGGAATCAATCAATTCATTAGTGATAAAGCGATTAATAACCAACTCGAACAAAAACACTCCAGTTCAAATACACGGTTTCGCGGACGCATCCATACACGCATACGGAGCGTGTCTATATATCCGTACCATAGGCGAAAATGGTATTACAGAAACAAGTTTGATATGTTCAAAATCACGAGTTGCACCGTTAAAGGTAATTACATTACCACGGTTAGAATTGTTGGCTGCCGTGTTACTGATCCGTTTGGCCGCCAAGTATATACCATGCTTACAATTACAAGTCGACGCTACGTATTATTGGACTGATTCTACTATTGTATTAAATTGGATATCAGCTCCATCGTCGAGATGGAAAACGTTCGTTGGTCATCGTGTTAGCGAGATCCAAGAATTGTCCTCGATATCACAATGGCGTCATGTTAATTCGAATGACAACCCGGCGGATATAGTATCGCGAGGTTGTACAGCGTGTCAATTAATCGACTCGGAATTATGGTGGAGCGGACCAAAGTGGTTATCGGCCGAAGTGAGGGAATGGCCTGAGATCAATTCGGATTTATTAAAGACCATCGACTGTACATCCGAAGAAAAAACAAGTAGCAAGATTACGATAATGTCGGCAACATGTGATATATCTGTTTTAAGCAAGTTTTCGTCGATGTCAAAATTATTACACGTAATCGCGTACTGTTTACGTTTTATACACAACACAAGAGAGAAAAATGAAAAAAGAACTGGATTGTTAGATTGCTTCGAGATCAAAAGAGCCACAGTTACCGTAATCAAATTGGTACAGGGCAACTCGTGGCGGAAAGAAATAAATGATTTAATCAACTCCCGCGCATTAAAATCAAATAACAACTTATTGCGACTTCAACCGTTTGCAGACAGGGACGGGTTACTTAGGGTGGGTGGTCGACTAAAAAACTCTAGCGCAATCGACATCCCTCAAAAACACCCGATTTTGTTACCGGCCGATAGTCCTTTTACGCGGCTTGTTTTTGTGGCCGAACACGAGAAAACACTACATGGAGGGTCGCAAGCGATGTTAGCAAATGTACGTCTCGAGTACTGGCCAATGAACGGTCGAAATATCGCGCGAAAGGTTATGAGACAATGCGTCAAGTGTTTTAGATATAAACCAGTAGTCATGGAGCCAATTATGGGCGATTTGCCGAAAGACCGCGTGGAACCTGCTAGAGCCTTTTCCAAGTGTGGTGTTGATTTCGCCGGTCCCGTGTACGTAAAATCGAGTTTACGACGCAAGGCTCCGGTTGATAAGGCGTACATATGCGTGTGGGTGTGTTTCGTAACTAAGGCCATACACGTAGAATTAGTGAGCAATTCGACCACAGAAGCATTTTTGAACGCCCTCAATAGATTCTTCAGTAGACGCGGAGTATGCACGGACATTTATTCTGATAATGCGACCAACTTTGTAGGTGCCAATAATCGACTTCGAGAGTTAAAAGAGTTATTCCTGTCCGACGCTCACATGGAACAACTGCAACTCAACTTGAATAAATCTGGCGTACGTTGGCATTTCATTCCGCCACGTTCTCCCCATTTCGGCGGTCTGTGGGAAGCTGCGATTAAATCTGTTAAAACGCACTTATATAAAACTATAGGTAATGCCGCGCTCACGTATGAGGAATTATACACTGTGCTCGTTTGCGTAGAAGCCATACTAAATTCCCGTCCTCTTACTTCCTTATCCTCCGACCCATCTGACCTGTCTGTACTCACACCCGGACATTTTTTAATTGGTGACTCACTGTTAGCGTTACCCGAACGCGACGTCTCAATGACACCACCGAACCGGCTATCACGATGGCGAAGGGTCAGTCAACTCGTTCAACAGATTTGGCAGCGATGGAAGCGCGAGTACTTGCATCAATTGCAAGTGCGTGAAAAATGGTTACAGTCCAAGGGGCCCACTCTATCAATCGGCACGATCGTTTTGGTGTGTGATGACAACCTCCCTCCGCTCCGTTGGAAGATTGGTCGTGTGCTCGAAGTTCACCAGGGTTCTGATGGGGTGATTCGGGTGGCTACAGTTCGCACGATGGAGGGCGTAATGAAACGAGTGGTACGGAAACTATGTCCGTTACCGTTTGAGGGAAATCTATGAATTGTCGCGAAACTTGTAAATATTATGTAAAATGTTAATTATTTGTAACAAGTATTTACTTGTCATTTTTTGATAAATTATTTTTTGTATGATTTCGATTTATTATTATTATTATTGTCCACGATGCACGATTAATTATTTTTTGTATGATTCAGATTTATTCTTATTATTATTGTTAGCTATACACGATTATTATTATTTGTTGATTGTATCGGAAGATTATTATTATTATTTGTTGAAACGATGTTTCAAGGCGGGCGGTATGTCGCGTACGCGTGTCTTTATGATATTATTATCATATGATATTATCGCCTTTATGATATCGGCCGGTCTCTACTTGAAACGGTTTATATCGGCACTTGCACGATCGCGATACGAGCGACACGTCGCCCATCGCGAGCACATTTATTTTTTGGTATCCGTACAATTTAAATCACAATAAACTCATTTTCACTTATTTTTTTTTATTATTAAAGTCGAGTATTTCATTACAACGACTTCGCGACAGAAACTTCTGCTGCAATGGCACCATACCAAGATTTACTTTTTATACGAAAATTGTACAACTACAGCTCAACTGATTTAAATATATCTCGAGTAGCATTTCATAAATTTCGAAACGGGTGGTACTGTATACAGTATAATCACTACTGCGCGCGTATTTCGACCGTAGGCCAATCCGTTCGCTGTCGGACACCGTGTTTTGTGTTATTGTGCAAATGTCTGTTATGCTTCGTTAATTTTTTAATTATTTCCGACAAACATATCCAACAGCGATCACGATTAGTGACACAATATAAAATCGTTTTAAACCGTTTACATTGGAATCAAAAATTATATACCCATCCCGCCAGACGTTTACTTTTTTTTTCGTTGTGTAAACGAAACTCGAATTTCTCTACTCGAAACACCGCGTTTTCGACGACGTCATCCAATTCGGAAACTACGACGGGAGGGGGAAATGATTTTTAAATAATATCGTTGATTTCGAACGCATCGCAATTGTCGCGTCGTCTGTCAAAGTAAAATATTCACAGGGTGTCCCACCGGAACTTATACTGAGCGATATATCCCGTGTTAATAGAGATTATCAAATTCTGTTTTTTATGGCATATCTGGGCAAGGGCAATTTTGTAAATAATCGTTTAGTAAATATAAGTGTTTTATCAAAGAAGTAAAAAAATTACCTTTTTTATTTTATAACTTTTGTGAAACTCGAAGATAGCCATTTTATAGGGCTTATTTTTCTGAACATTTCGACAATTCAACTTTCAGTTTTCATCGGATTCGAGATTTTTAATAATTTTTGTAGTTTACTATTTACACAATTTTCAATAATATTAACATCATCCTTATCGGAAAAATGACCAGGTGATAGTAATTTAAATGATTTCTTTGTAAACTAAACAATTATTGAAAATCATTAATCCAATGACAACGGAAAGTTGAAGCGTCGAAGTTTTCAGAAAAATAAGCCAATAAGCCCTACACAATGTCTACCTTCGAAATTTATAAAAGTTATAAAATACAAAAAGTTAATTTCTTAACTTTTTTATATTACACTTCTATTTACCAAATTATCGTCAACAGAATTTCCTTTGTCCAAGGATGTTCACAAAAAAAAACAGAATTTGATTATCTCTTTTAACACGGGAGATATCGCTGTGCCTAAATCCCGGTGGGACACCCTGTACATAATATTGTAACTGACGGTTACGCCTATTGTATACGTATAATATATATACCTACGCAGTATGTTATTTGTTATTAGTAACTTTTTACATATTGTTATGTGCTCGGGAACGCAACTTCCTGCAGACATTCCGTGACATTGAGCGGCACGTAATGGAGTGCGGTCGCACGCGCGAATATTGTATTAATAATTAATATTATATTACGCGTGTATCATCATATGTTATTATTATTATTATTATTATTATCGCATGGAAATCATTGTACAATGCGTAGAACATTACAAAAGTATTATTATATCGTCTCAACTGCCGGTCGTACTTCCGCCACGCGTACAATAAATAATTATAATACTGACATAACGTGATTAGTTAGTATATATAATCAATGTATAGTTATGTAGTTAATAGTTATTGTATATAAACTAGAGATACGATGTTGATGATTTATGCATTTTTTTCCTTTAATCCTATACATCGCTATCTCATCATATTATGTCTCGCTCATTCGGAATATATGAATTTAATTTTACATTTTTTAGTATTTTTAGTTATAAATGCACTTTATTGTTTATCAACATCATTTGTTTTTTATATTTTTACTTAATTCTTTCATATTATGTGTAATTTTTTTTGTAATTTTTGTAAATTATTCATATTTTTTTATTTTTTTTATTCTTTTAATACATTGTACGTTTCAAAGAAAATGTTTACATTTTTCAAAATAATATTGTATTGTTATTGAAGAGATATTGTAATATGATATAATAGATATAATAATAATAAGTAATATGATGAATAGTAATATGATATAATATATAAGATATAATAATATTGTATATGAAACGTTACGCCGGATGTCAAAATATACAGTGCATTTCGGCGTGGATCCATTTCCATATTATATTTTAAACGAGCTGTATATTATTAACGTATCGTTAATAACGAAGATGGAACTAATAACCATACTGAAGCGATCGACAGGCGATTAAATTTACAAATGAAAGTTCAACATCCAACCTTATGGGCATTTATTTATTGTTTGAGAAAAGCGCAGTCAGTACGAGTTACATTTTACAATCAAGTGGAGGCAGGAAAAAGTCACTTTTCAAGTGAAAAGTACAAACATGTACCATTTACTTTACAACGATTTGGTTATCATAGTGAATTCATAGCCAAAGTCCTAGTAAATGTGTTGTAATTATTTTTTTTGGGAAACGCTTGATACCAAATGATTTTACTGTATGAATTTACCGTAACAACTCAATCGTTGTTATGGAAACTATGCATTTTACTAGTAAGTAACAAAAATAATCTCGCGAGGACGAAACCTTGAAATCTTGAAATCTGCAGTATATGTACTCGTATATATTAGTTAGTGAATATACAAAAACGGAATAAAACAATAACACCGATAGGAACGTATGATTATTCATTGGTTTCAGGACTTTCATAGGGATACTACAGTTTATTCGACATCACTATCCCGATGAATCGGCTAGTGCACCAATCGGGAAAACTTTTAAACCCGTACGCATGGTTGAAAAAGTTACTTTAGATGGATTAAAACCTTACGAAAGAAAAAATTCCGCATAGTTCCTTAGCTTTGTTATTATTTATAACTGTGGCAATTACTTCACCCGGCGCTCAAGAATAGTACAAGGGACCACCTCATGGGGCGTATACTTGAATCCTTTGAGCTGTTTAACGAAATTACGCAATAACAAAGCACGCACCGGGATTCCTGAAAACGATGAAGATTTAATGAGTATTATGTGTTTTACCCCAGGGCAACAGGCCGGCGGAGGGGCTGCACCGCAGTTGTTTAACACAAACGAGTTTTTATTCGTTTTCCAAACCGAGGTAACGACCGAGTGCGTGTATATAATAATGTTATTAAGCCAGGGGAAATCTCGTAGATTAAGAATTCACACAGGTACACGCACGCACACATACTATAATACACATACATGTAGTAGACATTTATTTGTTTAATTCTCAGATCGTTTCACGGGCAGATCGTTAAAAACGGTCGTAATTACGTATAATAGCGTCATTAACAGAAAAAAAAAATCTGCTCAATTCCATATTATTTATTGTCGTGTGCGACGGCGGTGGTAGTTGTTAGCGAACGTTGCGGTTTCCGTTTTTTATTCGTGTAAAAAACACGGAGCACATACACGCACGATTACAATGTTATGTAATATGTCAAAATAAAAAAATGATTTGCTTAATGTTTAGGTAATACTCTAAATAATAACAAATCATTATTGCGCATACAAATAGTTAATTAAAACTAATTAAACGTCTAATAGAATAAATAAAAATATATTACAATAAATGAAATAAAAAAAAAACTAAAAAATAAAATATAAATATTGCCTTGAGTGATATGGAAAAAGTGCTAGACCATACGACCGGTTTCGATTTAAAAAAATCGTCGTCAGATATGAAAAGCGCGCTATTATTTTATTTTTATTCATTTTGTTTATTGTTACATACATATCTATGTGTATATAAATGTATTTTATTGAAACTGAATTGGTTTTAATAAGTCATTTATACGTTCAATAATAATTTGTTGTTATGTAAATCGCCGATAAACTGGGCGTCCGCGTATTTTTTTGTTGCGTTTCGCGCTATCGTGTCCGATCCGTAACACAAGTTGTACTTTTGTTCGTCGTTTTCGTCCTGTACACGTTGCATCGCACGCACCCAGTGCTATGTACTCAAAACGGTTCGGTACGCATGTTCGTTTACTGCTCGACAAGTCGCGCGCACGACAATAATTATCACATCCGTTTTACGAGTGACAAAAAAAAAAAGTGAATAAAAATATAATGTACCTACTTGTACCTGCACGGCGGCGTGACGGTTACTTGTCAATGTTGTCATTGTTTTTCCACCGAACGCGGATCGTTTGAACCTACGTCTGACGTGCCATGAAAAATAGCAGTACGCATAATATATTATTATTATATTACCGTTATTGACGTTGCGTTTGCGAGACCGAAAAACCGAATCGGCATCATCGTCCGTACGAATGAATCTGTTGTTCTAACGCAGGCGTCGGCGACCACTTTTAACTTATTTCTACGGCCCTCCGAAGGGTACCGATTTAAAATTCAAACTTAACATTTCGATCCGTAAAAAAATATGCTAACCGTTCGTTTCACGCGTTTGATCTATCGCGGCCGTCATATTTTAACGATTAACATCTCACTCTACTCGTTAAAATTCGTTGAAAATGTATATTTTATTGAAATTAGTTAATACGGACAGTATGATTTTACATCAACAACTCAAGTGATATGTGGTAAAATCTTATTTACAATAACGTTTATTTTAATATTTAACGTGGTCTTTGATGAAAATCTGATAAAAACAAGACCCAAGTGGGTAAAAATGTTTCCGCCTACTCCTGCTCTATGGAGTCTCATCGTTATTCCGAACTAGTTGCATTATTTATGCGTATAAGGCGTTAGGAAATCATAATTTTTTTACCCAAAAATACTTCGCCTGTAAGGTTTATCGACTACTAAAACATGTACTATATTGCAGCACTCATGCCGTGTGTAGAAAAATGTTTTTGTACATTATAACTGTTATTGGATTGCGATGATAGGTACACTGTCTACAAAAAAAAAATGTTATAATAATATATTGAGAAAAAAAAATCAATATTAATAATGTATTTGATTTAATTCGATTTCAGACTGAGAAAAGTTTACTATTCTTTTGTCTTCGACGCCTGCCTACGTTTCGTCCCTTAACGTCGAATCTGTCACTACTGCAGTGTTGCGCACTTATTCTGTACAAAATGAATCAAACGTTCAGAAACGCGTGGTTCACTATTAAAGTGTATAATTATGATTTGTGATCATGTACTAATTGTATAACTGGATACATAATTTCCGCGTAAACATTAGATACTCGCATTATCGTTTTCCTCTTGAACGTTGAACCGTTAATGCAGGATTTTTCTTCCTATTTCCTTGCATGAATAATATTATGTGAAAAATGCAATTAGCAAAAGAGCTGTAAGCCCATACAATGAGCTTTGTATTTATTTTTTATTAAACCAATGCTGAAATCGTTTACTGAAAAATAAATCAAGATAATCCGCGAAAAATAAAATTACAATAATTACTAAGATAAACATTTTAAGCCGATTTAATACATAGTGTAAGCTTATTACAAATATATTCTTCGATGTATTATTTTTTTTACTTTTATTGGCACATCGATTTATTTTTAGGTTCCTTGTTATTAAAGTATAGGCGTGGCTATTGCACTTGAATATTTAATTTTCATTATACAATTTGTTTTCACGCATCGTTAAACATTATGTTTTATTAATTATAACTTTTCAGTCGTGGTAACGGATTTTTATTTTAGCGAAATATAAGAAGGTCCGAGATACTAGTAGAAAGTAGTTGAAGTTTAGTGGGCAATCCAAAATATTGGATATTTTGTAATCTCTATCGCATCGTTTTTCGAACAATAAGGTACTGCAATGGCGGATAACTAGTGCCATGAATGTCCAATATACATTATATATTATACATTATACATTATATACATTCTTTCTACTTTGGTCATCCAGACTGGTGTAATTTTTTAGTTGTTATAATTTCATATCTGTACAAACACGTCTATTCATATAGGCGATGAAGCATTATTGAACTTAAGAACATATTTTTCACAAGAGTTGGATGAAATTAAATAGTTTGTCTAGAAATAATTTATACGTTGCTACACTTGTTTCATAAAAAATCAAAATAAATTATACTGATGAACTCACCTGAAGAAAAATGTATTCTTAGATGACTATTTAAATTGGGTTGCATGAAGAGCTCATATTTAGTAAAAAACAATAAAACTAACTTTGGGAGACTATTGTGCCACGGGCTACTATCTATAACATTTGACCTGTATGCGGCGAGCCACCAACGGTATAGTGTTGTATGATATTTATATTAAAGGATAAGATAAAACCTAAAATAGCACAACAACATTTTTAAACAAACAAAAACAATCGTAAATACTCCTTTATAGTATATGAATTTATTTACTCAATACATTTAAATTTACACATTTAATTTTTTTTCTTTAAAAATAAAACCTACTATTACCTTTTCAAATGCATTTAAAATATATTCTGTTGATATTTTATAGGAAATATCTACCTCTATGTGTATTAAGGATATATTTAAAAATCTACATAATCAGTCTGAAACGAAAGGAAATAACCGTCAATATAAATGACATAAATGGTAACAGATAATATTATGAGTCGTGGTCATGGGATAACCATAATCGAATGGTATACGGTTCAATTATTCAAATTGAAAGCTCAAATCGCGATGTGAATAATCATATGATATTTTTTTCTCTGTACTTAGTTCAGTTATTGTATTGAAAAAAATAATAATTCTGATCAATTTTTAAAACGGAATTTATTATATACAATTTTAAACGATAGTTACTAAGTTATTATCTATTTTAAGAAATATAAAACCATAAATACTTGGAAAACGTCGCTCATATTTGATTTTGTAATTCGATTTTGGAGCACAATAAGTTAATGATTCTAGCGTATATAAAGTATTGTAACAGAGCGATAAGGTTAGGTCTAATCCAAAATAACCTCATTCGTCGAAGAAGTGTCGGTCACCTACGAGTTTTTTTTTTATAAGTTTGCTGTGTATAATCCATAAAAAAAAAATGCTAATTTTAAAACGTATAGTTTTATGAAACTAGATGAAGGCTGCTGCGATCAGTTGACGTTGTAAATTGACAAAAGTTGTTTAAAATTAAGACTTTTATAATGTTATAAATTATGTCTGTGATAGAATACTCGATCGTAGTTGTTCCACGATCGTTGCATTTTTCAGACAAAATTAGATACAAGATAAGACGGTCTTTTCAAAAGTAAATTTGAAATGGCATTCGACTGAACGGAAGTTTGAAGAACTAACAATAAGAAAAACGGGAAATTTAAATATTAAAATTAACCTTACTTGTTGGAAAACGTATATTGATATTTTCGAAGATATTGAGAGATTAAAAAAAAAATGTACAACAATTATTTTTTAGAAATCACATTTAAAACTCGGAGATGCATAAGTGATAGAAAATTTACAACGTTTGAAAAAAATTTAGCAATTAAAGGTCAAAACGTTGTATGCACATTTTCATATGCAGCTCCGATCTTAACAATAAGTCGCACAAAACTAGGCACCGAGATCGGTAAAGATTACCCGTAAGTACTTGTACAAAGATCTTAATCTATAACAGTTTGAGTTAATATAATTTAAATTGCTTGTGTATAGTGTTGAATCGTAGAAGCCGATGTTTAGTTAAAGTATTATTATTATTATTATATAAGTATTATTACGGACGGTTAATTTTAAATATATGTGTATATGTATGGAAACGCTTATCCTTATATTATAATATTATACGTGCGACACACACACAAAATGTTTCGGATCCATTGTTATCTATATATATAAAAATGGAGACAAAAAATTCGAAATTGCATCAGTTGAGAACGGCCGGGCCGATTTGGCTCAATTTTTTTTTTTAAATGATAGAGAATGTCGGGGAGTGGGTTTATAGCATAAATTATGGACCTAACTCCTGTGAGTTAGAGATTTAGAGACAAAAACTGAGTTACACCGGTGGCGCCCTCTAGCAGATAAAAATAAAAATATAAATATAATATAAATAATAATAATAATAATAATACAAATTTTTTTTCGACATGCGAGAGCGATCCGTTCGCGAGGACTTTACTATATTCGGAAATGCCACGCTATTATACATGGAATGCTGCATCAAAGAAGTTTCAACGCAGGAAGAAAGGTGATGCTGTTGCTGGCTTCGCAGATGTCTATTCGACTGATTCCCTCGGACGAATATACACAGTTCATCCACGCCAAGACGAATGCTTCTATCTTCGCTTACTTTTGGTGAACGTTAGGGACCCGACATCCTTCAATTCCCTGCGTACTGTCAATGGTGTACTGTGCACAACTTTTCGGGAAGCTTGCCAATGCTTGAATTTGCTCGAAAACGATTCACATTGGGACTTAACACTCGCCGATGCAACCGTTTCTGCGCCAGCAAATCAAATTCGTACGTTGTTTGCGATCATCATAGCCACATGTCATCCATCGAACCCGAATGCATTGTGGGAGAAATACAAGGACGAGATGGTTGATGACATTTTACACAGAGTTCGAACGACAAATTTTAATTTTGATATTGAAAGTAACGACGATATGCGCAACGAAGCATTAGTTCTGATTGAAGACATGTGCGTGCTCATGTGCGGCAGTCTGTTGTTAACTTTGGGAATGCCAGCGCCAAATCGTTCGAGGCACGCTGCATTCAATCTTGAATTACAGCGGGAGAAAAACTATGATCTAGATGAGCAGGCTGAAAGAGTCCGAAAAAATGTGCCGCTGTTGAATGCCGAGCAGAAGAATGTATACGATTCGCTGATGAAGGTTGTTGATGATGGAACGGGAGGCATTTACTTTCTCGATGCTCCTGGAGGGACAGGCAAAACGTTCGTCATTTCGTTGATTCTGGCAACAATTCGGTCAAGATCACTAATTGCGTTTGCTGTCGCATCCTCTGGCATTGCTGCCACATTGTTGGAAGGCGGTCGAACTGCACATTCAGCTTTGAAGCCGCCAATGAATCTTCTCATGGTTGACAAGCCTACGTGCACAACGACCAATAATTCAGCGACAGCGAAATTGATGCGAGAATGCAAAATCATCATTTGGGATGAATGCACGATGGCACATAAACTAGCTTTGGAGGCAGTTGACCGAACGATGAAAGATTTAAGAGGTAATTCGAGACGATTTGGTGGGGCAATGATATTGCTCTCCGGAGATTTTCGTCAAACACTTCCCGTCATTCCGAAATCTACTGCTGCCGATGAAATTAATGCATGCCTGAAATCGTCGTTTTTGTGGCGGCATGTCAAGAAGTTGAAATTGACCACGAACATGAGAGTTGCGTTGCAAAACGACCCATCGGCTGCTGAATTCTCGAGACAACTGCTGGCGCTTGGTAATGGACACATTCCGATTGATGTTTTGACTGGATTAATATCGTTTCCGGCAAATTTTTGTGAGTTCACATCGTCGAAGGAAGAACTCATTACAAAAGTGTTCCCAAGCATTGAGGTCAATTATAACAATCTTGATTGGATGAGTGAACGGGCAATACTAGCAGCGAGGAATAAGGACGTCGATAGCTTGAATTTTACAATTCAGAGTAAAATTGCTGGAGAACTGCGTTCATACAAATCCGTTGACAGCACGACCGACGAAAACGAAGCGGTCAACTATCCGACAGAATTTTTGAACTCGCTTGATGTGCCAGGAACTCCACCGCATAATTTACAGGTAAAAGTGGGATCGATCATAATTATGTTGCGGAATCTAAATCCTCCTAAATTGTGTAATGGTACACGATTGTCCGTCAAGAAACTGATGAACAATGTAATACAATCAACGATCATCAAGGGCAATTTAAAAGGGGAGGAAGTCCTTATCCCACGAATTCCGATCGTTCCAACAGAATGATTTCCATTTCAGTTTAGGTGGATTCAGTTTCCCGTTAGATTGGCTTTTGCGATGACAATCAATAAATCGCAAGGCCAATCGTTGGAAGTCTGTGGGATCAATTTGGAATTTCCATGTTTTTCGCACGGGCAGCTGTACTGCAGTTGCCAGTTCGCGTGTTGGAAAACCGTCTTCGTTGTTTATTTTTGCACCAGAAAACAAAACGAAAAACATTGTTTATCAAAATGCAATATATTGATTTCTGTAACAATTCATTACAATGGAATACTTGAATTTTATTATCAATCTAGACTTTATTTGAAGGCGTTAAGTTCACCGGGTCAACTTAATTTAAAAAAAAAATTTAGGCAAAACAACGTTTGCCGGGTCAGCTAGTTTAAATATAATAATATATGGTTAGGAATTTGCATATATACATGTTTTTATTATTTACACCGTCGAAGCGCGTATAGTGTTAGTGTATTATTATTGCGTACAACACGTAGCATTTGAAATAGATACACTAGAAATGAATATTGACCACAATAGGATCGTTTATTTATTTATAATTATAACAGTCGTGGTCTGGAGTCACTTACTATTTGTTCATATAAACCGAGATGTTCATTAGATTCAACGATACATTAAATGCACAAATAAAATCACACGGCATTGGTACGGCTTATCTTGCAACCAAATCAAAACTTATTGAACAATGTAATTTTTATCGTTTCTTAAGTCTTTTACTTTTCACATTTTCATAATATACTACACCTACTCTTCTTCGGTATACGTGTACGCCTAAATCGTATAGCTTTTAAACGAGTCGCTTACGCTCTCGTATTTTTCCTGAGAAATTAAATGAAATTATGAATGTAATATATAAGTACTAAGTAAAGGTATAATAGTTATCAATTTATCATTCTCGAGAACTATTCGACTGCATGTTTCTTGCATTAGATTTAGAGAGTTATCAGAATACGTTGTAAGTAACATTCTTTTTTTCCACTTCTTAAGTCCAATAATTCGTGGGCTAAAATTATTGACATTGAAAAAAGATAAATACATTTTTTTTAAATCACCTTGCCAGAGTATTGGAATCTTACGAAATTTTCTCACGGTCACGGTGATTTCCAATAAGCGATGGGCTGAAATCGTTCTTAAATATTTTCTCTCCATGTTCGTTGCCATCGCATACCAATCCTGATGTAAATAGAATAATCGTATACAGGGTGTCCCACTGGAATTCACACAGAGCGATATCTCCCGTGTAAATAGAAATAATCAATTTAATAGTTTGGTAAATATAAATGTTTTATTATAGAAGTTAAAAATTAACTTTTTAATTTAATTTAATTTAATATAATAATTTTTATTAACTCTTGTGCAATTCGAAGATAACCGTTTTATAGGGCTTCTTTCTCTAAAAATGTCGACGGTTCAACTTTCAGTTTTTATTAGATTCATAATTTTTCATAATTTTTTTAGTTCTCATCATTTTTTCGATAAGGTTTGCTGCTTATGTTAATGTTTTTGAAATTATACAAATACTCGTAGTAGGCTATTTTCTTGTAAAATAGAAAAATTATGATTCCGATGGAAACTGAAAGTTTAACATTCGACATTTTCAGAAAAATAAGCCCTATAAAATAGCTATCTTCGAAATTTATAAAAGCTATGAGATATAAAGTTAAATATTTAACTTCTTTAATATATACACTTATATTTACCAAACTGTCGACAACAAAACCATTGCCTTTGCCCAGGGATGCTATGGGTGAAGATAGTTCTGTTCGATTCCGCTGTGATACCCTGTATACCTGGAATAAGAATTATCATTTACAGAACTAAATTTGAGTGCCTAATATTATGATTTCGATCTTTGAAAATGAAATGCGATTAAAACAACGTTATTTTCCTCCTGTTGGTCGCGGAGATATGACGCCATATCTAAAGTACGCCATATTCACGTTAAACAATCTATAACTCGAGGATGATCCAGACCACGTCCCGAATGACGTGCAATCTCCCATCCGAACGGTGCCCACACCACTGGTTATATATATATATTACCGCAGATACTAACCCCCCGACGATATTGCGTCCTTAACACACCTGCAACGTTAACTTGAATAACATAAGTCCGCGTTCAACATTAAACACACGCCTGACGACCCGGTGTAATCCTAGGTTATATTTACCCCCCAGGAGATATCAAAATACCCTGGGATATTTTTACCGGGGAGGGGGGGAGGGTAAAAACTGATGATGGTAATAGAATCCTAAAACACCGACACTACTGCTATCGCGCCGACTGCGCCGTCCGCATCTGCTGCCGTCAAGTACCGCACTGCAGAGCGCCGTTCGAGTGGTGCTCTTACACATATTGCACTTGCGTGTTATTACCAGGGCGTCTACATTGTTTACCGTCACGCGTTATATGCCCACGCGTTGTTATAATTACCCGAGTTAAACGAAAACCGAACGTTTACCTCCCCCGCCACGAGTCCCCACATCGACTAGTACGTCGCATTGTACTCGCTACACGGTTTGAAATGATTTGAATCGATCGTTTTGTGTGAGACAACGTACAAACACTTAACGGTGGTAATTTTTTTGTTTTTTTTTTTTTGCAGTAAAATGGATCTAGAAGAGCTCTACCACAAGTACCGTATTCGACTCAAACAGTCGCTTTTCACGACGTTCGCTTCGATTGGCTTGGCAGTGTGCAGTGTTACCTTAGCAATGTTGATTACGTTTTACAACGTGAGTATGAAACCCAAATTGTTATCAAACCGTTATATATTATGATATGAGACATGTCGATAATATTGGGTATGTGTCTGAACTACGGTGTTACAACTACTGGTTACGCTTAAGTATTCCAATAGAACACAAAGCGGTTAGAAAACAACTTCACCGAAGAAACAGTATTTTTCAATGTACTTAAGACCCAACGTTTAACTGGGTTTTCGCAGAACGATTAATAAATATTGTAAACGGTTATTCTTCTTTTTTTCTTTTTCCTTCACGGCAAATTTTTTTTTTTTAAAAATAAACAAATCCCAGTCAATTCACAACAAACACAGTAACTATACGTACAATTTAATCAAGTGTGCGCGTTATACAACATGCCGTATGGACAACAACGATATAATAACAAATACTATTCAAGTTATAAAATTGAAATGGAAATTGAATTACCTAGATATACAGGATATCTCACCGGGATATATACAGAACGATATATCCCGTATTAATAGATAGTAAAAATCAGTTTATATGAGCATCCCTGGGCAAAAGCGGTGGTAGCGAAGTTGTTATTTTGATTACACAGAGGGAGGAACGACAATCTTGTGTTTTAGAAGTTATTTGTTTTTTTTTTCTGGAAGATCCATTTTAGGGAGAGATGGATTGAAAGTGAATGGCATATTAATGGTTTTTATATTTCTTGAGAGTAGATTTATGGATAGTGAGTTCTTTTATTTCGAGAGTAGTATTTTTGTTTGAATTTTTTGAACTTGATATGTGGTGGTAGATATTTGAAGAGTGTCTTGTATATTCTTTGTTAGGGTATTTATGATATTGTAAATATCATCGGGGATTTAATTTTAAGTAAGAGAGTAACGAGTTAACATAATATTATGAAACTTGTGCTTCTCTGTTCTTTTTTTATGATTGGGTTAATGTTAACGTGGACTTGAATTTTGAGATTGTCTGGTGTGTGGTCTGACGATTGATAATTTAAATTAGTAATGTTTGTGTACATATGATTTATTGATTTGACAGATTGGATAGGAGGAAGTCGAGGAAGTTTGCGGGAGTTGGATAATAGGTTAGGGAGGCTGGAGAAATAAGTTTAGAACGTTTATTTGTAATAAAGTTGAACAAAGTATGGAATCTCGTGTTCCTTGAGCGACAGCCCCAGGCTTCGTGTTTGGCGTTGTGTAATCCGTACCGACGCGCGACGTTACATGTGTAATATAGTGAATGAAGATATAGAGATAGGCTTTCTGTTTGAAATAGTCAGTCTAAAAGAAAGTAAGCTGATATTATTGAAGTAGATACGGAATAACTATTTACAGATGTAGCGACTAGCTAAGTATACATAGGGAAGACAATTATACAAGTTTTGTTGGTCGGCTTTTATGATTTTTTTAATTGTTAAGCGAGTTGAGAGTTTTTTTTTTGAGATTGTAATATTTCACGTACTCATAACTCGCTTAGAAATTTAAATATCATAAAAAAAAACCTACGAACGAAACATATATATAAAATGTTCTTCCCTTTTAGTTTGATTATACCCAAGAAGTTAGTTTTTTTTATAGTTTGCTCTAATATTGAAGGTATCAACACGAAATCGGTTATGCTGAACGTAGATTTGCTATGTTGTACTCTTACTGTATGTGCGTAAGACGGAGACGACGCACTCGTCCTCTTAATTGCGGTGTACAGGACACAGGTGGTGTTCTAGGGTTAGGCGCTACGGAGAGCGGTCGTGTCAATGTTATTTTGGCATCCTTAGGACTTGAAGAGGGATGTTTTTTTCAACGCTTTCCGTCATCGCGAAACGAACCGTAATATGGCGTGTACGCGCCGACACGCGACGTCGTCATCGTGCCCCGTGGAAATCGCGTGCGCCAAGCTAAAAAATAAAAGTAAACACCCTCCCGTCGCCCAGGATTCGCGCGTCTCGATCTCGATCATAACGTTCTCCGATACCGTTCTTGTACAATATAATACTGTGCACTCTCGCAGTGTCATAATATTATCGTACCGCCATTGATCGTACATCGTCGAGGCCACCATGCTGTAGCTGTGTAATCGTATACCGTGCGTGGTGCTCCTCACGACTCGCGAATTCGGCATATCGGATTTCGCGTAATTTCGCCTTGGATGTACACGTGAGCCGTGCCGGAGCCAACGGAGAGGTCGGGCGTGCGCGTATTTTTCTGAGTGCGTTCGCGGCGGCAGAACGAAGTGGTTAGAACGAACATCCATCCGTCCGTCTGCTCGTAAATATAATAATAACAATAATGATATCAATAGTAGTACGTCTTACCCCACGATGCGGTGGATATTTTGTCGACGTACGTCTCTATGTATTTGCGTGTGAAAGATATTTCGAGTGGAAAAATAAAAAAAAAAAACGCAACGACAACAAATTAGGAGACGATGCAATTTGTTCAGTTTATTTACGCGATATTATGGAGTAGGTACATACAGACGGCTTAATACCTCAGCTTAGTGTACTACACGACGGCGAAAAATATACCCATGGGAACGGGCTGCGGTATATTTTGTTGTTTTTTCGTTTCAAGAATATTCACAGCCCGTCCGATTAGTAAACGGAATGCTAAATTACGAGTGCTTATGCAGGTACTTGGAACGACCTACCTAGGCCCGGAGAGGAAACGACTCGTTAGCCACCGCTCTTATTAATATAGTAGGTGTACATAGTCGGCAAGGTGTTACGTTTTAATGTGCACGCGGAGGATCAATGGAAAGTGTGATAATATAGTAGTCGTGAAGTGGAGTTAAAAGGGTTATTGATAGTTTATATTTAAATTTTAATGGAATCATTTGTATGCATACGGCTGAGGCCGCGGTACTTTTTGAAGTTCTATTGATTGTATTACATAGTGAATATAGTCATACCGATAACGCGTTTTTGGTCATGTGATTTGCTGGAATGCTTTTATGGATTTTAAAAGTTTAGACCTCACATATTTATATACTTCCATAGTCGTTAGATATTTGTTTTATTTATGCGAAAAATCGCATTTTCAATTGGAGATCAAATTTCACTATCCGTATAGTACTCGTATAATGTAATTGCTTAAATACTAATTTTTTTAACGGTTATCATAAGTCAAACCCTCATTAAAAACTGTACACATAGATTTCGATGTCGACTTCTTAATTATAAAACGTACTCTTAACGAACAGCTTTGTGTTTGCAGTTTATCACGAATAGTGCGATCTTCAGCTAATAAGCGTATTATATTATTTACGAGTTATATTGAATGCGTTAATCAATAACTGTATTATAGCTGTGCAGTCAGAAGAAGTCTTACTAGCGGTCTGAATACGTAGTAAGCAGGCTTACATTTTACTAATCTCTTGTTTATTAAACGTTTGAAATAATTTAACGTTCCGAAAATAAAAATAATATTTCAAAGTTACGGATATTTTGAAAACGATATAAACGTTTTGGGAAAATGTTTATTTACTGCATATTTATACGTTTCTATATCCACGTTTTGATATCTTAATAATGTTAAATTCCCAAGCGAGAAGTCGGACGAACTATTTTCAATCTCGATAAAGTTTAAATTTTATGTGAGGACCGCTCTGGTGAAATAATGCATATATTTTTATTTTAAACGAGCATACGCAAATGTGTCAAATTCCATTAATGTCTCGGTAAATTACATCATATATAAAAAAAAACATTCGTGTGACGTAAAAATATTTTTAAAAATAATAATAAAAAGTATAATCACCCCAGAGTCAAGAAGAGAGAGTGTGAAAGAGAGAAAGAGAGACAGAGAGACAGAGAGATAGAGAGATAGAGAGAGAGATGGAGATAAAATTCGAAATGGATGAAAAAAAGGTTCTACCATTGAATTTAGTCGCAGCCATATTAATTATAACATAATATTTTATACGACCTCTTGCCGCTTAATTTTAGACCCTGAGAGTACAAAAGCGAATGACGTATTTTTTTATTTACATCATCATTAGAATTTCCATAATCTACCATGTTGATGGTGATAAGTGTGCATGAATGTTTCATTCGTTTGGTCCGGAAATCGGACACGGACGTAACCACCCGAGTTTTTTCGATATTTTTGCTCGAAATTACACCGATATGTATAAAATCGAAAATACTATGATATTCATTCATAAAGCGTTTACATTTATTTCGAATGAAACGAGAAATTTGAACGACTTGGATACTTCACCGGGTATGCCGATTTGTTGACACGTTCCAAAATTTAAAATGTGACTACTTATAAGAAAATTAACTGTTGGACAGAAAAATAACTGAATGTAGTGTCTTAGTATACTTGTTGTGATTTGATTTAAGCGTACACATAAGACTCTTGAACATTTTAATCACAATAATAATATCGTTCGTTTTGTATTTGTTAAAATAAACAAGTACAAGCAGATTGTAATAATTTGATTGACATCGCACCGATTTTCTCTCATTTCGCTTTCAAATACGTTTGCAAATAATCTTACGACCGTACATAAGCAACGCACAACAGCAGCTGTCTCTCAGATTTGTAACCCCCAGATATGTTAACCCCCCCCCTCACCCCGATAAAAATATCCTAGGTTATCGGGCGTCGAATTTTACTCGTTTTTAATTTTTCATTTGTTTTTTCAATGTTTCCACTGCAGGCCGAGTCCGCCGAGAGACCGCCGTTGGTGTCCGTGTGCATAGCATGGCTGACTTTTGCCTGCGCGTACGCACTAACGCAAACCGCTCCCGCGGCGTTGAACTCCAAGCCGGCCGCGGCCGTGTTGTCCGCGGCCACGGTGGCCGCGTCCGCGGCCGCTGTCCTGTACGGCTGCGGTAACGCGCACGCCGTGTACTCACTCTTCCCGGTGTTGGTGGCCGCGCACTCCATGGTGCCCACCCACGTCGCCGTCTCGTGTTTTGCCACAGCGGCTGTAGTAGCCGTGCACATCACATCGCTGCTCGCCGAGGTCCAGTGGACGCCGAACGCTCAGCACGTCAAACAGGTACGTCTTCGCCACAGTCGTATGTTAAGTAAGGTCTATCATCCCAGCATGGGCGTGTTAAAATGTAGAAAAAAAATATTTCACAGAATCATTTAATATAATTGGTGTTAATAGAGGTAATTAAACTCAATTTTTTTTTATTTTTTTTATGTGCGTCTCTGGGCAAAGGCAATTTTCTCCATAATAGTTTGGTAAATATCAGTGTATTATTAAAGAAGTTAAACAATTCCTTTCTGTTATATAACTTTTATAAATTTCAAAGATTTTATAGGGCTTATTTTTCTGAAAACGCCGGCGGTTTAACTTTCAATTCTCATTAACTTCTCGGTTTATAATCATTTTTCTAGTTTACAAGACAATAGTATACTATTCGCATAACTTTAAATAATAATAACATTATCAGAAAACCTTATAGGAAAAATTACGGGGTAATAATAATTTAAAGCATTTCTTTATTAACTACAAAATTTATTGAAAAGCATTAATCCAATGACAACAGAAAGTTGAAGCATCGAAGTTTTCAGAAAAATAAGTCCTATAAAAGGTCTATCTTTGAAATATATAAATGTTAAAAATAAAAAAGTAAATTTATAACTTCTTTTAATAAAACACTTATATTTACTAAATTATTGTCAAAACATTTTCTTTGTTCAAAGACGCTCATAAAAAAAACCATGGTTTATTTATCTCTATTAACACGGGAGATGTCAGTCTTTGTAAAAACCGGTGGGACACCCTGAATATGTCCACGGGAGAGCACGTGCATAGACTATACGAGGTTATCAATTCATCCGTATTCATAAAATTAGTAAAGATAATTGGATACGCAGATATAACAATTTCGAGAAACCGCGCACTTTTCGTTATATCACAGATCCATGAAATAAATAACTGGATATAGTTGTCGCTCTAATGCAAAATAGAAAATAATATCTCCCGGGTGAGGCCTGTAGGTAATCAAAAGTATGCTTGCACTTATATTTTATTCCGTTATTCATTATAATATTTTAATTAAACTCAACATAATACCGAATACGAAAAAATTACTTATTTTCCGTATACAAACGAAACGAAGTCGTCCACTTAAATGAGAATGCGCTTTCAACACAATATTTTACTTGCATTAGTATAAACCGTCATTTCGCAAACCAGACGATCCTATAGGCGTAAGCTATATGTACATCTACAGATATTGTGTATTAGTGCAGGTTCAACTGAGTAATAACACGATGGAAACAATATATAATACGCAGTGCTCCGATTAATATAATATATGCAACACACCGATGAATACGATATATACGTAAAAGGCAAAACAACACGATGTGCGTACATGTAATATTTGTATCGTAAATCGTACGCGTATAAATCAATAAAATGTTGTATGGTAATACACGCGGTGAGCAAGTATTTTGATATTCTTATTGATTTTGTTGTCACCTCGGACGGTCGAACTCGGCAAATTGTTCAGCAGCTCTCCGGTAGTAACACCTCGGAACTTTTCGCGCAAAATATCTGATCGGAGCGTATACAGATAACGCCGAAATTAAAACGAAATACGTATAAGACTACACATGTCGAAATATAATGTGTGCTCGTTTAACGTAGGTTTAGCGACTTGGAATTATGATTTTACACTAGCCTACGTATTGAGATCACAGCTGATAGTAATATTCTGTGAAAAGTGAAAACAATTAATCGTCTCGTAAAACATTTCACAATCAACGACGATCCCTTACTCAATCCCAAACACATATATACACGGATGCATCTTTCTCGGAAGGTCGCGTTGAGATGGCCATCACCTGAGTAAATCCTATGGAGACCGTCCGACAAATGCTCTTTATAAACAGCCGAGGCTCTTGCCATTCTCAAAGCCATCGAATCTACTATTTCAGACATTAAACACAACGACGTCACGATACATAGCTACTCATTATCTACTCTCACTTGTCTTCAAAGTCTTCAAAACCCTACCGAAATTGCCAGAAAAACTCTAAAGTACTCTCTATGGAGCACAACTAGCCGGAAAAAACATTTCTTACTCATGGATTTCTGGTGGGAACGAACGTTCGGACATGGCCGTCAAACAAGCAAACTCATCCCCCTATGTACTTATCTCTTTTCTCTTCTCCTACAGCGACAAAAGCTATCAAAATGGATACATATCATCAATGGAAAAAAAACTGGAACAAAATTACCATCAAACTCAACAAAATTAAAAGAACCTTCCCTGACAACACATCAAGAAAATACGAGACCTCTATCAACCACCTTAGAATCAGACATACACAACTCACTCACATATTTTTAATTAAGAAAGAGGAACCCCCCCCCCCACATGCAAACAATGTGGAGTCCTACTCACTGTCAAGCACATTCTCACCGAATGTAGAACCTATGACTTAGAGAGAGCAACACTATATTTATCCGACCACCTAGCTGAACCATTAAGCCCCGATCCAACAGATAACATCAAGCTATGCCAGTTCCCATAGTAACACATCTAATTAACCTTGTTTAACGGGCATCCAAAAACAGTCCAACCACATTTTATGGTTAAAATTAACATTTTATATTAAAAGTATGTTTTAGTATTAATTTATTAATGTATTTATCCACCCTATTTGTATAGTATTTAATATAAAGTTTTGCACTGTGACCTCCAATGGTCTCAGTTGCCACGGATTGAATTGAATAAAAAAAAAAAATCATTGACGAAGCAGGTCACTCGACCACGCAAACAGTATACCGCATCAACCGTAACACGAATATGTACACAATACGTATATACATATAGGTGCATCAGTATACTGTTGTAAAACGCACTCGATAAAAATACAAACGCGACAAGTCGATTTAATTGAGTTTGAACGTCACTACAATATTATGATGTCAATTGGTTTTTAGTTTTTTTTTTCGCGTTTAATTTTAAAATATTTTTCGTGATGTACAGCCATAAACAGGTGTGTCAGAAACATTTTGTCGAGTAATTGTTTAGTCGACGACCAATAGTAGGTTCCAGCAGCTGTTAAGTACGATTTTATCGTGATGCTATTTTATTGTATGTAATATATATATATATAAGTTATTATAAAAATACTAGGATTTTCCAATATTTCTCATGCTTATTCTCGCCGTGATTTGGTGTACCACAAAAAATGTTATTCGATTCATTTTTCTTTCAAAGAATGTTTTGACACCAGTGGCGGTTGAGTAAGAGCTCATTAGGAATGGAACAAAATAATTTGAACACCGGGTTCCGGTGGCATTCTCAGGCTATGTAATTGTGATAAGGGGAGGGGGGTATGTAAAAACTAATTGCAAAGTGATCAGTGAGTGCTGCTGCCTATGATCAACAAAATTATATATTCTATGGCTCTTGATTTTTGAGCCCCAAACTTTTTTGGATTTAATTTCTGCTTCTCGAAAACACGCCACCCTTCCTACCCGTCCACTCACAAGAACGCGCCCGTATTTCAGTCTGCAGTTGAAAATAATTGTCAATTATTGTACATCGATGTGGACAAACGGTCGTGAAATATTTGATTTTAGCTGTTTTAAAATAACCGTCATATAGTTTACAGTTAACTTACAATTAACATTAATTATGCATATATGATATATAACTCGATCGGGTCTACCAGATTTTAGACCTTATATTTTCAAAACTCTGATAAAAGATTAAAAACATAACTTTAAATGTATATGGATATCTGAAATACACAAAACTAATAACTCGCGATAGTTTCGGATGATCTGAAGGTGACTAAATATTGTATGGGTTTGGACCGCTCTACTATGTATAATACTATATAACACAAGGCTCTTATGAAATTCAATATACTTTATACCCTACGCAGTCTACACCGTAATGTATATTCTATATTGTATAATTTAGGTTTCGGTCAAGTTCACTAGTATGTGCAACATAATTAAGACAAGATGTTTAGCCATTGGGATTGTCGCATATACAAATGTATCAATCAAGAAAATACACAATGAACCTTGTTTGTATGGGAATAAAGAAAATAATTGTTTATTCTCAGCGAAGCAACGGATTTATTGATTTTAACGCTTGTTTCGGTAGTTAAACATAAAACAATTAACTACGTTGTCATCGGGAATTGCGCATAGAAGATACTTAAAATATGCAATTTCACGAATTCCTCGGTATATTTTTTTTTCGTATTAAAGAAAAACTGGAATACAAACTAGAATAAACAAACGTTAATGTCACCAAGTACGGATTATGATGATAAAATAAAATGATTTTTTACTTAATTTCGACATGATTTTGATGCACATTTTATTTAGAACCACTAGATGTTCCAAATGATCCAAGCTATTAAAATAGTTAAAAAATATTCAGACATGATAGTTTTTTCAAATTAAAATAAATCCATGTTGGTTATGGCCTGTCGTCTTGTGTATACAACTATTTTTAATCACTTTTTTTTCACTATAACTAATTTTATCAAATATTATTTAAAATTAACACCAAAATTATAAAGAAAACATTTTTTTAAGGAATTTTATTCAGGTCTTATAGGGAATTATATTCCTAGCTTTCATGATAACAGTATAATACTGATTACAAATAATCGATACATTATTGTCTTTAAAATGATAAATTTTTGTTGTAAAAAAAAAACTTGCATTAAAAATATTTTACTATCTTACAATATTTCATTATAATGCGATTTATAATTTAGCTAAAGATCGTTTAAATCATGTTCTCGGTAAAATTTAGTGTTATATATATGTAGCCATACTTAAATGGGATTAAAAAAAAAATGTACGATAACACAATATATATATATATATATATATATATATAATAAGTATTATTGTATCTAACGAGTTTCGCTCACGGCGCGGCAGTCGACTTATTGCGATTATGTAGAGTTATTATGTCACCATGACTCCCGCCTTATATATTTTACATTATATTTCCTATACACATAGTATACACAATGTTATTAAAGCGTAAATCTACTAAAGGTAAACGTAATTATTTTGATACTTAAAGCCCAGGATACGGATACTATTACCATACGCAGTATACGTACGTAGTTAATATGTTTCGAGTAAAGATTTACACGTACCGAGTTAATCGTAATTCACGTGATCGGTTCAATTTTTAATTTCACGGACGCCTTAAACCGATAGAGTATGGATATTTCAATAATCCCGGTTGAAGCGATAACATTTTCAACGCCCGGTTAAAAAACCTAACGTCCTCGAAACCTTTAAGTCCGTCAATGCTTTCAAACCCAACAGGGATGATTCTGCAAGATGAAACATGGTTTTCCCGACGGTGGCGATCGTCGTGAGTTTCGGGTTTAAATCTCAACGTCAATCGTACACACTCCGCGCCGTCTCGCGGTCATTCAATTTATCGTATCCTATATTATTATGGCATCGTTTCGCTTACTATAGGTATTCGATCGACTGCACGCGCAACATTCAATGTCTATCTTCGATCACTCAAATATTAGATTGATATTTGTAAATCGTGACGAATAATAATTATTGATAATACTCTGTCACATTGATGGAGTTTAGTTACAGATTGATATTTTATTGTGTAGTTCATATTACAGTGTTTTATTATTGGTATGCGTATAAACGGATTCGTGTGCAAGCAGTCGTTTGTCTTAACTTTATAACGTAAAAATAATTGTATTTTATTCCCGTGCATGCAAGTCACATTACAATTCGGTATCGTTATGCTGCTCCTTTAGCTGCAGTGAACACACAACAATTTAGAACTAATACCTGTTGTGTTTATACTATCGTAAACGTGTCAATGATTGAATATCGATGTTCTTTACCACGCGCTGTATGCGATTTGTTGGTGACACCGGCGGGCGTGGAATAAATTGGTGTGCCGACACTTGGGCACGGGAAATTTGGGCGTAAGGACAATTGAGCAGCGCGAAGACGATTGGACGCAGAATGATGATTTTTTATTATTTTTTATAGTTATTTCTTGCAAGTACAATACATTACGTAAAGTTTATTATTTTTAATTTAATTTACAGTACACTCCATTAGATCTTATTTTAAATCGTATACTATAAATAGATGAAATCATCATTTGAGACATACATTCTTCATTTTATAATTATACCTGAACGTTTACAATTTACATATTATTAATACATAATTTCTAGTTGAACGACTCATGTTTATGATTATATTAATTAATATTTATAGTTTTGATGAACAACGTTCTTCTATATGAAGTTATTAGTACAATTATTGTATTAAAAGTCAAGCTTTGAAATTCAGTAGATTTTTTGTGATAATAATTCACTTCGGTATACATTTATCATAGGGTTTTCTTTAAGATGAAACGGTTCTCGGAAACTATACACTACAATAATACCTATGTGTAAGTTGTGTAACGTTCATACTCGTATGTACGTGATTGTACTTCTTGTCAACGAATCAACAAATATAAATGACTATAAAATAGAATATTGTTAATTAACAATTAATATAATAGTTCACAGTCTCCCCATTAATTGTATTCATGTACCGCTATTGGAATAAAATAAGAATTTCTTAGCGACCGTATGTCTATAGCGTGTACATTGTACAAACTAACCTGTGTTCGAGAGTTGTTCGCACCAATTTGAGCGTACCTTTCTTTAGTTTGTATAACTTATACCGAGTGTTGAATGTTTTAAAATATGTATGTTTTGATGTTTTGCTCCTCGTTCGCCCTCCGGTAATGTTTATAATATGCTCATTGACATTTTCCGTGTTTGCCTTACAGAAGCCTCGAGCTCGTACGACTAAACTACAGCTACTATGCGAAATAATATAGAGCGCGAAAGTTGTGTTCGCTTTTAGATTAAATTTAGTTCGTGTTAGATTAAATACAATACAATATGTATCAAAATACCTCGGGTTATTCGAATAACGATGAATATGTAGGATCATCTCGTGGTTCTTTCAAGTTTTCTCGTGCTATTTCAAATAGTTGTTGATAGAAATAAAAAAAAAGATTTTTTCCGCGCGTTTGCTTTGAAAACTAACTCTTTTGTATCAACTTTAAACTGTGGACCACTGCAGTCTAAAACGGAGTGAAATAAAAAATCATTGTTATTATTAAATAACAAATACACACACCCATATAGTTGAAGTATTCAAAGTATTCTATAATTTTATTTTATTTTTAACTTTGTTTTCTAATTTTATTTTCATGTTATTTAAAATCTTAATTTAATCTAGACATAATATTATTATTTTATGTTAATTTTGCTTTTTAATCACATGAATCTTCTATTGCGTTGTTGCCTAACATAATAATAATAAAGCTGAAGAAAAAATCGTCTTATCGTTCTGTTTACCATCAAAATATGTCGCATATTCGTCCACGCTGTACGGTATATTTTGCTGTATTTGAACGATATGATAAAGAGTTGGAGGAACACATTGGTTATACTAAAATAACACAATACGTATTATAGCGTTGAGTATAGACTATATTGCTGACGTAATTTATGGCTCCCAACAGATTTTTGTGTTCAGTTATAAATAAGAACTGTCTACGACGAATAACACGACGGTTGGTTTTTTGTCGCTGACATTTATTGTAATTCCTTATTGTAACAAAAACGAAAAAACAAAAGGATCGTTCCGAATAAATACCGCGCACTATACGCGTGTAATGTGAGTGGGTTGCTTTTCAAATAATGTTTATCTTAAGAGTAAAATTGGAAAAAGTCGGAACAATAAAAAAAAAAGTCCTGAAAAAACAAGTCCGTACAAGACAGTATATGGAGACCGAGAAGTTTAAACTAAAAATTTAATTATTATAAGAAACTTGTTTCAAAGCGTTAACAATATGATACAGTACATGATTTTTTATAAAATCGGTGTACCCTGATTGGAAGTATTTACCGTGGACACCAATAGTTGCATTTAATGTATGTTTAGACGATTACCTTAACGTGACTTAGAGCTAAGTAAGCCGTGGGTGCGAGTAAAGTGAAAATAAGAAATAAGCCACCGGGTTTAAAAACGATATCGAGCCTTAATAATAATTACAAACCGCTTCAATGTATTAATAATCGAAGTGGAATTAAAAAAAAATACTGACAAAAAGATCAGTATAACTATTTATATAATATATAGGTGTTGAAAAGTACCTGCTGTGCGGTCCACCTAAATATTGGTCTCGCGTTTGGCTAAACACTTCGAAAACTAAGTGGTCATGATTATATCTAATTCTTAAAATATATATGTATACCTGATAGCCGCTCGTGGGGTGCTATGAAAACGAATCCGTCATTTCGAGGTAAATAACTACGGAAGTTAAACTAAAATATATTAAATTTAAAAGCAATTTAAAATAATCACATTGCGGGGAAAACGATTTTAAACGGATTTAGGTTTATTAAAGCGTTTTTAAAATTTAAGGTTTTCATCAAAAACACCCTCAAGATTTGATGAGATATTTTTAAACTGTATGCGATTACAAAGGCTATAACGATAGAAAACAGTCGAGTTGTAATATTTCATAAATTTATGCGGATTGTTCGTTTTATAATAGTATCGCGGTTTGTTTTAGAGAACCGAACGAAATTATGAAATAATTGCGTTTTTTTTCTGTTGAACAGTTTTGAATTAAATCGCAGCGCGGGAAAAAAAACGACATTTATTCATTTTTTCCAGTGAAATATTAATTAATTAGCCATGACTCGTGATCGATCATGATAACGCGCGATAATGTGTTGTGTCAAAAGATGATAACTTTACGAAATTAAATTTTTCACAGATGACCGCCGAAGTGATACTACTGCTGGCAGCGAGTTCCACCGGCTGGTACTACAAGTTTATGACCCACAAAGCCAACAGGATAATGTTTTCGGGCACCAGAACGTGCATCGAGTCCAGGATCAAGCTGGAGTGCGAAAAAGAGCAACAGGAGCAACTGCTGCTGAGCGTCATACCGGCGTACATCGCGGCTGAAGTGAGTATAAATATAAATAGTGCTACTACAGCAGCTATCATGATGTATGAAACGATTTGCTAAAAAGCATGAAAGGAGTTCGTTAGCGGGGACGAGAAAAAAACTATTAGTATTTGAAACGGGATAACAACGCAATAATCGAAACGCCCGCGCATCGTTTGTAGAACAGCGAGTATAAATTCAATCATCGCGGTCGTCGGAATAAAAACCTACGAAATCGTTCAAAACCGTATTATTGTTCCTTATTTGTATATTGTTATTATCTTTCACATTTTTTTTTTCTCGTCACGTAAAATTTTTACGTACACGAAATTTTATCGCGGTTTACCTATTCGGCGCCTCTAGGCTAATAGAAAACGAACGACTCTAGACGCAATGATCATTTACGTCGACGGTTCAACGAATGATGACCGTGTAAGATTTGTCGATCTTAATTTTTTTCTTCTTCTTAGTCCCTCTTATCCGCAATACAAATCGATATCGGCGATAAAATAAAAAAAAAGCCACATACTTATGTTCAACTTTTATAAATTTCAAAGGTAGCCATTTGATAGGGCTTATTTTTTTTGAAAATGTTTACGGTTCAACTTTCAGTTTTAACCAACTTTTTGATTCTTGATAATTTTTCCAGTTTACCAGAAAATATTGTGATAGCTATTAACAAAATTTTAAATAATAACATTATCAGCTAATATTATTGGAATAATGACGAATTTACATCATCGAATTTTACAAAAATTATCAAATAAAAAGTTGACTTTTAATTTATTAATAAAACACTTAAATTTACCAAACTGTTACCAACAAAATTGCATTTTCCCAGGGATGCTGGTAAAAAAAAAAATAGAATTTGGTTATCTCTATTATCATGGGGGACATTGCTCTGTGTAAATCTCGGTGGCCAGTGGGACACCCTGTATATGCATAAGAACGTGATAGTATAATCTCATTATTTTCAATTCCAACGACGACAGTATATTAAATCAATACGAAAATCAAACTATATAATATTCTAGTACAGAATACATTTGCAAACTTTAGACTTATTAGAGGTACGAGTTTGAACCATATAAATGCATCATGATTAGATGAAACTTTTGGACAGCAGCTATAGTCCATTTCACGTTTATAATATTATAATGGTATCGTACTAGAGATATGTTTGGTTACCAGCCGTTGTTGGTGGTGCGCGCGCGGGTTTCATGCGAAAACAGTTTTGTATTAATTTTTACTATGTCGTGGTCGGATTTTAACGTTCCCCGCGTGAAGATCGAAATTTCAAAATGTAATTCGATAAATAAGAATTACACGCACCGCATCTGCTTTTCGTCGCAGACGGTTTCCAATTAAATTTACAGCCGCGGCATAACTTGTATTATATCGAACACCCGCTCGCCAGAGATTGTAATTGTAAATATTAATTTTCCCAAATGGACTGCTCGCGTGATTCGTTTGTAACGTGGTTAGTTGACGGTCGATTTTCCACAAGGCTTCATTGTACACGACACGATGTCGAAGAAACACGTTTTCACCGAATTCACGAAGGAAAAAAAGAAAAAAAAGTTTATCGCCGGAGAAAAAAAAGTACTCCTCTTTATTGAGAGTTAGTGGCCTAAAACATTTTTTCTTTTTTTTAATTTCGTTACAATTCATTATCGCGTAGTACGACGTTCTACAATAATAATAATAATAATAATAATAAAAAAAAACCAAACAATTCGTCAATTCTATACTATATTTATACACGACGAGTCGTGCACTCTTGGTGCTACATGCATCCGAACGTGTGCTGCTCGTATCGGATGCTTTGTGATTTACTGGCTTCTTTTTTTTTTCGCTTTTTTCTTAAACATCGAGCGCATTCAGACGGACGATGTTCAACAATGCGCTATTGTACTTTCAGCCGATCAGTGTTTGAGAATAATTCGATCGAGTCCGTACAAGCATAAGGATGTATCGTAACAATACTGCACTTATTATATTCTCTCTGTATCCGTTTTATATTGTGTGGGGTTTGGAAAATATTGATTGCTGATAGTAGGTACCTACGTATGTTCAGAAACTCTTTCACTCGACTTGTCACTATTTTACTAGGGGAAAAAACACGATGAAATGACAATCTTATTTTGTGCTCCTTCTTAACCTTACATCAAAATCTTATGCATAAAAACATAATGTACGCGTATGTCATCTACATCAAGGAGACGAACGAGTTTTTTTTTCGATTGATATTGTGTTACATCAAAACGTTGAATGCAGTACTCGATAATTATTTATGCAGTGGCGCAACTACGGGGGTGCTAAGGGGGGCTGCAGCAACCCCAACTCAATTTTCATGTCAAATCTTCGTCACTATAGTTGTAGTTTCAAATTCTTATATTGTCTTAAAAATGTAAAAATATTCTGAATTTACTATCAGTTCATTTTCTTTTTACTGATCTTGCCGATTATATTATATTATTTCGTATGGATAAGTGCCTAACATAGTATCGTCTCGTTGTGTTTAACATTCTGGAAAATTTTTACTTATCAGTATTATTATTATTACTATAATTATATTGCGGTTTTTAAGTATATAATATAATGTATACTATACAAGACTCTAAATACGTGTACGTAAAAACGTTATCGACTATCGTTAATAATTAATGTTATAATGATTCGTTTTTTATAACTTTTCTGAGTTCTTTGCGATTTCCGGGTGTAGAATTTTCGTATAGTATGTTTACGATCTCCATTATAATTGCGTGCATTATTCTACAATCGTTCGACGGGCATAATATTATTTAAACTACGTTGGTTCTTAACCGTTTCTTAGTCGTGTACCCGTAAATGTTTATATGGCTCTGAAATGAATGCTTTTAGATATGAAATTATAGCCTCAGACTACCCTCAACCCCCTCAAAAATAAATAACTTTAATTATTATTATTTTATTATACTTTAATTATAATATAGGCTATTATTTTAATATTTTTATGATAATTTTAAATATTGATCCTATCAATGATATCACTAGTGTAAATCGCAGATTGTCTGAAGCTAAATAATTATTTGTAAAATACAATTTTCTCGTTATTTGAGTAAACCATCATTTGTCAGAACCATTTCACGGGCTCCCGAGTATCCATCGACGGTCCGCGGACCACTGGTTAAAAAACACCCCGATTGAAAGGTACCCGTGTTGTTTTTTGAGACGAATAATAGGAATATTAGTAATCATGTTTGCATATCATATTGTACTGCTCGGCTGCTGCAGGTGTTCCGAGTAAATTAATTTTATTGCCGGTTTCTCAAAATCAGGCACGTGGCAGCTGCTGCGCGTGCATAATGTATTTAACCACTGGCGCGCGCGTACCGGTCTTACAATAATAATCATTAATATGTATTACATCAAAGGCTCGTGCGGGAACGCCGGTAAAACGCGGTCGAATGTTTTCCCGCACGGGTTTTCATAATAATACACACTTTTGTAATGATGTACGCACGATATGCGTACGAAGAAACCTATAACCGTATACACACGATTAGACATAGGATGTTGATGACCTAAAAAGTAACAATAAAGAGAAAAAAAATCTAACTACAAACTGTAAAAGATGACGATAAAAAATTACCTAAATATTTTCAGATATTGGGTAGATAATATAAAAATCGTATTTAGAACGGATGTATATAGAATTAAAAAAAAAATATAAAAGGAATATGTATATTATATTATATAGGTTTGATGAATTAGGTAGGTACTGTTTATTTCATTTGTTGTCTGGCATGCATCTGAAAACAAATGGGATATCAATTTAATTGATTTAAACAGAAAATTAAAAACAAAGTTATGATATTTTGCAAACACATACATTCCATTGCACTGAACAAATATGTGTGCATTTATAGAACAATGTCGAAAACGATGTCGGTCAGTTGACAAATGTTTGTACCGAGAAAAACTTCTCTCGACATATACGGACGTTATGGGTGCATATTTAAAGTAGTCATATCATCTGAGGTTAGATCTTCTGGGATATCTTCTCCTCCTGTGCCTTATTATTATGATATGATCGTTGCGAATCTGATACCGGTAGAAATGTTACAAGCGTAATGAATACATGTTGTTAACACATCTGTTATCATTCCGTAACACTATGAATCTATGTATAAACACGTAGCCAGCAAGAGCCCGATCACTGGGTAAAATTAGACTTTACTAGTCAACGCTAGGGTTTACACGTTTGCACTCGGTAAAAGCTGAAAATCGTAATTTTATTCGAGATCTTATCAAAAACGTTTCGTATATATCCTACGTGGTGCGTACAAATTGAACGCGTAATAGCCGAGTCGATTCACGACGGATGAATATGAAAACATTATGATCGGTAAACTGCGTCTTCACTCGGATATGTTTTTATAAGATTTTTTGAGATTCGATCGCCAGAAAGAAAAAATGTACAAGAGAAAATGCAAGTATAACATCAGTAAAATATTCAACGTAACAGTATGTAATATTAAATCGTCTGCAGATTAATAACGTCGTAGAAAACAATAATAAAGTAAATGTTGTTTTTAAAATAATTTTATTTTTTTTTATAAAATATTCAAATAACTTACAGTTATTTGTTTTAATAATATTTAATATGATATTTATCATACTTTTACTTTTATAAACTAAAACATTATTGATTTGCAAACGATTTACACTATCATATAGCACTTCTGCAGTTACATAGAACATTGGATTGGAGGCACTCACATTTTTTAACTGTACCTTTTTTCTGGCATTCGCATCTCGAAAAGCATAATAAAACCATAACTAAGCGATGACTCACCTTATCGTTCACACTAAAGAAAGGATTTTTCGAAATTCCCGTTTTTAAGAGTCGAAACAGTTTTGGGCTCTGCGGACTGCATGTACAAGTTTTTCATTTTTTTAGTTACCTAGGAATTATTTTATTTTTTTTAAATATGTTATTTTTAATAATTACCGATTGAGGTCTATGTTTTAATATAATATATAGTATAAATAAATAAAAGTAAATATAATTTTAATATGTGATTGTGCGCTTTTTTCAAACTAAAATGTATTTTTAAATCGAAATACTGATTGCTCTAATCTGAAACGGTGAAATATCTACCGGACATGTTCGGGTAATTTTTATAGTACCTATGAGTATATGTTTGAAACTATTTAAAATCGTCTAATCGTAATAACTCCGTGAAATGCACGTATTACTACTTCATTTATCTGCTATTTACAAATATTGACGTTCCAGTCGGCCAGTTGTTAGTATGTTAAGCAGTCTTATGAAATATTTGGAACACCTTATCTGAAAATTTGAACGTGATCATTTAAAACTAATAAGCTATAACCAACGTGTTTTATTTGATCTTTTTTTAATGAACACAACGCACGCTTCGTCATTGCTATAAGGCCGCGGTGATTTCCATTATAAGCCAGTGATCCATTTATCTTTTGTACCTACAACTGCGTCTCCAATTTTTCACTATGTAGTTATAATAATTATACAAGTTTAAGCGACGTATAATATTCATTATAAATTATAACTGTTTACGAATTAAAATCTAATAAAAACTAACATAAGACTGCAATGATTTTTTTTCAATTTTAAGTTATTAAGGTAACGAGTTAGTTCCTAAGGTAATTATTGAATTGAGAGATAATTATAAGATTAGTGGGTGACATTTTTTCATAATTTATAAATGCAATTCAACCAACGTTATAAACTTGAATTATACTAAAAATTATATTTTTAACGCGTAAAAAAAAACAATAGTTATGTACCTCCTACTAACAGACAGATACTTGTTTTTTTTTTTTTATTAAAATGTAATACGGTAATTGCAGAGCATTTAAGCATATATTACGGGCTCAAAGAAATTTCATGATTCGCTTTGATATAACTATTCCGGGGTATGTAAATCAATACTAATAATTCTGCGTATCATAATTATACATTTCACTTTGATATTATTATCTTATACATACTCTATTAATGCGGTGTAACGGTTAGTTACAGTCTATCCGGATTCGGTTTACGTGATAAAAACAAATCGAGCATTTCGCATACGGCAAAAGCATCATTTGTCTTTACGGTATAAACGTAAACGCGCAATTAATGTGCATTGATTTTTAGTTTTTTACTAATGACTAATAAAAATAAATTAAAACTGTAATTTAATTAAAACAATATGCACCGGGGTACTTATTGATACGTTTCGAGAGTGCGTAAACATTTTTGTTTTGTTATGTTTTTTTTTCAAATCTGCGCTATGTCCACGCGTCGAACAAACTTATCTGCCCAGTTTCTCGAAGTAATGATAAATCCGGTGACATGTTTAAAATTGATGGACCAATCGCAGGCCATTTAAAAAAACCATTAAATATTTAAAAATTCATTAAACTCCGATGCGAAGTTTTTGAGAGCATTAAAGGTGCTTATCATTCGGACGAGGAACTCGATAAGATGCCGAACGGTGACGTTTTTAAGAGTTCATGAAATATTAAAACGATCATTGTTTAAGTTTTGAAAAGATTTCAATGAATACGAGTTATTGAAACGCTTTCAATGTCACTTCAACCGGACAATGACGACGTACACTGACGATTAAATTTATTACTAGCAAGGTGGCATTCTTTTGAAATACACTTTTTCGATGATACCATGATTTATTCCGATCGATAGAGCAAAGCGATAACCAAAAAATGAAACATAAAAGTTTTAGTTGTATACGTAAGTACATGTTCGTTTTTAATCGCAATAAATAACGATACGCGAAATAATAAAAGATTGAAATACATTTTAGACGATTTTTTAACGAGAGAAGTTAATGTTTTTCTCTCTCTCTTCGCATTTCTGCGGACCGGTTGAAATTAATCCGCAGGCCACCGTTTGGTGACCCCTGCGATATGACATAATATCACGGTTCGATGCGAATCCATTACGACCGGTCGAAACGTAAAGTTCGGGCTTTGGCCGCCTGCTAAAATATGCACGAACAACATTAATAATTTGCCACCCCTGTTACTAATAATAATAGACATCGGTGTACGCGAGCCGCGAAGTCGCTCGCAAATCGTCTAAGCCCTGCAGGGGTCGGCAATAGGCCAAATCATCTGGACCTGCACGAATGCGAAAAACTGAAACGCCAAAAACAATCAATTAGTTTTTTATTATAAGATATCCAATACCTATGGGTGATATCACGTTACAAAAATAATTATGCTTACCGTAAAACAATTTATTTTTCCTAACCTAACCTCAAAAATTACTCTTAAAAATCATCCCGACCGCCTTAGAACTAATACTGATTGCCGACCCCTGGTCTACGTGACTACGTTATATTGATCAATGTGGCTTTCCATAATCTCGGGGAATCACAAAACCTCAGCATGCCCTGTATAAATATATATGTTATAACCACTGAGAAATGTCTAGTTTCGTGGTCCTTGAGTCCGCCAGTCACACTACAGCTGCTGTCTCCGGCCGTGCTTCGACGTACCTATTGTCGTACACGCCGATCACTTGGCGTACACGACACAAACACATGAAATATAAAGTATTTATTGTATTTGTTCATATTTTATGTGTTTTTCTATCGTATACGTTGAAGCGCGGCCAGTTGCAGCATCCGTAGTGTGACTGGCGGACTTAAGGGCCACGAAACTAGACGTTACTCAGAGGGTATAATATTTATATGGCTTGTAAGTGCGCAGTTACCTTCTGACGATCGAGTTACACGATCGCCAGAGAAGATAGCCTCCTATTCTTAAATATCCCTACTTAATACCAACAATTTGTATTACTCGCTAAGCTAAACACATTATTTATATTTCTTACGGACCGATGGATGTTAAATTTGTTTAATCATTTCGATAAACTTTAGTGAAATTCACTAGGAGTGCATAAACTTAAATTTGTTATGGTATGTGGAAAATGGCCTACTTATAATTAATGTAATAATTGTCTAATTCTACACTGTTCATCACTTTCGTTATCGCGCTGCAATCGCCATATCTGATGATCAGCCGAGTGAATAGATTATTCAAAATCATTATTATAATATATTATATTTTAACATATCTTATTATTAATTCAATGCACGCACGGTCAGTAATTTACAATGCAACGTTCAAAGGATGGATGAAATCCTTTTCGCGGTGGTGCATATAATAGAGGTAGTGGCGTGAACCCGGCTTAACCGAAACATTTAGGTGCGAATAGAACCACTAAGTAGGTTGAGCGTGGAGATCTTACTGGTTTCCCGGCTGAAAAACACCCGTCCGTGTCTCTCGATCAGCTCTGACGACGACCATACTACATAATAAACGTGTAAAACGCATATAATATCGTCAGTCCTTTACATTGTACGTTATGATGATTTTTCAAATGTGTTATAAATAGGTCAAGAAGTATTATGAGAGTGAGAAAACATGAATTTTGTTTAATGACCATGTGACTCGATCAGTGATCACTGTAGAACAATAATTATTGAGTTCAATTAGGTTTTAAAGTTATCATTTGAGTGTTGCGTCCGTATAAGTTGAAGTGATCGGTGTGTTATTGTATCATAATATTTAAGTTATAAATTCCAATCGACTATCGTTTACGGAAAGTTACCCATTTTATTCGGTATTTTGAAAGTTATATATTATTTTTTTAAAAATTTATAACTAGTATGTTTACATTTTTTTTCAATACATAATGTCTAATGTACTCGTAAGTTTGAATAAATTAGGTTTTTCTGGAGAAATAGTATTAGATTTTGATTTTGTTAGCGATCGGGTCCAAGTGAGGTATCCAGGTTATGAGGAATCTCGTACGCGTTACGATCTTGTACGTAGGCCACGCAGCCTGGTATTCAGTTCGGCTGAACACGACGTCTGCGTCTCGGATGTTTACGAGCCCGTGCTCAGGATACCAGCACGACGGTTATTGTTCATCAACAGTTTAAGGAACGGATAGCTAGGCGGGATTGTCGGAAGGGTCCTCGTGTCACACCCCCTTGAATACGTCACCGTGTAGCGCGCGCGCTAATAATATTCGATGATCCACCTCGTTGCGTCATTTTAGGTAACGACCATCCATCAAACGGTTGCGTGAAGACTGCAGTGGTAGCGGGCCCATCGATCTTCCGAGACACGCCGAACTCGGTTCTGGACCGCGCATACCACCGTTAACAATATTATAATACGGTATTCCGCGCGTACGTATAGTCGTCGACTACAGCTTACGCGTACGGCTACTACGTCTACCCGACGTACCGTGTAACACGATGTTTAGCGGAACGTTCCACTTGTACGCGGCACCATCCGTCGTTCAAGGGCGAATACAAGGGAGGGTCAATAGGGGCAATTGCCCCCCCCCCTCGTACACAAAAAAAGTATCAAATATTATGTTTGACATTAAGTGTGGCAAAAATGTTGTTCATGCAAGTTCAATATTTTCTTCGTAATTAATACAAATATACAACTATACCGATATTCATTAACACTCTTCGGCTTTTTTTTGTATCAAAATTATTTTTTAACTTTTTAATACTCAGAATTAAAAGTTTTCGCGTTCTAAAATGATAAGACCCATCACCAGTGTGTTTGTTGAGAGTATGACCGATTTCTGTACACAACTTATTTTATGCAGATTAATAATAAGACAATTCCTATTAATTTATTTTATTATTTATATATATATTGCCCTCTCCGTTTAGGACCCCTGTATCCGCCCTTGCCGTCGTACGCATCGCGCGTACACCACTCGCACTATACCTTCTGATCTTCTGGTTTAGGACGATTTTCATTCGAATTACTCTTTGACCGAAACCGCACTTTATTCGTCGAATTTACCTCCCCCGCTCCGAATGAACGTTAACCTCTTAATGTCGTATAATGCGCTACCTAATTGTAATAAAACGATATGTTTTTTCAGTTGAATGATAAGCATTTATACGTATCCCTTTACACGTTTAATGACGTCGGTTATAATATATTTGTTCATTTTTCTGGTCTTCGTACACTTGAGTACACATCGTCGATTGATACCTTACAACTAAATGTTCAAACTCGAAACATACGAATGCAAATACCTATATACATATATAGGTATGACCAATTAAAAAATAATTACTTAGTACAGTAGCGTCATCTATGGTATGGTGACATTCATGACATAATAGCTCTTAAAAACAACTTGGAGATAGTAAAATATTCATTTAGAGAACTCAAAAAACTCGGAACTACCGTTTTGTTCACGACAGTCCATGAATAATACATTGCTTTGTTGACAAACATAAATATCAAAAATAAATCGTTCTAATGCAAATATAATTTAACAAAGTTATAAAAACGTGAACAATAGTTTAAATAATGTATTAAACTATAAATGATTAAAGATCTTATTTGTATTAGTTTTTCCATTTAAATCGCTTGCACAGAACGATAAGCAATTTAATATTTCAAATGATAACATGATTTTCACTCGAAATCTACGACGCGTTTTTCTTTACGTCTCTGAAATGTTATTGGGTGTAGACCAAATTTTACAAAATAATTTTGTTCATTATGTGTTCCAACAACGTACGTGAATAATATGGTATATCTTTAAAATAGATTGCAGTGTAATAATTAAAAGTTATTTTATTATATAATATCAAATAGCATGTGTTTCTATCACAATTCAAATTCTTACGGTTTAATATCATTCAATTCAATTTTCCTTTGTGTGATAGTTAATTGATTTATATTAATTAGACAGTGCCGATGAACAAATAAAGACCCACATACATGCACCAATATAGAAATTAAAACATATTGTTTATAAAAAGAAATATTTGTTTTTACGTATAAAAAGACGATATTGACCTAGAAACCATGCGTTATTGTTCAAGAATTTTTTTTTAAAATTATGAAAAATCGTCATCGTTTTATTATTCTTCAATTACTTTGATGAACCGAATAACTATAATGCCATTGGAACAACAAGAAGTACATATATGTATATATATAAATATGTATATACAGGATATATATTTCGAGTATTTCTTACAATTGGCGTTTGAAAGCATTTTTGTTCTCTTATCTGAAGACGTTATAAAACCATTTTCTAAATCCTTGAAATCCATCTCAATGGTAAACAAACAATAGGTCGTAAGGTGTATATAAATAATATAAAATATTAAATATACTTGTACATGATTTGAAGGTATTGTAACGAAATCGGATGAAAATGTTTTTTAATTAAATACAAGTCTTCAAATAAAAACATGAAAAGGTTGGGTTTTTGTGCTATTTATTCGCCTACCTTACTGAAGTTATGACTTATGACTTACGGTCTTATAACAATGATAAAAAAACTGGTCTTTTCCAATCTTTACAGTCAGATTTCGACTAATGAATTATACTAAACGTAAATATTAGTAGCAATACAGTCTTTTTTCTCGGCAACCAGATAGTTATATTTAGTTCAACTGTATAATAAGAAACGTAAATTCTTAATACTTGGTTTCTCTATGTATTAATAATTTAACTGTCTATGGATCCAAAGAGAATATCATTATCATCAGTCTCAACGTTTATATCATAATTCATAATATATTATAATTTGGACATCACGTGATTTGAATGGAAACTAATTTAACAAGCCATTTTTTTAAATTTAAGTATTAATTTAAAATCTGACGGTTCGTGATGTTTTTGAACAATAAATAATGAAGTTGTACTTGGATTTTGATGAGATTTATCCTATACAATTGTCCACGAATTTCCTTGAGAGCAAATTACCCAACAACGTTTTATACTCATTTATTTTCACAGTTCATTTTTAATTTACAAAATATTGTTTGCGCCTACTTCATACATAATTTAAACGCTCATTTATACGAACAAAATGATTATAAATACGCACAATATTTTATATACATTATTGAATAAAACAAAATATATTTTCATCATATTTTTCAGAATTAAAAATATCAGAATAATAACAGTCGTAGAAATTACTAATTTCCATAAACCTTTGAGTATACACGGTCCATTACATGCAAAACACGATGTTTTAAAATTGCCAGATATTTTTAATTATAAAAGTTTATCGACAAAAAGTTTATTTTAAATTCAAATTTTTCAAACGTAAAAACAATGATCATTATCCAACTTAGAATCCTGAAACAAGATACTTTAATTTTTGAGCTATTCAAGTAAACTGTTGAACAAAACCGTTTATATTAAATAAATAACAGACGGGATGACTTGGAATGTTATAAAATTAAAAATAGTTTAAGAATGGCTAAAGTAGTTAACTGCCTTTGTACGCTGAAAAAAAAATTCACCCCACATACGCATACCACAAAAAATGGTTGAAACATAAAATCACACTGCGTTTCAGTTTTTACTTATAATTTTGATTTTATTTCAAAAATGTTCAAATTCAAATATGAAATGAGTGTGTAAGTTATGGATCAGTCATACGGGTTAGTTGAAGACAATTTAAATAAGCATTATTGTTTTTTTTCATCAGCCACAGGCATCTGCAAGAACATATCCTTAGTCTTCGACATTGGTTTCATAAATTAAGAATACAAATTAATGAAAAAAATCCTTACACATAATCTTTACACTCGGATAAAAAATAGCCAACTTAAAAAATTAAATAAGAAAATAATTCAAACAAAAAACTCTGTAATGCACCTTGTATGGTACGTAAATAAACGACCGACACGCGGGCAACTCACGTAAAACACAAAATATCTTTCCTTAATTTAAAACTCCATCAATTCAGATCACTCCTCCATTCTACCAATCTCTCTCTTAATAACGAAATACTCATATATAAACAAATCATACGACCCGCTATGACCTACGGCAGGGGTGGCCAACAGGTCGATCGCGATCGACTGGTCGATCGCGAGATGAATTTGAGTCGATCGCAACTCCCTTTCGCATTTTAATGAATTTTTTTCAGAAAACAAAATAATCGTAGTACCAATAATAATATAACAATATAATCATTTTTTTTTTGGTTTATTTATTTATATACAACTTTTTTTTTTTTTTGGTCGATCGCGACGACCTAGAAAAACTCAAAGGTCGATCACAAGCCTATTAAAGTTGGCCACCCCTGACCTACGGTAATGAACTCTGGAGAACAAAGAAATTTAACTTAAATAAGCTCCAAGATATTTTCAATCCTTAGCCTTCCGATTCCTAAAAAATTCTTTCTGTATGTTAGTAATCTCACACTCCACAAGGATTTAAAAATAAATTCCAACACTCATCAGCTCTATAGCATCCAGACACTACAAACAATTTCACAGAAATACCACTTACCATCCAAATGTTCTTACCTCCAAAGTCTCCTCCTTCGCAATCTCTAATGACCAACCACGGCGTCTTAAACGAAACTGGTCACGAGACAAATTAAGCACAAGAAAAAAGGATGAAACTTTTAGTACGGGTGAGACTCCGCGGTCGGGCGAGACACAGACATTTCTGTTAAATTCTAGTACCGGTTTAATACCAATTATCGATAATATATGAGTGTTTCGAGTCGCTATGATTCATTTTTATAGCATATAACAATCAAATATCATAAGAAAAATTAACTGGATAGTGCGGGGTGATGAAAATAATAGACGGTGCTAGGTTCGATTTTCGATCTCTGTTGAAGTTTTTTGCACTTTTTTGCTCTGGTTTTCTCAATTCATTGGAAAAATATTCAAAAAATTACCACTCCAAAGTACCGACTAGATGAAATTCCCTTGTACTAGGTTTGTATACATTGGAGCAATCCTTCTGGTCAAAATCGTTTCACCCAGAATATAAAAAAAATAATTTTAATCCTTCAATAATAATTAGTAAAAGCGCTATAAATTAAGAATTATTTTGGGTTAGTGACACGGGGAAACGTTCTCTCACGCTAACATGCCTTGTAAGTATATTACGAAATAATCTATTGTGAAAATAAGTATAAATTGTATATTATTTTTTTCTAGTAAAAATAAAACTGTTTTCTACATTAAAATGATTACCCTCCTTAAAATCACGTGAATATTAAAAGGATAATTAAACTATTCATTGAATTACACCGATAGTATAATATAATAGACAAATATCCAATTTTATTATTAATAATTAATATCAAATTTAAACAAGTGACCGTCCGATTAATAGAAAATAATTAAAATCAAGATTTTGAGAACTGATAATCATATTGAAATGGAAAAAAAATCTTTTCAATGAAACATAAAATTCTGTAGAAATCGTATTAAATGTGTGCTCGTATAAAGAGCTTTCTGAGTATTAAATACATTTTGTCCACGCATGACAAACGGTTTTGTTTATCGCTTTCAAATGAGTTTCAGCTGTAAAATCATAACGCGTCTCTATGGGGTTTTAAATTTTATTTCTATGCGAGAAGCACCAAAAAGAAGTATATTTTCTATACTAAAAAGTAAACTGTTTCGGTGTGTTATTTAATTTTCAATAAAAAATCAACCATCAAGTTGAACTAAACAGCGTGGTAACAATGCATTATTATTATGTGTTTAACGTCAACGATTTGTTGGTAAATGTTTAACTATAATATGTGTAGGTGCTGAACAGAACCTAACGAAGCCGAAGCGGTTTCACATTTTCGTTTCGATAGTCATAAGTTTTTGTTCGGGAAGCTTACTCGTTGGTCGTAATTATTTAACTGCAGTTTAAAGCGTTCGTATGGTTCTGTTTAAAATGTATCTGCTATCGAAACTGATCGTAAAAAAAAAAAACTATCATCATGAAACGCAAATAACACAAGTCGCGTGCATTTTGCAAGGACCTTCAATTGTAGTTCATTAAACTCGATACGTCATTCACGTAAATTACATATTACCTATATGATGTAACAAACGATTTATGCTATATTTCTGATGCAGACATATTTTTTTATCTAAAACACTTTTTCCGTCTTTATATCCCGAAACTCTTCCTGACATTTCGAATTGTATATTAAATTTAAATTAAAAAAAGAAAAACAACGAAAACAATTCTAAAATTTATAGCTAAAATATACGAATCACGTGATATCAAGAAAAAAAATTCTGCATTCACAAAGTGTTCTATAACTGGACGGAATCCATGCCAACTGCTAGTGGTGAGCTGATACGTACATTACGACAATTAATAGAATACGATAACAGCTGCTAGGATATGGTTTTATTTTCATTACGCATTTCAGTGTCCAGTCAATAATTCAGTAAAAAAAAAAATATAATAATAAAAAAAAACGAGACCAATACAAATATCACAATCACATTTGCATTTCAGTATATTATACTGAATAATTCGAAAAAATATACAAATGTCACTATTCAATTTGAAGTTTAATATTGTGTGTAACTCCTCGTCAATAGTTCTCTACTTATATTATTAAATTAGTCGCATATTTTTTCTAGTTTCTCGTCATGGACTCGGCCATATTTTTTCATTATAATTATTTTCATTATTATTATTGTTGTTATTATATAATATATTATAAACGTCAAATGCTTTTTTCCGGCCTTTCGGATGTACGCTGTTACATGTAACCGTCTAAAACTAAAATTTCGCTGCCTCTTTCACTTTTAATAAATTATAATGACATATTCATGTAAGATTAATTGAGAAAAAAAGTAAATTAAGTTAAATATAAATGGACGTCCATTGTTACTGTTCATGTTATTTTATAAATTTGTAATTCCTCTATCATAAATCCCATTTAATTACTGTAAACATATGCATTGATTATAAATTTTATAAATAAAGAACTAAATTACCTTTTAATCAACCGTCATATTAATAATATTATAATTGTTACGATTTTTAATATCAGTGTTTTATTTTATTGAATTAGAATAATATAACCGTCTGATCTCTATGTATAGGAGACGAACTAAAACGCAAGAATTAAAAATGGTACTCAGATTAGTGTTCGTATAGAATTCTGTTCATTAAAAATAATTTCTAACAGTGCATAAATGGAGGTAAAAAACCGAATGAAAGTCAGTAAAAATAATTTACAGTACGTATCCAGTAATTATTTGCAGTACATCATCCGGGATAGATACATTATATTAATATGTGGCGAAGACTTACTATTATATTAAATGTTTCTACCAAAATCGATACGATATTAAAGTTACAGTCATAGATCAAAGTAATCTCACCCATTTAATCCGCTTATACTTACGGTGGTGCGTATAGATAACTAGTTATTTATGTCCTGCTGAATCCGAACTAATTTTCCTGGGGACTTTACACTATTTCTACGTCAAAATGCTTTTAATGAAAAACAAAATACTCTATGATATATAAGATATAAACCTTTATAATGAAGCGACTTAGCAACCACGATTATTCACTAGACGATCCCGTAAACTATTTTTGATTTTCCCCATTTTCAAAATCAACTCGCACTTTACATGTAAACCTTTTTAGATTTTGAATGAAACGAATTACTACGGTGACTTTAGAATATTATATATATGTTTGTTTTCCGTTTCTTCTGTAAATATTTTTTTTTTTTTATAATAAAACAGAAAATCAAAAAATTCAATACAGTTCATGTCTCATACGATTGGAAATACAACTCAGTATAGGTACTTTTCAGTTCATACGGACTGTTTTTCGATTTGTTGAGAAAAAAAACAACTTAAAAATAGTGTTGAATTTCGTCCAAAAATTTTGTTTGTATTGATTCATTTTGATAAAACAAGTGCTACAAGCACTTTTGAGTGTGCTATAACTTATTATTACTGTTTGGCGTACTAAACATTATAGGTTTTATAAAAATAAAAACGTGTATAATTACATTAATTTATAAAAAATGAATTAACCCAAACACGTATGTATACCTTATAGAAATATCACGTGATCCTGTTTTAGCGTAGTGTTATACGATATGATTTGTTTACTTATACCTTCCGATTTTAATAACAATTATTGTTTAAAAAGTAATACGTTTATGTGATACTTATCCTGGTTCTGAATCGTTTTTGGAATGCGATAATTATTCAAAATCGATAAACAATAATTCATTGACACATTTGCTCAAGCGACTTACGTACGGACTACGGACGGATCGAATCGAATCATACTCTCTAAGACTAGATTCGCACCACATCGTGCCATGTATTTCACCATACGGTGTACTTTCCAAGATGGATGATACCAACACATACCAGTATACCACGAACATTATATGTGTTCTTCATTTACTAGCTATATCAAGACATGGTTAAAAAAAATACGTTATATTTTTAATTTATCATTGGATCTATTTTATTTGAGTTACCACTCAAAAATTAGATAAATTCAACTTCAAGGTGACGTGCTACACAAATCAGAGAATTTTTTTTTCACTACCCGACACGGCACGCCGTGGCGTATTGTGTTAACCTGGTACAATAGGCGATTTTTCTCCCCAGATGTTTTTACACCCGGAAAACATATTCTTACAATTTAAAAATAGTTGAAGGTAATAGAATCCTATGTTTACGGTGAGAGACAACCACGGCCCGGTAGCAGTTTCCTCCATTCGAATAATTATAATATTTGAATGTGCTCTTGAATTATCACCTTTATGCTTTCCAATAACAAAAATATTATCATTTCTACGATTCCGCATCGGTGTGTTGGTTATTTTTACAAAGGATCGCCGAACCACGATTATAATATCGGTAAAATATTTATCAGAGTAACATCCGGGAGTATACCGCTTTCGTACGAGGTATTATTAATTTTTTAAACTGAACATTAATAAATTCTATTACAATACGTACGTAAACTCATACCGTATTATGATACTCGCACGAAAACATGTTTGACTTGCAATCGGACAGCGGGAATAATTTAAAAAACTCTCTAATTCCGATATTGTTCCTTTGCGTAATATAAGCTTGCTGCAGGTTCATACAAGACGTAATATTTGATGCATAAAATCTGTCTGGTCTATATTCTTACCGGTTGAGTACTTTTATTTCATATCAATAATCAATTTATTGTTTAACGTCTACCTATCTATCGTAACAAGTTCAACTCCTAATAAAATTTTGAAAAAAAAAAATAAAAGTGTTAACAACTGGGTGGCTGTTTTTCTCAAACTTCTCATGAATTACGTGTAACATATACTAACTTTTTATAATAAGTCTTATGATATGTTGTAATTTGTGTGTATAATATTAGTTGTATCATATTTACTCGTTGTGCCTGGAGGTGTAGATTGTAAATTTCACTTAAAAAAACATCATATGCAGTATTATTGGGCAATTTCCCGTTTTATTCATTTGAATAAATTATTATTATTATTATTAAAACGGTTTCGCTATATTATACAGTATGTTTTATATTGGTTGTATATATTATTATTGATCAAATTATTGTTATTAATTTTTTTTTTTATGAAACGTTCCATAACAAACATTTATTACTGTAACACACGTTACGAACGATCCAATAAAAATTTGTTCCGATCAGAGACCACGTACATGCTTAATAGATTATTAATATATATATATATATATATATATATATATATATATATATATATATATATATATATATTTACCACGCACGCTGAAAACATACTGTTATAAATATATTGTACTAACCGAATTACCCGGCCTCGCCCAAAAAATACTATTCTCAATTAGAGCAATTACTATTTCGATGTAAAAAACATTTTTGGTAGAAAAAGCCTTGAAACAATCTAAAAATATTTATTAATTTTATTTATTTGTATACCGTATTAATTTACATATAAAAGATCGTCCGATAAAATCAACATATTAAATAAAACAAAACATTTCCTAGGTAACCTTAGAGGGAAAAAATGTACACATACAGCCAGAGCCCAAAACTTTATTAACCCTTAAAAAAATATGTTTCGAAAAATCCTTTCTTATTTCATCTATGTACATAGTAATAAGTAATAACTAATAACTAATAATTAATAAAGTAATAAGTTATTAAATAATAACCAATAAGTAATAAATACATTTCCTCAGAATTGCGATTAAATCGGTACGGTAGAATTGGCTGCATACGCTGATCAGTATTATAGATTTTGTAACGATTAAAAGCCTAAAACGTACTTTATATTATTATTTAATGCTTTCATTTAATGTTCGTAACTAAATAATGTACACTTCGAGACTTATGGTTTACAAAACTTTTGGACCAAATCTACTGAAATAAAAAAAATATACTTTAAACGTCACATTTAATTGTAACAATTTTGAATATACACAATCTTATTTATAGTTACCGATATAGTTATTATTGGCTGGATTTCAAAAACCGTACACTTCCCTCGATCGAGACTTTTTTTCATTCCGTCGGAACCTTCAACTTAAACTCAGTGAAAATATGTTTTATTCGTAAAACGAAAGAAAAAAATGTATCTTACAAATATTCCGAGCAGAACTGTTTACAGTTGGCACATATCATTAAAACATCTATAACCTACGTCAAAAATACTTTTGGATTTTTTCACTAATGATGCGCGTTATGTCGGGGTTTTGTTTATGTATATACTCGTACGTTTATAAACCTAATTAATGAATTAGTATACGTCGATTTCGTCTACACACTATATCATAGAACATTTAAATATTTTAAAGCACGAAGTTTTTCAGTTTTAACGTTATTCGGATATTGGAGGTTACCCCCCGCATGGGTATAAAAACCGTGGTAATTGTTGGCCATCGGTACGACGCGTTCGGTCGAAGCGCGTTTTTGGTGCAGGTGTTCGCGTGGTTGACGATAAGAATCAAACTTTTATAGCAAATCAACCGCCGAAGTATTGTCTTTGTTCACGTATAGGTACCTATATATTACGTTATGCTGCACGTGTGTATTGTTTAATTGTGATTAGTCAAAATCGAATAGGGAAAAATACATAGTACGTGTATCGCCACATCGGTTGAAATACGTACGTGTACAATACAGGGTCGTATGCACCCAGAGGGGGAGGGCAAAACGGGAAGTTTGCCTCCTGACCTTTCAATATTATGCATATAATTTTGAAATCTTGAACTTTTATATTGTTCAAGTGAATATTTCATTGATATTTTGACTTAATTAGTATAGATTTAGAATTTAAATTTGACGAGTGAAAAGGAACAATACGTTCGTCGTGTACCAATTCAGATCTTCACAACGATATGATATATAAACGTTTTTTTAACGCAAAATTCCTGCGGGTTCCCATGTACAGGATGACATGCACTGATCAACATTTCACGTGATAGCGATTTTGTCGTATCGAATATGCGAGGTACAGAAAAAATTATAACAGGGAGTTTTTAAGAAATCGTATGGGCCAAACCTTTTTGTACTTTCCGTACTTCCCTGTAGGCTTGAGAATATCGCTGTCACTTGAAATTTCGTTATACTCTAAACGTTGTCCGTACTAGTGGCGTACACCCGGGGGGGATGTTCAACCCACCCCCTTGGACTTTTTTTTTATATGTTCTATGAAAATGGTTAAAATTTAAAAATTGTTTATAATTTATTTTCGTAACGTGCCTATTACACATAGAGATTAGTCGAAATCAAACAAACGATTTCATATATAATTTACTCAATTTTTATGAACGTATATAAGTAATAGACTTTGTAACGGAAATTTTGGTTTAAGGTGAAAAGGAGTATAATGCTTAAGATGGCAGACGCTTGTCAAGACGACGTGGCCAACAAGCAAACAAGATTCCACGAGATGTACGTGCAGCGCCATAACAACGTTAGGTAAGACTCGTAGGATTATCGTTGAGATGGACTCTTGATTTTTATTTGAACAGTCGAAAAAAATAAAAATAATAAACTGATCAACGCCAGTTCTCAATAATATAACGCACCATCGATAGTAAAATGTAAGTGCATATTTTAAAATATCATGTTTTAGAAGATGAAGTCTTAGAAGACCGAGTTCTAGAAAAACAATGTTTTAAAAAATAGTATAAGACCTTATAATTATAATTATACGTATTTAGTTGACGATACGATATAAGTACAAATCATTAGATTTTACACGAATTCAGATGTATTATTCTGTATTTGTAATGAAATTTTATTGTTATTACTTATTACTTGATACCAAATAATATAACGAAACACAAAATAGGAATTTATTAATGAAATGTTGATGGATCCTAACTATAATCTAAACGAATTTATGAGAGCCATTGCTTTAAATATGAATTATTAGTTATTCAATTTCTTTAATTTGTACACAAATAATTTTAACCCTAATTTTTTTATGAATTTAATGAATCTATAGGTATATCAAATAAATAAGAAAAAAATGTTTCTATAACTTTTATATTCTAAAACGTCGATTTTCTAAAAGTTTTATATTCTAAAACATTGACTTTCTAAAACTTGGCATTATAAAAAATGATATTCTCAAACATGACTTTCTAAAACTTACTCCAGTACCGACAGAGTAGTACACCGCTGATGTATTACGAGCAGAAAATTCGACGACCGGGGTACGCGCATACCTTATCCATCTTGAAAACTCGGAGGGTTAACATGCTCCTCTAGATCGTATTTTAATCGGCGTTAAGCGTAAAAAAAAATTGCGAATTTCAATACAAAAATTCTTTATCCGTAAACTACATTACATGCATTGCGTTACCGCTGGAAAACTAGATTACCACGTGCAACTGTTTTACCCGTCACGAATTTCGCGGTTGCCTTCAACTTCGCCCGGTCCCGTGCGTTTGTTCTGTTTTCGCCGTTTAGCTTCGATAAATTTCTCCGGTCATCGTCCACACTTTACGCCAGCCACTAAAACCGGAGCTCGCGTATCACTGGTTCACGTAAAATCACGTTGCACGCATGAACTCGTTTCCGTTTTAACGATTCATGCAGTAAAGTAAAACCGCAGTAAACCGCAGGACATGATATATAGTGTGCACGTTAAATTAATATGTTGAAACGATCTTGTACGTCTTCATAATTATGCAGCGTTTGGTCGTTAATTTTCATTAAAAGTGCATTGTTAAAATCAACGAATTTCAAGTTAATTTATTTCCGCGATATCAAAGGGCTTTTAATTACACGGCGTTGGCTATTTTTTATACTCGCGTAATTAAATATTACGTAATAAATCCCTGGTGTACGTAAGACACGATGAAGTATACACGTTATACTTACGTTTCGTTTTAAAACAATATTGAATCGCGTATTTCTAAAAAAAAAAACCGAAAATAAAACCGAAAAACTCTCTCGGGCTTCGTGCGGGACAGAAGACTTTGCATAATTCATCGGTGGGCCAGTATCGCGTAGAATTAGTGATTCGGGGAGGGTCATCTTTATGAGTCTCGACTTACTCGTTTGTAACAGTTCCCCCCCCTGGTTTAAATGTATCTATTGTCTATGTACCCAGTTAATTACACTTAATTAGACGGAAGCGTGTAATTTTCGACAATATTTCAATTAGCTTTAATGTAAGTATGTACTCAGCGTGATGCAATATCAATTTTAGGAGAAAATAAATCAACTAATTACATTACGTATTTTTAGTCTGTGCCCATTATGTTTTTTTTTTAAAACCAAAACAATGTACTTTCATTAAATCCAAACGACACTGATGCTATAAAATTGCATATACACAGCCCCGTGTTATAGAATTGTATCAATAATGTTATCAACGAGTGTCCATAATATAATGTGTTTATTTGGAATTGCATTATAATCAAGCTCTGTTTTGTTCCTTGCATTAATTTTTAAAATTAAATTTACTGTTAGCTATAGCCCGCAGTGAAACCAAACGTTATTTTTTTGGCAAAATATGCACTACAACTTTATATACTTCACTATACTTTATAAAAATTTATTTTTTTGTGTAAATGTTTGCTTGTTTTTTGAATTATATAGATATATTATACAAAAAATGTTTTTTGTTTTAAGCATTTTGTACGCAGACATAGTCAATTTCACTCCGTTATCTGAACAACTGACTGCATCTGATCTCGTGAAAACTCTAAATGATCTGTTCGGACGCTTCGATCAAATAGCCCAAGTAAGTTCCATAGTTTTAGAAACACAAGTTTTCCTACATCCCTCTTAAGTACTTTTTCTGTTATCATTATGTTTTGCTTATCTCGTTTTTAATTAATTTTATAATATTTTAGACAATACCGTTATATTTATATTATATAACGCCTAACACTGTTATTTTTTTTAAATTTAAAATATAAATTTACGATCCGTATGATCCAACAATAAGTAAATATGATGTAACGAATATATTGACACGAGTTGCTTGATCGGGGAATATGCCCATTGGCACATTATTTGTTATTTATTTAATTTCAGATGACAGAGACATTTTATTGCAACAGGTCACGGGACCAGTTTCTTTTGAAGCGTCGTTCGGGGTTTTCAAGTTGGATGAGAGTGGATATATTTTTTATAAATGGGCTACTGCGAGCGTAGAGTTAACAATGTAATCGTTTATGATGTGTAAATGCTAGTTCTTTGACGGTTGTGATGTTGAGAATTTTGTAAAGGGAAGCATTGCTAATGTACCATGGTGCGCCTGTAATTAGTCGAAGAGTAATGTTCTGTGCTGGTATAGGACGGATGTTGGAAGGTTTGACTGGGTCCCCGAATTCGTACTCCATAAGGCCAGATGGGTCTTAGTATTGTTTTGTAAATTAATAATTTAGTCTTCGGGTTAAGCTTGGATTTTAGTAACGGCCGAATTTTGTGCAGTCTTATGTTTGCTACTTGTCTTTATTTTTAAATGGGGTTTCCAAGTGAAGCGCTTAACAGTGTTTAATTCCGTATTCTGTTACACAAACACAACTCTTTAAAGTCGTATCTTAACTTAACAGTGTCATACACGGATATTTTCAAGGATAAGCGGGGGGGGTGCATTAAAAATTAAATGCAGGGATGTACAAATCTAATGTTTACAACGATATACTTTTATGATAATATAATATTATGAATATAAACTTTTGGTAATCCCATATAAATTAAATACTATTATTATTATTATCTTATCTGCGAGATAGGGGGCGCGGCCGATGACGACGTTGTTCCGTCGTCGTCGAGTCAGTCTTCCGATCGCGTTCGTTATGTTCATATATATAATAAACGGGTTGTAAATGTATATTACGTGTTATTATTTGGCAGATGCTTTCTTTCGTTTATTGTCTTACTTTTACTTTCACTCAAATCGCCCACGGACCCGTCGAGCTTTGACCGAATCTTGGTTACCTCAAACTATTAAACAATATTTAACTTTAACCATTTTTGTACATCTACTATACGCACGGTTAAATGAAATCGAAAGGGGGTCGAACACCCGTACCACCCCATGTGTACATTACTGCTGTTTAATATGAGATAAGGAAATATATTATTATTTTTATAAAAATATAATTTTATTTTTTAAAATTAAACTATGTTGATCAGTGAATTTAACTTGACAGATGTATACTGTTTGTTAAATAAATGGTGATTTTTTAGACGTGCCCTTGTTAACCCCCCTTGTTTGGCCGTAAAAATTATTAAATTAAATTTGTTTTTTTCAATGTTTAAGTTACCATAAAAAATTAATTTTTCAGTATGTTTTTTTTCATGCCAACTTAAGTATGTGCTGTGGAGATACATTTTTTTTCATATGTTAACCCTTCATTTTCACTGCGGTATTTAATTTGGGTAATTTTTATGTAAATTTGATGTACCGAAATCGAAATTCGAACGAGTATTTTTTGAATTATTCTTAGATAACACGAGATAACGCGGATTTTATAGTTTTCATTCGTTATTTTAGATTTCAACTACTCGGATAACATTGGTCCGAATTTTGACTAGGTTACATCAAAGATTCCAGAAAAATTAATTGAATAATATTTTGCATAAAAAATATGGTGTTCCCATTTGAGTATCAAAAGTTTGTATCGACACAGGACATACAACGAAATCTTAAAAAAGGTAAAATATATAAAAAAAATTTGTCGTGAAATCATCCTTATCGGAGATTCTGTTCTTAGTTCAACATGGTTTCCTTTTTTTATCAACAATGTTTTATAGTAATTGTATTACAACGTTATAGAATATTAATCATGTAGTACAGGGGTATACTAATTACAAAATAATACGATTCTAACCTAACTGATTTATTGTTCCGTTGTTTTGCAAACTTTGATTATTTCTAATCTCTTCATATTTGATATGCATAATAATATGTTTTGTTGTAATTCGCAGGGTATCACTTCGGCCTTCTTTCTATTATGTTTGAATAGCTCCGCCATGTGACTTTTAATCATCATAATACGGGGCATATTAATTATTATGTCTACACGTATTATTAAAATGTGCATATATTTACGTACAAATATATACGTGCTTGTAGGCAATTATAATATTAAACTTGTTAGACCCACGGACAAAATTAAGTCTACGATCCTCATTATTCATATACATGCAATGTCATTATCGTTTATAATGCTATAATTCGTACATAGCACGGCTATATAATTATATAAATATCATAATTCATAATCATCGATACAATTATGACAATTTCATATATGTTTGTTTAATCGTAATAACTCATTTTGTTATGTTTATTGTTCCGCGGTCACTGATCAGAATGCAAGCATTATTATGTATTGGACAATAATGTACGTTTAAATTTATAATTAAGGTTTCGCAAGAATTGTTTAATATTATATTACTATGGTAACGAAGGGGTGAGACGTGGAGTTATACATCTAGAAAACAAAATGGGTAAATTTCAATTTGTATCCGACAATAATTTTTGGAGTGATAAATGATCGCCCGTGTTGTCTATGAATTTTTCCAACGATTAGATGTTTGAAATTGATTTTTCAGGCGAGATTTGACTTAAATCGATGCTTACAGTGGAGGCAACCTAAATACTAATGTTTGAACTAAATTAAATTATGTTTTTTAATCGACTACTTTCTAGTGTTTGTTTGGACAAATCTTGTAGGCCTGGATTATGTTTTTCTTGAAAACCACCATGACGAAGAATATAGTTCAAATTTATTTTATCACCTATTGAATTGTATTATAAAAAAATAGTGGTTCTATATACATGCTTAAATATTTGATATATTGCGTTGAATTGTTTTCATAGACAACCCAAATGTTCGAGACATTTGGATCATGACATATGCCACTGATTCGATGTAACTCTTGAAACTTTCTGTTGAAAACAATAGCAATATTATAAGTCGTCAGTGGAAAAAATGGTGCGTCACAAACTCTTGAAATTAATAAAAACTTCGCATTCCATTGTTATACATACATTTGTTTGGAAACATTCTAAGTGTGATTGAAACTTTAATTTAATACATCAACTCGTAAAAGAGATATTTACCTCTTGGGAATTATGTTCTCTGTTCCGTTATTTAGAACATTTGAGCGAACTCGTTTGTGCGCTAAATTCTTTTGTTCGGGCTGTACAAATACTTATATTAGTTTCGTAAATTTTGATTCAACTATTATGTATTCATCTTGTTTATCAGCTCTTCTACTTGCTAATTTTTCGAACCACGAGATGACACTGAGATTTTCTTTTTTTATTGAGAACTCAGACAACATATTATTACGCTTTACTATTCTATAAAGTTGGAGTTAAGCTAACAAGATCTGCAGTTAACATTTTCCCGAGCTTCGTATTTTTCTTTGCATCTTCGATGACAAAAAATAATGGATTGGTTTACGAGGACCAACAACGAATATTGTTGCATATCATATTATGTTTGAGCGAATAGTTTTGATTGAAGACATGTATCTGGTTATGAGAGCAGTTTTCAGTCTTCGAAATTCGGGATGGAACGTTTTTCCCTATTGATTGTATAAGTTGTTTAAGGTTATTTTAAGTTTGATTTTACAATAGTGGTTAGGATTTTTGTGAAAGTTTTAATGCCGTCTGCAGATAGTGATTTTATTTGTTTGTTATTTTTATTTTTATGTTTTCTTTTCGGGATAATAAGTTTGTCGTGAATCTTTTGTATACCCTACGAAGTTGAATATTACATAAAGTTAAAATTTCGATTACAAAACAAACAGGTCTGTGACCCCAGCTCGATCTCGTAAAAATGTTGAAAAAAATTTCACAGAACTATTTAATATTATTGATAAATTAAACCCCCATAAAAAAATTTTTAACCTACCCTAAACACCCCTAAACAACATCTTCTAAGAATGATACCACTCCAGCATGGAATTTTGCAAATTTTACCTCTGAAAAGAACGCATTAAGGTGTAATGTGAGCTACACGATAGGTTACTTTTAATATTACTAATTTTCGTACGAGTACGCAAACCTATATAGGTAACGCATAATTCCACGACTGATACACAAACTTAAGGATTGTAGTTTTAGGCCATTCGGAAATTTTTTTTTATCATTGATCAATCACGATGACTATTTCTTGTTCTTGTTAACTCGATTTTATTCCACTGCCCCCCCTCCCCCGTCTGATTCGAGTTTTCACGATTCTTTGCTGTAAAATATAAAAGACTCCGTAGTCTACGATTACTATTTTGTTGTAGATATCATATGTAAATAGTAGTTATCTTAAGCCAAATCAACAGTAGATGTAGGGACTACCTCAAATCGATGGCTAATAGACTAAAAGTTGTAAGTCACAAAAACAACATTTTACAAGAGAGCAGTTTAAAGTTTTTTAATTTTTCGTTTATTTTGCGTTACTACTGATTTATTTATAAAATGTTCAATAGATTACAACATACCACTTTAAGGTCATTTTGTTTTTAGCGTGATTAGAATGATTAGAACGACGGACATTATACACGATCGCTTTATTGATTCGGCGCAAATAAATTATGCATTCAATTGCGTTTTGTCGAGGATCAGGTGGTGCGCAACGTCCGATCACGTCCTGTACGGTATCTACGCACTATGCGGTTACGACCGGACGACCGCGTGAAAGGACGCAAAACCGCGACGGCGGCGGCGTACCGGTTTACATAATGGTATTATGCCATCACTATGATATTACAGTGATCGGTAACCTTTCAGGACTCTCGGGTCACATTCACAAACATAAAAAAGGGTTCACAGTCCAGACAGACAATATTATTACATAATATTTTGATACTGTTTACTGTGATGAAAAAAAAAAATTTGTTTCAAACTTTAAAATAATGAAACGTAGAAAACACAAATTACAGTTTTTAACAAAATAAACAAAATTCGAACATCAGAGTATGGAAATTATAACTGTTCGGTAAAATGCTTAATACGATTACTGATTTTTGTTGTTGGATACGGTTTACTATTTTTTTAAATTTCCACAATAGATAATTACTTCTTGTGCCCGCTCTAAGTAAAAGGTGGAGATGGACTTCTGTTAAGCGTGATCAGTGTGGTTTTTTATTTAAATCGATTATTAAATTCCTGTTGAAGTATCGAAATAGCTTTTAAAAGTGTAACTGTTTGTAACGACAATTTTGACGATTCAAAAAGTTTTTTACAAACCGGAAAATGTATTAATTCATTTTTTTCAATTTGAGGCCGTAATTGTATTCACTTTATTTCAAAAAAGTTAATATGTGACCGCATATTATATAAGTTAAATCAGCTGATTTTTACCTTGTAGTTTTATGTCCATTTCATTCATATACCTGAAGTGCATCAACTAAAAAAAGCGAGTTCGGAAATCCAAATTTTATTCAAGCATTTTCCTCGTTTTGTAACTCGAAGCGCGCCGTCGGTTGCTGACCACTGGTATAGATTAAAGAACCTATATTAGTAAAGGTCCGCGCACGCCGTCGTCATAATAGCATAACTCCATGTCGGACCGCGGTACGTGCGGTTAGACGGGTCGAAGAGGAGTCGTTTGCACCGCGTATTGAGACGTAAAACGATTCCGATGGGCTCGCGATAGTGTCAACGGGTCGGGTCGGGTCGGGTCGCGATCGGATGGCCACGGGGGCGTAATTGTATACCTGTACGAGTGATACGAGTTCAGTACGGCGAGGGCGGGTGTGGAGGATTTCCGGAAACACGGTGGTAACGCGTATTTCATCCCTTACTATCCGCCGGCGACAGTAAATCAACCGTACACCAAGACTTGTACACAAAATATAACGTATTATACTTTAATACGTTGACACGTGGAATCGCGTACGGATTGATGGGAGGGTCGTCGATTGCTAAAAGTGTCCGGGTCGCGCTCGACGGTGCGACGAGATAAATGTCTAGCCGTCGAAATCCCGGGTCCGACAAATCGCGGTCGGTGTCTGAAAAACGTATTTTCAAAATTATTTCCCATCGATTACACGATGCGCGACAAATCGAGAGCGATGTACTACTACATATTATATTAGCTTTTGTCGGACTCGCGTTTTATTACTTTTCGTAAAACGATCCTAATTCATGAACTCTCGGCTTGACAATATTGTACCTACACGTCGTCCAATATGAACACATATCAACCACAACCGTGGTACATCGGTCTTGACATGAATCTTGTCGCCGGTGGGTCAAGCTAAAATTGTGTCGGTAACGTCGCGCCGGATGTCGCACTCGTCGGGTGAAAACGGGTACAAACGAGTAGAACGCGCAGTTTCCCCGACAACAATTTGTGGTTGTCGTACGTCAATTTTCGTAGTAAATTCACAGTCAAATCGTGGAGCGCATTTTGTGTAAACATTTTAATAAAATCACAATCAGTCGATACTATGATTTCGACTATGACGACCCGATCGTCAGTTCTGTCGTGGCGTGTAATAACTTCAATAAGACATGTGCCCGCGACGACCACGACGAGCGTGACATCTGGCATGACGTGACGGGGTTGGTAATTATTTTCAATCGAATATCGCAATAAAGGCGTACGATTACTATTCCTGATCTCGGCCTCGGCCCGTGAGATCTGGATGTAGGCCGGCATATTGTGCTCTCTACCCGGAACTGTAACTTTCATCTCGTTTCGGCGACAGGGTTTGGAGTTGGGGTGGTGTAATAAAGACAGGACCTACATGGCGGCACTTGAGCTGAAACCCGGCCCTGCGGGAATTCCGAAATGTACGGAAATATTACGCGGGATCTTGACGACATGCGAAATGAAAATTTCGAAATTTCACGGCGTTCCCAGCGGTAGTTTAGCTGTTGAAAAACCCTTGTGTATACCGCGTACATAATATATGCGCTCGGCTGTTATCATATATTATACAATATAATAACATCGTTTTATGCACGAATTTCCTGTCGGCTTTCGAGCGCGCCGTCAAACCCTCCGTTAATGTTCTATAATATTATTGTACGTACGCGTACGAGTCGAGGGACCGCGATGGGGTGAGTTGTTGTTATTTTAACAGAAAACTTCTATAATACGTCTCGTATTACATGGACCGACACCAAATCGCGCACATATATTAGTGTACACAGGGTGTCCTGTCGAGTTACACTGAGCGCGATATATCCCGTGTTACTATAGAGATAATTAAATTCCGTTTCTTTAGAAGCATCCTTGGGCAAATGCAATGTTGTTGACAACAGTTTGGTAAATATAAGCGTATTATTAAAGAAAATAAACGGTCAATTGTTTATTTTAAAACTTTTATAAGTATAATTTATTTAGCCATATTAGGGGTTTTTTTATATTAGCCATATTAGCTAACCATAGAGGGCTTATTTTTCTGAAAATGTTGACGGTTCAACTTTCAATTTTCATTAATTTTTTGATTTTTAATAATCTTTCTTGTTTACTAAAAACTAGTGTACTATTTGCACAATTTTATAAAATAATGACATTATCAGCGAACCATATCGGATAAATGACGAGGTGATAATAGTTTACATTATTTCTTTGTAAACTAAAAAAATTATTAAAAATCAAGAAGTCAATGAAAACTGAAAACTGAACCGTGGACATGTTCAGAAATAGAGTCCCTACAAAATGGTTTTATTCGAATTTCACAAAAATTATAAAATAAAAAGTCACTTTTAAACTTCTTTAATAATACACCTATACTTACCAAACTGTTGTCAACAATATTGCATTTGCCCAAGAATGCTCGTAAAAAAACAGAATTTGATTATCTCTACTTACACGGGTGATTTCGCTCTGTGTAAGTCCCGATGGGACATCCTGTAGGTACCGGCAATCGCGTGAAAGTACTATTATCGTTGACGAGGTTTTATACTAACGCGGTTCAATCTATCTACGTAAATGAGAATATCGTTAACGGGCACCCGAATTGAATATTACTACGTGAAAATCCCACGTCCGTTATCCGTACGAGCCACGTATATGTATATATTTTATTACGTTTCCGCGTAAAATCGGAAACAGTTCACTTTTCTTTCACTCGTGCTTCGCGGATGTGTACAATAAACATTAAAAACACAGCAAACGACTATTTTTATGTGGTATTGACGTTTGTTTTTCAACATAAAATGAGTTCGAATTTAAGTTTAAGAAAAATCGGTCATAAAAAACGTTAAGCCAAAGAAACTTTTTCTTTATTTTTTTTTTCTTACGAAATGAAGACTTCAATGTTTTACTGGTTTACTAGATAATTTCGCTAGCGTCAAGCTGTATGAGAATTTTATTTAAAAATTCGGCAGCAAAAAAATAATACTGAAATCAATAAATACGCTTATTCAACAATATTATTAAATTTACTTTTTTTTAGACTCTGAGTGAACCCATTGTAATCTATTAGTCTTATCATGATGTATGTTGGTTTTTTTTCTTTTTTTGCATGTTCGTGTAAACAATTTCGACCAGAAGGATTCCTCCAATTTATACAAGACGGGTAATTTTTTTTTAATTTCTCAACAGTTTTATGAGCAATTAAGATAACAGAGAAAAAATTGCAAAACAGTTCAACTGACATTGAGAATCGACTTGGTTTATGAATAAAAGACTTTTCATAAGATTTTTATTTTGTATCCGACAAAAATAAGAACCGAAAAATCACAAACAAATTGTATGAGCATATGAAAATAAAATGTTAATGAAATTGGTTATTTCGACGAATTTTGATCACACGATATTAATTGTTTCAAAAAACTTAAAAATAAATTTTAAACGTAGCTATTCCAAATATTTACAGAGTCCTTATACATTAGCACATAATTATTGACATTTCATAGTATTCGAAACTTTTGTTTTTTACATATCAAAAGTTCAACCTACGTTATTAAGAAATTTGGTTTTACTGCTCCATCGATCGTCTCTAGAATTATTACTCTTTGATTCGTCCGAATTCATTGACTCGGAATCGTATTTCGAGAGTAACGGACATTGGTTTCAAGTTCGAAATACAGCAATACCATATCATATTCACCCATCTCTGTACCTCGCGACCTTGGAGTCTCGCGTGAACTAGGAGTTTCGTCCGTTTTTAATGTTGACGGTACACTTTTTTGCTGTTGTTAATAAATGTTGAAACTGTGAAAATATAACACATATCCTGTATCATCGTGTATCATATAATAATACGGCATGCGTACGCCAAATATCAACGGATATGTATAATGTATATAGTGTTTTGATTGTTGCTCGATGAAATGTGTTTATATTTTATTTCAAAGGAATTTAGTGTCGTTAGTGGGCGGCTTTGTCGAACCGTGTATACAATGTCACTGTCCCCTCACCATCTGTACCAATTAGAATGAATTTCGTAAACTGTAAAAATTGTATCAATCAATTATTTTTTTTTTTTTGTTTCGTCCGACTAACAGAGGGAGGGAGAACATCATGCCACGCGTTAGCAAGCACGTCGTTTTACCGAATTCAAAGGTGGTGTAAAGCAAAAAAAAATAAAATAAAAAAAAACAGAGGTGTAAAAGTTTTAGAATCGAGGAAACTTATTCGGAGAACATAAAAAGTTTAAAATTATTTTAGATTCCGGTAATTTTTAACAAAATGCAAACCACTGCGTTTTTATAATACAAATCAAAAAACTACGTAACGAATTTCAAAACTATGACAAATCGTTGCGTTCCAAAAACGATTTTGTGCGAAAATCCGGTACGATGCACACAGCAGTATTACTCACGAAGCAAGTATATCGAGAAGATCTACAAACGAGGTATAATTTAATACGCGCGTACCATCTGGGACCGATTTCCGACCTAACGAGAATTCACATGATGTCATCCGACACTTGTGCGGTGCAGATGTGCTAACCGAAAGCATTTATGATCACCGGAGAATAAAACGAGGTGATAAAAATCAGCGAATCCCTCGCTTAGAATGCGGTGTGGGTATACGGGGTGACCTACCGGGATTTACACAATGCGATGTGTCCCGTGTTATAGAGATAAACGAATTTTGTTTTTTTTTTCTAAGACTCACGGCCGTCGCGGGGCTAAACACATTAAGTCAACATTAGAATTGTAAATATACGTGTATTATAAATATGTTAAAAAATGAACTTCTTATTTTATCGCTTTTATAAATTTCGAAGATTTTATTAGTTTACAAAGAAATTATGTAAATCATTATCACCTTGTCGTTTTTCCCGATAAGATTTGTTGTTATTATTATTTAAAATTATGTAACTAGTAAACTATATTTTTTTGTAAACTAGAAAAATGGTTAAAAGTCATAAACCGACGAAAACAGAAAGTTGAACCGTTGAAATTTTCAGAAAAATAAGCCCTATAAAATCTTCGAATTTCAAAAAAGTTTTAAAATAAAAAAGTTAATTTTTTGACTTCTTCAATATTACACTTATATTTACCAAACTGTTTTCAACAAAATTGCCCTCTCTATAAACACGGTAGATGTGGCTGTGTGTAAATCCCGGGGGGACACCCTGTATAATGTTTGATCGACTTTAGCGTTATCGAGTCTAAACGACCGAAATCACAATTAATCAACTGCGTGAGAAGTCTTATATCATAGTGTTATTATTGTGGCAGAGTTTTCGCGTTGTGCGTACTAAAGTTCGAGCAAGAGTGAGACATCTATATTATGCTGTTGTTTGACGGTGAAGTAAAATTGCGTTACGAGTTTGTTTCTGTGCCGAGTAATTGTTATAAGGAACGCAAGAATAAGTCGAGTTAACGCTCAAAATTTAAACAATATGCTTTTTCATAATGTTCATCACGCTGGTTCGTCGTATTGCCGTTTAATTCGAATGGAAACCGCGCGCAGAGAATAAAACCGACCGGGAATCGTATCATAATGGTAAGCGACTAATTCCGTTCAGTATTCGACCGACGTTCTACATAATTTTTTTTTTATTTTTCTTCGTAACCGTATAATTATGGTGTTTTCACGAAACCAGAACGTTTACTCGTGGATATATCAGTGCGCAACTCGTCTCCGACAATTTCACCTGATTGTACGCCCAACCGCACCGCAGTTGTTTACGAAATACGTATAGGCGTAAATAAATCCTAATGATTCATACGAGTGCACATGGTGGTCTACGAGTAACGGCAGTGCGATGTGCATTGCATTCGTACAGACGATTAAAGTATATGTTATACGAGATTTGTGCACTTGAACACGCGGTTTTTATTCCACCCGTCAAAAGCTTAACAGATCTCTGCGGCGGCGTTTCCGTTTTGGCCTTTCGGGAGAGGGTTTTCCGCCGCCGTGTGTTCATCGTAGATCACGGTGCGCGATAATGCCGGGTCTACACGAGTCGATCGCGGTCGAACGACGATCGCCGCGCGGAGAAATCGAAAGCAGAATGAACGTGAAAACTCGTTTTCGACCTAGTCGCACGGCTAAATTATTTGATTCGATTTAAGTCGAAAAGCCGTCTACTTTTGGTCGATTTGAACAATTCGATCACCGTCGCATGACTAAAATCGATCATGTAAACAACTAGACTATCAAATACTCACAATAATAATAATATAATTAGTTAAAAATAGATAGGTATTTAACAATATTTATTTATTTAACTAGAAATTTCTACTGCTTGATTTAAATTAAAACTGAACGTATAGTTTTTAAATAATAATAATTATTACTATTATTACATTATTATTTTGTGTAAATAAAAATACTAGCAAGATAAGATTATTGAAATTATGTTTATTTTTATTTTTTTATTTTTTAATTATGACATTATGTGTACACTTTGGACTAAAACGTAGCCAAGAAACAGTTGAACGTGTAAACACTTAAAACTTTCGATTGGGATCGACGCGTTGTCGTGCGGCGAAAGTCGTTCGACCGCGATCGACTCGTGAAAACCCAGCATAATAGTAACCGCGTGCGGCGATGTCTGACGATGATATTGTTTGCAGATGACGCGACGTTGTGATGACAAAAAAAAACGAAAACGTTTTAAACGAGATACAACTGTGTTCGTTTTATAATCTACAACAGTCTTTATGATATTATGTACGCGAATTGCTCATCGAAGGAGAAAAACGAGTTTAATAATAACCTCGACGTTTAACTGACGCTTTTATTGTTTTTGAAATGATCAACAAGTCGAGTGTAATCCCCTGTTTAAACGTTGGTGGTCATAATATATTTACATACAATTCACATGGAATCCAGCATGATCCGTCTTAAACTGTTTGAATATCGAAACGCATATATGTATACATCGACTACGCTAACAACGTTTGAAAACGTTTCTTTCACGTGATAGGAATATTGCGCGTAGTATATAAAAGATTCTATTATTTCTATTAAATAGATTATAATAAAAGCTCGGTCGATTAAAAATCTATTCAAACCACGTTCGTTATATGCGACTTTCGGATTTCGATTATACATAATTTTATAGATGTTCCTCGTCGTTTCATATTATTCACATAAATTATTTGAGCTATAAAGACAAAAGTGATTTCTTTGTGATTATAAAGTCTATGACGAGTTCAAGTCGGTTATGTACACCTTGGTTATTACTAATTGATAATTATTGTTAAGCCGTACTCAACCTAATCTAACCTAACCTAACATAATATATAATTTTTTTTTTTCAACGATCGTACAAATATACCAAAGTATTAAAATAGGTTCACGCTTTAAAAGGGTTAAAAGTGGACAGTTTTCATAAGAGTTCGATGTGGATGATATTAGACTGTTGCGTTACTACCCCGAACACACTGCTTTGAGCTTATAATACATAGGGATAGAGAGAATTCGGGATGTTCTTAGAATGAAGGGCCCCTTTATTGTTTGCTCTACGAACTCGAAATATCTGCATCGGGCACAGAGCCGGGCAATGGTAGACAATGGTTGTCTCGTCCCGTACTCGTTATCACTTTTTCGTCTTAAAGTTACAATAACGGGATAGGTGTTAAGTTGTTCCCGGAAAGTTTACAAGTGACGATGACACCTTCTCAGAACAGGATCGGATAATAAAGGACAATATAGAACACTAGAAGTTTCCTTCTTGACGAAATAATTTCGGCTGTCGATCGAATGTCCGTGTCCCGTCCCCACGTACCGCTGTTCTTGCTATTTCTTTATAAAATTACCAATAACATAAACAATTTGATAGATATTGATGCTTGATCTAGAGATTTATTAATATGTCCTCTTATTTGTACTGTATGTATGGGGTAATGTTGAATGTTACGATAATAATAACTGTTATTGTAGGGTTTAACCTTGAGTCTTAATTTGTTGTTACCGATGTTCTATGTCGTCTGTCGTACAGCAAGGAAAAGTAGTATATATTACAAAATTAAAAAATATATTTTTGCTTAATGGTTTCACTTTATGGTTACTTTAAAGTTACATGAATTATTTATTAAAACTAATCAAATTTTCAATAAAATAAATATATATCACAAGAAATCAAATAAATAAAAATAAATTAGAAATATTGCCTTGAGTGTTATATAATGAAATGCAAACGTATATGTAGTGTGTATTCATAAGCACTATATTATATAATTCTCAACACAATATTTAAATTTTATTTTTATTTATTTGATAAGTTTTAATAAATAATTTACATATTCAGTAATATATATTTTTTTAATAGTAGGTACATATATAAGTATACAATTTATCTAGCACAGATATAAGAAGGACATAATAATTAATAATGAAAGAATTATAAATAATAAATTGTTATATGTTGGCCCCCACGCACTGTCGGCCCATCGATCCTTTCCCATATCCAAGGGACAGCGATGAGCACGATAGAATTACGTCCGTTCTACCCATCCCATTCCGTGTTCCTCAGTTGATTAATTGCGTTATTATTATCACTGCAACCGTCCGTTTATACGAATTGTTTTTGTGTCACCAGGACAACCAGTGCATGAGGATAAAAATTTTGGGCGACTGTTACTACTGCGTTTCCGGACTTCCGGTTTCCAGGCCGAATCATGCGTACAACTGCGTCAAAATGGGGTTGCAGATGATTGAAGCGATCAGGTGAAGAAAAAAAATGGATTTCGCGGAATTGACCATTGTATTATCGTAATAATATTGCCTGTTGTACAACAGACACTAATTGATGGGAAACGTTATGCCACAAGTGACAAATTACTTCACTGCGAACCCGTTCGATATAATTAAACAAAACATTTCAAAAAATACTGAGACGAAAACTCAACGTAGAAATTATATTATAATAACTTGAGATTAAATTCACGGTTAGCCTTTTATTTAATTTTTCAAAGACGTTAAAGATATAAATGTTTGAGATATTAATGCGTACATTTTTTATTTTATTACGTGTTTTATTTAACTAATCGTTCTAATCAATCGTTAGCATAATGTAAACGTGTTTACACTTTTAACCTTTAAAGGATAAATAACAATTAAAATCATGAATTTCTATATATACTATTTATGGAGTATTATTACCATGTTGTATATGTTTGATACGCACATTTAAATTTAAGACGTTTCATATTTGTTTTCACTTGTTTGCTTTTTCATCCTGAAATAATATTGAGAGTTAAATTAACGTAATAAATCTTTTCGCGATTCGATGATATCAAAGCTGAGTAAATAGTACACATAAATATCCTTAATACCGAAATCGGCAATATTATTGTGTCGCCAACGCGCATCCGGTGTTAAGACGAATATGAACTTTGACGTAGTATCAAAATTAATACTATAAACAGATATCAACGTGAATGACGTGAGCCGCCTCACGATGATACACGAATCGCTGAACACAGAAAAGGCACGTGTCCAATATTTGAACTTGCGGTTTAGTCATCCAATTGAATATCGATAAATTCGCAATAATTATGGTTTTGCGTAAACGGGGAAAATGTCATATTATACAGAGTGTTCCACTTACCCATTTCAATATCTCTTGAGATAATATGTAGATAATCAATTTCTATTTCTTTTTTCAGACTTACAGCGACTAGGACTACAGATATTTTATATTTTAATTGTATTTAATATTTTGATAAAAAATTTAGAAAAATAATTTTTTTTTGTTAATTTCGAAAAATTTGAGAATAGCCATTTTATAAAGTTTATTTACTGAAAATATTGCAGATTAAACATTTTATTCTCATTCATCTCATGATTTTTGATATTTTTTTTAGTTTCCAGAAACTTATCAGAAGTTATCAGAAAACGAGACAAGTTAATATCAAATTATGAAATCATTAAATGATGGACTACTATAGTATTAACTATTGAACAATAATCCACAATTTTTCTGTGAACTAAAAATGTATTAGAGGTATATGAAAATAAAATGTTGAAACGTCAATATTTTCAGAAAAATAAACTTTATAAAATGGCTATCTTCAAACCTTTCGAAAATAATAAGATAAAAAATTATTCTTTTGACTTTTTTTACCAAGACATTAAATTAAATTAAAATGCGAAATATTTGCAGTCCTTTCCCCTCTGAGTCTTGTATAAAAAAAACAAAATTTGAATACCTTCATGTGGTCTCAGGAGATATAGCAACGGGTAAAACCTCATCGGTGGGCGGTTATTTAAAATTTCTTTATTGCAAAAAAGGCAATTTCTATTCCAAACATATGATGTTTTTTTTTTGGTTTTTCCTGAAAACATTTTCAACCACGTTTAAAACTGCGTATTTAGCAATTCATAACAATATAGTTTCGTCGTTGAACCGCAGTCCGCACTTGACAGAAATCGTTTCGTTCGCGTGTTCACATATTATATTTCGTGTGCCCCGCACTGTACATACAATACTGATACGGCATAAATATGTAGGTTCGTCAAAGGCGCCACCGGGTTCGACGTGGACATGCGGATCGGCATACACACCGGAAACGTTCTGTGCGGCGTCCTGGGCCTGAGGAAATGGCAATTCGACGTGTGGAGTGACGACGTGACGTTGGCCAACCACATGGAGTCGGGCGGCGTTCCCGGGTAAATATTATTGAAAAAAACAATTTTTTTTTTCCTTCGTTGTCATTATTATCGTTGAACCGCGCGCGCGAGCTCGGGCCGAAAAGTAAACGTTTCTTGTACACACGGTCTGGGACGAGACGTGATGACGTGACCGGTTCGCTGTAATACTGTCTACCTCGACGACGACTTCCGGCCGAGAATCAATTGGTCTCGATCATGTCCACTCTCTGCAGCGGCGCCCGTATGGTAATTACTACTGTTGTACACGTCATCGTGCGACGTTATACATCTGACGGACGGCCAAGCGTTTTTCTATAACCTCCCGAACGGCAAACGTCGAGTTTTATTCGAACCCACGTTACGCGCGTCTTCCGGTCTGTAAACAGTGACGTGTACAGGGTGTCCCACCGGGATTTACACAGTGCCACCATATCGCACGTGTTAATGAATAGAGATGATGATTAAATTCGGTTTTTTTTATGAGCATCCCTGGGCAAAGACAATTATGTTGACAATAGCATGGTAGATATACAAGTATTTTAAAGAAGTTAAAAAATTCACTTTTTGTTTTTTAGTTCTTGTAAAGTTTCGAGATAGCCATTTTATAGGCCATCTTCTAGTTTACAAGAAAATAGTGTATTATTAACACAATTTTAAATAATAATAATAATATTATCAGCAAACCCTATTGAAAAATGACTATTTGAATGGTGGTATAAAATGAACATTATTTATTTGTACAATAAAAAAAAAATAAAATAAGAATCATAAACCCAATGAAAACTGAAAGTTGAACCATCGACATTTTCAGAAAAATCTTCGAAATTTATAAGACAAAAAGTTATTTTTTTAACTTCTTAACTTCTTAGCCCAGGGGTACTCATTAAAAAAAATTGTATATCTCTATTAACACCGAATATATCGCTCTGTGTACATCCCGATGGGACATCCTGTAATAGTGTAGTGCGATTGGGCTAAAGACTACCAACAAATAATACCCTCGTCTTGTTTTTACGAAAAATAAAACTTTTTTGTTTTTTTTTTATCGGTTCAATAGAGAGTGAGCGAGAGAAAGAAAGAAAGTGATATAGTTGATACTACACCTACTGTTGTTTTACTACTATTATTTCAACAAATAGGATTCGTAAAGTACAAACACGGCCATTATAACTCCACGCATGTCCATTATTGCGTTTAAAAACATCGAGTTAATTTATTGTTTAAAACATTTACAAAATTTGTGGAAACAAAAATTACACAGAGCTTTTAACCGCCTATTATAATGGTTCAGTATGTTTTGTAGTGCGATTGTTTTTTTTCCTGTTTAAGTACATTATTTTCAGTACCGTATACAATACCGCAATTTTTTTTGTAACTTGATTCAAAAAACTGTGTTCATCAGTTGATCCGCAATTTAATAGTTTTTAAAATCTAATATTAAAAAATATACTTTCTAAGGCGTGGTGGCGCTTGAAAAATTGAGTGCTAGATGGAAAAATTGTCGAAGAAATAACACAAAGAAAAAAGAAAAATATTAAATACAATTTAGCGTCAGTATAGTCTTAGTACAATTTATTATACTAAAGAGATCATATTTAAGTTATTATACCTGATCTAGCTGTATTCCAAAGAAAAACTTCAAATTTACGTCTGAAATTCATTAACGTCACCATCTTATCTGTAATCTTACTATACTCAACGACTCTTGAAGGCCCGTCAACTCATATACGAGTATTTATAAAAAAAAACTGCGTTACAAAAAATAAATCAACTAAATAATAATTAAAATCAACACAATAAACACTTCAAAACAATACAGTCGAATGCAATATTTAAACGAACATAAAAGAGACCACAAATTGGTAGGCACCTACAACAGAATAAATATAACTGTACACAATACAGTACAAGAAATCGTTTAATAAAACGTATCGATAAATTGGAAAGCCGTTGTACGCATGCTAGAAAGATCAAAACGAAAACAAAACGAAATTAATTATTAGCTTAAAACAGCGGTTCCAAACCTCGGGTCATGACCAAGTTAGGGTCGCAGAGGTTTTTATTTTGGGTTGCGAAAATATGCATAACACAAAATTACATTAATTCATATTCTAAAAATTTTAAATAATATTCAATAACAAAAGTATTGCACTTATGAGTAATTTTAGGTGTCTACATAGTTTTTATTTTTGTTCATAATTTTCTCCGTATCAATACTACGCGCGAATCATGTTGAGGTGAATCGGTATTATTTCAATTTTCAGTAATCCAGTACACGATCAAATAGAATATTTTAATTTTAAAATAGCTAAGTGTGCTCTGCCGTACAATGATTAAATTTTTTTTTTTTTAGGGTCATGTTAAGTTGAATTTAAAATTTTAGGGTCTCGCTCGTTATATGTTGGAAATTACTGGTCTAACTAAATATATCCAGATTGAATTTTACAAAAATAAAAAAAAATTAAAGTTTACTTTTTAACTTCTATAATACTTATATTTACCCAACTATTATCAACAAAATCGCCTTTGCTCAGGAATGCACATGAAACAAACAGAGTTCTCTATAAACAAGATATTGCTCTGAGTAAATCTTTGTGGTACATCCTGTATTTGGCTATGCGCCCCTGCATCGTGTAAAAATGTTCTCGATCCGCCCCTAGCTTCTTATTTGCAATGTTGAAAAACATTGCACACGTTTAAGCGGCTTTAGAGCGGACACGAGAAACAACGTGTCGTTCAAAAAGCATTTACCCTCGTACCTATTGCGATGTAATCGTTTTCGATCGTTTCTCAAGCCGCCGCCACCGCCACCGTTCAAAAAAGTGCAAGTCTAATCATTATATATACCCCGCCGGATCAACGCTGCGGCGGCTCGTAAGCAGTCGAAATCTCGACCACTACGCGAGTTTATCTTCCAATTATTGAAACGTACCGCTTCTAACCAAACCGATAAATTGTGATTAACACAAATGTTATTTTAATTTTTAAAACCGCTCAAACAAGGTGTCCCACCGGGATTTACACATGGCGATATCTCGCGTGTTCATGGAAAAAATCAAATTCTGTTTTTTCTTCTTCATTAGCATCTCTGGGCAAAGACAATTTTGTAGACAATAGTTAGGTATATATAAGTGTGTTATTAAAGAAGTTGAACAATTTCATTTTTATTTCATAACTTTCATCAATTTCGAAGATAATCATTTTATATAGAGCATATTCTTCTGAAAATATTAACGGTTCAACTTTCAGTGATCATTAACTTTTTGATCATTAATAATTTTTCTAGTTTACAAGAAAATCGTATACTATTAACACAATTTAAAATAATAATAACGTTATGAGCGAACCTTATCGAAAAAATTACGAGGTGATATTATAATTTACATTTTATCTTTGTAGACTAGAAAAATAAATAGAAATCATAAATCCAACGAAAACTGACAGTTGAACCGTCGACATTTTCAGAAAAAATACAAAATCAAAAGTTAATTTTTTAACTTCTTTGATATTACACCGAAACCGAATCTGCGTATGTCTATTACCACGGGAGATATCGCTCTGTATAAATCCCCGTGAGATACCCTGTACATAATAGACAGTAACGGGGAAAACTGATCGACAACCCTTGATATATTCGTACGGGTTGCCGCCCGGAAGCGATTCCATTACCTACTTTTAGGTATACGGAGCGCACATTGTGGTATTATACATTATTTATAAACATAGGTAGCGTAATATTTATTATGTTTTCTCAACAATACCGTTTTTCGTCCAGAACGTAGCCAACGGATAATAACCCATAAACGTTTCGAATCCGATAAACAATGTTTTCCATTCCTCGACCCTCCGTTGCTTGTACGGCGATTGAATAAGAAAATTGATCTCCGTTGCCACAGGACCCGTCCGAAAATCAACTGGCGGCTGTACTTGGACTAATTGGTTTTCCCGACACAACGACCGCGAACACCTATAGGGCATGTAATACGCGCATCGTTTGATCCGCGACTCGGCACTTTCCTGCGCATCGCACATGGTATATACTTCTTTGAGTTAAACCGTCGCATAATTGTACACCATCATTACAAGGCACAAGTATTTTATAATAACAAGCGCGGATACGCGGATACAAAGGGAAGGTGGGCATAAGATCAATATACTTTCCCCAAATCTCAAAAAATAAAAATATAAAAGTCCGGTGTAGATAATGATTAGTTAGTAGAACAAATAAGACTCGCAAGAGAAAAAAATTAGATTGCCTTATTGCTTATTAATTATTTTTAGCCAATACAGAATAAGTAATAACAACGATAAGAGAAAACATTAGACCACGGTGTAAATTCTTCTGAGCACTAGTATATAAATAAAGGTTATCAACACGTTTACTCCGAAAAAAGCGAAATTTACAATTCTTATTTTCAGTATACTATAGGGTTAGGTATAGAGTTGGGTATAGGGTCAGTATACTACTCGTGACGATTAAAATATTATATTAAAATTAAACAAATACATAATCCGGGATAGTGGACACTTATTGATTCACCCTCTCGTAATGGATCTGTTATCCTTCAATAACGTTTATCACACTGTCTGGTATCTACGATCGATCTTCCAATAAGTTTTTAAACGCGCGCTTTTGGAAACTTGTTTCCCGTTCTCCCCTCCTCCCTTTCTCCTCGAGCCCACCCGCACACACTGAAAATTAATTTATGGGCGCCATGCACGTGTGTGTGTGTGCTATTGAACACAGGGTCGGATGAAACATGGACAATAACACGTCGACGAGAAATCGCAACGGCCCGATGGTTATGCGCGTGTACGGGTGTGCACGTACTCGTATATTATAAACGTATAGTTGCGCTAAAGCTGTAGTACAGCAGTGATCGATGTTTTCATTTTTTCAAACCCATCAGCTTTTCCGGACGTAATCCTAAACGCGTCACCGGACCAACCGGCCGTACGATTGCGGGCGGACCGTCGACGATCGTTTATCAATATTATTCCGCACGGCAAAATACTGTACAGGGTGTCTCGCGGCGTCACCCATTGTGACGTCGCCCGAGGTAATGGAGGTAATCCGAGTTCTGTTCTTCGCAAGACACACGGGGATTAAGGATCACCGCAAATGTGAAGTGTGAAACGTTTTCGTCACGTTTACATGTTTCGGTAAAAAAGTTGAAAAATAATTCTTAATAATTCTATAATTTTCCAAAAAATCTAAGACAGTCGTTTTATTATATAGAACGTATTCTTTCTGAAAACGTTGACGTTTCTGATGTGTGTATATTTAGTTTTCATTAACCTAATGATAGTAAAAATAAAAAAATTGTTTTGCACAAAAATAGTACATTATAAACATAATAATGCTTTGATATTATCTTATCTCGTTATCCGATCATTTTAAAACATTATTGCGGTATTAAATAATAAACCGTACTACGCGCAATTTTCCTTTATTAGTAAATTAATACATAACATTTTAAATAATTTAAACATTTTAACGTGTTAAAATGATTATACTACCCCTTTATGCAAGATATCCTTGAAATGGAATGATTGAGCATAGTGATCAAACGTTTGTTTTTTTTTTTAATTAACGATTAAAACTTTAAAATTCTGAAACAATAATTGCGCGAAAAAAGTATTTATACTATGATTAATCGGGAGCTTGAAGTTAAAGTTCGCTCAACAGCCGTCTAACAATAGAGTTATTTATTTACCGGAGAATTAGCGCGTACTGTTACAAATGGTATGATCACTGCGAATTGATTTATTACGCGATGCTCGATCGTGACTTTCAGAAGGTTTTTCATACATCATGACAAAATATCCCTCCGAACCGACGTGGTTTTACCGACGAAACGTCGATACGTAAATCTACCTGTTAAAACGTGATGTCGGTTTGGAAAAAATAAATGGCTTGTATACGCGCGCGCACCACACGTTTTTCACTGGTACGGTTTAATTAACTTTTCCTCGATCGCTTAGGTTTTTTGTTTTGTTTTTAGTTCGCGGTTCGATTCGTTTTTTTGTTAACGCCGTACGAACGCGGATTGGTAGCAACGTGTTGTGCAATCGTCACTTTACACGTTTGACATTTCAAACAATTTCGCCGCGAAACAATCCCCGTTCAGCAGACCCTGCACGGCGCGTACCCCCTACTGTTTCGACCAACAGATCCGCCGCAGACACCGTAGCAGTAATTACTTTCGTGGTGAAGCCGGTGGGGGTGCGAAACGAAAGGTTATTGTAATTTCCACCCGGAGCCGCGTTCGTCAACGGCAACGATGCGACGTGCAGGTGTAATCTCGGCGAATTAAAATGTGTGGTCCGGGATGAGCAAAGCGTGCGCCTGACGTTTTAATCGGATCATAGAATTGCACGTTACTCGAGATCCGTTTAGTTTTTGACAGTAAAATTCGCAAACGGTTTATTCCGAATACGGTCGGCGGCGCCGTTATTATTCGCCGAACGAGATGAATTAACACGACGATAACGATGATCACGCGCCCGTTCACGTGGCCCGTGTCTGCGAAATACATCGACCCGCGGCCGCTACGCCGAGCACACTCGGTTCATGGTCGACGTCCGAAACATTATGACCGCATCAATATTCGCTAACGCGGCGTTTCCCAACCTGGGGGGGGGGGCGCGTAAACATTTCTGGGGAGGCGTGAGCAGTCATTATAAAATACAGTTTTTATTTATTAAATTATTTTTATTTTAAAATGTAGGGAAAATATGAAAAATTAATAACGACCGGTTATTGAGTATTGATAAAGAGACATTAACGTAATCAATAAAGATATTGATATAGTATTGATAAACAAACATTGAGCCAAACATTGTCCAAAGAAAAGTGGTTGCCAGCCTACACATTAATAAATCGTAAATTGCTTTATATTACATTACTTACTATTTTACTATGATTTATATTTTATAATTATTATCATCAATAAAATTGAATTTATCTTGGATATTTTATAATTTATTTGTAAAGTATACAAAAAAGTGATATATTTTTCATGTTATAGAAGGGGGGGCAAGAGTTTCGAAAATCTACGAAGGGGGCATGGAATAAAAATGGTTGCTAATATTTAAACCGACAGACTCGTACGACGATCTTTATCGTCATCGTGTATCACTGCACGATCAGACCCAGAACGCATGTCCTAACAGGTGCGAGCGCGCACGAAACGATTTAGAACAAATCCGGGCGTAACTACTAAGCGTAAAACGTTAACTTTTCTTCAACTTTGGACAACAGTGTGACGACATATACGTATACCGAAGTGTTGCCACACAATGTGTACTTCAAACTCTGCTTCGTCGCGCTGTAAAACCGTGTTAACGTGACATAATCAAATACGGATTTTCTGAATGAAGAGAGCGGACACGTTGCCGACGGGAGAGACAAGACTGTCGGAACTTTAAAAGGTTGTACATTAAACGGAGTGTTTTTTTATTTTTACGTCAACAGTGGAATTTAAAAAATTTAATTTTTTTTTTTTTTAACGCACGAACCTTCGTCGAATACAATATGGCATTGTCGACAAAATTGATTTTTATTTTTCATTTTTAATCGCAGAGACTTGAAAATCTGTAATCAGAATTTTTATAAATGAGCGTTTCAAATAGTTGCTATTATTAAGGAAACCAAAATGAGTTACTTTTGTTTTGGTGTAAAAACTGTAAAGTTGTACGGACATTTTGGTAATCCACCACGAGCCCAACTGCATCAATGAATCATTACAATGCAACTACCCTACACAACTTTCTAAATTATGACAGGACTAAAATTAAGTTGCACACAACTGTTCGGTTTCGAATTATTATTTAGTTGGAGGATAATTGTTGAACGTTTACCAATCAATTCCAAGTAGTGTAATCTACGGGCTACGTCCTACGGTTTACGCAAATCGTTTGCTCACAGTGGCTATTAATATGGTTGTGGGAGTAAGATTTAAGTCTTTAAATGTAATCCTCGCAATCGTTAATCGTTAATTTACACGCATCCAACCGATATTAACTTTGGCGCATTCGTCCATTGTACCGTAGTGCGCTCGTTGATAACAACCGCACGTAATGCGAGATCATAATATTCATATCCCAAATTGATCAAGTCCGTTAGTTTTTAGTAACAAAGCCTATCAGTTAGGCACATCAAAGTGTACACGTCCAATTGATGCTAGAACACCGATTGAAATCTTATGAACAACAGGTCACACAATGTACCTTCGTACCGACTACCATAAACGACCGCACGAACGAACCGGGTGTACATTGTCTATAGTCGCGCTATAAGTACGCGCGCTTAAAAACGTCGGACGACACGTTATGTAACGAATCCACGTTGATTGTCGATATTATAATGGTAACGATTGTGTGTTTTAGTCGTGTCCACGTGACCAGAGCTACTATGGAACAACTGAATGGCAGGTTTTCCGTAGAACCGGGGAACGGTGGTTCACGAGAAAATTACCTAGCAGACCACAAAGTAGAAACGTTCCTCATCGTGCACCCGTCCAAGAATAACGTAAGTTAACGTACCCTGGTCGTGGTCGGCACATATCCTACGACCCGACGGGATAGCGCTAAATATGTATATGTATATAAAAAGATAACCCCTAAAAACTAAGGAATCGGCAACACAACGCGTGACCTGCCATATATATTAACATGTAATAATAATAATTACAGGAAGCGTCGGGATTTACTAAGAATTTTTAATGAGAAAGCCTGATGGCTTTATGGTTGAATGATTAAGCTTGTCACTTCACTAATCGAATGTAAAATGATACGTAGATGTTTCGAACTACCTTTAAAAACCGTTTTGAATAATATCAACGTTTATTGCCAATTTAACTGTAAATTATTACGGCATTTTAATTATTTCGCAGTGGTTTTCTACCTGGGTTCACCAAAAATAATAAACAAATAGTTTTTCATATCAAAGTTTATCATTTTAGAAATAAATTTAAATATTTGTTTGGTATTCGAATGTACGTCAAGTCCAACAGCAATTATTTTTAATAATTATTTATGTTCTATAATTAATTATATGAAGGGGTCGCATTACGAAAAAAAAAACAATAAATTAAGGGTGGCGATTCGATGATAAACGTGGTTAAACCCCCTCTACAGAAGTAGTAATTATCACGGAACACCTTATGTGGTCTGATCGACTTCTATCACAGATTGCAGAGTGATACCACGATGGATTTCACACGAGTTAAGGGGGCAGAGGTCAGCGCTTATTTTCCATGTTCTCAAGTCTCGACTGTCAATAAATGATAAGTAACACATTAAGTATCAATAAAAGTGTTATCATATGTTTGTATTGAATTTTTTAAGAATTTCAATTGTACCACTGAAAACTGAAAGTTGAGCCATCGAAATTTTCAGAAAAATAAGTTCAATGAAATGGTTACCTTTAAAATTTATAAAAAGTTAATTTTTACTTCTTTAATAATACCGCATATATGTATACCATACTATTGTCAACAAAATTTCCTTTGTTTAGGGATGCTCTTAAAAAACAGAATCTGCCTATATGGTTACGATCGTTGTTTAGTGTATGCTGAAAATCACGAAAATGTTAACGAATCCAGGTGTAAGCAAAAATAGTTGGCGCGAAGCGAATCGCAACCCTTGTAAAAAAAAAAAAAAACCGAAATAAAAATGTTTTAATAATCCACCGGTGGACGACAGAGTTATTTTTATCGCGAACATCATCATCCATCACCGCGGGCACTGGTGTGCTTGTGTACAAACCACGATATTAATCAAACGTATACGTTCCGGCGCGGCGGTGTCTTGAGAGTCGCGATCGCATATATAATAATACAGTTCTCCTCCGACAATGCGCGGTCTAGTGGAATAATAATTATATCAATCGATCTTGCGGCGAGCGCCGGCGATGGTGGAAATTGATGATGTACACGTATCGGGGACTGGGAGGGAAAAAAACCGGCTCTAGATGGAAATCGCCAAAAAGGATTTCATCAATATCGCACGGAAAATTATCATAAACGGAAGATCAGTCGCTGCGTAAGGGGTATACGTCCGATCGCAAGTATACGTACCAGTACGTACAGGGTGTTTTTTTAGACGTGCTCATCCCCTTTTTCGCTGTAAAAATACTTAAATCTTACATTTTCTTTTTTTTTCCGATATTCAAGTTACCGTGATTACTTTGTTTTCCGCTATTTTATTTTTTCGAGCCACCTTGAGTGTATATCCGGTGACGATACAAACTTTTGTTTTTCAAATGGGAACACCATACGCAAAATACTGTTCGGTTGAATTTTTTGGATTTTTGATGTTACCTAGTCAAAATTCGGGCTAGTACTTTTGGGGTTATTCAAATTTAAAATTGCGTATGAAAAGGATACAATTTGCGTTATCTTGAATTATTAGCAATTAGCGATAACAAGTAATTAAAAATTATTCCATAGTGGTATTATAATGCTATTTTTCTTAATACTTAAATTAGAATAATTCAAAAACTACATTAAAACTTACAGAAAAATGACCCCAATGAAATATCGCAGTGAAAACGGGGTGTTCCCATTTGAAAAACAAAACTTTGTATCAACAGTGGAAATACTTAAGGTGGTGTGACAAGAAAAAACATAATGAAAAACATGGTTCTTATGGTAACTTGAACAATGAAAAAAAAATTTTAAATTATAGCATTTTTACGGCCAAAAAAAGGGTCATCCCCTAAAAACGTCTAAAAAATCACCCTATTTAGTGGTCAGAAGGCGATCTAATCTTAACCGACTTGACCTAGTCTTGTATAAGACGTGAAAATGATAATAGATCTTTAACATTATTTAAGATTCATAAAAAATAATGTAAGTTTTTAAATTGCAATAGCTAAATAATATTTTATTTTTATTAACATGCATTTATTGCATTATTCTACAATTATCTGCAATGTGGTTTTCCCCGAATAGCTCTTAGCTTTTGCATATACTTCTCGCTCCGCGGTGCCACTCGCAAGTCTTCTTTTGCCTTTTACCTCTATATTAAACATACGCAGGTACAGGCGTTAGATTGACGTCCATTTTTTTTATTCTTTTTTTTTAATCGAATCTCGCTACCGCCGGATATTTCCCTTTGCGATCATATTATTATCGTGTACACAAAAGCTGGTATTTTCTTCCGACGTTTTTCTCTCCGCCATTATTTCGCGTTCAAAGCTCAAGGTAAATAATCTCGCTTCGATGTTTGTGAACAGTAAATCGAATGTAATAATAAATATTAATAGTGTTCGCCTTAAAAAGTCTGCGGTATCTTTTAGAAATGTATACGTGCATTGTGTAATACGGTTCGCATCCGAAAATGTAATTTTAAAATACATCATGACTCAATGTGTTTCGCTTAAATAGAAATTCGGCTGCGATGAAATTATTTCCCGTTTAACCGCGTATTATTATGCCTTTGGCAAGATCGGTATCTGCGCGTTGGACGTATATTGAAGAGTTTAATTTTAATTGTTCATTATTCCGCTGTAAAATAGAACGTAACGACACAGTTACGTCTTATTTGCACTGTTATAATATTATCTTCAACAATACTCAATTTATATTCTCTAAGTACTCATACTTACTTGTAATTTAGATTCGGAGTGAAACGTGGAATATGTTGGGTTTATCGTGATGAGTGTATTTTCTTTTTTGTCTCTATGTACACAATTTTGACTAGACAAATTGCTCCGATATACAGGATGTCCCACCGGGATTTACGCAGAGCGGTATCTCTCGTGTTAATATAGAAATAATCAAATTCTGTTTTTTTTTATGAGCATCCCTGGGTAAAGGCAATTTTTTGGAAATAGTTTTGTAAATATAAGTGTGTTATAACTTTCTATTTTATAACTTTTATCAATTTCGAGCATAGCAATTTTATAGGGCTTATTTTTCTGAAATGTTTAACGGTTAATCTTTCAATTTTCATTAACTTTTTGATCTTTAATAATTATTTTATGCTCCATGTAAATCTCGATGGGACCCCCTCTATCATATTTTTGATTTCTCCACATTTTTGGATAATTGAAAAAAAGTAGAAAAAAAAACTTCAACCGAGATCGAGAACCGAACCCTGCACCGTCTGGCACCTAGTATATTTAGCCATACACTTCATATTTCAGGGTTATGAAATATTTGATAAGAATTTCTTTGTAGCTAATAAAGAATAAAAATTACCAGAAAATCGCACGCAACTTCAATAGCGTTTGAAAATGAAATTTTGGCGAAATTGTGTATTTCAACGAATTTTAATTAGGTGCCTGAACGGTTCAGCAATTTATTGGAATGAGCAAAATTGGATTTAGCACATTCTTATACATATTTGCATTTAATATAAACATATCATAATTTTCGAAACGGTTTTTTTTCGCAAAAGTTCAACCTTCAGAAATATAATCTGATCGGGTGGGCCTCTTTCACTCAGAATCGTTTTTTCGAGAGCAATGGTGCAATGGTTTCAACTTTTAAGTTTAAAAAGCCAATACAGCAATATAATTCGCCCTCCCTGTATCTCACTTCTCAACCGACCGTGGAGTCCCACCCGTTTTTTGAAAGTCAATAATTTTTATTTTTTTAATTCCAATTCTCACACGATGTTTTATTATTTGTTATATTTTTTGAGAGGTTTCTGAGTCATAACTCTTATAGGACGTATATAAGATATTGTTTCACTTTTTGGAAAAAAAAAAATCATTTTTCACACAATGTCATTTTTTTCTTTTATTTTTTATTCTACTTGATTATATATCATGTCTAATATTTAACATTTTCTCCGGTACATTTTTCATTCTTTATCTAATATATAAATAAATATTATATAAACAACGAAAACAGTGTCTAATTCAAATTTGATTTATTATGAATAAAAAATTTTAATTTTAATTAAACTACAATAGGTCGCTTAAATTATTTATCACTTCCTAACCACATTTAAAATATTTGTCAGATATTCACGATTCTACACTGCAGATTGTACAGGATTTAAAAAATCATGGGAAAAAATTCGGGGGCACTTTTTGGGGAATTGGTTTTTTTTTTTTAAGTTTACACTTAAACAGACGTTTTAATTATTGCAAAACGTCATACGTTTCGGGTAGAGGCGGTAGAGGAAACTTTTGAAATAATTCATACCATAATGGTCGAAAATATCGAGTGCACGTCGGTGATCTTACTACATGACAGAATTATACTGCGAGTGCAGGCCTCCTCCGGTGGTTGAGTGCCGAACGTCGAATGTGCGCAGCGGTGACAAAGACATATTGCAATCCTGTGGTACATCTTGGGTCCGTTGCATGTTGGACTTGTGGCACAACAATAATATGTACAAAATACGCAAGTGTTCCTTTGCGATCTTTTTGTGGTTAGCATAATTGTATAGCATATAATTTCAACCTAATTTTAACACGAAACTAGAACGAGCTTGATGACACAGAACGCATTTGATCACATATTCCATTATTTTCTTATGTACCCTTAACGCATTTAAAATTAAAAACATACACCTACTCACTTCGAAAAGGGTATTCGGTGTAATAAATTACACGTTTTCCGTGGAATAATTCATTATAATGTGTCATGTGATAAAGCCATGTATATATGTATATTTGTTACCGACTATATAGTTTATCATTTGAAGTTTACATTTTTAAATTGGTAATAGTCATTTTAATTAACGAATAATGGAAAAATATTCGTACGTAGGTGTAATAACTGTAATTAATAAAAACACATGACGGTGGCATTTTAATAACGTGTTATTACCGATAACCATTACATTGCGAATTGTATTTGTAAGTTTGAAACTTTTATGATTATGAAAATACATAAAATATACGCGTAGAATATGCACATTAGGGCGTGTGCAAACTCCCTTAATATATTGTAAATCCCTCTGAAAACATTTCGCTACCGAATTTCACGTATGTAGACTCCCCTACAAACACAAGGTTTGAATACAAGTGAAACTTCCTTCTTACAAAATTCCAGTTAACGACATTTTCTGTTTAGCAAAATATTTCCATTCTGACTTTACCATTCTCATCCCTGCAGTATTTGTATACTTATAGATACATGTTTTCAGGAGAGTTTACACGCGCGCGTTTAGTTCCTGGGCAAAATGTTTTCAGGGGAATTTACCGATGCATTTTTTAGCGCAGTTTGCGATTGCCCGTATATCATATAATGTGTCTCGTCGTTTAATTAAGGAAAAACTGTGTTGCGACAGGAAATCGAAAATCTTTTAAAAATCAAAGGGAGCAAGCAAGCCGAAAACGGTGGACTTCACCATGACGAAAACATTAGCAGAAATAGATCGCCCAGTAAAATGACTAAGTACATCGAATGTTGGGGCGCGGACAAACCATTTGCAAACATAACGGAGAGTACAATGGCAAAAAATATCGGTCTAGCGGTAAGTGCAATAGTATTTGTAATTATTTACATTAATACCGTATTGTAGTTCATCAGCGTTTTTACTCGATAATCAATGCTTTGTTCAACCCATTACTTTCTAGAGTCTTTCGATGATCGAGTCAAACTTACTTCCATCGAAAAACACTTGTATACAATGCGAGTAAGTGTCTAAGATGTATTAAACAATACTTTGAAAATCAAAACCTGTTTTCAGTGCGTAACAAAATATTATTATTTTACTTCAAATCCCCAATGTGTCTTCCACCGGCACAGTTCATAATAAGAGTTATAATATAAACTTATAACAATGCAGATGAACTTGAAAAATAACCGAAGAATCTAGTTAAAAGCGTTAACGGCTTCCTGCCTTCCTACAGTCAATATTGAAACTTTAAAGTACACTTAATATTAAAAAGATTAACTCAGTACACATTATTAACAGCGGTATTGCATACACCATTATAGGTTAGATTAGAAGTTGGGTTACACCGTGTGTAGTATCACATAAGTATCGTATTCACTACTAAAACTACTATTTTATTATGTGGTTTCAAGTTTGTTCGATATTTAATCTAATGCTGATAAACCGAAAATCAATTATACTAAATTATATAAACTAAATAAAAATCATGAATCCAAAATTTGGAATCCAATTCTTCGAATTTAACAAAAATGATAAAATAAAAAGTTAATTTTTTAACTTCTTCTATAATATACACTATAATAATATACACTTATACTCACTTAACTATCGTCAGCAAAATTGCCTTTTCCCAAGGATTGTCATAAGAAAAACGGAATATGATTATCCCGGTGGGACATCCTGCAGTATATATGGCATATGCTACACCACATTTATTCCATAACCGTTATGAATTGTAATATTGTCGTAAACATAGCTTCAAGAAATGGTATGGTTCGGAAGATTTCAATCCGGTTTGCTTGTGGTTCAAGAACAATGCGCAAGAGTCGCAGTACAGAAACCAAACGGACCCATTTTACAAATACTACAGTGTCACCGCGTTATTATTGTTCATGTGCATGGTCATTATACAACTGCTGTTAATACCGAAGTGAGTTTATTTGTGGTTATTTGAACTTAACATATCGTGTCGGTCCTTTACATTTTTTTGCTGTTTTTTTTTTAAACCGTAGAGTTCGATATTTATCCCTCGGCACTTTACGACATTCAAGTCAGTGAACGCATCATTCTAAAATGCAAAATATAATTGCTTACGCATAAAACTACCCACATGTCGAGCGTTTAAACTTTAGGAGTTCTAGAGAAAAAAGCTTTAAAATAATTAGGAAATCCGAAATTCCCACGATTGATCAACATAATTTCTACATGAATCGTTAAACCTTTACTGTTAACTAAATCACAATTATTCGGAATGTTGCAAACCTAGTGACGTTCGAGTCACGCGGGCACGTGAAATGGGCCAACTCGGAATTAATAGACGTAGGTAATAGGAAAAATCAGCTGGATGAGGTATGGTCAATTATCCCCACCGTTTCCGACGACGAAAATGCATCTTCGCCTCAATTTTTTACCACATTCTTCTCGAGGGAGAGAGCACAGATATCGTGCGGAAAGAGAAGATTTTAACTCGACAGTAAACAGCTAAAGCTGCGATAAAGTAGTTCTACTGTTCTACGCTAGGATCTAAATACTATTAATAATATAAAAGGCTTTCTATTCACCTCGTATCGACTGTACATCTTCCATCCAAGGTTTAGCACAGGAGTATTTAATTCTGATCTCGGTTGTTGTTATTCAGTGAACCATTTAGTGAACATTTACAACCACGATTGTGTTACTAGGAAAAATGTATTTGACATTTCGAGCTGTTATTGAATTAATGAAAAACAGATATCAGTATGTAAGGCATTTTTAATATTGTATAACATCAGATTAGTGATAATGAAAAACGTACCCGATATAGGAATTGTGACTGGTTTACCTACCAATCGAAAAACGTACCATATTATTGTTGATATTGGCTTATCGTAATAATATAAAACACACAAAAAAAACCATGTGTTATAAACTATAATAGAGGATTCAACGTTTCAGACAAATTCCTATTAATCCTGTTTGAAATAATCGACTAACTTTTATGATATAATAATATTACTACCGATAGAGCATTTATATTGTATAGTAACACTGTTGTCTGTAGTTCGATCGCTGTACTAAAATCAATTATGGAAACCGCACATTCCTCATCACCGTTAACAAGTATACGACAAAGAATAATGAATCGTGTGATAATTTTTTACGGTTGATTTATCGTTTATTGACAACTATTATTATATTGTTTCTACTTCCTAATGAATTTGGCAGTTTTACGAGACAATTTAAATCATTAATGTATTAAAAGTTTTCGAATTTTCAAGAGTTTTTTTACAGACGATAAATATTTGATAAATTCTTGCACAAAGCGTTGTCGCTTCCCATTTGAACATTTCTCTTCCAGTGAACCGAGTCAATGCCTTCAAACACCTAATTCCTTTACACAAAACCCTCGGTTCTAACTTATTACGTATATATAACAGCTGGAGTTGCCTGCCTGAACCCGGATAAAGCGGGAAAAAATGCGAACACGAATCCTGGGTGTAATTATTGGGTTGTCTTTATCACATTTCCCCGTCATAAGGACCCCCAGAAGACAGTTAATAACAACTGATTATATAATTAAACGTTTATTGAACAAGTCTTGTGTTGAAAAATGTACCTACTGAAAATTATATTATAAACTGAAATATTTTTTACATAAATCTTGCTTTATAAAATGTTAAGGTCATGGACTATGCTGGGAGCTCAGAGCGCCTCATCCGTAGCGTTATTTGTATTCGCTTACGCAAGTTGGAAGTCAGAAGACGACTGCGGTGCCCAGGAAAATGTTTCTGTGGGTTCATCTAGGTGGCTCAGAATGTCCATATTTCTATTGAGTTCTAGTTTAGTTGGAACGTGCGCAATAATCACACTGGTTAGTATTTAAAAACGATTTTTCGCGTCTTTTTTAGCACAATAACTGGTTATGTTTTAGCTAGATACGGACCTCAAGTATACGGAAAGTCCTAAGCTGAATGAAACTATCGAGTTCTTTACGAACGCCACGAAGATAATTAACCTGACGGAAGACTTAACCCATTGGTCTTCTTCCTCGATCGTTTCGGTAAGCCACTGAAGAAATTCACTGACTTAAAACATAATCATTGGATTTTTTTTTTTTTGCTTGTACGTTTAGGCTTTTTTGTGCAGTACTATTCTCACACTGTCAATGATATCAACATTTCTTCGAATCGGTATCACTCTGAAACTGTTTATCATGGTAATATGTGGATCACTGCATTTGTCTATATATCAGACAATACCTTTTTTTCAATATAACTTTAAAGATTACAACGACAAGTGAGTAAAAATTCAAAATTGTCATCGAAGTATTATTAGATTATTAGCTAGAACTTAACCGTCTGATTTTTTTTTTCTAGCGAAATACCGTGGCAGATAAAAATGTGGGTTCCAATTTTTCTTTTAGTCGTCGTATTTCACATGTTGGATAGGAAAAACGAATTAGCTGCTCGTACAGATTTCTTATGGAGAGCTAAATTAAAGGTCGAACAGGAAGAAGTAGAAACCATGAGAGGCATCAATAAAATCCTATTAGAAAACATTTTGCCAGCCCACGTCGCCGAACACTTCCTACAAGAACAAGCTCTACACGTCAGTGAAAATAAATCAATCACTATAATGGTTCTGACGTATTTATTTTTTATTTAAATTATTTTTTGATTTAAGGACTTGTACCATGAACGGTACAGTTGCATAGCTGTGATGTTCGCATCGATTCCGAATTATAAAGAGTTTTACGACGAAAACGATGTCAATAAACAAGGACTCGAATGTTTACGATTGTTAAACGAAATCATTTGTGATTTCGACAAAGTAATAACACATCTAAATACTAAAAACCTATATTGTTCAATGTTCTAATTTTTATACGTGGAAGGTAAGACGATTTTTCGAAATCGTTTTCGCTTAAAAAAAATTAGTGCATTTTAACACGATAATATGATGCGTGGAGCCATGAAACAAAGAAAAAATTTAATTGTATCATCTTTATTATTACAGCTCCTTTTGAAACCTAAATTTAGCTCGATTGAAAAAATCAAAACAATAGGCAGTACTTATATGTTGGCTTCTGGTCTGAGGCCTGGAAAAGAAGATAATACGTCAAAAGTTAGTATTTTCATATAACAATCATTTTAATTGAATAGATGTTAAGAATAAAAGCTTTGTAAGAAATCATTAACCTAATAAATCAGAACCTTCCAAATTTGACGTGAAAGTTGATTTCTCCGTGGAATAGTATAACTAGAAAAATTACCCGTGTAGGAAAACGTTATAAATTATTAAAACTGAACAAAGTATAAGAGTCCATTAGTGTTCTGATTAAAAAAGAAAATGCATGTGGTTGAAACACTCAACCACATATATTTTTTAAATCATGATTGATTTACGGGTTTTATATTAACAGTCGTATACAATTCAAAAGCCTTGAATTATCTCCGAATGCACCTATTTATTATTGAACTTTTGGTATGGATGATTTCTCGTAAAGATAATTCGAGTATTATATAGGGTGTCACACTGGAATTTACACTGAGCGGTATTTTCTGTGTTAATAGAGATAGTTAAATTCTGTTTTTTTATAAACTCACATCGGAGTTAAATACATTTAGTCAACATTGGTACTGTAAATTTAAATGATTTATTAAAAGATTTAAAAAATTAATTTTATAACTTTTATAAATTTCGAAGCTATTTTATAGGGTTTATTTTTCTGAAAATATTGACGGTTAAACTTTCAATTTTCATTAACTTTTTGATTTTTTATAACTTTTCTTACAAATCATATGAAAGCTGAAAGTTGAACCGTCAACTTTTTCAGAAAAAGAAGCCCTATAAAATAGTTACCTTCGAAATTTATAAAAGTTATAAAATAAAAAGTTAATTTTTTTACTTCTTTAATATTATACTTCTTTTTACCAAACTGTAGTTAACAAATTTGCCTTTGGGCAGGGTTGCTCATAAAAAAAAACAGAATCTGATTATCACTATGTACACGGAAAATTTCGTGTAAATCCCGGTTAAGTTAGACACCCTAGCTATAAATCAAACGCGTCGTACTATTATTGACTTAAGATCTTTCCCGAGTAGAACTTTCGATAACAGAGATTGAACTTGTACTTTTATAACTGTATATGTGTTTAACCCCCACCCAAAAAAAAAAAAATTACATACAATTTCGTTGTAACGGATAATGTTCATGCAGGCGGCGGACAGGCAGCAAGAACACAATGTGGTCATTCTCGTGGAATTCGCCATCGCATTGATGACCATTCTGGAACAAATAAATCGCGAGTCGTTTCAGCGATTTAAACTAAGGATAGGATTAAACCACGGTCCGGTAATTGCCGGCGTGGTAGGCGCGCAAAAACCGCAATATGACATCTGGGGGAATACCGTGAACGTAGCGTCTCGGATGGACAGTTGCGGGATTATGGGCCGAATCCAGGTACCTATGAATTACCGCGGCCATTCGTTATATCACGTCATCTCCACTTGACGCGTCATTTTGTATGTTTCGACGGCATTGCGGTAATAACACGTTTTCGTTTTTATCCAGGTCACCGAGGACACGGCGAAAATCCTGATGGCAGCGGGTTACGACTGCGAATGCCGCGGTCCGACGTACGTGAAGGGAAAGGGCACGTTAACTACGTACTTCGTGAGAACACAATACGACACGAAGACGAAATAGTCACTCGCGGGATCGTTTGATAACCATCGTTTCCACTGTGCGTATGCGTATCAAACGATTTGTACTCGAACGGCACCCTGCAGGTCGGTTTCACTCTGGACCGTCGGATCGCCTGTCACCGGGTTCGGAATCGTTGGGATAAAAATATACAAGCTCGGTATAGTTCGGCTCAACCGTTCGAAATTGCATTTAACGCGTCGATTTGTACATTTGAATAACAACTGAAATATTGTTACCGTAATTTTGTAAGACGTTGAAGTCATTCGTAATTTATAAACATTTTATATTTTATTTTGTATAGCGACTACTCGTATATAGACATTCGAAATGATATTATTATGATTAAGAACCATTATTGACGTTAAAACGTATTAAATAGAACTATAACGATAATAGGTAGGTGTATAATAATATAATATGAAGTTATCATTTTAATTGGCATTTCAATGCTTTGAATTATCCTAAATGTATCGCTTTTTATAAATACTCGGTAAAATTAAAACTGTAGATTTATACATCAAAAGTATATTTCGAACACTTGTACACGACTTTATCCTAACTTTAAATCGTTTAAACTATAATATGAACTATTTATTATAATTATAGTATAATCTCTAAGAATAATCGTAATTTATATTAGTGCCTATTCCTAAATATGTGGCTTGATAACCGTTTATTCTCTGTATTGTCCGTATTGTTAAGTTTTATAAGCAGACTATAGTATGAAAAAACGTTCACACAAACTATATTCCAGCTAAATAATTCGATATTAATTACATGTATTCAAATTAAGGTAACTCTATTTTCTAGCATGACATTTGGCCAATTTGTATTTAATACTACGAACACTCATTACAATAGTATTATATTAAATATATGGATACGCACTTCATGAATGAGTAAAACACTTTAGTTATACATAATTTATGTAACTCCAATACTTTTTTCAAATTTGTAAAGCTTCACTTATTGTATTTTTTATGTTATTATACTTACCTACATACTATACTATCTAAGCAAGAATGTATAATTAATTGCTTCATAATAATATATTGTTTATCACCCTCAGTGGCGTATACAGGATTTCTGAAAAATAAAGAACGTAAAACAGTTATTAATACTATCAAAATCATATACTTACTTAAAAATTAAGACTTATGATTTTGTTTCTTATGTTTAAATTGTAAACTAAATTTTCAATAAATTTAAATTTTGCACATTAAATTAAAAAACCAAATGTGTATTTACGTACTATATAATTATGGTCAACATTAATGAGATTACGTGCGGCCTTTTATTGCTTTTATTAATTTCTTGTTACGCCACTGATTACCTAAAGTGATAAGTACATACACTTATATTTAAAGCAGAACATTTTTAATTCATATAAAAAATCATGTGGTTGTATATTACATAAGAAAATTAATCTTTTTTAGTTAATTTATAATTATATTTATATTTTTTAAGGTTATTCTTTCTTATTTTTGAGTGTATTTTCATTTAGAACTATAATCAAAGTGTTGGAACCCATGTTATTTTTATAGAACCATTAATCACAGTCCACAATGTTATATCTTCGATGCGATGTCTTAACATTGAGTCCATAATATATGTTAGATGTTTCATGCTATAACGTATAGAGCATAACTGATGGTAAATCATTTTAACTGCCATAGCTGCCTTATCAGCTAGAATTTGAATAAAACTGTTTCAGAAATTAGTTGAACATATATTGTATAATTATTGTACAGAACATAATGAGAAAATATAATAAATTAATTGTTGTCGGAGTTTTGTAAAACACCGACTAATAGGACCCTTAAATAACAATTACGATAAGGCACGTTTACACAATACCTCGATTATCCGTCAGTCATGACTCAACGGGACTAGAGCCCTGAAGGATAATCTAAAAGACGGTTAAGCCAAAAAGTTTAAAAAAATTAAAACATTCACAAATAATAATTTTTTTTTTAATTTTTTTTTATATATTTTATTACATTAAATTCATAATACTTTTTAATAACACGCAATATACATTCATATTTTGTACAATCTACAATTATTGTTATTTGAAAACGTTTGTTAATTTTTTTCGCTTGGACATACCACTAGCTTGATATTCCGTGCTAGATATACCAGCTCGCGCAAAAGACGATATGACGTTACTGCAAAACTCGAGTAATCCGCGTAGTACTAAGTCATAGATCTTAATTTTCGAAAAATATCGATATTTTTGGAAAATTGCAATGTTATAACTTATAATTAAAATGAATAGGTTAAAAACTAAAAATTATAAGACGAAAATAAATTAAATTTTTATTTTGTTCGAGGTGAATCAGTCTCATGCTCTTTTCAATGCATTTATCCAATGAAAAGGTATCGCTAAAAAGGCAAATGCCGCAGGTGTCCGATAGGAATTTTGTATGACGGCGAAGTGATATGCAATTTAACACCTCACGTGCGTTGTGTTTCGCGAAGCGTATTTATCTTATCCTATTACATTCTGGAATATAATAATAATTACCACCTCTCAATCTTAAATTGCTATAATAAATATCAACGTAATTATATAAAAATTATACTGCTTATATAAAAAATGTAATCATAAAATGTATCATTTTAAGTCTTATTAAACGTGATATTACTATGAAATGCTACATCTATTACTGCAAACCATAGGTCTTTGATTATCAATGATATTGAAATAGGTTTTGCCAGTTCTGCCAGGAGCATCGAGGAAGGGTATTCCTCCGTAGATGTCATTGACTACTATCACCAATGCTACTCTCTGCTACCGATTCAAAAGATACTGATTGACTCAATCCATAACCGATTTTCGTCAGTTACATTGCCTCGACTATTATAATATTGGTTTGCATCATGCGAACGCCGACTGATATTTTGACGCCTCACTGATGGCATTTTCCCAAAAATATATAAAAATATAGTATGAGTTTACATTGTAGAATTACAGTATATTTTTCCGAAAAAATTAGATTGTTTGCAACCGACTTCCGTGGAAAATATCAGTGAATTTGTTGTCGTTGTGGAAACGTCACATTTTATTTAATACTATTATATTACAGGTGATGGTTTCCTTTAGATCTATGCGTTGCCTTCTCTTTTGTTTTTTCATTCTTGTTACCAACGTTACCCATATATGCATAACATACATACCTATATGAACGCTTGGAATTTCCCGTTCCCGTGGATTTTTCCAAAAATGTTCTTACATATACAAACCTGACAATTATGATCCCAGCAAAAAAAAAAAAAAATAAGACAAATCGATGAGGCATTTTTAAAAATTATTGGTTAAAAAAAATAAGATGTTCCTAGCCGCTGTTATCTTTACATCTTGAAATATTTACAATTGCACGTTTTTAACTATTTAAACATGGTAATTACCTAATTAATAATGAGATAAGAATTTAAATATTAACTGTCTAAAACAGCATACATTTATGTTGGTCGTGCAAATTTGATAAATTTGAAATAAATATACATAGATGGATGGATAGATATACTTACACAAATTGTACTATTTATGTTACTATGAAAACCAAATCGTTGTTAAGGAAGCGGTGCGTTTTACTAATATTCACATTAATCTTAATTACTGAGCAACCCCTTATGACCAACACGTTGTTGATCAATTTCTGAGATCACAGCAACGCGCGACGAACAAGCTTATATATATGTATCTGTCGGAAACCTGCGTGGGAGTCTACTCGACAACTTCCAAAAGTTTCATTGCGATCGGATGAAAAATGAAGGAATGCATAAGGGACAAAAAGACATATGTTCGCTTTTACACATAGATATTTTCCTATTTGAGAGCAAGATTACCAATTACATCATACCTACACATGTGGCAATTGATTTTTATTAATATTTTTTTTACGTCCGTGTTACCAAGGTAACCCACGATTCACGGATCAACAAATTTGTTGCATTACTCGAGACTTTTGAACGTCTGTCACTTCCAAGCCAAATGCGACCGGCAAATTGTTATACAGATTATATGTTCATGATCAGCGTGAAAAATAAAATCGATAAAAATAAATGAAAAAGTACCTGGTAAAATAGCTAGACTTGTTCCAAAAACCGTTTCAGAATCTACGAAAGAAAAAAAAAATTAAAATCAATAATTGTTAGCAGAGAGGAGTTAACAGCTTTTTAATAACTTTACCGGTGAGACATATTAGGTTGGTACTATTTCAATGATGACCATTTTACCAAGTTAACCGTACACACCTTTTGAAATTTTAAAATATGTTCAGGCATTTTTCACGGTAGAACGACCATATTTGGTCGAAACAAAAAACCAGATGCTCGTGTACAATCCTCTAAATTAACGAAACGAAAACAAATAAATTTACCCGTTAAACATTTCAAGAGGAAAAACTACGTGGACTTAAATGCATTGGCACAACTAGGAGGGTGGTGCTTTGGGTCTTTAGCACCTGCTAAGTCGAAATTAACAACCCATAAAAAAAATTGTTAAAAATTTGGAAATTAAAGTTGATAAAATTATCGAAAAATCAGTCGATTCATCGAAATATAATAACTCAATAGCAATTTTATAATATAACATTTTATTATATTTTATAATGTTGAATTGAATGTGTTGATTTAATTTAGAAATAAGAAGGAAAGCACGGCCGCTCGGCCCAAATTATTTTAAATGTTCTGTATTACCTACAATATTATTATACCTATACAATATTTATTCTGTTATTTAATCAGTAACATAGCTTGCAAATACAATAAACAATTTCATTGAATTAAATTTGAATAAAATCATGGTGTTTATCGATCGTTACCAAGTTAGTCAATTTTAAATTTTAATAAATACATATAAATGGAATATAATAATCGTTTAATACATCTTTAATTGTGATTATTCATTAATTTATATTAGGCATTGTTTTCTATTGATAAAGAATCATTACATTGTGAAATGACTGTAGCACGAAACTGTGCTCACAGTTAGAACCAGATTTTGGTTTAGAAGAATTAAAAATTATTTCAAAATAAGTGTATCCTAGTATTCCATGGTACTACCTATCAGTTCTGCATAATGTGAAAGATCTTTCTCAGCCGTGCGTCGTATCAAAAACTGGACTAGAACAGCTGTGACACAAGATCGTTTCAGTAATCTTTCCTCATTGCCCAACGAGAGGCGTATTGTTAACAATCACGCTGATCTTGATGTTATACTTGATGAATACTCAAAGGAAAACCGTCGTATGGATTTAATACCGTGATGAATAATTTGAATGAAATATATTTGATATTATCAAATGTAATTGAGTTGCAAAAAAACCTAGGGCTCAAGCAGCCCCTCGTTCAAATGTCTAGAACGCGGGTACTCGGCATTTGCGCGCGGGTAACGGCCGTGGTTGCACTCGAAATACCGCGCGGTTACCAAGGAAGTTGGAAAGCCGCGTAGACTTGTCGAGACGTGTACGCGTGATAAGATCGGTGGGGGGAGGGAAAGGTAAACATTGACATAATACTATTATCATTACGATTGCGCGCGCGCGCTCTGACATTATTATCGCACTGCGATACCGTCAGCAGTTAGCGCTGAGCAGACGCTAGACGTTCGTCGTCCGTAACGTTGTACGCTCCACGGTCCCTGCCGCGTCGTGTCTCGTCTGTTCACCATCGTCGAGGAGCCCGTTTGCCCTGGAACGCGATCCGCGGTGGATTAAACAGGTCCAGGTAAGGAAACCGTCGTCGCGCGATCCCGGGAAGATAATCGCCGCCCGAGGGGAGGGGACGTCGGGCATACCGTATACCCGTAGCTCGGCCGGCGGGGGAAAAAAATAATCAATAGCCGCTCGTCTGAAGCGGCGCGCGCGAGTAAACAGAAACACCCTGACCCACATACGCTTAGGGACGTTCTCCCCGGGAAGTGTGTCGTCGTGCGCGCGCGTTCGCGATGACCACGGTCACCGCGGTGCTCGTGTACTACGTCGTCGTCACCGTCGTCTTGTGACGGTCCGCGCGGTCGACCCGGAGGAGCTTTTTCGTCGTCGGCGCTCCGGAACGCGGGGATACGGAGCGAAGATGATCGGCCGAGTCCGTGCGTACCGCTGCGCGTTCGTCGTCATAAGGCAGGTGTCCGTCAGGTTTATTTACACCAGTGCACAGGTACAGCTGCAGCGATAGTAGCACCTCGCGGGTTTAGGACCGACCGGCGTGTCAAACTTAACAAACAATGGAGGCGCACGAACATTAGTTGTAGAGGACCCAGTGAGACCGATGATAACATTTTTAATTAATCTCTGATGTTTGATAGTCTGACACCCGTTCCTTGATTTCGATAAAAACGTGAAGACCGTCACCTTTTTTTCAAAATCAGGCTCGCGCCCTAGACGTACCGCTGCACTGCGGGCTTTCTCTTCGAGATCCTATGCTTACGCAATTATTTGCTCGAGAACGTCGTTGCCCTTCTCGCCGTTTTGCGAAACACTAATTTTAGAAGAAAAAAAAACCTACGTCAACTTGACATTGACAAAGTTGACGTCTACGCACGTTTGGCGTCCGAAATCAAATTCCGTTCCCCGGTGTTCATGAAACCGTTTTATTTCTAGATTTGTTTAATTAACAATCGCATATTTAAATTAAGATAATTTTATAGTTTTATTGCATCTTACCCGAAATCTTACCTAGTTGCCAATTGTTAATAATTACTTGGCGATTGTTCGATGATCTTGTTCTTGATTTTATTTTAATTTCTACGAAAAATGTTTATTTTCTTTTTGATACATTTGATTTAATTCTATAAATAAATTTGATTTATTTAAAGAACATATTTAATCATTTGGATTAAGATCATGGCTGTATGCAATTAGTAAAATAGTCATTTTTTAATCATATATATTGCCATTATTTCAGTCTTATACCTCTTATTGTTATGTCATACATTGAATGCCACATTTTATAAAACATGTTTTTTCGTGTGACCATTTTTATCATTTTTTTTTCCTGACCTAATTTTTTCTTGTGTCCTTCTAAAACATACTCTGAACAATGCCAATGAAAAAAAGATATGGTTTTCTTTTTTATTTACCTACTACTGTGTTCCATTATAATTTTAAAACCACAAAAATTGCATAATTTCTGTATTTTATTGAGAACTTCACCCTGAATACCTATTGCTAACAAATATCTTATTAATATATAAAATGTCATTCTATAGTATTATTAATTTTAAGATTTTGTTTATTATTACGTATTAACATATTAATTTTGTAGTTAGCCTAACCAAAGGAGTCCACTTATCTAACAGCATGGCTACCAAATCTAGTCTAAGGTCAAAATGGGATGAGTTTGTGGACTCTTCAACAGCAACTGCTGTTGAACTTTCTAGCACAAACCAAATGTCTACTGGGGTCCGAAATGTAGTCGGTTGGCTTAAACAGGTATAATATATCAACTTTTTTAGACGTTGAATATCACTGAGCAAATACACATCTATAAAATTAAGAGTAGAGTGTATATTCTACTAGACTACTTTTGTCTAATCTTTGTTTACTAACTTAATAATAATTATCCATGTCGTGTACCTACATAAATTATTATTGAAATATGTATTTCTTACACGGTTACTGTTTTAAATTATTATAGTTGATAATTTTTGATTTTTTAAAGTACGTGTTATTTTTAAATTTAAGTTCTTATTAATTATTTATAAATTCAATCAACAATTATTTTTTTGTAATCATATAGCTGCAATAGTACAATTTAATATAATATTGTATTAAATCTGCCTCGTAGTAAAGCATTTATTAGAACAAATTATTGAGTAGATAGAATATTTTGTGATATTATTAGTTTTTATATCACAATTATTATTTCCAATAAAAATGTAGGTTTAAATATTTACAGTTTCACTGACATTTCTGTATCAATTCATTTTTATTATTTATTTTCTTTGCCTACCATTTTTTTTTTTCGGTTTACCCATACTGTTATACATTTTTTTCTTGTCCTATATATTTTTATAGTAATTCAATTTTATCTTTTATCTAAAATAGTGTCACTTGAATTATATACTATGCATAAAAATGAGATAAGAAGTATTATTATGATTTATGAGTTTATGACTATAGTCTATACTAAAAGTTGGGTAATATCATTGATTGTGCTAATATCTTTTAGAAAACCTACATTATAAATCTAATAAATGCCACTTCTTTTGGAACAAAAAACTTTTAATCAAAAATATAAAAAACTTAAATAGTATAGATATATATTTTAGAAAATATTTGTTTTATATTATTTTATTTTTATTATGTTTAGGCATCATTAGAAGTTCAACACGCTAGCTTACGAACTCTAACTACAATGACTGATCATATATCTGGTTCAACACCTCCTTTAATAATTCTTCATTTTAATGATGTTTACAATGTTGAACCAAGAGATCAAGAACCATGTGGAGGTGCATCTAGATTTTCAACAATGATCAAATCATTTGCTCATCAACAACCTATGATATTATTTAGTGGAGATGTATTTTCTCCTAGTATATGTAAGAATACAAATAACTTTGATATTCATTATAAATTAATATAATTTTTCAAGTTTGTCATGTAATATTGAAATGTTCAATATTCAATTTTGTACTGATAGTTTTTCTTGTTGTGACAATATTATCTCCCCTTATTCCAATACTTCATTACAAAGCAAAACTATATAAATATTTACCAAAATAAAATTCACCCCGAATAATTGCATTATACATTTTAAAATTGTTTTAACCAACCATGTATTATATTTTTAGTAAGCACATTTACTAAAGGAGAGCAAATGTCCAAGGTGCTAAACGAGCTTGGCACTCAATGTGCTGTTTATGGTAATCATGAATTTGGTAAGCAATAGACAATTAAAAGTTAATTCAGTAATGTTTCTAATTAGTTTTTTTATTTTATAGATTTTGGCCTAGAAGTATTATCAGAACGTGTTTCTGAAACTAAATTTCCATGGCTTATGTCCAATGTTGTTGATAACGAGACTGGTAGACCTTTAGGAGACGGTAAAATCACACATGTTATGGATTGGCATAATAAACGAATAGGACTAGTAGGGTTAGTGGAACGAGAATGGTTAGACACGTTAGCTACCATTGACCCCGAAGAAGTTACATTCATTGACTTTGTGCAAGCTGGTCGGTCGTTAGGAAAGCAACTCAAAGAAGATGGCTGTGATTATGTAATAGCTCTCACTCATATGCGTATGCCTAATGATATCAAGTTGGCGGAAAATGTTGATGAAATTGATCTAATTCTTGGTGGCCATGACCACAATTATGATGTACAAGTGATCAATGGCAGACATATTATCAAAAGTGGAACTGACTTTAGAGAATTATCTAAAGTAACTATCAACCTCGATGAACCTAATAATCCAGTTGATGTTAAAAGGATAGAAATCACTAAAGAAATTGAAGAAGATATTGTTATGAAAGAAATTTTAGATTCATACTCAGGTGATTTTAACATTAAAATTTATGATATTGGTTCTTATATATTTTTTATCTATGGCTCAGATTTCTATGCATTTGCATATTTTTGTTGGAATACTTGATATGATGCTTTCCAAGATACAAATGTGTTTCAAGTACACAATATTCTAATAATAAACTTTTTTTTGATTTTTCAAGGTTTTTGGCATTATTTATTTTTCATGTAGTTTTTAACTTATTTCTAGTAATATTTTGAAAAAAATGAAAGTTGTAGATACAAATTCATAGTTTGTACCAAAAGAACATTAAGTAATTTGGTTTTTAAATAAAACTATTCACAAATTTATCCAAATAATTTTTATAATTACTATAATATGTTAAAAGGGAAATTTCTTAAAGACGTTTTTTAATATTCTTAGCGCATTTAAATCCAAGCCCTAGCTATAACTAACTTATAAGCGAAACAAATTTTTATAAATTTTTAATTGTTTTATAATGAAACATATTTAAGTAATTTGTTGCCTTTTCAAAAAAATATTAATAATATTAAGTAAATGAAAACATATATTATAAATTAACTATGGAGGTACTCTTTTCACTATTTATAACTAGCTTAAATGTTTTTACACATATGTCAAGAAACAATAATGAGAAAAAATTATACATTTTGGTGTTATTTCATATAATATAGTTTTAAATCAATTTAACTGTGTATACGTAATACTTAATATATATATATATATATATATATATATATATATATATATATATATATATATGTATATTTTTTCAGGTATAATGGAAGGAAAAATGCATGAAGTATTAGGTGCATTCAATGTTGAACTAGAAGGACGTTTTAGTCAAATAAGAACTGCTGAAACCAACCTAGGAAACTGGGTGTGTGATGTGCTATTGGCAGCCACTGGAGCAGACTTAGTGATTTTAAATTCTGGTACTTTTCGATCGGATCGTATTCACCCTCCAGGAGATTTTACTTTAGGTGATCTTGTTAATGTTGTACCCATGCAAGATCCTACAATAGTCATATTAGTAACCGGTAAATAAAATATTTTATTTATTATTGAGTACGACTATGTATTATATATACAATCTGAAATAAACTAAAATTGTAATTATATAATGCTTATAGGAAAACAAATTTTGGATGCATTAGAAAATAGTGTTTGTAAATACCCTAAAACAGAAGGACGATTCCCACAAGTATCTGGAATAAGTTTTGGCTTCGATCCAGATGCAGAACCTGGAAAAAGAGTTGAACCCAACTTAGTGAGAATAGGTGATGAATATCTTGTTCCCGAGCAATCATACAAATTGGCTACTAAATGCTATTTACACAACGGATGTGATGGATATACAATGTTAAAAAACTCACCTGTGATCGTAAGTTTATTTTTTATCAGTTCTTAGGATATCTAATATTAAATTGCCATTGCTCATAAATTCATAACTATTATTTTTGTTTAGGTAAATGATGAAGAATGTCCAGAGTTAGGATTAGCAATACAAAATCATTTTTCTGCTATTCAAATGCGGTTAGGTAAATCACGTCGCTTATCGAAACACAGACAAAGCTTAATTACACTTTCTCGAAGGTTTGTTGTATTAATAGTTTTCAGTTATTATTTTTTTTAATTAAAATATGTTTAATATGCTTGTACAGACATAGTTTGGTGAAGTCAATGGAAGGAAATGAATGGGAGGGTGGGCCGTCACCACTCAGGCGAGGTTCCTTGACATCACCTAGTCTGTCAATCCATCATCATGGCTATTCACATTCTCCATCACCACCATCCTCTAATCATCATTTTCATCATCATCATCATAAAATGAATAGACGTGCTAGCTTTGATGATCTAGAACAGCAAACTTGTCAACTGTCTCCAAAGGTTCAAAATAGAATTGTTAAACTTACTGCGCAACTAAGGCAAGAGATGCTAGTCGATAGACAACGTCAAGAAGATGAATCTGTTATACAGGAAGTTGATGAGCTAAACAATTCTCCTCAAGACAGTTTTGACCATTCATAAATTATTTAAATATGGTCCTAGTAGTAATTATTTTCATAATTTTTTCTAGTTCCTTTTCCAGCCAAATCAATAGTAAGGCCATTTCCATTTCCATTTTATTCATCTCACTTCTTAGAATTATGATTTTTAACTTTTATTAATGGCCAGATTTATTACATCACAAACACCTAATCAAAATTATTCTTGATATTAATTTTAATTCATTTAATGAATTTATTAAAAGGCTAGATAAGATCTAGCAAGCATTAAGTTTGACATTTCCGGCCTAAAACAACGTCCATTTATTATGAATAAATATTCATATATATATATATATTGGGCATACTCTAGTCATAAAAATGTAAAATAGTTTTATTTTTTATAATATTATAGCCTATTATATTTACATTGGAAGATATGTTTATAATAAAATGTATGTAATTACTGTTATTAATTAATATGATAAATATTTTCATTTTAATTTGTATTTAATGTTATAACTGTTGACTGTATTAATTATTATGTTATTATTAGTATTATTATTAAATATGTTCAAAATGTATTAATTTTATTAATCAAATGTTTGCATATAAAATCTATTTGTTTGCTCACAATTTGTCGTATTTGTGTTTGAACATTTTTATTTGATTTTATCTATATTGTAGTAGTGAGATTTTAAAATTTGTTCATTGATTAATTATTTTTAAAATATTATCACATTGATTTATTTATTTAACTAAAATAGTATTTAAAAACTATATAATATATATTTATACAATAAATGTATAAAATTTGCTAATTGCCCATGTCTCATGTGTGTACTAATTGTTAAAAATTTTATTTTGATAGGAAAACTGACAATTTCAAATCAAGACATTTAACCAAAAATGTTCAAATAGTTCTCGACAGTTTTTGCAGCTACTGAACATACATTACCTCTAACCAGAAGTTCTTTCTATCTATTTGTCACATTTTCTTTTCTGTTGTAACCTCCATGTTTTCCAACATATCTCTCTAGGCAACCTTTTCTGAGCTCGAATACATTTCTAGAAAGGATGTTCGAACAGATAAAGGTCCTGTTCAGAAATGTCAAAATCAATGTATTGTAATTGTAGTACATTAAATTTTGTGTTGTACACAACTGTGCAGTAGATCACAGAAAAAAATATTAAGATGAATAACTACATTGATAATTTTATCAGAAACTAATAGGCCTAAAAATGATAAATTTAATTTAAGCTCGGTCCCGGCATAATGAAAATTATTAATTTAAACATAATCAACCTCGTTTCCCTAGTTTTTTTTTATTGTATTGGTTACTGAGATAATTAAAAAAAAAATTGGACTGCATCTTTGAAAACCTCAAGAGTAAGATGTAATAGAATAGAGCCCAACATTGCAGTTTAGATGAAGACACGTGAAATAACTTTATTTACATCGGTATAAACTATAAAGTATTCTATGAAATAGTTTCTAAATAGCAATACCGCGACTCTACACTTGATGATTATCTGTACTTAGGTCAAATTATAACTTATTTGCATGATGTATTAATCAACGAGCACAATTTAATCATACGTGATGTCTTGTTAAAATATTTTTCCACAAGATTTGTTTGTTAAGCCGTTTAAGTGATGTTTAATAAGTACCTACTTAAAATCATTACCTACTTGTTACGTAAATCACGATGAGTGAATATTTTACGAGCTGTCTCTTTCTAGCAGTTCACAACCTGCATATGTTTGTATTAATCAAATTAACACTTTAGTTAAAAAAAAATTAAAAATTCAGGAGCAAGATTAGGGTTAGCATGTTATACGGAATATAGATATAATATGTTAATTGTAATGTATGTATGTGTCCTGGACGTTGCCAACAAATTTAACATCACAATTGTGTTACAAATACCTAGCGAGTATATAATTTATAATCTTTGTCATAAGTGCCGAAGAAATTGTGAGTTATCCAACTGAATTTTCAAATTTGTAGGATCTATCTGGAGTGCCGTTGCTCGAAAATCGGATCGCCAATTATTCTTGTGCGCAACATTAATGCACCTCGATTGTGTATTGGAACTAGACTTGCTGTCAAGAAATAGTTGCCAAATGCCATTGAAGCAATAATTCTAAATAGAAAATCGAAAGGAAAGTAGTACGTGCTGATACCACATATTCCCATCATTCCCACTGACATGCTTTCATATTTCAACGACAATAATTCCTAATTCTCTTGGTTTTCCATTATGACTATCAACAAGGCACAAGGCCAAACACTTCAAACGTGTGGGTTAAATCTAGAAAATCCATGCTTTTCACATTGTTACCACATGTTCACTAGTGGGACAGCCGAAAAATTGATAGAACAATAATAAAATTGAAACTAAAAAAAAAATGTAGGTAGTTGTAATTTTATCATATCATTGTATTTAATTATATTATAAAAATTAAAAAAGTTTCTTTATAACAGTGAACATAGAAAAAAACCAAATAATAAATGCCACATCACATATTCCCTACTTTTATGTAGGGGCGTGCTTAGATGGCAACAGTATTACATTTTACACATTGAAATATTTGTTCTAGTGGGTACCATATAAGTACAAAATGAATAAAAAACAAATATAAAAAAAAAAAATTGAATGTATAGTGTCAAAAATGTATAACAATTTTCATAAATCTTAATTTACTACAAATCAGATTAATAATTTCAACAATTACATGAAACATGCCATAAGCAAATTGTGGTTCATAGTTATTTAAATTCAAAGGTAATAGTTCTTATACGGAATTGTTGTCACCTCTTCTCCGTCTTCTGATACTAGGTAATCAAACAAACACTTCCATTATTAAAAAGAAACACAAATATATAGTGTGTAATAAATATAATACAAATCAATTAGAAATCCTATTAAACCCTCCATAGAAACATTACCATATAAGACATTAGTTTAGAAACAAGATATATTAAATACAATTTTAAGAAGTGAAATTATCAAATAGCGCATACTTCATTTAACATATGATCTCTCTGATTTTAACTGTATCCCCCATAAAATTGTTTATGAGGGTAATAAAATTTTCTAAAGCAAGACAATTTGCATAGTTTTGAATAGTAGTTCCACAAGCAGGACAAATGTTGGATTTATCCATCAATTTTTCAATACAACCTGTACAGAAAAAGTGATCGCAATTTGCAGTAACAACCTAATAAAATAAAATAAGTTAGCAAATCAAGTAAAATAACAATTTTAAAAATGCTTACCTTGGTCATTAATTTATAACAAATAGAACATTTAAATTCATCTTCTAACTGATTATAAATTTTATTTTTTATCAAAATTATTTTATCTTCAAGCGTAGCTATTTCATTTTTAAACTCTAAACATTTTATGAAATAATTATATCATCAATCAAATTTCAAACATTTACAAACTTAAAAATATACATACTTTGTGAGTACATTAATGAATTGTAAATTTCTGAAACCTGTTAGGGCATTTATTGAATTAAGTCTTTTAGCTCAAATAAAATGGCATACAAATTAAATTAAAACAATAATTTTAACACTACTTCCACACATACGCATGTGCAGACTTTAATTTCAGGTTGAGCCTAAAACAATTAGAGATCCAATACTTGGATAGTGCCTCAACATTTTTTTGACTTCATCAAAATAAGTTCTAATTGTAAATCAGTATGAGTAATATTTATAATATGTACATATACCAAGTGTAATGTACATACAACATTAATGTGTTGTATTTAATGACATAGTTTTAAATCATATAAGACATAAATATAAATAAAATTATGTACACCAATGTATTTATAAATGTATACTATTATGTATATGTTATGTATATGTATAAATTTTTTATCACACTACAGTGACAAAAAAAATGTCCATGATCTCCACGAACATATAAACAAATTCAATATACACAAATATATACAATATACATACATTTTAATATTTAGGATCAAGTCTTGGTTCGACTGGCTTGCTTACGCCTATTCTTCCACAATATATTTTACAACAAAAAACATGGGATAAAAATAATAATATATCCTAATGTACATTGATTTCTACTTACTTTTATCATCCATGCTCTTTTTAATTCTGCAATGTTCATTATACTTTGAATTGCAGCAAAACCAGTTTTAACCTTATTGTTTAGTACTTGATGATCAGCTTTTAACTACAATTCAACATCAGCAGAGATAATAATGATTAGTGACTATTATTTTATTTTAATATTAGAACATACTTCATCAATTATTTTAAATAAAAATACAACTTTTTTACATGAGTATAAAAGTTATATATGATTATACAGGTATTAATTATTAGGTCATACAAAAATTAGTTAGGTTTTGATGGAAAGATTGAATGAACCAAGATTTGACTAGTAATAATCATTACTCATAATAAAGGAGGTATAAATGTATATGTATATATTATAATCTATAAACATTTTTTACATTAAATGTATTAATCCAACATAGATTTAACTGTGATGGTTTGCAGATGTTTTAATTTTTAAATGTTGTTGAACATTAACTGATATAAGTGTTATAAACAAGATTATTTAAATAGGTACCCAATGAATACTTAAAACTTAGTTCTGTCACTGGGTATAAGAAACTATTATGGGCAATAGCTAATTTTCATAATTATTCATAACAATCATAACTAGGGGCTGGAATTATATTCTTTTAAAATAGCCAAAATAAGATGCTAATATTCTCTAAAAAAGTTGAAAATATTCTTGCAATATTCTTTAAAAATCATAATAAAATATGCGAAAATATGCTTTTTTATTAATATATTCTCTTGAAATAAAAATATTCATTTATATGCAAAATAATATGCAAAAAATAACCAAAATAATACATGTTAAAAAAATTGATTAAATTATATTAATAACAATAAGGTATTTGTAATTACGAAAATTTTTGAAAACAGTTAACAACTATATTTTGCTCCACATGTTCCGGTGTCATATTTGTACGACGGTCTGTTAATATGTTTTTATACGTGCTAAATGAACGTTCGACGTCAACTGAAGTCACGAGATCACAAAAAATATCGAATGTCTATTAATCGATATATTCTCAAATATTCTTTATTGTACGAAATATTCTTTTATCTTGAAATATTCTCAAATATGCTAAAAAACTTTTGCCATTAATTAACCGGTTTCATGATTTGTAAAGATTTCGAACCCCCGTCTGACTGCATAGCCTCAAAAAAAATATATTCACGTTTTTACGCCACTGCAACAAAAAATATCGAATGTCTATAGAAATTAATCGATATATTCTCAAATATTCTTTATTGTACAAAATGTTCTTTTATCTTGAAATATTCTCAAATATGCTAAAAAAACTTTTGCCATTAATTAACCGGTTTCATGATTTGTAAAGATTTCGAACCCCCGTCTGACTGCATAGCCTCAAAAAAAATATGCAAAAGAATATAATTCCGGCCCCTAATCATAACTAATAGAGCAAATAATTATGAGACTTATTTTTACACCTTTTTCATAATAAGAACTAACACAGAAGTGTTTTTATTTGAAATGGAGTGTATGAATCAAATTTTTTTATGTTATAAATTATTGAATAACTTACATTTAATATATTGGAATGAAGTTTTGATATGGTTTCTTTATATTTGTCTTCTGCACCTACACCATATTCAATGTCTAATCTAAACATAAGAAATTTAATAGATATAATAACTAAATCAATAGACATAATATCTATTCAATATCTAAATAATACTATATGTACTAAAAATGTTTAAAACTATAAAAGTATTGATAAGTTAAATTCTTGCTTTTGTGTAATTTTATTACTATATAAATTTCTTGAGATGTTATTTTACTTAATAATTAATTACTGGAAAAACTCCATAGAAAAACAAAAGGTACACTGTAATATTTTACTGTATACTTAATTATTATATATTATGGTTTTATATTGCTTTAAAAAGCTTTTTATGATATTATTATAGAGCTATTAAAAATTAATATATTAGAATACATAGATTTTGAGAAAATCTCGGATAATTAATAAATGAAAAATAATAATTAATTAACAGCGTTGATATTATTTTATAAATTCATAATACCATAGACTTTAGATTGAAGTCATGGTATAAATAACTAATTGAAAAACAAAACTACCATTTACAAAAAAAATAAGCATTTTGTTACTCAAAGTAAGGAGGTTTCACTGTACAAGTATTCAGTAAAAATTTCAAGTCCCTACAATAATTATAGTTTGAACTGCAACACAAAAATAAAATCAATTTTGTTGACAACCGGTATGCCATAAATTTAGAAGTTTTTTTTGTAATTTATCTCTCCTTTTACACAATAATTCTGAAAACTGTTTAAAATTAAAAAAATAACCTTCTACTAAGGCTTTGATTATATATACTAACTGAGGTAACAAATAGATACAATATCCTATCAAACCTCCCATGATTTTGATGATAAGAGCAATACTTCTAGTCAAAATTGTATATGCAGACAAAAAAAAAATAACATACATTGCAAGGTAAAACCAATACATTCCTCATTTTATTTCCTTTTAAATTTCCTAATTTTTTCTTATTTATTTCGTGTTTGTTATAAATATTTTGTAAATTATAGATATACATTACAATTTTAAGAAAATTAATTTACCTTGATTTTTTTTTGGAGTTAGTATGTATAATCACTTGGTAAGTATGACGAATATTTTTATTAATACCGAAGCCAATAAGATCACCATGCTGTAATTCTGTGATGTTATTTTTATCTTCTGGAAATTTTTGACAATTTAAGAAGATACCACTCAATGAATTCTAATTTTTTTTTTTTGATTCGCATGAAAAAAGAAAATAATTTGCATAGGTTAAACACAAGAATACTAATATTTAATTTACATTTCTGAAATTATTGAGTTTCTAATTAATTTCATACACTTCATGCTTTCATAGGTACCAATACTTCAAATTAGTTTAAAAAAATAATTATTTAAATAAATATATTTTCTTTCATCACCTAATTTATTTCTCAACAAATGTCCATCCTATGACATGGTTTTCTTCAATAAAAAATAAAAAATCATTAAGTTACAAAAATATGAAAACAAAACGCCTGAAGAAAAGTAACTAGTTCAATTTTATACAAATTTTAATATTTATTTAAAAACATAATTTTACCATCTTATCACAAAAATTGAAAATATAATTACAGTAAATGCTTGTGGAAGATTAAAATTATAAAAAAATTAAGATTTTTTTAAAAATATTGGATGTATTATTTTCAAACTGTTGTGTACTATTTCATAGTAATTCTTAATGTGAAGTCTATAATACACCAAATTAGAAGACAAATATCTAAAATTTTAAAATATGAACCATCATCGTCAATCAATAAAAAATTATTATTAAATACCTAAATAAATAATTTATTAATCATTATTAAATATTACTTTTACCTCTCATTAAATTATACCAGTCATAAATCCTAGCTAAAGTAAAAAATAATATTAGGACCATAAGTCTTCTCTAAATAAAAATAATAAATCCACTTACCAGGTTGTAAAAGACTAAACGGTTATTTACATATTTGATTGAGCAGTGGAAACGAGATATGGAAACATCGTTGATGAAAAGTGACACATTAATAGCACGTCCAATGATAAACTGTAGGAATAAAATATTAATGTCAGTTGAAAGTTGTGTTAAAAAACACTTAAAACACAGTGGTATATATATATATATATAACAACAGGTAATAAAAGTGTTGCACCATGGGCATGGGTGCCTGGAAGGGTGGGCTAACATAATATATAACATATAATTTTAATAATTTGAGCTTTTATTATTGTTGAAGTCAGTATTTTATTGATATTTTGACTAAATCGGTATAGATTAAAAAATGTAAAGTTGCATCCGCTCGATTACACGGTTGGGTTAGGGCATTAGGAGGGGACACTGAAAATGTAAATCCAAAGTTCAAAATTCAAACGTGAAACGTACTTCTTTGTTGGTCTTGATCGGATACACCTCACCGGTCATGACGTTCATCAAAGACGCTGGCGACGACGAATCGTCAGCGTTTAGCCGTTTAGAGTGTTCAGACGTTGCGTTCGCTCTCGTCACGTCTTTCAACATGACGCCAACGGGACGAGCAACAATCGTCAAACGATGTGTGACGGCGGTCGACGGCACGTCGGGATCGAGAAACACCGTACGAATCGGTAAACGAGAACCGCACAGCACCGCAGCAAGAAAAACGGAAACTCAAAGCTCGGCGGTCACCGCGCGCGTTAATGTAAGATGGCTGTCGTGCCGTTTTCCCGTTTCCCGTAACAACGCGCGGTACCGCGGTGTGGTACTGCGGTAAGCCGGGTCAACAGGTGGTAACCTTACGACTTTCGAGTCGCGTGGAAACTTCAATTTTGAAAATCAGATAAACAAGATATTATTATACATAATATATTATATACGGAACCCTTTGATCGTTATCGCCTCTATTGGCAAGCCCCGTTATTGGTAATGCCACCCGGCGGCGTCATTAGTGTTATCGTGGCACGAGTAATTATTGTTCTACGGCACTTGATTCGGAAATTGTACGCCAGGAGCTAGAAGAAGAAGGAAGGTCTATTTGTCTTTTGTGGTCTTCACTTATTGCCGCAGGGCCGTGAACTCGATGCACTCAAAAACTGTTGAATACGCATGCATTCATGCACCAAGAATGGGCGAAATATGCTTTTGATTATGTACTGAAAGATTAGAAAATATGCGCAAAAAAGTCTTTGTTAAAAGAGTACACTTTTTTACATAATATGATTGTTTTACCTATCAAAACAGCTTGCTCATTGCTATTGTTCATTCAAACATTTTTTTGTAAGTCAGTTGTGCATCGTTCGATGTTTGGGGTATGCATTGTAACGTGGTCGGGGATGACCTGTTAAATATAAGATATTCAGGGAAGAAGTTAGGTTCTTTTGAATATAATTAACCGTAGCTCTGGAGCATAAATGGTATACAGAATCATAATACAGTGAAACCTGACTTAACGGACACCTGTATATAACGGACACCTCTCTTAACGGACAAAATGACCCGGTCCCGGCAAAAAGATAGGCATTCCAATGTATTTCGACCTGTCTATAACGGACTCCTTCTATTACGGACACGGACACTAATATTTAACCCGACAATTTCATAACGGACAAAAATACATACTATGAAACATATGTTCATACAACTCTTGTAGGTGTAAACTGTTGTAAGTGCATATTTTCCTTAGCAATGCCACCTCCCGTGCCGCGTAAAGCTTTAAATTTAAAACAAAAGGTGGACATTATTCGTTTTAAAGACTCTAGCGGAGGTTGGTCTATTCGTAAACTTGCCAACAAATTTGGCATCGGTAAAACGCAAGTAGCCGAAGTTTTAAAAATGTATAATAAATTTACAATGTGCCATTGTTTTATGTAATATAAAAATAATAATTAAAATTAAATTTATAATGTATGTGTATTGTGTATAATCTATAATATAAAAATGAATCGCTGAATGTGTTGCTAAGCGCAAAACTTGAGAGCAGCTGAACCGATTTCGCTAATTCTTTTTTTATAATATTCCTTGAAGTACGAGGATGGTTCTTACGGAGAGAAAAATTTAAAAAATTGCCTAAACCTATATATTGCGAGCTCTATTGAATACCTATAGGTATACTTATGGGTAACCATGGTAACACAGATGAAAAAAACAAAGGAGAAGGCAAAAATCTAAGGACAGTCACCAGCCACCGCGTATTATATAATAACTGTATTAAACAAATGTTGCGTTTCCACAACAGCAATAAATTCATTAGTATTTTGCACAGAGGTCAGTTGCAAACAATCTAATATTTTGGAAAAGTATACTTTTATTCTACGACGTGAAATCATCCTATATTTCTACATTTATATATTTTTATATACATTCGACTTTAAACGGTTGCATTTTCCAGTGCGGCTAGCATTTGCAATGTCGATAAATAAATCACAAGGGCAGTCGCTAAGTGTTTGCAGCAACAATCTTGAAAATCCATGTTTTTCACATGGCCAGTTATATGTCGTTTGTTCTCATGGCAGAATACCAACAAAACTATTTATAAACACGTAAGAAAAAAAACTAAGAATGTTGTATATCATAAAGCATTAGAATAATAAACACTTTTTTATTAATTATACCAGTTCAAATTCAATATTCATAATTAAGACAGCACAACGTCTGTCGGGTCTCAATTTTGCGTTCTTACGATAATAACCGATTACAAGAATTTGTAGAAATCAATTTACCAAAATTAGTAAATGATCAAAAATATGCTTTTAATGTTATTACAGAAAGCGTAATGAATCATCAAGGAAGAGTTTTTTTTTTTAGATGCTCCGGGTGGTACAGGAAAAACATTCCTAATTAATTTGTTGTTGGCTCAAATTAGATCCTCAGGTAAAGTTGCATTAGCAGTAGCTTCATCTGGTATAGCAGCAACTCTCCTTAGTGGCGGCAGAACTGCTCACTTGACTTTCAAGTTACCGTTAAATGTATTATTTGATACAGAATACGTTTGTCCGATTCGTAAAAATGGCCCTCTTGGAAAAATTCTTCAAGAAACCTCATTCGTTGTGTGGGATGAGTGTACAATGAGTCACAGATCACATATCGAAGCAATTGATTGAATATTGAAAGATCTTAGGTGTAATAATAAGTTTATGGGTGGCATAACATTTGTTTTCGCTGGTGATTTCCGTCAAACCTTACCAGTAATCCCTAAAGGTACTCGAGCTGATGTCGTTAATGCTTGCTTAAAATCTTCCCCTATATGGAACTATGTTGAAAAACTTTATTTGCGAACAAACATGAGAGTTTATTTATGCGGAGGGGACGATATTTTTCCAGCACAGTTGTTGAAAATTGGAAATGGAACTTTAGAAAATGAAAATGGTTACATTTCTGTCAATCACACGATTGGACGGGTGGTCAATAACGTGGAAGAGTTGATTTCTACAGTTTATCCTGACATTTTTAATCTGTCCAATAAATCTTATCAGTGGTTATGTCAAAGAGCTATTATCTCTCCAAGAAATGTAACAGCAGAAGAAATTAATGATATCATCCTTCTAAAATTCGATGGACACTCACGTGAATATCTATCTATTGATACAGTTACATCAACAGATGATGCTACTCATTATCCACAAGAATTTCTCAATTCTCTTTCTCCTTCGGGATTTCCTCCTCATAAACTAAAATTAAAAATTGGTGCTCCAATTACATTATTACGTAATCTTCAACCACCGAACTTATGTAACGGTACAAGATTACAAATAAAATCGTTGCGAAATAATATTATAGAAGCCGTAATTCTTACAGGGCCAGCAAAAGGAGAAATTGCATTTATTCCAAGAATTCCCATGATTCCCTCTGACTTGCCGTTTTCTTTCAAACGGCTTCAATTCCCGGTTAAAGTTTCTTTTGCCATTACCATAAACAAAGCACAAGGTCAAACATTCAAGTACGTTGGCGTAGATCTTCGTACAGAGTGCTTTTCACATGGGCAATTATACGTGGCATTTTCTCGAATCATGGAGACCCGAATCATCTTATGATTTTAATTTCAACAGGAAATATAACAAAAAACATCATATACTCAGAAGTCTTATAAAATTCTTATTTTAATTCTTTTTTTTTCTTCATCAACTTCAATCAAATTCTTTATCAACCATAAATTATTTCTTTTTTATCTGTATTTATTTTTATCATTTATAACGCTAGAAAAATTTCAATCCGTTTTCATTAACCGTTTTTTATATTTACTTGCCGATCACATTAAACAATAATATTTGAATTAAAAATTCTACATATCATGGTCCGAAGGCAAAATAAACAACCAATCACGGGCGAAGCTGTGACGGGTCGGCTAGTATATAATATTAATAAAGATTATACCTAATACATATTATAAAATATAAAACAATACAAATGTACGTAAAAATTGTATAGATCATGTTTGAAGATTAATTTTAATTTAATAAAATTAATTATATACCATTTTTATCATTTTTTTTTTCCTTTATTATGAATATACAATCTATACCTAAGAGGCACAATAAGTACATGTGATAAGAGTGAATTTACATATATACATCATACATTAATAAGCTAACTAACATAAACATATATATTTACATGAAAATCGGATGAAATACTGGATTAGAGAAGCCATCCATCTCACTGCCATTTTTCTCATATTTTGGAAAAACACAATTTTACTTCGATATTTTTGTGGGTATAAAGTATAATGGGGATTTCGCGAAAACGATGGCTTTAATCAACATTGACGATAGCAAAATCTAATTGTCGTTATTATCGGGATCGTCGTAATATTATGTAATAATATATAACTAATAATCATAATATAATACTATTGACGTTGTCTTGCGTAGTTGTGTGGTGCATTTAGTCCCGCGATTTACGTCAACCGTATTTATTGTATATACATTTTTTTTTCGTGGTACAGCCGTACAGCTTCAACTGCAAAGGTTATTAGCTTGCAACAAAGAATATTTATTACCCACACCAATACCAATACCAATACTTACAGCATACCAATACTTACACCATACCAATACTTACAGCATGTCAATACTTACGCCGATCCCAATACTTACGCCGATCCCAATACTTACGCCGATTCCAATACTTACGACGATCCCGATACTTACCGACACAACCACCCACCAACATGCCCACCCACCCACCAACTTGCCCACCCACCCAACATCCCCCCAACACACCCTACACCACCCCAACCCACCCCGCAACTCCCCAACCCACCCCAGCACCTCCCCAACCCACCCCCGCACCTCCTGCGCACCCGTCCGACCACCTGCGCACCCAACCCACCTCCTGCGCCCCCACTTCCTGCGCCCCCCACATACCCGCCCGCCACTACCTCCACACCCACCCCACCTCCTGCACGCCCACCCCGCCACCTGCGCGCCCAACCCACCTCCTGCGCCCCCACCTACCTACACGTCCACCCACACCTCCCCAAGCTACCCCGCAACTTCCCAACCCACCCCGCAACTCCCCAAAACACCCCGCAACTTCCCAACCCACCCTGCATCTCCCCAACCCACCATGCACCTCCCCGGCACCTCCCCAACCCACCCCAACACCTCTACCAACCCACCCCCGCACCTCCTGCGCCCCCCACCTCCTGCGCACCCGTCCCACCTCCTGCGCCCCCCACATACCTGCGCGCCACTACCACCGCAGCCGCCCACCACTACCTCCACAACCACCCCACCTCCTGCACGCCCCCCCCACCTCCTGCGCCTCACCTACTGCGTGCCCACTTCCTGCCCCCCCACCACCTCCTGCGACCACCACATACCTGCGCACCACTACCTCCGCACCCGCTCGCCGCTACCTTCAGACCCTCCCACCACTACCTTCGCACCTGCCCACTACTACCTCCACACCCACCCCCTCTGCCTCCACACCCGCCATTTGCATTTTCAGAATTATCTTCGGTCTTCCGTCCCCTCCTAACCTAACCCACGGACACCCACGGTAACAAACGGTGTTCGTTCGCATTGCCCGCAGGTCGGTGACCACCGAGCACAGCCAGTATTTCGCCAATGAGCTGAAGAAGACGTGCGGCCGGACCGTGGAGTTGGGCCGACACCTGCAGGAGTTCTGGTTCCGGACGTGCTGCACGGGCCTGATGCTGTACACGTTCTACCTCGAGCACCGGGGACGTTCGCGAACACGCCGACGGCGAGGATTGTGTGGTGGATGACCGTACCGCTGCAGGGCTGTTGCTTGCTGACGGGCCACGATGATGGTGTCGCAGTACACGAGCGCGTGCAGAGTGCTCGCGGACGAGTTCGCCGCGGTCGACCGGCTGACGCGGGGGCCGCGACCGGAGCCGACGCCGAGACGCTGGTCAGCGCGTCCGGCGCCCATTGCCGGCTCGCGTGGCTGGAGAGGAGGCTGTTCCACACGACGAGTACGGCGTGCCCGTGTTCCTCACCACCATCCTAACCTGCTGCTGTCGCAGATATTCTCCATGAACGACTTCGTGGCCATGATCGTCGACGGCGAGTTCGAGACGTCCTATTTAAACTTCCGGTACACGTTCAACGCGTTCGCGTGGGCCCGGACCTGGTTCCGGTTCTGGAACTGTTTATGATGGCGAGGACTTTTAAATACAGAATAAAAAAAATTAAATGGTCTCAGCCTCCCATAGGAATTGCATTTTGGGTGAAGTAAAAAAAATTATTAGTAAAATATTATTTTATTTTTATTAAATTTATTTGATTTAGATTAAGTAATGGGACTTGATTTACAGAGTGTTATTGTTTATTCTATATTTAAGAGAAGGCTAAACTATTAAAAGCTTTTAAAATTGCATTTTATTTATTTTAAGAAGGAAAGTATTGAAATTTAAGAATAAAAAAAAATAAAAACTACTCTGCCTTTAATGATATTTCCATCTAAAATCTCGGCATTTTACATCATTTTGTGTATTATTATAGACGTAGGCATTATTATTATAGGCACTCCACTGAACGTTGCTTTTGATTACCGGGTCTATTATATTTATTTTGATACCCTTCTTGTTTTTCACGCCAATTTAATTTACTACCAACTTGACTGTTTTGCAGTTTTCCAATAAACGTTTTGTCATTTTTATTCCTATTTTTAGTGTCATTAATACCAACTATTATGTCATCGTATCCTACCATTTTATTGAATCGATAAAATGTTTCATTTTTTTAGTTTTTAGTTTTTTTTTCTTTATTTCTTATAATTGCACATAAATTGATTAAGATAAAATATAAGTATAGAAGTATATCTACTCCCTTAAGCCTAATCTTGTGTTGGATGAGAGAGTTAAAATACAGTATATAACATAATATAGAATATAAAATATAACAATAGCATTAATAATAATAAAAATAATAAAATAAAATAAACATAACTAACTTATCAGAAGAAAAATGAAATAAATCAAAATTATTAAAACAATATAATATTATAAGCAATATATTTATAATTATCTTATATTTATATTTAAATTAACTAAACTTTTCCCATTTACCACTTCCCCATGAATTATTGTTATATAAAAGTATAAAACCATCTGGGACTCCCTCGGAAAATTGTTTTTTTATTGCTTAGACTTTAGAGAATTAAAAGGGCCTTGTTTTAAGTAATTTTATCGTTTATTTTATGTTCAATCGAATGCTAAGAAAAAAAACGCTGTTGACTAGACATAAGTGATATTTCGCTGTGCAACTATAACAATTTAACATATTTTTTTACAAACTAAACAACGCTAATGCTTAATAGGACCTATATCACAACCTGAAATATATTTACAACCTACATGCCTGTCGGTTATTTTATTTACACTACATAATACACAAATCTCATACCCGATATATACTTTCTATGATCACGTATCAAGGAAGTATATATATACGTGTTTGCTTCTCATCGCGATTCTCTGCAATCAGGATCGGAGTATCGAAAACGGCCGTTCATTGATCACTGTTAGGAACTTTATAAATTATAAAAAAAAACACTGTAAAAATATTTAAGTTATAAGTTACACACTTTATACAATGAGCAAAAATTGAATGATTTCTTTTCGGTACGAATGAAAATGGCTAATAAAATAAAATACATAGAATAAGCGGATAGCAGTGGCGGATTGAGACAATTGATATTAGGGGTGCACATATGAATTCACACCACCCACCTAAAACTTAAACACTAACACTACAACCACGGGCGCCCGCTGGAGAGGAGAGGGACCATACTCCCCCCGCTGATTTTTGGCCAATGTTTGTAAATGGTATATTTTTCAAGACTATCTTTTATACACACCTTGCCTCCCCCTCCTCCAGGTGAAAATATCTGTGGGCGCCCATGACTATCATCACTATTTTTCACCATTCACTACAATAAAATAAAACAGTTTATATAATTATTCATGTATCAATGAATAATATCCTATTTAAACTATGTAGGTTCAACAGTTTTTTGTTTCCCATACTATAAATTACTTCAATTTTAATAAAATAAGTCTGTATAGTTTCAAAATCAACTATAAATATAAAATAAAAATTGCCTTTTTTGAAATAAAAATAATATATTATATAACAATCAAACATCAAACAGTGGGTTACTTATGAGTTATGAGTTATGGGTACCTATAGGTAGGTATCTATAATAGTAAAATTAAAAATACAACGATTAAATGTAGGTACATCAGTCTTTTGTGTCCTATATGGCTATATATACAAATTGCTTAAATTTTATTATAATCATTATTTTTAGTTCTAACATTAACAATAAATATTTAAAGAAAAAATAGTACTTTTTGTAATACCTAGGAATTAGATATAACAATAAAACAGGAGGTTACTTAATTACCTATAATAATAAAATAATAAATTAAAAATACAACAAATAATAAGAATTCCTGTGATATTTAGTAGTACCTGTGATCGTGATCATACTCTATTTAATTGTTATTTAAATATAATATATAGTAATAATTAGTTGTAAATACAATTTTTTTGATACAGTGTGAAGTTGTTAACATTATTGGTACAATAGATTTGACCTGAGTAGTTTAGATCTTGATCCAAACTTGTCAATTGCATGATCCATATTTATGTCAATGTCTGGGTTGCACGATATTACCATAAGATGATCTAGTCTTACCTCACTCATAGTTGAACGTAAGTTAGTTTTTATTAATTTTAATTTGGAAAAACAACGTTCAGCACTAGCAGATGTTGGAGGCAATGTACAAATCGCTTTGTAAGCCATACTTAAATTAGGAAATGCTGATTGCATGCCCATTTTACTTAATTTTTGTAATATGTATGATACTTGCAGTAAGTCTCCAAAATTGTCTTCATCTGAAGTTTCTGAATCATTTTCATTGCTTTCATCAAAAATTCCAGATAATTCACATTTGTCATCAATATTTTCTGGACCATCTTTCATTAAATTGTTAAAATTTGAAGCAAATAAAAGGTATTCTGTAGTTAAATTTTCTTTCTCAATTTTAAATGCTGATAACCAATTACAAATGTAGTCGAATGAATTGGGTATAGCTGTGGTTTGGTTTTGTAAATGTTCAGGAGAAAAAAAAAATATATCATTAAAAATTTTTTCTGAATTACTGTATTGGTCTTCAATCTTGTTTAAAGCTATGTCTAGTGTGACATTGTATACTTCACTAATGTAACGCTCTTTTGCTGAACAAAGTCTTTCATCGTTTTGGTTTTCACCAGACATTTTTTTTTTTACAGAAACACGTTTTTCCTGCAAGTCTTTTTCTTCTAAATCATGTTCTATAGAAAATGTTTTTGAGCTATTGAATATATTTCCATACGTTTTGTCAATACGCATTTCTTGCAATTGATGTTTAGTGGCCATAACAAGTTTCATAGCTTGGATGAAGTCCATGTCTGGAGCTTGCAAATATTTAGAAAGTGGTGTTGTGATGGAAAATAATTTCTTCATTAAGTGAATTGTAAGAACAAAATTGAACTTATTTAAGTTTTTTAAAAAACTTTTAGCTGTATCACGTGTTTTCTTGTCAGTATCATCAGTTCTAATATTTTTTAATGTTTCAATAACAGCTTTGAATGTTTTTAAAATTACGTCTATTGACCGATCATGATAAGTCCATCGAGTATTGGAAAAGTGTTTTAGTCGGCGTGAACGTTCCATCGGATAATATTTTTTCTGTAAATCAACGTAGGTAGCAGTTCTTTTTCTTGCGCCAATAAAAGTAACTAAACTACCTATTATACTGAAAAAATCTCGTACTTGAGTATTAGCCTGGCAAGAATCACAGACAACAAGATTAAGACAATGTGCAAAACACCAAACATGTAAAGCAGCATTTGGGTTGTCTTTTTGAATAATGGTTCTTAATCCTTTAATAGCACCTTGCATATTTGATGCTCCATCAAATGCTTGACCAATTAATTTTTCTTTCCAGTTTAATGAAAATCGATCAAAAATTTTACAAAATAAAGCAAACATTCCACCACCTGTTGAATCTGCCGTTTCATCTGTACACAAAAATCGTTCATTAACAGTTCCTTCACTTGAACAATATCTGAATACAAATGCGAATTGATCAAGCTTTGCTACATCGGTTGTCGAATCCAAAATTAGTGAATACATGTCAGCTGTTTTAATTTCATCTACAATTGTATCTCTAATTGTTTCTGCAACACTTTCAATCATAGCATTTTGTGAAGTCTTTGATAAAAATGTGAGTGATGACCGTTTAGTATTAGAATTGATCTGGTCTAAATGTGATGCCAATATTGGATGGTATTTAGGAAATACTGTAACCCAATCACGAAATTTCCCTTGAATAAGATCTTTTTTTGTTTCCAAATGGCCTCTGTATGCATCATTATGCTTTGCCAAACATAAAACAATGTCCATTAGAACTTTAACTACTTCTCTATTTGTAGCTACACGGGAATTTGATGATTTAACTGTCAGAATATCAATTCGATTATTTCTCATATACATGGCACGACTGAGTTCAGATTCTAAGTGATCTTTACAAGACTCATGCTTATGGAGTCGCCCATATACACCACTGAGGTGGCCCCAAGCATTACAGCCCGAACTGACTAATCCGTTTTTTTGCGCACCAGGTGTCCCGAAAAGCCTACATGTCCAACAGTAAATTTTGTCAGTTAAAGGAGAATATGCTAACCAATTACGATGTACAGTTTTTCCGTTCACTAATTTAAAATAATATGTCGAAGAAAATGAACGTGAAGGACTTGAGGTGTCTTTTGGAAAAACAGCGTTTGCCAATTCTGATGCAGTAGGTTGGCAAGGATCCATTTCAAGTAGAGTGTTTTTCAAACAATGCGATATAGTCTTATTCAAATATAATGAAGGATCATTACGAAATTTGTTAGGAGATTGTTCTGAATCATATGTGTTAGTCGATTCCAAAAATCTATGATCATCTCTATTTCCATCATTAATCATATTTTCATTTGAATCTAGAACAAACATAATGTTTATGGTAATTCCTAAGACATGGAAAATCATTATCAATATCTTATATTTTTATTTGCGAGAAAACCGTTTAATATTTAGTAAATTAGTAAAAAAAATACTAAACTATACCTATTGTATCTTCACTTTCATCAACAAGATTAATAGTTTCTTCACTAACTGTTGTGCTTGGTATATAATTTGCAATCACTAAATACAAAAATAGCATGGATAAGTAAATAAATAATATAAATATAAGTCACAATAAGTAACACAATTTATCTTGATTATAAACTATCAACATAATAGTAATGTTACTCACTGAGAATATACTTTTATATATAAACAGTATCAGTGCAAGTGCCCTACCCCCCTAGCTTAGTTTTTTCTAAGCTCTACAAAATTTTTAAGGCAAATTTCTATGGTACTAACCTATTATTTAAATAAGTTTAATTTTATATTTTTATACTTGCTAATATTGCATTCAAACAAAATATATTTTCTTACATATTTTTTTAATGAGTAATTTAATTTAAATTTAAAAATTAGTTTATAAAATAATATATATAAGAGAATAATTGGATATATTTAAAATAAATAAGTGCTAAGATAATTAATACTTTTTAGTAGAAAAATTATTTTCACTCAGGTATCAAACATTTTTTGATGATTTTTCATATCACATTAAATTAGTCAACAAATAATTAAATACGTAGTAAGAAAATTATTAGAAAATATTTTTCTATTTTTTTTTTTTTATAGAAATGAGAAATAGTTAATTTAGGTATGAACAGTGTAAAAAATATGCATACTTTTAGCTTTATATGCTATTAACAAAGTACCTATGTATTATTCTTCAAACATGTATCAATATGTGAAGATAATAATGATCTTCGATCTATGAAATCATTTTGATGTGAAACACCCATATTTTAAACATGATCCTGCATAGACTCAGACTTTGTATGCATATGCAAATAATATTATAAATTATTTAAATGATTTTACTACATTACTAAATGTAGATCATTAATAATTATTATGTACATAATGTAGGTATACCAAATTATTTTATTTATAATTTAATAATAAAGAAAATTAGTAAACTTACCAAATAAATTAGAATCACCTAATTCCAGCTTGGGCTTTTTAGGATTACCGAAAAAATATTCAATCGACCTAGATTCATCTCTAGATTTTCTGATTTTACACGAAGATGTATGTCGAATCCAATTGGTTTGGTTCATATCATTTTTATTTTTTCCACAAGCACATATTTGAGGTTTTGTCATTATGAATAATATAGTAGTTTATATTTTAAGTAATCACTAGTTAAATTTTTAACAAACGATATACATCTTAAAATTTAAAGTGTTCAAATGAACAGTAAATAAAATACAGACAGATTTTATAGGAAACACTGATCTTATCTAGACCACCACAAACGTCCAATTGGCCGAAATAAATGCCGAATGCATATTGGCATATTGCATATTATGATTACTGAGATAATTTAATTTGGAATCTATTTATAAACATTTTCCCATTGCTGCCTGATAGCCGACGCCGATCGCTATTCGCTATGGCTGCTAATAGAATGATAACAACATTTTATTTACGTCTCACGTCTTTAATATAATAATTTATAATATATATTGTTTATAGGAAAAAGTAAAATAATACCACGGAATAAGATAATCTTAGTCCGCTAATAATACTAATATCATGACTAAATACTTAGTATTACTAAGTGTCTAAGTACTAAGTATTTAGTGTAATACTAAGTATTTAGCCATGACTAATATAGTATTGGTATTTTGAAATCGAATACCGGGATGTTTTTAACAAACAAATACAACGTCCATTCTATTAATGGCAGTATTCTGTCAATATTCATTAATTAAAATATATTATAGTAGGCAGTAAGCACACGAATTATGGAAATAGGTGTAGTAACAAATAACAATTATTTGCATGTTGTAAATTGTAATTGATTTTTACTCCAAAGAATACGGTTTAATATAATATTATTCGAGCACTTACCTTACCCAGTAAAATATATACAATTTCCAGCTCGATTTCCAGTCTGCGTAGTGATTTATAATTATTAAAAATAAATTAATAAAATAAGAATTCTTAAATAATATAATGATATTATAATCAACTATAACAATGGACTATAGCATTCTATAAGTATAGTATAATTTAATAATATATTAATATCATCATAGTCCGCATAAACAAGTAGTAAATACTAAAATACTACAAACAGTAGTATTAACAATAGCAGTTTCCTAAAAATGTGCCTACAAAAATACACCCACCCCATATTTTTGGGAGTGCAGTGCACCTCTTGTTATTACGTCCAAGCCGCCTCTGGCGGATAGAATGGTAATATTATAGACAGTGACCATAGAATATACATCCGTATCATGTGCACAACGGGTGATTGATAAAAAATCAAGGACATTAACAAATAACCATACTTTTTTTTCTCTATCGATTCGGTTTTGGAATAAATAAATATTAACTAAAATTTCTGTAAACGGTTTTTATGTCTATCTGAATAATTATTAAACTTAATTTCACCCAAACCTAAACCATGAACTTTACTACTAAAAACTTTTAAAATTAAATTTTTTTTGTTATAAGTAAGAAAATATTGAAATTTAAGAATGAAAAAAAAATTAAAGCCAGAGGTTTTAATGTTTTTACATATTTATATATTTATTACAATTTGGTATTGATAAAGGATATTTTTGAAAGAGATTTATTAATTTTTAAATGTTTTATAAATATTTTTATAAAAGAAATTGAAGTCGTTTATTACGGTATTATTTAGATTATTTATTATTTACAATTAAATTTTAATCGAAAATAAGTTGTCGAACCAAGAAAAAAAGGATAAAATATTAATATTTAATAACATATACAATTAGCACACATAAATATATTTTCTATATAACGATTATTAATATTGTCAACATTTTAAAAGGGATGAATATTTCAATCACATATTATGGCGAAGGGTAAATGCCTCAAAAAGAATCAATCAACTTTACCATTCTTTTATATTTGGATCCCGAACAAAAATTGAATATAATTCAATTGAAGGAAACTAGTCTTAAATGTTTTATTATATAAGTACACATATATTAAATTTTGTGTATGTCAAAATTAGAAAAATTGACAACTACATAATAAAAGACTCAGCGTATTTACTGACAAACCTATTAAATAAACTCGAAAACATATGAACATATACATTAATTCGATGACAGAATCTGAAGTCAAGAGGTATTGACCAGACGTGGAAACCCAGGTTCCAACAATAGCCGAAATGTTGGTGGAGAACCATGCTCGCAAAATATCGACACACCTATTCGACAAATAGCGCCTCCCCCCTTCCCTTGAGAAAGCTACCACTAAATTATCACAAAACAGAAGGAAGAACATTTTAAATATAAAAAGAGGATTAAGTTAGTTACAAATAATAATCACTGGAACATTGAGATAAAGATATGAAAATTAAGTATTTTAATACTAATCTAATTGAACGTAAAACCCCCAAATGCATTACAATTTATCGTGATAGTGCTATCATAGACATTCGATCCACGAGGAACATTTAAAACTGCCTATTGCGTAAAACTACTCTAAAACCACGTAAATCCCAAATGAAAATTTTTTCCGCCAACCAAAAGACTACCAACCAGTAAAACACCCAATTAACTATTGTAAAATATCTCAAATAGATTTCCGAACTTTAGGAATTTTTATAACCTAACGACTAGCAAACGGTTACCACCAACGCGGTCCATGATGGAAACAAAACTACTGAGGTACTCCCCTTGCGAGGTTTCCCACTATGGCCCCGAATGTACAGTTACTGACCTTTCACAATACAGGAATTCTTAAGAGACAATGAAATATATAAAACTGTCGGATATTAAAGACGGAATAAAAATAGGTAACTGCCTATTGCGTAAAACTAATCTAAATACACGTTAAATCTAAAAGAATATAGTTTTATTCGGAAAGTATCTGTTGCTTGAATCCATTTACCCATGTACTTGGAAAGCATTGTTTAAGAAAAAAAAGATGCACCATGCATTGAAATCCTGGCCAAGTTGAAAATTGTAAGGGCGCAGTTGAATATTTTAGTATAATTCAATCCGTTTATAAATTTTTTTCGTCTTCAACTCATCGTTGGAAACTTATATGTCAACATCTAAAATGTAATGAAACGCTAACTATTAAATCGTCTTCACAAACACGGTGGTCCGCAAATGCTGATGCAACTAAAGCATTACGACAAAATTATGCTCATATTTTATCTATTTTGTTCGAAATATCTCAAGATAAAAATGAAAACGGCAATACTCGATTTGATGCAATAAACATTTTGAAAAAATTGAAAAAAAGGGAAACCGCTATATTAACTATTGTATGGGATGTTATATTACAACGAATAAATATAACTTCAAAAAGTCTTCAGAGTTCAACAGAAAATGTATTTTCAATAGTGTCCTTATACAACTCCTTAATAGATTTCATACAATATGTTCGAGAACACTTTGATGATTATGAAAACAAATCCATAGAAATTTTAAATAAGGATATTGAATATCAGAGTTCAAGAAAAAAAAGACAACAAAAAGTAGACACTTAGATGATACTGATTCTAAAGAAAGACAAATATGTCAAGATCAACGTCTTTCACAAGGAAACCGTTATTTTTAAACGCAAGTTTTATATCGCTGTATTGACACTATAGTTACACAATTGAAAACAAGATTTGAAGGTTTTAGTGAAATAAGTAATTAATAAGTTGTATTTTAACTTTTAAGACTGCCTATAATATCAGATGACGAGATCAGTGAGAGTACAAAAAAGTTGGCGGATGAATTTCAGGACTTTAATCCAGCAGAACTTGCCACACAAATTGAGTAATTTAAATGTCTGTTTGCTTCTGAACTCAAGTCTTGTAACAGCGTTTTTAAAATGACTAAGTTACTAATAATTGAAAATAATAATTTAATTACTAGTTTCCCTGACATATTAACGGCATTTTATTTGTTCCTTACATTACCGGTTACTGTGGCGAGTGCAGAAAGGACATTCTCAAAACTTAAATTAATCAAAAATTATCTGAGAAGCACCATGTCCCAAACACGGCTTAGTGGTCTTGCGATGATTTCGATAGAAAATGAGCGTGCTAAAAAATTAAACTTATCGTTATTGGTGAAGACGTTTGCTCAAGACCGTAGCAGAAAAAAATCATTTTCATTGTAAATAAAATATTATTATAACTGTTTCCAAAATTATAATTCAATAAATTATTAATTTACTATAAATTCATTTTTTTTTATTGCATACAAATAAACAGCCCAATGTTTAGAAAATTAAATTACAGATATAGGGCCTCCAAATAAATTGTATCCACGGGCCTCAATAATCGTAGTTCCGCCACTGATAGGTATTGTACAACAATCAAAATGAAAAAAAAATCGAATTTAGGAAACAAATACAGACCTTATTTAAGCAAAAAAAAAGAAAAAACAAAGGAAATATTATGTCATTACGTAAAACAAATAGGTACAATAGTGGTAGCTGAAGAGGTAGGAGAAGGAGAAGCTGTAAATAATGGAAAGTTAAAATGTATGATCAATGTCGAGGGAAAACTTATTTTGAAAAAAACGGATAATTATTATTACCAAGTACAGGGACAACTAAATATAACGGAGAAAACATTTTGTTATGATCACATGCGTCCGTTCCTCAACGGAAAACTTCCGGTGGCAGAAGACGTCTCCGAGAGGCGGCCAAGAGAGTCTGAAGAACTGGATTCATCGACTGTCCGACTATTGTCAGTAGTTACACCAAGTGATTCATTTTCATTAATTCATTAAATATAAGCCGTACATAAAAATTGTTCCCATTTTGAGTTTTCACCGATACCCAAATCAATGTTACTTTAGAAAAAGATAAAAATGTTTCCGATGTTTTCAAGTTTAATTTTGTAGTTTTATTTCTTTTTACAAACGTAATATTACAGTCTACAGATGTTATTGCAGGGCTTGAAATCGATTTCGAAATAGATTTTGAATATCGATAAAAATCGTTAAAATTCTTTTGAAATATCAAAATCGAAATCAAAATATGAAATGTATGATAACGATATTCAAAATTAAAATTGAAATTGAAAAAAATTTATATCGATTTTTAATATCAAAATTGTAATCGGTTTAAAAGAAAATTTTCAATTTCGATTTTCAATTGGAAAAAAATTTTAAATTTAACAATATGAGCCCAACTATAATTTGTATTTATTATTTATAGGATTTTTATTATTATTACTAAGAATAATGTCTAATATACGAAGTATCCATCTTATTAGAATATAATTTCCTGGTACAATTAACAAACAGCGCGTGGCAGTATTTCGTTTACAGAAATGTTATTATTTCAGTATTTATATTATTATGACTTGTTAGTTATCAGTGTTATTACTATATATTATACGAGCTGTCCCAACACGGCGTTGCCCGCGTATAGTTATAAATTTATTAAGCTATTTATTATGCTTTAAAAAATTAGGAGAGTGTTCAAGTATAAACACATCACATACGACATACAGCTTTTCGGCTTCCATTTTCCAAATTCCATTCATAATTCAGTGTTTATCAAAGCTTTACATGTGATTGAGAAGTTTTTTTCTTTAACTTTACCACTATCTATAGCACTACAAAAAGTTAATATTGATTTGTCATATTGTTATGACTTTATGAGCGAGGAACAGATGCATGTCGAATATTTAAAGAAATTCGAGAAAATGCCGATGTTGAGTTAAAACAAATATTTTTTTTAATTCAGAAGAATCTATGTTAGAAGGAGTTATTGAAGTACCAAGATTATTATAATATTACATATGTTATTGAAGTACTGTAGGTCGACAAACAGCACTTAATAATATTCTACGCGGTTTGTTATTCGTGTACCGCACGAAAATAACAAACCAAACTTAATCGGTGTTGCAATCGCGGGTCACCGATTACCTGCGACTGGTTTTATTACCACCAGTTATGTAGTTGATTATAATTGTGGAATTGTGAATTCCACGTACTATTAGCACAATCAATACACCGATAAACAGCGATTAACAGTCGGGAAAAAAAATACATATATATAGCTATATAAAATGTATACAAACTTTAAAAAAAACCCACTTTTACCCCCTTAGAGTTCGAATTTTGAAAAATCCTTTCTTAGTGCGCCCCTACATTGCTCAAGGAACCTCTGTAGAAAATTTCAAGTCTCTAGACCCAGTGGTTTGCTCTGGGCGTTGATGAGTGAATAGGGGCGGTCTCCTATATGTATATAGATTATGGTATACTTTTATCCATAATCGGCTTCCACGTATTTCCTAATTTCTCTCACCATGACAGTAAGAATCTTGAGTTGAAATAGTTTTGGGAATACCTATTTATATTTTATAAATTGACGTTTCATAACATTGTATTATTTGCTTAATTTTATATTTATAATAACTGACTATCTAAGTATATATTATAGTAATAATCACTAATTATATATGAAACCAAAACATAAATAGAAAATGTAGCAATAATAAAGTCACAAAAATGTAATAGTGATTTAAAATTGAAATTAAAATCGAAATTAAAATCGAAAAACTCTGATATCGATAAGCAAAATTAAAATTGAAATCGAAAAACACCGATATCGATAAGCAAAATTAAAATTAAAATCGATAAAGACTGATATCGATAAGCGAAATTAAAATTGAAATCGAAAAATTTTATTTCGATTTCAAGCCCTGTAGTTATTGCCATCGAGTATAACGTACCACGGACTTCCAACCTTGGTGTGCGGTATGTATCGTAGTTTTGAATATATATACTGTTACGGTATATACCGCTGCGGTCACGTAATCTTATCACAAGCTAAAACGCATCAACCATGAGACTATAGATAAAACAAAATATTTTAGTCTGCGGTATCAACAAGAATCGCGAACGCCATAGCGGATCGGCGTTAACGTACGCTCGGCACTCGCCTCACCGTCTCGCCCAGCTCTTCACACAGTACCCGCCAACGGTGACGGTTCGCCGAGGGTTGACAGTTTCACATTTTTTGAGCGTTTCGTTTTTTCCGTAATAATCTCGGAATCAACTCATTTCCGTCGCGCTCATCGTCGCTGCCGTCTTAACTAACCGATCGCCGAACGCAATTATACCGGCTAATACGTGCTTTATTGATAGTTCACGCGACTGCGATGCACCGAAGGCGCCGGAGACGATTGCCAGTAGTAGCTCCAAAGTTCACAGCCGCACACAATTCGCCGGCGACCGTTTAAGATAAAGTTCTTTAACCTTTCGAAGACCGCTGCCACCATTGTCATGGATTTCTTCTCTTTGCTCGCCGTCATCGTCATCGTCTATGTCGTCCTCCTGTTCCTGGACATCACATTCAAGGTTGTTAACTACTTACTGTCAATTGGGTTTGTGGATTGGGTTCACATTCACACTCGTTCCCTGCCGGTAATGTACCCAGTTAATCGTGATTCTTATGTTACAGTCCTGTTCGCACTATCCGTACTTGACATTATTGCAAAAGACCGGATTAAGTGTTGGACCTTTCCAATTGCGATGGTACACGACTTCGCTGAACCGTCTGATATTGAAAATGTCTTTTTGGCACCCAAAATTCCAGACTGACTGGTTTACTTTTGGATCCTGGGTAACCATATGTCTGATTGTACCATCTGTGTGTCTGGTAATTGTATCGTCTATTCAATTGTTAGTGAAAATATTCATAGAACCTACCAATGAACCAATAATGAGCCAGCAAGAGACGTTTCTAGAACCAGTCGTAAGCAACGTGCATAATATAATACTATACTGTAATTGGTTTTTTAACTGTTTGCTTATTTCAGGTACCCGGTATAAATCTGCCGATATCTGACTTGAGTTATTATGTACTGGCACTTATGTTTTCAACTGTTTTTCATGAACTAGGACATGCATTAGCTGCAATTAGGTATTTTATTTTAATTTTCTTCTCCATTATCCTTCTCATTTTCTTCTATTAAAATGTATGTACTTAATATTTTGTTTAGGGAAGACATGCACATTGAAGGTGTGGGCATGATGTTCATTTTGATTTTACCAGTAGCTTATGTCCATTTGGAAGATATTACCTCGTTGCCAAGCAGCAAACAACTCCGTGTCATGTCTGCTGGCGTTTGGCATAACATAGTTCAAGCATTAAGTGCATACCTTGTTATATTACTGTTGCCCTATATGCTATTTCCATTTTTCACAGTTGGAAGTGGCGTGGTAACCACCAACATAAATCAGGTAATTATTATTATTTTGACAGATATTCAACTTTTCATGTTCCATTTTTTTTAAGTATAACAAATCATAAATTCCCATGTACTTTTACTGTCAGATTTCAAATTGTATTATTGTTATTGGTGTTATTTTAAAATAACAATAAGTTTTGTAAGCGGGTAATTCGATAATAATTTAAGATACTATATGATATGTCATAGATTTAAATATATAAGTGATATATTTTTTCTCTTAGAGATCTGGTGTCAATGGCCAAGGAGGATTAGTAATTGGTGATATAATTACAAAGTTAGGAAACTGTGATGTGAGTGATTTTCATTCATGGTTATACTGTTTAAATCATACTATGAATAGTGTAGATTCTGGGTTTTGCCTGTCGACAGAATTTGTTCAACATCATGATGAAACAAAACCAGGTAAAACCAAGTCTTGAAATAATTTAATAAATTTATTATTGATTCAATCAGTGCTCATTAATGTGTAAAACATTTTTGATTTTCAGTACATTATGTTGATGAATACATCATAAACTGCTGTGACCAAAACTCAAAGACCAACTTGTGTTTCGAATATATCGAATCACTTTCCAATCCTCAAGAACTCCCAAATCATTCCTGTCTGAATGTCAGAAAAGTTGTAGAAAAGTCAACATCACTCTGTGATGCTGATAACCAGTGCTCATCAGCGCATTGCTATTATCCTGCAATCCGCAAAAACCATAAACTGGTAGTAATTAAACGTCAAGATAAAAATGAAGTTTTATTTCTTGGCCCACCAATAGAACTACAATACATATCTGTGACACAATATGTACCCAAGACTGATTATTTATTTTATAGTATACCGGAATCAATTGAAAAGTTTTGTAAATACTTGATAATGTTTGCGGGAGGTTTAGCAGTTGTAAATTTGATTCCATGTTTTTATTTTGATGGAGAAAAAATATCTAGAGTATTAGTGAACACAATGCTGAAAGATCACGTTGAACATTTAAGTGTTAGGTTAGCAATTTCTATTTGCCTGACAATTTTTGGGTCTATAATATTAATACTTTATATAATCATAGGATTTTGGTCCCTTTTAATGATAATTAACTAAAAACACCGTTTAATCAACATTTTAAATGGTTCCTATTTTCTACTATGGTTAAGGGCACAATAATTTGTGTCAAATTCCAATAATTTATTAACTTTATTGTTTTCCATACACTGTTTATATTGAAGACTTACATTAAATGCCATGACATTTTTAACATTACAAAACTTTTTCTCGTTTTTTTTTTTTTTCATAAAATTATATTTCGGTATAACATATATCAGGGGTGGCCAAACGGTCGATCGCGATTTACCAGTTAATCGCGTACAATTTAAAAGTCAATCTTTAGCATTTTATTAGAATTTGCACTTGCAGTATACATTGATCTCTGGTGGTTTAGACTCGCAAATCATTGTTATCATTGTTCATCGTTGAAACTCTAAACTCTAGTTGGCGTTCTCTGCTCAAGTGACCCTTCTAAAGATAATGTTTTCTTGGTTGATTTCTACTCGAAAAAGTTTGGCCATCCCTGCCATATATCATTAGTTTAAGTGTTTAGGAATAATGTTGTAGCATTTACTCAATTATGATCAAATGTTATGAATACAACAATTAAACTGTAACATTATCCGACTGAAAATTATTTACTCTTGTAGACTATATACGGTTTTTTTTACAATCTTATGTGTAATATGGAAACAATTTTCTATACTCAGTAAAAACATTGTTGACCCCAATTTCCTTAACTGTTATTAGTTAATTACCAAATCAATATATTAGTGAAATAGTCCTAGTCTTATTTATTTAAATATTTATTATAATAACTGTAAATAAATATTTTTAAAAAAAATTTCAATATTTACAATGTTTTTACAAAACTTGTCATATCCAATGAACAACAATATTATTTCTTTAAATATTTTTATTGACAATTTCAATTGGACTAATAAATACTTATTATACCTATTTATTGAATTTATTGTTAACCATTCTATAATATTATGCTATTGGTATTCATAATTAGTAATTGTTCATTTGTATCACAATAAAACCATACATTATTTGTACATAATTACATATATTTCCTGTCTTCTTCTTAACCCTAATTGGGTAGTAGTATTGACCTAACATTTTTTGACATATATAAATTCAGCGCTTGATACGTAAAAAAAATTATCCATGTATAGTATATACTATATATACACTATTGTAGTGGAGGGTATGCAGTATGCACTGTATACAATATACATACTTCCTGTACTTCTGAAAGATCGCTTACCGAATAAATAAAATAAGGACCGAGAGTATGAGCTGAAAAATGTGCGTATACCTACTAGAGTACTAGACTGACCACAAAAATCTTCAAATGGAAAAAAATTAATTGAAAATAAATTATTAAAAATGCTTACAAGGTACTCTACATGTAATTGTACTTGGTATTTTTCTTTGAAAATAGGTCATATTGTAAGTAATTAACTTTTAAAATTACATGTTCTTTGTTAATATCCTAAGACTAGCTTACATATTATTGGACTTAACTTAAATATTTCTCTAAATGCATGTATTTAGATGGCACTTGGGGGGAGGGGTTGTTACCTGGGTTTTTTAGCATACCCACAAATTTTTTTCTGGCTAAACCACCGAGTATATACATGCATAAATTAGAGCTAGGCTCTAGAAGTCTTATAATTTTAAATTGCAAATTTTAATAAAATTACTTTTTTATTGCAGTACTAAAATACTAAATTTTTAAATGTAATAAAATAAAATAAAACATACCAAGTACAAATATGTTTATTAAATTCCAGTTAATTTTTCGATGCGAATAATTCTTCAGAGATTTAAATGAAAATATTCTCAAGTCATCAACATCCTGGCCCTTAATATGTAATATTTATTGAAAACGGTTTTACTCCGAATCTATTTAAAACTGGACGAGGTGATATCAAAAATCAAACTAAATGTAATCAATGATTGGCATCCATTTGTTGAATTTCCACTTAAGTACTGAACAGGTGAGTACGAAATACAAATATCGAGCATTGTATTACTATTTATTAATCACAGTCTTGTAAAGTTCTTGAGTAAAAGTTTTTGAATAAAACAAATACGTGTTTTAAATACTTCTGGAAAAAATATTTAGACGTTGTATTTTAAATAATTTACCAGAGTGGCAGAGTATCAGTATTTAAAATCAAATACTATTTTCAAATAGTTTTTTAATCCTACCACATTAAAACAATAAATTTATATTAATATAATTCATCAACCATTTTCAGGATGTGTAATATTAGCGTTACCTATGACCTTTGCATCAAGATAAATAAACTATACATAGTATACAACTATACATACTATATATTATATGTATATATGCAGTTGTATCTCGATGGTTCTTTGTCATCTCCTCTACATACCTATTTGATATAATAAACGAGTATATTTTTAAAATGCGTTTAAATTTTTTTTGTGATTTTAAGGTAAACAAAATAATGAAATTTTTTTAAGTATTTGAAAGTATCTATGACTAATTTTTTGAATCTGTATTCGTACTTGAATACTTTTTTTTATCAAGTATTCAAATACGTATTTTAAATACTTTTTAAATCAAGTATCTGTATCTGTATTTGAATGCTTTAAAAAAGTATCTTTTACAAGACTGATTAATTTTATTATCAATAGGTGATGTGATTAGATTAAAATTAAATGTGGAAATTTGATTGGAACCGTTTAGTCGGACGATAATTATTACCTAATTTATATCGTTATGATTGCTTATTAATTTATAAATATCATGTATGTACCCGTACAGAAAACGAACACAATGTATAAATATGACTTGTCTATGAAAACATGTAAAGTTAATTTAAATTTATTTGTTGTGAACTTATAGGTTATTCTTATATAGTAGTATATATTCTAAACAGTTATTGGCGACTTTGAGCGAATTATATAATTACGACGTCTGATGGTAATATCTCTAACGAATGTACACATTCCAAATACGTCACCGATACGCGCACTGACGTTGCAGCGCATCATTTAAATTAGTAAGTATACAAAAGTAAAATTAACTGAGCGAATACGTTTGGAGCACAATACGAAGGGGGGAGGGAAATGACAATATTATAAAATATAATTATAATATATAAACAACGGTGGATGCGGCACAACATGTACGCGCGTGCTACATGTGGGGAGCATTCATGTAATACTCTTGGGGGCGAATCCTCATGTTCGCCAGGTTAGGGGAAACTACGTAACCGGTGTGGTGGTTCGGCACCAGACAGTTCGAGACGGACATCGACATCGGAGCGTTGCCGTGATGGCCGCCACCTGTGGAACAATAAAACGTAGATGAATAAAAGAGGTAACAACAGTTTATTTTTATTTTTTCTCAAAAGATTTACTATTTTTAAACATTTTCAAAAAATCCTATCGTTGTAACGAGCACGAATCATCTAAACATTCTAAACGAATGATCGTGACAAAAATATTATGTAGTTTTAAATCGTATACAAGATACGAATTTTCTACAATCACAAAAACTGCTATAAATATTACAAAAACGACTTTAAAACATCAAAACGTTTTCCATCAAGTGAGATAAAATGTATTAAATAGTTATTTCTTTAATATTTAAAAATAATAAATAAACTATTGTTGAAGGATCAATAATAATTAATGGTTTTTCGACGTATTTTTTTCAGGAAACCATATGAAATTTACATTCTAACCACCAACAAAATGATGCATTTGTTTAATATTTGTCCTGAAAATGAGTGGACTTGTGATGTTTTATTACACCAAACTATACCTACAGTATAGAACACTTCATTCGTCACTTTGAATAAAAACCGGCAAGATGATGACGAAAAACTCCCAACTATCTATATGAATAAGATGATTAATAAAAAACGTTTTCATATTTTTCGATGAAATACTGTTGAAAGTCCATTAAAATTCGAAAAACGCGACGTAATAAATTTGAAAGCAATTTGCAGTGTCGCTCTGAACAAACTTTCATTCAAATATTATAGCTTATATGCACGCCGCTCGGCGCTCGCTCGAAAAATGTAAAACGTATGAAAACCACGGGTCTAATGGTAATAATAAAATATGATAAACGTTGTTTTACGAGATATTGCGACGCAAAATAATACACACCACCGGAGACTGGCAAGAAAGCTGGGTAACCGGCCGAGTGCTGGAACATTCCGCATTGAGACAATCCGTTCGATTTCCACGCCGAGTACTCCAGGAGACCGCCAAAACCGGAACCTGTGTGAAAAAATTGTTAAAAAAATATGTTTCGTTCTTGCTGCGATCGTTTTATTTTGGTTCGTTTTGATTGCGTGGTTAATGTAACAACATTTTAAACGAACACGGCAGCGACGGATAACTGAAAAAATTATATTGTGCAATCGATTTCCGCGTGTATATGTAATCACTTGAGAACGGCAGAATAAAATAATAATTAATGTAGAATATAGATGAATACATATTAGCGACTGCAGTACTCTGAATGAACGTCATTGAAGTGGATACAAATACATCCGTGGCTTGGTGCGAGAAAGGACAGTGCCGCATATTTTGATAATGTTCAGGAATTCAAAAAAACAAAATGGCTTATTTTTTAAATATACACACAAGTTTAAAAACTAAAGAAGGAAGACCAAGAATGCTGTTATTTGATCACATTTGTTCTTATTATTTCATTGTATGACTCTAATTTTGTTTTTAACACCAAATGTCTATAAGTTTTAATTATACATTGACATTGGATAACAATTAAATAGATGGTCAATCTTAGTTGCAAGTCGGCTACTCTTCGTCGTAGACATTTTGGCCTTTCTTGCACTAAGTCACAGAATTGTGTAGTATTATAAAATCTTGTAAACATTTAATCCTTTTATTATTAAGTTTGTTATTTCAGTGTAGAAAACAAAGAAAACAGGAAACCAAAGGAAATGCATACTTAGTAACGATTCGTCTGGGTATTTCACTAATTTAAGTATTAACTTACACTGCTGCGAGGTGAATATGTAAAATAGTTATACAATAGTGCGCTGGCTGTTCTCAAAGTGATTTGCAGCTCTAATTAGTATAATTACGTTTAACGCGACCCTCGGAACTAGATAACAGACCGTGCCTAACTCTATTTATATATAGTAGAATGTAAATACATATTGTATACAGATTTCTCGCTGTGTATTAGTTATAATATATAATACGTATTATTATACACACCAGTGGTAAACGGAGGTTCCGAGTGAATGGCGTTCGCATTGGACCTAGGCAAAAGGGGTTGTTCCACCTTCAGAGATCTGTCAGACGTGATGGCAGACGCGTTGGGGTTGTTTCCGGACAGACTGCTTCTCTCGTTCCGTCTGAACTTGGCCCGTCTGTTTTGAAACCAAACCTGGATATAACATAATATGACGCATATAGGCTTATTATTTATATTGAAGTTTCCAAGTTAGACGCGTAAACCGTTAAAAAAATAATTTATTTTCTAGTTAAAATCATGGCAACTGTTTCTTTCTCATTTGTCATCAATACACTATATTTTGGGAAGTTTACGGGAAAAGACTACAAGTAATATGGAGGTCTTTGGAAATTGTTGAAAAAATTGAGGCGCCTATAAAGTTCTTACTGCTCAAATGATTGAGCTTTGAATATGGGTGTAGTACTGTGGTACCAACTCATGTGAAACTACAAGTTTCAAATGGAAGCACCCTTATTTCACTGCGGTTTTTTATTGGAGTAATTTTTCTGTGAATTTTGCTGCATCGAAATCAAAATTCGAACGAGAAGTTTTTGAATTATTCTTATTCAAGTATTTAGTAAAATAGTCATAGTAATTACTAATACTATGATATATTTTGTATTTAAATGGAATCGCTAATTGCTACCGCCGATTCGAGGTAAAGCGGATTTTACACTTTTCATACGTAATTTTAATTTTTAACAATTCCGAAAGTACTGGTCCAAAACTGGTCGACTGCGTTACATAAAAAAGTCCAGAAAAATAAACTGAATAATATTTTGAGTAAAAAAAGTGGTGTTCTCATTTGAAAAAACAAAGTTTGTTTAGCCACAGGATACCCTTAGGGATGACGAATAAAAAAAAATGTAGAAAACATAGATTTCATGGTGATTTGAACATTAAAAAATCCAAATTTAACCATTCTTACGGCCAAAAAGAGGGGTGAGTTCGGTTAACGGATCACCCCGCAAACATTATTACGTTTTACTTATTAATTATTAATTATTATTATTATATTAATGAATAGTGTACTACGTACCGCGTCGGCGTGCAAGCCTACATAATACGTTGTAGCGCGTTGCGGGTTGTACATAGAGGATATTACATAGGAACGCATATAGACGCGCTTTTGACGTAAAGCCAACGCGGGGAGAGGACATTATGATATGCGACGAAATAATTTACGGTTACGCAACAACGACGCGCGAAGTACAAAGGACATCACGTTTGTAAATTATTATAAATACGTAAAGATATTATGCCATACAAACATATTATGTATATTGTAGTGCGCCGTACGCATTTATAATGATACGAGCTCGCGTATAAATACCGTATTATTATCAGTGTCGGATTTAGAACAGGTGCAGCCCTTTTAAATCTGCCGCCCCTACGCCGAGAAAAAAAAAAATTTAGTATTTATGACTAATACATTGATTTCATTATAAGCCAATTAGGTCGGTAGTAATTATAAATTCTGATAAACAATAAGACATTTTTAATCTTATACGTTACGTTAAAATTGTTAATATAATTTAAATCATCATAATTTACACTACGAAGCATCTCAGAATCGATATGTAGTGTTGATGTTTTTTTTTTAAATATAAAATATATAGAACATTATAAAGTATTAATTTACGCAGTGACATATAAATGCATTTCATATTTATATGATTTTTTTTTTTCAATTTCTTACAAAATTTGCCGTCCTAAGCCCGAGCCTCACAGGCCCATGCGTAAATCCGGCCCCGATTATTATTATTATTACACAGAGGTGACGCAGATGATGAGGTGCGTTTAATTATAAAACGTCTAATACGTACGATATATTCAAAACGCGTATGTATACGAACGGTACACACGACGTTCATCCGGGGCCGTCGAGTATCCTATATATACGTGTACAATTGTACATGTATACGTAGTACGAGGTTTATTTTTTCCACGCTCTTGTGTACGCGACGACGTGTCCTCTGGGCGTTAATTGATTCGGACTTGCAGGGACTAGCACACGTGCTTCTCCGCTTGTGTGTGTGTGTGTGTATATATATGTTTCTCTCGCTTGTCATTTCGGACTCGAGTGTAGAAGTCCTCCTCCGCGCTTCACGAAATCAGTGGTCCGCGAATTCCTGCGCGACCCGACTGACAGCCGCCTCTCAGACCGAACTTCCTTTGATTTACCTACCCGTGTACACTACAGTTAAACAGGCGCCGCCGAACGGCCAAATTGAGGACAGATGTCAACGCGCGTCGTATGTGTGTCTATGTGTGTCTGTTTCTGTGGCGGTTATATTTCATACTCGAAGGGAAGGGGTGAAAATAATCTTGTGATAGCCATTATGTCCTCCCTTTCCAGCCCTCCCGCGAAAAACATATTTATACATAAATAATAGTAGGTATATATCACTGCATATCGTATTACGTATATAAATCAAAGCTTTTGTTAAATATCTTACAAAAATTCATTAATTTTTTGTTCAATGCACATATACATAAGTATTATACGAGTATATATATATATAATTTGGGGTGTCTTACGAAGGTTTACTGTAGCTTTATGAAATTAAAGTGAATCCTGGTGGGACACCCTGAATATGTTTGAATGTTTAACAAATATTAGAATGTTATGTTAAGCTCTGTATTATATCATATTATATATGTTAATATTAATCGCATGATTCATGATACTACCTTTTTTTTCGCAAAGTTTGATTATATATATATTATAATTTAAGAGTGTTATAACTAAAAGAAAAATTAAACATATGTGTGGTCACCCCGGTACTCGTCATGAGTTCATAAATCTGTATATTACACTCGTATGTATATTGTATATAATCACGAAAATCCTGATGTTATAAATTATAATTTAAATTTGGTACATTTTTTTGACAACTGCATTTATTCGCTAACGATGAGTCAATTAGCTGTTTGAGTTTCGTTTAAATATTACAGGTTTCTATCATACAAAATTGCGATCGATAAAATATATATATAAAATGTATAAAATATTATAATCAATATAAAATAGCCGTTATTTTATATTTACTACACGAAAACAACTGTATCCTATTTGTATTGTAATTTTTTGTATCCATGTATGTAAAATTAAAGATATTTGTACTCCGAGCCCACCGGACGTTTGTTAGGTACTCATAAATGAAAAATAATATACGAGTATATACAGTATACGGTTGTTCTTTCCTTGAAAACATGAATTTATTCGAACCGTTTTAAATTTAAAGCGGACCAAAGTATACTTACAGACTGTAGGATAATGGACAATGAGAAATATATGCTAATAGGACGCATAATATGTACTATGTAGTGTGCGTAAACGAAAAACTTTTGATTAAATGTAGAAAATAGACTATAGACAGCATGCTGCTGGTCCGCTCGTTGGCAATATATTTACATCGTCCTTGGAGATTAGTCTCTTATTGATTATTGTGTCTAATAAAGTAGTACACATAGTATGGTACGACTAATATATCTTAAAAATAACTAATGATTTGAAAAAAAAATTAGAATTCAACCATCTATCCCCCTTCCCCCCTATAACAGTCGCCGTAGGTTACGTCTGAAGCCTGTGAGTGTGTACTCCAAGCCCATATAGGCCACGTCCGCCACGTGCTCCGCGGCTGCCGAGTCTAAATGTGTGACATGCGATGACGGCGGCGGTGGTCGCGTCTTCATTAATTAACTCGACCGTATGTGTCCCCGCAGTCCGCACCGAGTTAAAACAGTCCGGTGCAACAAGTGCGTCTGAACCTAATCCGCGAATAAAGACGTCGCGGTCGTGTGCATTATCGCACATAGTTTTATAACGGTATTATTAATAATATATAATAATAAAACACATCTTCATATGCAATACACGTTGCAGCCGCAGCATCCCCGGTCGATTGGTTTATTAATTCTGTCCGTCTTGTTTTTTTCTCTAAACACAATAATTTGGCAAAATAATGTGTAATTATGAGATTTTTAACACTCCTGATGCACGAGGACAATTCTTGACTCGTCCAAATGATTGTTACAATTATTATTGTTTATTTTTAATTATTATTATTATTATTATTATCATTATTTAAACCATCACACGCGTGACATTATATTTTCGCTTTTATATACATGATTTACATAAATCGACCAAGTGCTATATAAGAATGTATTATGTGCTCGTTAAATATAACAATTATATATGTAGGTACCTACACACATATCGCGAATATATATAACTATAAGAGTCTTAAAGCGTTCAAAACAGAATCATACAATTGTTATTGTTGATTATCTTTTGTTTTCTTATAAATTCACATAATAAATAGATATAATAATATCGTATTGACTTTACAACCATTTCCGTATAACTTTACAATTATTGACTTTTTTCATCTCAGCGATTTATTATTATCATGACTATATTGTTTACTGCACACGACACGTCATATTTTTATAGTACACGAAAACAATAGTAGCTCTTACTTGGACCCTGGCCTCGGATAGAGAAACTCTTCTTGCCAGCTCCTCCCTGACAAACGCGTCCGGATAGTGCGTCCTTTCGAATACTTTTTCCAGAGCCCTCAACTGACAGCTTGAGAACGTAGTGCGATTTCTCCTCGGCTTACTTTTCCGCTGACTGTCCAGCTCTGAATTCGTTTCTGGAAATCAAACTATATATATAATTTTCATTTAACCGCTATACGAATAATTATTTACTCGGCGCAAAATGATACCACCGCATACGGCCGTACATATGCGAATAATAATATAATATATATTCGCAGTATGCACAAGACGTAATAGATACGAAATAGATACTTTCTTACTGATATAATGATACTAAACTGTTAAAAATGTACATGAAAAAAAACTATTACATTCAATCATAAAAATAATAGGCAATAGACAATAAATACAAATTTCATTTTGTCCAATCTGTTAATTGCATTCGTTTGCGTGAGATATTTGAAAATGTTTGTATTACTTTAAATTCCGATAATTCTTCTTTTTTATTAATGTTTTTAATTTAATACATAAAATAAACAATACTACGGGCCATGGAGGGGGCTTCAGTCCCTTAGTCCCCTCCCCCTGCAAACGCCCTTGCGCACATTAGTAGTGTATAGATTTCTTGTCAACACGACAATAACGTTATTGTGGCATCTTTCTTAAATAATAAATATTCCACTTGGTGCCTTCCAGAAATTATACCGCGGAACGAGTCAGAAATTTGTCTAAAACAGAACAATATTCATCCTTTGTCCCGTGCTTGTTATTTTTCGCCTATATATCTGTTTTACATTGAAACGGAATCATTTTCATACTCCAGACAACGAACATTTTACCATACGCCAACTCACTTATAATAATTGTCCTAAGCATTATTGTTACTTGTATTAGCCTGTGTGAATTGAGTGAACCATGAAATGAAATTAATGTGCTCTCGTCTTTATTATTTGTCGAAACCCATCAGCTGTAGGTATGTAGCAAGGAGTCAGACATAAGCGTGCATTCGTTAGTACAATAATTGTATTTATTTTATTTTGATATTCAATACCAAACGGCAGTTGTAGAGGTTATGAAAAAGAAAACATTGAAAATAGTTATAATAATTATAATGATAAGAGAACAACTGAACAAAAATATAAAGACATACCTATTACTAAACTAATATTCACTAATGGTTTTTAGCATTCAGTGTTTTGGACGATTATGGGTACATTAAGTAAAATTGGAGGAAATTGAAAAAGGAAAAAGGTTCCTTGTGCTGTGAGAGGGAACTCTAAAAGAAACACTAGAAAAAAGTCAGGAGAATCGAGTGTGTTTTTAAGAAAAGAATCAATAAAATAAATTCACAGTTAATTAATTCTTACGACAGTCATCTACATTCTACAAAGAGGGAAAATTTTAAGCACTGTGGATGTATGAGTGGCGGAAATCTGAAAAGGTATATAGGCAAATGACAAAAATTTATTTTGTACACTCTCAAGTCAAAATTGATCCTTATAAAGATAAGGGTGCCACACTGCAACCCCATATTCAAGTAAGGATCTAACAAGATCGATGTGACGATGTATAATAATAATTTTTGCACATATTTTACACGTTATAATATAGGAACACAATTATAATTGTTACGTTAAATGGATTCGTTTGAAATAATACGCCGGTAAGGTGTTATATATATTTTCATTTACAACGCTATTTGAATTTATTTAATATATAGGTACATCGCTGGGGGAAAAAATTATTGAAATTATCCAGAGGCGCGACCAAGTAAATAGTAATTACTTACTTAATAGTTTGTTTAATGAATAGCGCTGGCGCTACGATAGTGCTAAGCTGATAAATATGATAAATTGTAAAAAGGTTCAGGGTAGTTGAGATATTGTTGCAATGTTGCCCGTTCGAATCAGTTAAAAAATAATAAAGAAATGATAACTGTAAAACCAAGAATACAGATTCGCAAAGCTCAAAAGCTAATGGAATACAACATTTAAAATACATTTAAATACAATTGAAATGATAATGAATCGATTAAATATTAACGAATTGGATGATTGTAAATATTGTAATATCGTACCGTAAACATAAACGATCGAGCAATAAAATTAAAAAGCCAAAGACGTTTAAATATAATTTTCGATTGAAATAAATTAATAAATAATTGTTGGCTCATAAAGAGTGTGCAGTACCTACATAATAAATTAAGACAATAACGTTTATATTTATCGTTCGATTTTCCCATTTCTTAATAATGTATGTAAAAAGAATGAAAAGCTGACTTGGCTTTGTCAAATATCCAAAATACATCCGAAACAATTTTAATTGAGACGTATAAAATATTTGTAGTTTTTTTTTCCGCATTTTTCAAGACCAAAAGTATTTCAGCAACTCATTAGCAGTGCGTTTTTTAAATTAAATTCACAACATCTGTTTGCATTAGCGTAATCTAATTTACACGGTTTTTTTTTCTATTTTCTTTTTCTCCGCTTAACCAGGCCGTATAAATTAAACTGCATCATATCACATTTGATATTGTTAAACATTAATTGAAAATAATATTTATAATCTCCCCCTCGACGGTGTGGGTACCTAGGCTCACTCGCGTGCAATTAATCTCGCCCGATATTTTATTTTTATTCCTACCGACAATTATGCGCGGTTTACGTTATTTTAATTAATAGGATAAAAATTAATTTAATATAATACGCGTATTCGAGACGCTCGAGAGGTTTAGGTTTACGGGACGCTAATGCAATGGAACACGTCCAATGACACAAATGACGACGTTAGTGTTTTGGTCTATTAACCATATATTAGTTAACCGGCCTAATAAATAACATTAACGAATGCATAAATCACACGCATTTTAACAACACTCGGCACACGGCGTTGCGGTGCGCGCAAGACGTTTTTAAATTATCATCGTGCATTTCCATATGTGTGCCACACCGTGATGACGAGTTCAAACGCATCTCGAAAAGTTTTCCGTAAGTTCTCGTTCGAGTTTTTTTTATTTTTTTTTCCGTCCTCTCGTCGTTTTTCGTGATCGACCGCATCAATTATTTCGAAAGAAAAAAATGTGTAAATAAAAGGAATCCTCCGAGCACGCGAACGTAGCATGTATCAGTTTATTTTTAAACAGTACACAAACCGCTGCGGGTATTAAAATCTCGACCAAGATGACGTATACGACATACATTTAGGCATCATAGGCGGAACTAGAGACGGACATTTGAATGTGCCATTTCACATAAGACTTTTAGGTTATACGAGTAAACTAAAATAATTATAATGATTTTACTATAATTTATTGATCGACGATAATCCGAAATATTACCTAGGTATGTATTGTGGCTTCAAATCCAGACTCTATGAATGACGTTTGATAAAAACGTAGTATAGTTATCTCGGAAACCTGTTTTAAACACGACTTGCAGTTTTACTTGAAAAGAAAATGAAAATCAATTTTGACACATTATATTTACACGTAGGTAGATAATTAATTTATATACTAGTCAGTTTTTTTATTTTCTTCATTAGGACGTGCCTCGCTGCCTCGGCACAACCGGCGCAAACCCTGTAGTAAATTGTACCTCCTACATATTCTATCGTACGTCAAGCGATGTATTCGTAAACGGTTTATACCTACGTTTATACCACGATCGGCATGATCCTTGTCTTATCCGTCCGCAAGAGTATACCGACAATAAGGTACTACACTGACGTTTTCATCCAATTAATGAATACAAATTAAATTAAATCGTTTTGATCAAGTTCTTATTACAACGAATATTTATTACGTATATTATGTTTTTATTAACTTGACTTAACGAGTGATAAAAATAAGTCAACTTCTCCAGCTTTGCATAATATAATCCCAATGATCCGCAACGTGCATAAAATTAACGGTTAATTTGAAAAAGTAAATCTTATAGTACACGATTTTTTTTTGTATTAACACAGCTCCAATAAATTATTGACTCGTCGAACGACGCCTAGGACTGTACACGTCATATATCTTACAAGGTACAACACATTTATACGTAAGACTAGAGCCATATTTAGAAATATGACGTTCTGAGCCGACAAAAAGACGCCTAGTTAAAAAAAATTTTAAAATAAATACATCGAAATTTAATAGAACTTTTGAATGAAAATGAATAAGCCATGAATAGGTTAACAAATAGCTATAAGAAATTGTAATTTTATGGTTGATCGTAGGAAACAAGTAAACAAATATTTGTTAGAATAAGAAATTTAAAAATCAGCATCTCTCCAAAAATCTACCGCCCAAGACAATAGCCCCCTGTTGCTCCCCTATAAACACGGCCCTGCATAAGAGTCGGCCGAACCATCGGAGTTTGTTCGAACGAGGCGATGATCGTCTCTCCCTGCACCCCCGTCGTCGGTAAATGCCACGCGCGATTTATAGACGACACACGGTTTTTGCTTTGGCAGAAAAAGCGTGACCTATGCCGTATAAATTGCACACGACGATAATAACAATAAAATACTACGATTAAATAACGTATAAATAAATTATACGTTAAATAAATTATTGCTTATTTTAAATTAATCGACTAAACTATATTGATTTTATGTTTTACTCGTTATACGCACACGTAAAGAGTAAAAATTAAAATTAAGTTAAAGCGTCAAGTCGAGTGTGATTAAGATTATTAGAACAAAACGACATAACCAACTCCGGATATCGCTTGTACAATTATATACGTCACTACATTTTAGCGGATACAGGATCATTTTTGAACGACGGAAAATTTGTCTAATTTATCGAAAAATCAATAAGACAGTCTGCTTTGTACACGACCGTTCGTCATAGATCGGAGTATCTGTGCAGTTTTGGTTGTTTAAGATAAGAAAAAATACCAAAATAAAAATTTTTGTCTAGTGAGGTGCTCGTGCCACTTGACTTGACTTCTAGGTAAATAATCCGTCTCAAAATATTCGTTACTTTTTTTGTTCACCAAACGTAATGATTTCAAGCAGATCCCACAGAAAAGTAAAGAAATTAAATTATAATAAAAAAAAAACTCCGAAAGCTAAATTCAAATTCGTCAACTCGTCACACAATTATAATATTTTTAACTATTTAACATAGAAGTTCATATACTCGTATTGTTCATATAATCGAAATGATTTCTGAAAATATAATAACAGGAAACATTTACTAAGAATATAGGTATGTACTATTTAGTATTTACTATTTACCAATTATATATATTATATTATTATGTAACCGGTGTTCGAATTACAAAACACGTCTGTATAATACGAGTATAATATCGTTTTAAACTCTTAATCGAGTTGAGGACATTTTTTTAAACTTATTTTAATCGCTACGAAATTTAAAAAAAAACACGTACGGACTTGTGTATCTTTTTCCGTAAGTCGACTCGACTTATGGAATTGAAAAAATCCCAGCCTCATAAACGAATAACATGCGTGTACACTGTACATTATACACATTATATCAATGGCGAGGCGATATAGGATTATCTGCAAGGGGCAAACAATTTTTGGTACCAACTACCCACCCACCCTTTATCTATACCTACTATATAGTTAATAATAACTGGACAATTAATACCTGACCTAGTTCACTTTACCTTATAATAATTTGTAGTACAAAAAATGCTATTAATAGGTCTGTACCAACTTCCCGACCACCCACCACCCTAATTCGTTCACTAGGGGTGACTACCCCCAAAATAACCGCTTCAACACACCACTGCATTGTGTGTGTGTGTGTGTATATATATATATATAAATATTATCAATTGATCGGACTGAACTGGCCGGAGGAGACTTTCTCGTCGCCGCGGTTGCCAATAAGACGCGACGGACTGAGTTAAATTCACGCGCACGTTTGGCAAGTGCATTGCGCGCGCGGAGCAATTAAAAACCGTTCGATCAATCGTCGGCGTGTACTCGGATTCTTGACCTTTAAGGAGACGTGTCGAAAACGTGTGCAAAGGAGTGGAATAAAAAAAAAAAATTAAATCAAAAGAAACACTACCAAACCTATGCGATCGCTGCAAAGCTGTACGCGACGTTTCTTGCGAAACACTACTTCTTAAACCGAGATACCAACACATCGCAGCGCGCACTCGTTGTGGCTAAGAAATTTTTCTCGGAGAAAACCTATACGATTCGTCTCGTTTTCACCACCTGCCCGCGACTTCCCCTACGTTGTCCCCCCCCTTAAAGACGAACTTTAATGGTATTGAAATAAATCACTAACGCGGTGCTGTTATGTGTATGGTGTACCAGAAGCGCGCCTTGCTACAGCTGGCTCCAGAAGCAGTCTGACGATCGCGAGCGCGTGTCTCTATCCTTCACCGCTGCTGCTAAATTTAAATCCATAGACGTCTGCGAATGCGAAATAATAGTTGACCGTACTGCGCGCGATTCGGCGCCAAAACCCGTTTACAAATTTACGTGTCAAAACAATACATTTTAAAAAAATAGGTAGGCATATGAATAATGAGTAATATGAATACAATATACAGGGCGTACCGCGCGCCGAGGCTATATGCCCGTTGCGATGTCTCCTGAAACAACGTAGGTATTCAAATTCTGTTATTTTACGCAAGCCTCGCGGGGACAAGGATTACAAATATTTCATATTTTAAATGAATTTAATGTTTTGGTAAAAAAGTATACCTGCATATGTTAGTTTCGTGATTGAATCCTCGAAGTATCTAATGATGTAGGTATTATCATTGATTTTAGAATAAATTTTATTCTAAAATCAATGGTATTATGTAACAATACATTTTTTCTGATCCAAAACACTAATTTTATTTATAACTAATCATTACTTAATACGTCGTTATATAGTTGATAATATCCGAATGGAACACGTTTTAAAACAAAAATAATATTTAAAAATAACACTTACTATATTATTATTATGTACGCTTGTTTCAGTTTATTTCAAAATTGTCTTTATAGTTAAATAGTTGTTAAAGCAAATTTGACATGTTGCGCAGATACATTTTTATAATTAGATATTCCAACTTCGTTTCGTTCAGTTTCAATTCGCCGAGTTATTTTTACTGCAAGCATAATTAAAGCCATTCAACAAAATTAAAAGTCTAAACAAACAAAACAGTTACTTGTTAAGCTGCATTTTTTGCTGACACATTCTATGTCCACTTTGTTTAACACAAGTTGCGTTACACAACATACTAATATACAGAATTAAAAACAAAATTATATCTGTGTTTAATGGTTAATAGTCTTAAATAATAACAAATTATTAGTGAATGTATTAATAATTTATGTATTTAATTACATGTGTGAATTACATACATGTATATATATATATATATAAATTATAAATTTATAAATATTGTACAAACCTACTTAAATAACAATATATACTTAAATAATTAACACTCTAATTTTAAGTAAATTACTAAAGAGCTAAAGAGCTAGTCAATATAAATCAAAAATTAACTTTGGCTAACTTCAAATGCGATCCGAGTTTATTCTACAACACATTTATTATTTTACAGCAAATTAGATTAAAACTTAAAAGAAATCTTTTTTTTTTTTATTATCTCTGTTCGACATTGTTGTACGCAAGGTGTATTATATATCATGTACTCGGACACTTTTATTACCGTGGTATAAAAATTACAAACAGACGGATAAAAAATCGTCGTGCTTCTCAATTATTTTGTTGTGTCATAACACGACTACGACACCAGAGAAGAATTTCTCCGCTCCGGTCATCGCATATCATGAGAGGTTTTTGATAGGAAACGTTGACTTGTTGGTAACTTTGAATTTCTCACCGGTTTTCATGATAATCGAGAAAACCGGACGAAAAATTACAACAACAAAAAAACCGTCAACATTTGCGGCACACCGATTTTCGACAAAATAGTTTTTTATTTTTTCGTCGCAACACGAACAATGCACGTTATAACTACAATATTATCTCGGTCAGGTAATTATTGTGTGTCATCGAGTTGTTTCGAATCCCATATACGTTTCCATCCCATTTCGCGGTACCGTTCAAATGTGTGTAATATAATATTCATTGGCCATTGCACCGTTACACACATATTATTCGACTTGACGAGGTACAATAATTGATCCACACCTTCATTCTACCTATATTCCATAGATCATGCCGTGAAAACATGTCAAACCATAGAAATGAATTGACGATACCACACATATTATAACATGTATACTACAATATGGTTGTAGGATTGCCATCACGATGACCAAAATAACCACGTGTTTCAACACAATCACAAGAATTGCCGTGGATACCGCCTGAAATGGTACATTATAAATAAATAAAATAACATTCGAAAATATTGCATTTCGAATGTTGGCCCGTACCAAACTTTCTTCAGAGTGATTATTTACTGCATTAAAACGGATTAAAAGTCATTTGTAGTCGAGAATGACCAATGGACGACTAAACCGTATCCGCCATATGAAATATTGAATCAGACATTATAAGCAATTTAGAATATGATGACATAAATTATGTCACATAATCAATGAGTATAGTTCAGTTATTGCTATATTTTTTTTTTTTTGTAATTTGTGGACGATAAATCTATAATATAAAAATGAATTGTAAAATGTGTTGGTAAGCGCATAACTCAACAACGCCTGGACCAATTTGGCCAAATCTTTTTTTCAAATGTTCGTTGAAGTTCAAGGATGGTTTTTACGGCGAGAAAAATTAGAATTATTGCTGGAAAAACCCTAAAAATAGCCCTTTTCTTTTTCTAATACAAATGATTTGTAACTAAAACGTAGTCAATTTGAGCTTTATTGCTATGGTATAAAGTTCATATTAAACTAGCTGGTTTACCCGGCTTCACCCAGGAGGTATTCAACTATTATATATAAAAAAAATGAGAATGAAAAAAATACTATTTTCTTATATTATACCTTTTTTATTTATATTGGCTTCGCAACTTCTTATCCAATTCTCATACAGTTTTTTTTAAATGAAAGAGGATATCACGGTAATAGGCATAAATAAAGTCCGATAATGTTAGTCAATAATTAGTTATCTATACATATAATCCAAATACCACTGACTCACTGATCACTGTATCTCAAAAATTATTAACTACTCAACGTAAGTTTATCGATAAAAATAATCTCATGCATCGCGCGTACACCAATACTCCTATTTTATTATAATGAACGATAAAATGCACACCGATAACATAAACCAATACACATACAAATTCTATTTGTAGAATTAATTTGGACTTGCGTATAATTAATTATGTATAAAATGTGTTTTCGTTTTCTCTTAAACTACCTTCTGATCCATTCCTTGCGGAACTAAAGCATTTTATTGTAATACCTTCATGAATGCTAATGTGTTTTAAGTTTCTAAAGCTGTCACAATAAATATGGTAGATAATATTTTTGGAAAGCAAGTCTTATTATTATTTTAATCATAGGTAGACCAAAAGTGTTCTACTGTGTCATTTAGCTGTTGACCAATTTACTTTAAGAAAACATATTATCCATAGTGTAATATACATTTTTACTGTGGAGAGGGGGGGGGGCGGAAAAACATAAGCACAATTTCTGAATACGACTCTGGCGATGAACAAACAGTTATTGCATGACCTGATGTTGAAGTATAAAGCCAGTTTTCTCTCTGTTTTTTTCGATTATTCGGAAAAATGTAAAGAACTTTTAAAAAAGACACCTTATCAGTGCCAAAATGTCATTATTCTTATCAATAACCTCTTATAATCGTGATGATCGGAGCAATCCTTCTGGTCGAAATCGTGTACAGCACAGACCCAAAGAAAACACAAAATGGCAAAACCAATACTCATTCATCTATTCACTCAGAATCTAAATGAGACGTTAGTGGGCTACTAAAATTTAAATTTTACAAATACATATTTATAATCTATTATCATAAAATTATCATTAGGTCCTCACAATAAGTATTTCCCAGGGCCCCAAAATATGTAGCGCTGTCACTGACTGTGACATTATATTATTTAGTTTTAGAATTTAATTATTGTTGGTGATATAAATTGTTAAAGAATGACTTGCATTTGATTAATTGTAATTATTTTAATCCTTGAGTTATTTGATCAAAAAATTATCAAATTATCACGAAGACTAAGTTGTATAGTTGTAATTTATTTTTAATATTCACGATAATTGAAATTTTTCTAATTATACAGACGGAATGAGAAAATTTTATTTATTTTCGTAATAACACCAACAAATATTCCTAATAATTTTTCTCCTGACTTACTGTACTATTATAGTATCTAATTAGAAATAATGGAACAATGAATTGAGAAATCTTACTATATGTATAAATGTATAATAAGCACAAATGTTAATAAAAATAATTACTTATGAGGAAAAATTATAGTATGAGCTATTAAAACTGGATATACATTTCAACATTTGTAGTTAATTATTATTTTTTTACCCCAATTAAAAAGGTGACATTTATGTGATGAGTTTTCAATTTCAAACGAGAACCCTATTTGTATATACTCGTAAACCACGGTCGGTGTAAAGCTTTTACGTTAACTGTCACATAAAATTTGTTGACGCTGGCTTTATTTGATATAATATATGAGCTAAAAGTCACGAAAAATTGCGTAAAAACATAAGAAACGTCCTGAAAATGCATTGAAGTATTTTGTAAATAAATGTATGAAAAATACGCGCTTGAACTATAAACTAAACAAATTTGATTTTTAATCTAAACATTCTAAACAATAAAGCAATAATATCAAAATGCAGGCCCCCTGTATAATATCTAGTTAAACGATGCCTGAAAAAATAAGCCTACCAATGACTTTCTGAAAAATTTGCACACCATATACGTTATAGGTATAGTAGGTACCTAACGTATATCAATAACCTACCTCAATCCGATCCGTCTACTAATAATGTTATTACTTATTAGTTATTAAACTTAATTAATAAAATCGCTAACATTTCTGATCGTTTGACGAGACAAGAATTTCACTTGCGAGTTGAACTCCAGGTGTATTTTTTATACCATACCCATTTCCTTCTATACAATAAAACATTTACGACCATAAGCAATTGGAAACGATTTTACTTCCGGGGATGTGTATGGGGATATGATTCCGTTCTTATCAGGCAAAGACTGTCGGAAGGGGGTGAACATTTTAATTAAACGTATCCTAGTATCTTACTATTAAATTTATAAAACCACCAGCCTATCACGGAAAAATTGTACTCAATGCACTTGACATGATGACACTCTATTTAAACGTTTAAATGTTAAAAGTGTATCACTATAAGGTGTACGAAGAATATATAAAGTATACACTTGTAAACAAATTATAACTTATCCAACCAAAATTTGCCTAAAAAATTATTTCATTTTAAGCTTAATAATTTTCCGGAGTTCCCGAATTCCGGACAAAGTAATAAAAACCATGTGAGCACTAATTTAAATATTAGTTGAAGACAATTTTTTTGACGAAATTATAACAATTGCAGACACGGGTTAGGCTATCAACATACTAATTGCGGACATATATAGTTAATAAAAACCATGTGAGTTGCGGACGGAACCTAAAATGGTAAAAAGCTATGTGAACTATAATGCAATCAAAAAAAAAGCAGTCGATAAGAAGACATTCATAAACAATCAAATGTTGCAGTATTCAAACGGTTTCAAAGGAATGTTTACATCGAATTCTATGACAACCATATATTTATTGAAATCTTTTTAAAAATAACGATTGTTAAATCGTTGCTTAAATATTTTTGTATATTTAGTTTGCCAAGTTCTATATGATCATATGTTTATTAAGCAATTTTAAAAATAACGATTGGTTGAATATTTTTGTATATTTAGGTTTCGTCCACAATGTTATAATATCAGTTAGAATTATTAGCTAAATTTTTACCGCAAATGTTTTTACCAGCAGTGCAATTTCCCGGCGATTAGTAGGCTACTGTGGCAGGGACGCATGTAAACTCCGCCAGAAGAACCTTTTTTTAGTGATAAACTCCGCCAGGAAAAAATTAGGTAAAATTAGGTTCGTGTTAACTCTGCCAGTGAAGAAAATAATGAAGTAACAATACCAAATTAGTATAATATATTCAAATAAAAAAATAAAAATCATAGTTTCCATAGTAATAACTAATAATTGATAATCGTCCACATGAAATAATAGTAAAACCAATACAATGTTTTGAGCTTAAGTTGTTGTGACATATTATTAAGTTTTACATAAGTTTGGTTTTGAAACTCCATAAGAACTTTACTAAAAATATGGACATAAGGGTGACAAGCAACGTCATTGCTTGTATAATTGTCAACGAGGTAATCCGAAAACGTAATTACCAAGGGATCGGACGGCATGATTGCTTCTAAAGTAAATGCAAAAATACATAGGAAACTTTTTCGTGAGATAAAAACTCCGCTTTGGCACTGGCGGAGTTTACAGTGATACATGCAAAATGGACCCTGCGAATACGCATGGTGCAGGGTAGGGTGCAGTCAGCTTCAGGGCTGCAGATTTATAGGAAACCTGTGGCCGCGAACCGAGCAGCGCGACACGTATTATCATGGTACAACATCGCGTAAACGCATTATAACGATTATAATGTAGCCTTACCTCCGTCGTACGAAGCGGTCGGGCCTCGTTTGCCGGTCGCGGAGGTCGCGTCCGGTCTTCGGATCTGCAGCAGCGAGTCCACCGTGAACCTCTTGGTGTTCTCGGACGCGTACTCGTCCTCGGGCCGGCCGTATCCGCCGCCGCCCGTTTGTTCGCCGAGCATGTGGCGAACGTCGCACGCGCCCCGGAAACGCATAAACGTATGCGGAAACGGTTTTTTTTTTATTTTTTTTTTTGCGATTTCCTGCGACGGCCGTTCGCCTATCTATCTTCTATCGGCGGTCGAAAATATTTTGTCGCTTCACACGCCCATATAGTGGTGTGGGCACGTTGAAAATATTTTAACGCTTTTCGCGGCACGTTGAAGCGTGTACTTCGTTTTTTCACCCGTCTGACCGCGTACAACGGATATAGCTACACGCGATATTAGGAATTTATATTAGCTTTATATATATATATATATATTGTATAATTATGTAACATAAATAATAATAATAATAACAAAACGATCAAACGCGCATTACTACTATCTGCCTCCGTCGCATGCTCGCTCAAAAGATATTATAGGTAAAAGCAAAAAAAATTAATAAACAATGTATTATGCGTAAGTAATTGTATTTCAATAAACGAAAAAAAAAAAATAGAAAATATATGCGTGGCGCGGTCGTACGGATCCGGTCGCGAGTGTGCGAGGAGACTGCAGCGAGGGTATAATCATCAGAAGACGTTTGCGGGACAGCCCGAGAGACGGACAATGCGCGCCGCGACAGGGACCGGTAAAAATAAAAACGAGACCGCCCCTCCCTCTCGCCGGCCGGGTGCGTGCGGCGGCGGCGTTGTTATTTAGGGGACGGCCGCCCGCCTTTTGGTAGCAGTCCAATCACCGGTGTCCTCACGAATTACGGCGTCTGTTCGAAAAACTGACAAGTGTGGGCAATGTTGGCGAGCGCCGCGGACCGGTATCCCGCCCGCCAAGAGCATGAGACGTAGGCGGGTAGAGTACGAAAATCACAACCCGCGGCTCGTGCGGTGACGCGCCGAAAAACTGTTGAATAGGTACAGACTCCGAAAGCCGAAATGTGCTCATAATTCGTGAACGTAAATAAATGGTGTTTAATTAATTAACAAATATTATCGTTGTTATTATAATTGTTATTTTTTTACACGAACCAATACACCCATATATTACATTATATTTTTCCTATTACATTATTGGTATCGATAGTCCAATGGTTTGTCCGTGGATGGTCGTGCACGGGTGTGGTAAGCGGGTTCGAAACCGATGTTTCGATATTATCTCTTTGCAATTGTTTCCGGACTTTTTTACTTTTATGTATAGTTTTTTTTCATTTTGATTCACATTTTTTTCATTTTGATAGCTCCTTCAAAATATTTCCCTGTCAATCAAAAAATCTATCAAATAATCAAAAAAAATAACCTAGGCACGTTAACGAGTTAAAAAGTAAAATGGTAGTTACTACTTAACTCTGTACGGAACAAACTATTTTATATTTTTTCAAAGTACCTTCCAACTACGTGGGTTACATTTTTTTATGCGGCTCGTATTCAGTTGTTCCATATTCGTGTTAGGTTAATAACTTTGTTTTCCTTATTTCAACGCTATAGGGATTAGAAATACATAAAAATATAATATAATTTCTAGTACAAATTATAGTTTCCAATTTTTAATGAAAACAATAGAAATTATGCTCTGAGGAAGAGTGGAATGCATTATTCTTGGATTTCAATAGGAATCAAAATAACGCACCTACAATGTAGGTATCATGTGTGTAACATTAGTTTTGTAATATTCAATATTTTTATTTATGTAAGTAATTGTTTTTAATATGTCTAAACGAAAAATTTATTTGATAGAATCTGTTAAAAATCAAATTACGGGTAGCAAATTACCATCAATTAAAGACTGTTTAAGTGTACTCTTTTTTAATCTGAGGTTAGTTAAATTAAATGTAAACGACGGTGCCGCACTTGTTATTGACGAGTGTTTAATTTATTGGAGGAAAGCAAGAATTCCAACTCGTGATCGTTTGAATTGTATAAAGAAATTAAAAAAAGTTTACGAAGATTGGCGTAGCTTAGAGAAAAATGCAAAAAGAACCGGAGATTTAAACAAGCGAAGAGAAAAAAAATTTGTCGATTGTTTAAATAACCTGCCGTCATCATATGTATGAAATTGTCTTAGCAGGTGTTTTTTCTGAATCAAAGCTCTCTATTATGTCCGGTCCAGATATACCTATTTTTAAAAAATTCCAAAATAATTGGCCAAACATAGAAAAGTCAAACTATTCCACTTTTGAAACTGATCAAACGATTTACGACAAACTAAAAGATGTATCTGCGGAGGTATTTTTATTCGCAGAAAAAAAAATTAGGGAAGAATTACCTAGAAATGATTATAAAGAGTTTTTAGAATTAATTATAATATTTCTAGGAGGAAAACCTCCAAATGGTATCAACTTCCGACAACCTGGCGCCTATCATCTAGCAAGGTGGATGGCAAAAGCCATTTACTGCCTAAAAATATTTATGTTTAAACAACAATATAAATTAATACATAGGGAAGAATCGGCAATCAAAGAAATATGTTGTTTTATTATTACATGTTACGCGGAACAATGGTTTAACTGCATGAATGCTATGGAGGCACCATTAAATGATATTATTTTTTTAAAAAAATTAGTGTCATATAAAAATATCAATAAAAAAATAGCGGAAGTAGCGATAAAGAAATTTATTAACCATTTATGGTATTTAAATGACGAATGTATTTTATTTTCATTATTTGATGAACGAATTAAAATAGAAGAAAAAAGAAAAATGGTGGAAATGTTAAGAGAAAAGAATGATGGTAATACAGAACCTCTAAAAAAATTGTCATTAAAGCCAGAAGAAATAACAGATTTTTTAAATCGCGATTTACCAACAGACTTGTTTACACCACATACATTTAGTACATTTTCTCGGTTCAATATTTCTACTGATTTTTTACAACTTGATCCAATTGAATACAACAACGATAACTATAAAAAAGCTCGAAGAATTCTAATTTCATTAAAGGTAGTTAATGACACGGCGGAAAGAAATGTCAAGTTGATGGAAGAATTTAATCAAAAAGCGACGAAAAATGAAGAACAAAAGCAATACTTATTACAAGTTTGTAACAACAAATATTAAATATAAGTTTAATATAACATAATAAAAATTATTTTTTTAGGTTGTTCAAGACTACAGAAAATTGTATCCATCATTTAGCCGACAATGTCTATCTAATGTACAATAAAAATATGCTTAATATCTTAGAATAATAGTAAAAAATATTTATCAGTATCTTAAAATATTTTTTATATTCGTTTTTCCATATGAAATAATGAATTAAACAGAAATTGTATAACATATTTTGTAGACAGTATATTTATCTATAATTTATAATAAAAATTTTTTTTTGTGAAAGTATTAGTTTTTAAAATAATTAAAAAGAAACTGAAAAAACCCCTTTGGGCCATTATTTAACCCTATTGCGGCACGTGAAGGGGTTGATTTATCAAGTCCAAATTTTTGCAGAGTTATTTTTTCTTATCACTTAAAAAAATGGGAGGGTACTTATTTTGAATTTTTCAGTTTTTTTGGACCACCCTAACCTACATAAATGATAAAATATTGCTATCAATAATTTTATTATTCAGAATAAAAAAAAATAAATATTTATAACCAACCCCTGGATTAATTACATTTAACGAGCTAAATACGGTTCCATAAAGTTAGGTAACTTTTTTGGTTGAACACGAGCTGAGAACAGTAATAAACATATTAGATATAAATTATATATTTTATTTTGGTTCCGTTGTACATCAAAACTCAATATAATAGTAAAATACTGAATCAAAATACAATGTAAATAAACAATAATTTAATTTAATGTTTTAATAATATTAAGTTCTAGTGACTATAGTGATACTACATTGTATTTAATTCAAGATAGGTAGGGGTAGCTAATCATTCAAGCAAGCTCTTATTTCTGAAAATGTTTAGAAATCGCGTGAATACAAAATATTTTTTAAAAAAAAATTATTGAACGAACAAATTAGCATTGACAGTATTTATGTTAAGGGGTACCTACTACCTATATTTTGTCAAATACTATATATCATCGTAATTCGTAATTTATAGTTGTTGAAACAGCTAAATCAGTGGTGGGCAAACTTTTTAATTAGGGGGGGGGGGGCACAAAGTTTAAGAAATTCTAGAGGAGGGCCAAAATTATAGAAAAAATGAATTTTGTGTTAAAGCTTTGAATCATAATTGTATCATGAAAACATTACAGCATTACACACAAATGTTACAAATTACCTTTTTATAATAATTAATTTAATAACTATAATTAAACTTATACACATACATCAGTACTGTACTACTGTACATCATACATATTATTATACGAAAACTACGATAAGGACGCACCAAACTGAGATCCGGGAAATATATTAATATGAACAAAAATATAAATTATATACCTATTATCATAGTATCTACCCAAACCACGTTGTGAGAGTACGACCGCGCACAATCCGCGCCAATTCATTTATATATTTAAAACTACATATATTCTTCGATCATTTTCAGAATATTTTTATACCATAGTTTTATACTATACAGGCCACTTACTATCCATGTCGATAGACCCTCAGCGGGCCGGAGTTGGCCCGCGGGCCGTACTTTGCCCATCACTGAGCTAAATAAACGATCATTGTCTAATGTCTTGATCTTGATCATTTAACGTAGGCGTTAATACTTAATATATAATCACGCGTGAGCTCCGAGTAGTGAGCGAAGGCAAATCTCTAAATAGGGCACAGTAGAACAGTTAAGATTAAAATTATCATCTGAGAATTTTAGGAAATAACAACCAAAATTTTGTTTTTTGATGTATATTTACTAATATTTCTTTGTTTGTTGTATCAAGTCTGTTCTTCTTTGTCGTATTATTTTACTGCTTTTCAAGTAATCTGTACGTAAATAAGATGAAACCCATAAATCCTTTCAATATCTAATTGATAATTTTAGAACATCAATATTTAAATAAGTTTAAGACTCGAAAGAAAAAATGGTGGTGTTTAAAATTACAATTAATTAATTTTGAAAATCTTCAATGTAGCTACCTACCAAGTACCAGTAGCGGTTTTACTGGGGGATCTCTTCCACCCCCTTGCGCCTCACAATAACTATGATACTTATAATACAGAATAGTCATCAAGATATGAAATATTTTTTTTAGATGACAAATATTTCATTCAACCATTCCTTTTTAATATTATTTTATGAATAATGTGAAACATTTCCTACCAGTAAATTACTGTAGAGGAAGATATTTTCATGGTGTCTAAATATCTACATCAAGGAAATAGTTTCTACTGTATGTAATGCAATGATGGCATCAGTTAATGGTTTAAAAATAATCGTTACATGTACATTTATCAAAGTGTTTAACTCTGTAGACGGCTTTAGATATACGAACCTAAAAAACAATATTAGAACAATATAAAAGGCAGTTGACAACAAATCAAGATAAATAAATCAATGTTTACAGGGATTTAGAAATAAAATTCAAGTTTATCATGATCAGTAGCATCATATAGCGGGAAGGGGCAAGGTAGCCATTTGCCTGTCTGATAAAAATATCAGCCCAAAGTAAACGGTGAAAAATTGTGGAATATTATACTGTGTATTAGCATAGATTAAATATACATGTATACTTTATCTACGACATAAATATTTACCATGTTCTATAGTCCATAAATGAAAAAGACAATTTGCAAAAAAAAGCAAAAATATGTTTTACATTTAATTAATTCTGTGTACAATATTATGGATAAATGAAGAAATACATGCTTGACTCTCAACAAAAAAACATTTATACAATAAAAACATTAATATTAATTTTTTTTAATAAATAAAAATTGTAGGGATAAACTTTTTACTGACATTGAGTAGCTTTTAAATATAATACAATGTTTATCAACAAATTCGAGAAAAATAAATATTTTATACAAAAATTCTGAATAAACATTAAATGAAATTCATTTAATAGTAAACATCATCATTTTTCATCATCACTATCAATGTAAACAAAGGTTGCAGATAATGGTTCAGGTATATAACCACTTTCTACATATTCTATCATAGAATCTACCAATTCATCGGAATCCTAATAAACAATGGTACAAAATTAATAAGTATTATGTTTCATAAATATTTCAATTTACTCACTGAGAGGCCGTGATTATATTCTTTTTTCTGTACCTGAAAATAGTTTTATTTGATTTAAATAGCAAAAATAAGTAAAAATATAAAGATTTATAATAATAGGTTTATAGAGAAGGCCCAAATTTAAATGGTTTAAAAATATAGAAAATTTATATTTAATAATATTAATGATTTTCTAAAGAATCAATCTTATGGTATTTTTATTTTATTTTTACACCCTCAAATTGTCATACTATTAGTTAAAAAACAAACATAATAAATAAAAAAAAATTCTAGATAAGAAAATCTTAAAAATAATATAAGGATATAAAATGCACAATGGCCTTTGACAACATCAATTTTAGTTTATTTAAAAATAATTAGAATAATCTATACAAAATATATGTTTATATGGTTAAGAACACAAAGTAATCACTATGTGCCAAATCTATAAAATATATTATATGTACACAAGTCGAACTACACAACCAATATTTCAGCTTTGTCATGCCTTATGATATAAACAAACATGTATGTATAAATAAAATTTAAGTTGATATTTGAAGGATTGTTTAAAAATTATTTTATAAATAATATATATTTAGAGTTGTCACTTCAATTTTAAATTCATTATTGGTAAACATTAAATATAAAATTGATAAAAATATTAAAAGGAACCAGTAAAACAAATTTACAGGCCTAATCAAACCTTGTATCAAATTCTGAAAACATAAATAGAAAAGGAATGGAAGATAAAAAATAATACCAAATAAACTAGGTAATAAAAAAATATCAGTCAGATTATGCTTAAATAGTTCTTTGATTTTATTATTCTGAGGATATCAAAACAAGGAAAATAAAATTATAATTTAAAAGAGTTAGGTATCATTTAAACAAGTTAAATATTATGATTTAATAATTGAAAAAGTGTTACTGTCAATTTAATAAATAACTTAGGGTGTGTAACTATACCTTGTCATTTATCTTTTCTAATACTTTTTTAAGACCAACATTTTGATTTGAGAGATCTTGTAACTGACATTCTTGACTTGAAATAAGACTCATTTTTAAATCAATATCAGAGCATTGTTGCATCCACCTCTTAAAAAAATACCAGTTAATTAATGAGTTAGAAAATATTTAATGAGTGACTTACATATCCATCTTTAGTTACAGGTTCAATAGAAAAAAATAAATCATCCAAGAATTGGTTATTTTCTTGCACCACTATTTCACATTCATTCATCTGAGTTATTAAACGCTTATTCATTGTCATAATTTCATTAGATTGTAATTTACAGTCAATTAGTTTACTATCCACAAATGAAATTCGAGCTAATAATGAATCAATCAATTCCTATAGAAAAACCACATTAATAAATACAGAAACATAGATATTTTGTCTCAGCAAAATTTAAGTTTAAAATATAGATTTTTTTTCAATAATTAGAAAAATAACTTTATAGGATTTTTATAAATGTTAATTATTATTCATTAAAATAATAATAATAATAGTGAAATATATCACCTGAGAAATACATTCATTACAAGGGTTATTTGCAGAGACATTATTTGGATAGCAAGTCATGCAATCATTTTTATGAATAAAACGTACAGGACAACTTGCTCCACAAATCTGAAAAAATACAATTATATGTTAGAAGTGTATGGGAAAAGAAAATTCACAATTAAATACCTCATTAAACTTGTTGCCGTAAAGAAATTCATATTCTACGTTGCACTTTACGTTCTTTAGCTGATTTGCATAAAATATAACTGGATTAAGACCATGTTTAGTAGGTGAGCATATTGTTAAATCAGTTTCTACTGCAACAAACTCTTCTAAATTTCTTTTACTGCTACATTTATACAATGCAATCCAATCAGTATACGTTGGTTTCAAAACCTATAACATAAAAATAATGTTTTTAATCTTAAGATACTGCATTAACATAAGTCACCCTTACTTTATTATTAAACTTAAAAGAAATATGTATGGGATCTTCTATAAAAAAAGTTTTGTTGGTTACAATGTCAACACAATATGCAAGATCTTCCATCTTTCAACTTCAATTACAATACCTAAAAAATAAAAATTAAAACTATTACAATATACTATAGAGCATGTAAGTAGTTATTGTTTAAACTGACAAAAAATGTTATTTACGAAAGAATAAACTTTTAATAAATATTGAATGTTCTTGTTACAGTAATAATTAAAAAATGTCCTAATACTATAAAAAAATACACTTTTTAATAAGTAAAATATAGAAAAAATAATGGTTTATAAAGGTTTAAATTAGAAATTATCTACAATGATAAAAGTAGGTATTTAGTTATATTCAAATGATATAATAGCTGTGTACATGAATAATTGATGAATTATATCAATAAGTCAAAAACATAATTCATTGGATATTACTATTTTTAATATGATATAGGTTAATGGGCTTTTTTTAATTAGATAACTATAAATTATAATAATATTTACAAAAACCAATTCATTTTGATAAATGTAATACATTAATGGGTAATAATATTGATAAACGAACTCAATCATTGATTACTTTACTCTAGACAGTAGATACAATTATCGTACACACATTAGTGACTACTGACTAGACACTATGTACTGGATAATAAGAAGAGGAGTTTTCTCTTGTAAATAATTGTAATTGTTTTAAATTTTGTTTATTTTTTTATCTAAGGGGTATTCTTAAATTCTTCTTAAGACGCATTCTTTAATAATTATAATGAAGCAATTTTTGCCTGCAGATTACAGTTTATATTATTGCACATAGATAAAAATATGTGTTATAATCAATTTCACATGGCTGTCGGTAATTATACCACCAATAATTTGTTAATGAAATTTTGTTTATGAAATTCTTAATTTATTTTAAAGATTCCAACACAATTATGATATTTTTTAATTTTTACCCACATCAACACTTTTTACTGGTTAAATAAGTTATATATAAATATTAAAAATACTCAATGTGCATGCTGTATAGATTGTTTTTAAAAAAAATAAAAAAAAAAATAAGTTATAAAAAAAAACAATTCTTGAAAGGTAAAACAATAATTTTCACAACATGCCAAAGTTTACAGACCGCGCAGATTAGAAGTTAGAATTTCAAAGAATCAATTAAAAAAAATTGTAAGCACCGGCAAGATTTAATAAAAAGATACCATACAGCCAAATATTTTTAGAACATTAAATGTTGTTAAATGTATAACTGTTGTTAAGTTAATTTTTTTTTTCTTTAACTCCCCGATATAATTCTTGCGAGTGCCCCCGTGGATTCGTACCGAATAGATTTTTATTCATCAAGCATTTCGCTGAAAAATGGGTAACGATTACGCAATCGCAGCAATTTTTTATTAAATGAATACAACCGTCTAATATAGTAGTAATAAAAATAATAATAATATGAAAACTATTGGTTTACCTGCGAGATTTCGATCGTACGATTGTAATATATATTATATTCTTCGACGCGTAACCGTGAACTGCGCACGCCCGAGAAAAAAAAACGCGCTGACCCTGTAACCCTATTACAACAGACCTGGTAACCGGTCGTCGTCTGCAACTCGTCGACGGGGTCGAACGTTCGACGGCCGTCGAAAGTGTTAGTTTTTTTCTAAAAACGAAACGGTTCACAAATTGAAAGACTACGCCCGAACACCGTTGGAAGCGGAAAAAATGGCTTTCGTTCGACGCACGCGAAAAAATTTGCGGTACTCGCCAGTCGCCGGCAACAAACGGCGCGGAGTTGAGATAAAACGAAAGTAACAACGGTGAACAGAGTACAGACTGATGACCGAAAAATTGCCAATCGGTTTATCCGGTTTGTCGTGTCGATCGCGATGATGTTGCATGCGCCGGTGCTCGCGCGAACCAATCGTTACGCGGTGGTGACGGAGAACAAATTGTACGCGAAACGTCGACGGGGGAACTCGGGGAATACCTACGACGACGTGTGAATTGCACGCACCGGTCTATTCGACCATAGATACTAGATAGTAACGATAAGTTCTATAAATAATAATCGTAGTCGAAGTCATATAATATGTTATACGCGCATGTACACAACATTTAACATTTTGCCATACGTTTTCGCTCGCGGCAGTCGATTAGGTTATGTAGAATCGTACGTCGTAGAACACGGATGACCGAGATAAGTATAATGTAATATTACGATATTTTTATAGCGCTGCCACGGCCCACTGTAGTCCATCTAAAGTTTGTCTTATCCGTGGTGCTGCCGAAAGGTACGATCTTGGTGGGAGAATACAAATTATGTAGAGGGGAAAAATTGAAAAATTTAAAAAAAAAATTATCATCGATCGACATGGTCGTATGGATAATAACTAATAAGTAATAACAATCACAGACTTCATGCGGTTCATAGTGCACAGTCCACGTTACATTGTACACATTACACAATGTAAAAACTAAAAACACTAAACAGTACACGGAAACGCTATCTGGCTTATCGCATATGAAACCAGTTATTTATATGGTATAGCCATTAGCCGTGGTCCAGACTCCAGAGTCACAAACTTATACTTGAAAATCATGATATGAGACCAATAAACATTTTAACTATAAACACACGATCATGTTGACGCTGGTGCTTGCCGTCTGGTATCACAGATCACGACATCACGTGTTGGCATCAAAGCCGCTCATACCAGGGCAAAATACCAAAATACCACCTTGTTTACACCTTCAAATATGAAAAAGTTTATGAATTATGAATTTTATTATTAATTTTGAATTGTTACTCATAATATTATGCATTGAATGTATTATGACATATATGGACAAAAAAAAATTGAATATATAAAAATATACAAACATTCAATCTATTATGTAATACGATTATACAAATACAAATAAAACATTTAAACGAAATAAATTTTTCTCGCTTTTGCTTCTGAAAATGTTACAATTAAATCACCATTATCCTGATTAATAGAAATTTCATTTTCAATTGAGATAATTGCAAGATCAGAAAGTCTCTTTTTAGTCCGCAAATAAATTTATTTTTAACTTTTACTTTCGAAAAATGTCTTCCTGCGTTAGCCGTAGTAATTAGCAATTTAAGCATTATTCTTATAACTACAGAATTATTAGGAAATAAATAAGGAAACACTACAAAAGTCGATTGAATTTTTTTTTATATAAAGTTTGACAAAATATTTGTATTTCATTAAACAGTTAAACACCATCTGTCTTGACGACTGGACTATTATTTTATCTGTCAAGTGTCAGTAATATCTGTTAATCCATTCAATATTTCTGCAATTCTACATCATCAAACGATTTAAGTTTATGTTTTATGTATATCAAATTATCATAGAATATAATAAAATTATTTGAGTTGTGAGATAATTGTTGAAATCTTTCATTAATTGAAATAATTGCATGATCAACTACACATATACAAACAAGAAAAATGGTATAGAATTTTTTTTCTGCTTCTTTTGGACCAGAATCTAATACATATGTCTAAATTCTATTGATATTTAAATTTCTTTACACAATTCTTCTGTGATATGTTTTGAAGACTTAAACCATTTATTTCTAAAATCTTCTAGGAATGTTTTAGGCCATTCATAAATTCAACTGCAAGTGCAACACTTTTTGAAAAAATTGTTTAAAGAACCACGTTTAATGTGCCTGCTTTATATCATAAATACTACGCAGTCTTTAATTTTCAATTGTAACGTACATGTTAGTGATAATTCTTTTGGCTTAAGAACAAAGCTACCTAATACAATTATTAAAATATTAGCGATCAACCATTAGAGGAAGGGGCCCAGCAGGGCTTATTCTAAAACGCAGTTGCCAGTTGGGCTTATTATGCGTATTTGGAAAAGCTAGAAGCGCACTTGATAATCAATTGTTGAGTAATTACTAGTGAATACTGAATAGTGATGCACAACGATATGTTTTCCATTATCGATATCGAGTCATGTATATCGATATCGTTTCGCGATATCGAATTACAAACGATATCGATATCGATATACGATATAATGATAGAAATATAAATTATAATTTATAAAACTAAAAACGTTAAATAATACCAATAATACTATTACCATACTGATTACTGGTACTACTTAGTAAGTAGTAAGTAGTAGTACTTACATAATTTACTGGCAAATATTGGAATTTGAAAAAATGTTGAAATTGTAAATAGTATGAAGAAGTTTTAAAAATAAGTAAGTTATTAATAATATTTATTACTCATAATAATAATTTAAATTAAATAGTGAATAAAATACACCAAATAAATTCGAAAACCGACGGAAATAACGAGACATATTGTACAAATTCTTTCATGTTCATGTTTATGATGGGGCCTTATCGTTATAGTATTGCTTATTAGTTATTATATATTATATAGTGTTTATCATTATTTGTCTAAACTGAAATAAACAGAAAATATAATCTTTAATTAAATGATATCGAATTTCGTATCGAATATCGATGTACTTTCGATAAATTAATCTAATCGATATCATAAAATTGGTTCGATATCGATATAGAAATACGATATCGTTGTGCATCACTAGTAATTACTAATTGATTATCAATGAAACTAACAAACTATGTTTATTATTAGAAATCGTAGGCAAGATCCAACTCTTTGGAGTTTGGGTTTTCTAAGAACACGTAATACCGAATACCGGATAATATTCTGTGTTATATTTATAATTATAAGTATTATAGTTTTATATTAGTACAATAGTTAGTTTAAAAATATTAGTATTTTATTTGCTCGTGTTTATAGCTGCAAAACCTCACAGCAATAACGACTGATAAATAAGTAAAAGCTATATTCTTATCAATAAATCGTCAAAGTTTTCATATTGATACAGAAAATGAATATATTTTTATTCATTCTAACATGCCTGCTCTTCAAAGTTGTGACCCAAGACCAGCAATACAAGTATGGTTAAACCAAAACGAACGCCGCATTAAAGACACACCTAAAGCCAAAGAACAAGAATGGTTTAATGGGATATTTATGGAAGCAACAAAAAGAAAATCTGAAGACCAAACTGAACAAAAAATTTAAGGAAGAATTTTCTAATATTGTGTTATGTATATAAATAGTATGAAAAAAGTAAAGAGGACATTAATTAAAATAAAATATTTTAAACGAGAATGTTTATTTTATTTCTTCGGAATAGGTTAAATTTTAAATTATTCCACGTTAAAGTTAAAAATGTTATAATTTTTTACCATAGTTTGATATTATATTTCGAGATTATTATCGTTCTATTTTTATAGGCTTATTAAAAAAAAAAAATGCGTAGTTGAAAAAAATCCTTAGAAAAAGCCCCGGGGCCCAGGGCGGCTAAAGCTCGTTAGCCCCCCCCCCCTTGGTGACGAAGTATATATTACTACATATAGTGCATGATAGAAAATGTCATGTATTAAAATGAATTCAAAAAGTAAATGTTATAATTAAGTTACAGTTGACGAGAAAACTTTTTAGAGCATACTTAGAACCGTAATACACTGTTAGTTTTCATGCACATGTACATTCGCATATCGCATACCACTGTCCCAGATACCTCCTTCATATTTCAAAAATATTTACTAATTATTGTTGAAAACATAATAATATATTATACACCATGATCCGTTATACGTACATTATCCATCATGTACTGCAGAGCTCTGTTGCAGAATATCTCGTACACAAATCAAACATTTTAGCAGAGGATGCTGCTGTGACGTCTGTAAGTGTGTAGGGAATATGCACAGCGACAGCGACGCAGTGCGGGCATAGAGATAATTGGGTCGGGATTTTTGTTATTGTAATTTTGTATCTGATCCTTACTCTCGGTTTTTGTAAACATGTGTGCACTAGGATTGGAACACCCAGATACTTTTATGGTTTATACAGCATTCACGCACATATTATACGTATCTGCGTACACTACACTTGTGTGGGGCCGTTCAGTAACATTATACTCTTGACCAGTGGTGCCGAAGTCAATTTTTAAAGGTATGACAAAGCACATATTTAGTACCCCCCCCCCTTATTTGTATTTTTAACTTATTAATATTGAATAACGCAGTATTATCTTATGAATTAAACTTGAAATGTAGAAGTCCAAAATTGTTAAAATTACTTTCAAACGTTTATTAGAACTGAGAATATAAGCAGTTAATTATAATATGCTATAATTTATACACTAAAAAAATTCAACATTTATTAAGAACAATATTACATTTTACTTTTTAGAATTAGTTTGTAAATTAAAAGTGTAATAATTAACAATAAAAATATGCATTTTAATATATAACAACATGATTACAGAAAAAGTTTTGTTAAAACTCAAGAATATGAAGCGATTAGCAAATATTTTTATGACTTCATCAATGTTTATAGGAATGTGTCTCTTATGCCAGGTCCACACAGAGAAGACACAGAAACAAAACAAAAACAAACTCTTCGTTCTTTTTAGTTTGAAAAAAATAAAACACAAATAATACATGAACAAAATTAAAACTTTTGTTTGTGTTTTGGTTTTATTTTCAGAACTATCTACCTATACAGAGAAATAAACTCGTAATTTTATATCGTCCATTCGAGGTCAGTCTGTCTTCCGAGATCTAGCTCTCTGAACTCTTCGTATTGTAATGATCACGCCACGTAGCGTCCTCATTATGCTTACTATGCGATGTTGCATAGAGCATCACGCCATGAGTTGGACCAATCATAGGCGCACGCGCAGTATGATATGAGATCATATCACACGACTTTCAACCACACGTTCTACAGTGTGAGCTTAGGATATATAAAGAGCTTCTGCTTAGAGATTCAGGGAGATGCAAAAGAAGATGCTTATTGACTAACTTACTGTTTGACGTACCATTAATTAACTGTTCTATATTATATTACATAAGTGTTGTGTTCAAATATATATTAAAAGTATAACAAGTGTTTAACTACGTAAAATCTACAAGTCTGTTGATTCCTCTTTCCACTGCCTAGTCGGTTACCTCACGGGTACACGACAGTATACAAGTTTTTTAAATTTTTTTACTGTGAGGGAAAATGTGGAAAGAGATATTGAAGACGATCAAGATTTACTTATGATGGGTGTATATTTACCTACAGTTACAAAGTAAAAAAAAAAAATAATAAGATTAAAAAACGTTTTTATGTATTGATTCTAAATGGTAGACAACGAATTTATAATTAATACGAATTATATAATAAATATATTTTTATAAATAATCAAATGGCTCGCGAAATCCCGATAACTATTGTTTGTTGGTTGTTTTAAAAACATTGTCCACACACGTTCGACAATATTCACAAAAACAAAACCAAAACCTTCTGATGTTAACCGACACCGCTCGGGACATGACTTTGTTTTTAAAAACGCGAACAATTTGTTGGAAAAACACAATTGTTTTAAAAATGTTTTTATTTTGTCGAAAAACAGTTTCTGTTTTGTTTCAATTTTGTCGTCTCTGTGTGGACCCGGTAATACAAGAGATAAGCATTAGTCCTTCTAACCATAGATTAAATATACAGTATATTTAATCTATGTTCTAACTGACATTCAGCTATTGTACTTCTCAAAAGAATATTATTAATTTTACTTTTGAACAAGCTCACTCTGGAGAGGCACTTGAAACTGGAAGCGTTGATATTATTGTTCAATTTGTATAGATGTTCTAAAAAACATCGGTAATGGATAGAATGACATAAATAAACACATTTATATAAATGGCTTTTATTGTTTTTTTGTCATCATAGATGTCATGAGTCATGGTCCATGGAGTATGAATGGAGTATTGTTCATAATATCGTCTAGTTGATATTTAGGAAAGGTCATTTTTTGATTTTATCAACAGTTTTCCGAATAATTGAGAAAAATAAGCGAAAAAATCGCAAAAAACTTCAACCGAGATCGAGTTACCACCGTCTAGTATTTTTGTCACGCACTATCCACTTGTGTTGTGGTTTCAAGTTTTCAAGTTTAAAATACCAATCCCTGTGTACCTGCTAAGCCTAAGCTCCCCCCCCACACTCTAATTGCAACTGTGATGCTCCTTTATCCTGAGAAATTGTTGGGTAGTGGAGTGGTGAGCTCTAAATCGAAATAGAAATTTTGGGATTGTTTCTGTGCAGTGCAAGTCTCGAGGAAATTGCTTTTTGAAAAATCTTCGATAGCGATGTCAATAGACTGATCGGTCTATAGCTGTTTCGGTTTGTTTTATCTTTGCCGGTTATTTTTTTATTAAAATTATAATTGCTTTTTTCCAGTTGAGTGGAAATACGCAGTAGAGCATTGAAGAGAGGTCATGACTCATGAACATGATTGGTTTGTTTGGTAATTTTTTTATGACAAGCTGTGATTGAGTGCAAACTACGAAGAGAAGGAATGCAATTTGTTTCTTGGCTTATTATATTTTTAGTGACCTCCTATAAGCTAGAGCAGCGATGCTCACCCCGTGGTCCACAGGAGTTAGCCATAGACTTAGAAGTGGCCCACAGTATGTCTATGTGTTAAAAAAATTAAATTATCCCCAAAAATAAAATTTTTTTTTATGTAAAAATACTTTTAAATTTATAGATGTTTCAAAAATAATTTGATAGTTAAAAAATCATGAAATAACCTATAACAATAGACGAATAGTGAATACAATTGAATGTAAAATTTGTGGTTGAATTCCGTTAGTCAACGCATACGAAGATGGTTTGATTTTCGTTGAAGGCACCTGCAATTCTTCAAAGTGGGGTCAGATGATCATCACGATCAATTATTTGACTTTGTTAAGTTCATGTATGTATTCATGTAATATGTATTAATTCAGAATTTTCAATAGATTAAATGTACGAAATAAAATAAAAATGAGATATTGCATTGTAAATTATGTAAAATGTACACTATATGAGTAAATGAAATTAAGTACAATTATTGATTATATAATATAGTAGGGAGGGTTTCCAGACGTCCCGTATAATACGGGAAGTTCCCTTTTTTTAACCAAGTGTCCCGTTGTTCCGACCACTGTCTTCGGGACACTAAAGCGTGCCGTTTTCCAAAAAAATGTACCCACATAATAAATTATAATCTTTTTTCGTAATAAATATATTTTATAATTGGTTTTAACTTTTAATTCTTGTTTTCATGTGTTAAAAAAAAATGTGTAACAATATCAGTTATTCGTTATTACCACACGTCGGCCGTTCTACCTAATTCTGAATTTGTTTCTATTATAACACCGTTTTACTACAATAGATTGATATATCCTCATATTGTATGTTATGTTTACCAGCTTATAAAATAGATTTGTCTATTCGCTAGGTATTGAAAAAAAACTAAAACTAAGTTGTTTTTTTATTTATTTTATTTAAAAAGTTTAAAAATGTTATATTTATACATTAATAAGAATTTATGCCTATGCTGTTGAAATATTATTCAAATATATGTACAAATATAAGAAAAAATTGTTATAATTTAAAAAAAAAAATCAGTTAGTTCAAAGAGAAGGAAGACATTCTGCAGAAAACTTTTGTTAAAATTAACTCACGTCTCACATAAATAAAGATTGTCATAATACTTTCGTAAAAAATATCTAGCGTTGTAACATTTGGAAATGACATTTTTTTCGAGTCCCATATTTTGAATTCTGGTATCCATAATAGTAGGCATATTATGTAATCAATGGTGAAATGTGGTAATTTATATTATTAGTGACTCACATGAATGCAATATTTTACTGACGTGGCCCGCCGAAGACAGAAGATTGAACATTACTGAGTTATTGTCTCCTTGCTGAATACTAGGCAAAAGCTTGTTGTATACGCGGAAGTTGCAGAGCGGATAGGTTAGCGGTTTGCACTTCTTCAATATTTTTTTGTCTAGTGTTTCTGCGATTTTGCCAAGTTCGTCTATTGTTATTTATTGTTACATTAGTGATATTATGGGATGAGTGCACCTTGAACATTTAAGTTAGACCGAGGAGAATACAGATTTTTGCTTGCTACATATAGTGAAACTGTGAAAGTATTACTTGAACGTGTGGTAGAACATTTTTGGGTCCCAGCCCTTTTTCAGGGGATATTCAGGATTTTTTTGGCATATTTTTAATAGCGTAATTATGTGATATCAGAGAGATGGCTGCTGATAACTAATTGTGGTAATTTATTGTACAAGGAAACTTTTTTTGTTGCATAACTTAAAATAATTTATGTAATTTATTACATAACTTTGCATACAAAATAACCATCTTGAAAAGCTATGGAAAAATCTTTAACAGTAAAGCAAATACTCTTGCTAGCCCAAGTGGTGCTTGTACATTTTATTTTTTTAAATTACTCCTCAATCATACTCATTCTGCAGTTCATTAATTTGCTTAACAGCAATTTTGTTACAGTTACCAAATTGTTAATTTTAAACATCATGTTTAATATATTATGTATTTGTAAAATTTGTATCATATAAACTGGTATACAAATTGTATTCGGAAACAAGATCTGATGGCAATGTATGAACGCTATATAAATAACACGTTAATGTTTATTTATTAATAAATAATAAGTTCTAGGGATTTTACAATGAAGAAGTGTCTGAAAGGAATTATAAAAACCAATATATTTATTAATTTCTGCAAGTAAACAATTAAATGAATTCAAAACACCAGTGAAAAATAATGTACTTAAATCAATAAGTAATGATGGTAGTAATAATATTCAACGTTCAATTCTGATTTAAACTATGGATAAGCTATAAAAAGTTGTTGCTTGTAAATGTATAACACTTTATCAAATAAATGTAATTGTACAATGCTATGATTACATGTAACATTGTATATTATATATATATATATAATATATTATACATAAATATAATATATAAAAAAAACAACACAAAAAAAATGAAATGCAAAACATTACTACAATTTCTAGAACAAAAACATGTAAATAATAAGAGCAACAAAAATAAACTTAAAACAGTCAAAGTGGGAGCCACTGCACAGGAACTTTTCCCTTATTTTTTTCTAGGACATTATATTAGTTGAAACTAAATTTCACACTAATTGTATATAAATTAATTAACAATCCATGGATATTTAATTGTTTAGGGAACACGAATCTAATACAGAATAGTATATAAACAAAAAAATATTGATTAAGAACATTACGATTATAGCATATTTGAAATTAATACAAAATTAATTTAAATATATTTTGTTATGATAACACATGTACCAAAAGAAAAATAATTTTCCATAGATTTGAATAACAAATTTAGTACAACACCACATTTTTTTTGAAACTGTGTACACATTTCAGTCCAATTTATGTTTTACGAAAAATAATGATTTCACACAGAAAAAGAAAAAAAATAATCAATTTCTTATAGTAATTTTTAATATCCATGTCATATTTAATACAAAATTAACCTCTGAAACAAAACCCTTAATATCTAATATTTGTAAATAATAATAATATTAAACCATGAAAATTAATGACCCAAAACTGATACATTATTTAACTGCATTCTTTATACCTGTATGCTGTTAATATATGATTGGCTACAAAAATGTTAAGGAGTACTATGGATAAAATTTCGTAAAAATATAAAAATACCACTGAATTATAGAAAGGAATTGTTTTGGAGCAAACAAATAAACTTTTGAGACTTGTTGATATAATAAAAAAAATACAAAAGAAACCAACCGCAATTGAAAACTCTTCGTAATTTATGGTTGTGTTAAAAATGTTTTATGTTGTTACACTACAAAAAAGAAGACTGTCATTTTACACCTACTCTTCAGATGAAAATCACGTCATTTTCAAACTCAATGTTTGTCATAAAGCCAAAAACTGTAGCTTAAGCATGATACATTGTTTAGATATTTTTTGCTAGTTTCAAATATCAATTTATCAGCTGAATTTAACAGCCTATAATAAAACCAATGGGATTTGATTTAATCCTTTATGCACCTCCTTCAGAGGCATCACGGCCACGTTGTTGCTCTAAAAGTCGTTCAAGTGGTGAGGGTCCTGGACCTGACCATAATGACTAAAAAAATGATAATAATATTCAATGTAGCTCAAATATGTCAGAATTGCTAAACAATATTACCTGTTGATGAAATGTAGCAAATGATCGATTACTAGGCTCTTGACTTGTATCCATATTTCGAGGCATCATAATGTTAGGTTGATTGAATAGTGAATAATATGAACTGTTGTTTGTATTACTGTAATAGTTACGTTGTTGATCATCTCTTATATTGAAATGCTTGAATTTTAATAATAAGTTTAAAAATAATATTAAATAATAACAAATTACAGTGATTATTTAATTATTATTCAATAACTTACATTTAAATTATTTTGCAAAGATGAATTATGTGCAACTTGAGGAGAATTAACATTTGACCAAGTACCATTTGGATATTGTCCAATAGGAGCTTGGTTTTGCATAAATGGAAACATTGGAAGTTTTGGGTGGTTGCTAGAAAATAGAAATCATGAGGGTCAGATGAATTTCAATAAATATGATAATTTAAAATGAAAACAATAAATGTCCATACTTTGGAGGTTGTTTAATACTGTCAATCCAGCTGGCTGGTGGTTGTGACCAAGTAGAAAAGTTTGGTAAAGGCTGACCAAATCTATAGGGACTTTCTGATGATGTTGGAAATCCACTCATGTGTAGCTGACCAAAGGTATTCATGACAGGATTAAAATTAGGTTTAGATGAGTTTAAAGTATTGGCAGGGTGTGGCAATTGATAGCCAATAGGAGTAGGTTTTACGGCATTCTGATCTTTTTCAAATTCCGACGAAGTATGATCAAGGTCTTCTAATGACCATTTAGCTTCACTACCAGATGATGAACTAGGAGATGGAGTTTTAAATTTCACCTAAATCGTATTTCATAATTAAAAATTAAATTTTATCCAAAAAAGCATTGATTATTTTATTATACCTGCTTAATTTCAGTATCTTGATTTTTTTTCATTATTGAATCAAAGGCAACATTACGTATAACTGATTTTATATCAGAGTTGTTAGAAGATTGGAATTTTAAAATACCACTCTTCCTATCACCTATAACACAAAAAATGATATTACTTATAACTTTAATAGAATGATTCAAACAACTTACTTGGATTTAATAACTGACGTTGTTGATATGACGATAATGTTTCAAGATCAGCAGCAAGATCAATAGAATGAGAGCTTGCTGAACTATTAGGTATTATTTCAAAACTCCACCCTTTATCTATTTTTCTGTACACAAACATTATCAATATTATAATCAATTGTTAAATATAAATAATAAAAAAATATAAAATAATGAAGTAGATTTACATTGCTTTAATTAATGAGTGTGGAGTAGATGAGAACCAAACACCAAAATCAATTAAACGACTAGCTCTTAGGGCATTCATATTAATTTTTGTACCATCATCAGGATTTAGCCTGTAATTAAATAATATAATAAACAATAATTTAATATAATAAAAAAAAGTAATGCATGTCTTACATGAGTTTAGAATGAATTGATTCTAACATAACAAAGCCATGGAGTAATTTATCTTCTGGTAAAGGAACATGAGAAACTAATAACGTACAAAATATTAGTTCAGATGTTAATTTATAATAAAACAAATTAAAAAGTTGAATAACACAAATTTCTCACAATTTTCATAGTTTTGATCATTTGATAGTCCATTTAATAATTTGCAAAGACCAGGCCAAATTTGTAAACGGCTTTTAAAACCAGGAGAATTAAGGACACTAAGATCACTTCGTATCCAATCCAGAATGAGTTTAACTGTAAAACCGAATATAAACCTTAAAAATTAATTCTTTAGTTAAAGCATTGATTATATAATAAAATTTCTATAATCAACGGTTTAATTAGGGCCTATTCTTTATGAGCCGCAATTGTCGCACTACCAGGTGTAAATATTGGTATCATTATATTAGCGAGTCTCTATTTATCAGAAATTAATTATTTATTATTAAAACACAACACACATTATGAAGCATAAATGTGCATTTTGAGAACATCTTATAAGTTTTCATACTGTATTGGGTAAAAAAATAAAAGTACTTAAACGGCTCAAAAAATAACATTTCATTACTAATAGCGCGAAAATCTAGGATCTAATTTTACCTGCAGGTAACGTATAGTATTCTGAAATATTCTGGCTTTCCTTCATTGTGTATAGAGGAAGTAAGAAAGCATTGAGAAAAGTAGCTAATAAATCAACAACAGGAAAACATTGCGCCCTTACTGATGTAGATTCATTTCTAATATGGTTGAATGCCAACATATTAATAGCCACCATCTAAAAATGATGAAACATTTATGTTATATTAATTTGAATAAATATTATTATTAATAACCTGTTGTAATTTAAATGATGTAAATGATTCAGTAGCAATAAGTGGCGTAAATGACAAAGAAAGGCTTTTGATATATCCATCACAAGCTTGGCGTTTCATATTATCTTTTGACATCAACACTCCATGAAATGCAAGAAATAGTTGGGAAAATTCAGTGCTAGTTATTTTTGTTTTGTATAGCATATCTTGACTAAAATAAAATTAATGTTAATAAAATACATGTTTCAAAAAAAGCATATTGAACTGTATTATAATCACCTAGAATTAATATATTTGTTTAGCGTGACATTAAGATTGTTGACAGCTGCTAGAAATGGGTGTCTAACATTTATACTTCTCATATAATAAAATACTGTGCTCAAACTGTCTGCTCGTGATGCCTCAAGTAAAGCCAATTGGTTGTAAGGTTGTCCACTGTTAGGACTTAATTGTATGGCATGTCTATGAACAAAAAAATTTAAGTTGATTTAAAAAATATGTAATATGATATTTAAAATTAATAAAATATTTTAAAAACATTATAAAACTTACTTCATTGAACATTTGTTAACATATTATGATTTACAATTCTAAAGATACAATTGTTACAAAATGTGTAGAGTCTTGTTGTAATATAATTAATAATTCACATATTTTAAAAATAAGCTATAAAACTTTACGGATTGATTGCAGTAGTTATTAAAATATTTGGTAATTCATTTTACAGAATATAATTTATTATGTAAATAGAACGAAGAGTTAAAACTAAAAAATAATTATTTATTTAATAGTTATTATAATTTTGTAAATGATAATTATTAGTTAAAAAGTAATTAATTGATGAAAGATTAAATGTTAACATTTAATTTATAACACATCAGTTATTAATTTAATGAAGACACTTATCTCAATTAGACTGTAAATAATAAAATCATCAATTACAAATTATAATTGTTTTCGATGACTTTTAAAAAATCTATTTTTATTTATTCATAATAATAAATTAGTCTTTAATATAATTTAACTAGCTTGAGCTTTAGTAGACATTTTTCAAATTTTATAGAGGCTAGTATGCTTATTATTTAATTACATTTGAAAGCTATTACTAATGCAACTAAAACAACTATTATTTTCAATTTACCACTGGAGTTATTTTTTAATAATTAATTTATCATTATAACATAATTTTCTAAGTTAAATATTGTCAATTGAATCTTATATCCATTTTATGGATCTCGACTTAGAACCATATACCTACTATAAGTGAAAAGAACATGGGGTTCAGTCAAATAGAATAATAAAATATTATTATGGGACGGACAGAAATTTTAAACTATCATACATAGGAGAGTTTAGATCAGTGGTTCCCAACTGGTGGTCCGTGGACTCGTCTCAAGTAGTCCGCGAATCAAAAAATTTAAATTTAAAAAAAATAAGAGAAATTATACTTTATATTTTTTGTTATTAACGGCTTAGCACCTAACAGCCAGATAATACACTTTCGCGATCGATGGTACTTAGGTACCTAGAAATTATAAACTATAAAACTTAAAAACTAAAATAGTATAAAAAAACAAGTGATATAAAGAGGGGGGGGGAGATTTTAAATCAGGTAGTGGTCCGTGACAGTGAAAAATGTATAAAAGTGGTCCGTGCCTATTGTTGAGTTGGGAACCACTGGTTTAGATGATAGTACATGCAGTGATTTTGTTTCTGTTATGGTATTACAATTGTATTATTTTTTATTAGTTTATATCCTTTCAACTTATATTTTAATAGTATTTATTCAAAATAATCACAAACAAACATATTATAATATTTAAAATAAATGTAAGTTACATACCGGTAAAATGATTCGGCTTGTCTGTTTTGATTACGATAACGAGCAATATCACCCAGATGTACCAAACAATATTGACAAATGTAATTACATGAACTTTTTTGCGGTTTTCGTAAATATGATAAACCTGAAGACTTGTCATCAGCATCACAGAATCCATACAATTTTCTTTAGGAACAAATAAAATTAATACGAAAAATCGTAACATGTACAGAAGTAATCTTGGATTACAAATCAAGACTTACTTATGAAATGGCAAATCCAAATCGAATGTCAAGCATATGCTGTGCAAAAGCATTAGATAAAAGCCGTAGGCAGACTCAAGGCACGATAAAAATACTGCATTCCATTCGTTACGTTTGGCACTCTAATAAAAAATTAAAAATTGTTAATAAAAAGATATCCAATAAAGCGAACCTGATAAATTTAGTTAAATTATTGACCAGTACCTTTTTGTCTTTGGCGAGTTGTTGCAACTTGTTAATGTTATTTTTAAAGCCATGATTCCAGAGGTCTTGTTCAACTTTTTGGTCTAACGCGTATTCCAAGTCTAAAGTCAACACTTGCTGGTAGATGATCTAAAGTGTGGAAAAAATAATAAAAGGAGATCAATGAGTAAATGTACATGGAAACGATGTAGCGTGAAGAAAACCAGGTCATATGGAAATATTATTATAATACCCTTAGCTGTTGTTGACATGCTAGTGTTTCTGTGCTGTTTATATCTTTGGACGCGAATATTTGTTCTTTTAGCTGATCAGCTTTCCTGCGGAACATGACGTACATGGTAATGATAAATAATATTGTACAAGGACTATTGCCGAGAACCCTATTCCGTACTTAAGAGTTTGGACGGCCGCAATGGACACCATGGTACAACCGTGTCTGCCCACACATGGAACACAATCGTCATAAATACGTGAACTCTGGTCGGGCGACGTTACGGCCGAGCGACCGCGACAACATTGCCGCTGTTCATCATCGTCAACAATGCACCGTCGACATCATCACAAACCGACGACATGTTTCGTTTGGTTCTCCAACGGCAAACGGTCGATGTTTATCACGATAACAGTTGTCGTGAATACCGCGATCACATCGTACGACTCACCTAAAACAATATTACAATATCCGCCGTCGTCTTCTTCTTTTGCATCTGCGTTCTCGGCGCGCGCGTTATCACCTGATAAGGCTCGCGTCGAGACCACGGTCGACTATAGCGCGGGCAACATCGCGGAGAAAACGAAATTTCGGACGGAAGAATAATATTCGCTCCTCGGTCCTCCTCCCTCACCCGCCCGTGGACTGATAAGAAAATGGTCTTTCAATTTTTATTACGGCACTATTCATTTTTCCACGGCTCGGTCGCTCGTCAGCATTTCCGTGACGAAAAGCGAAAACGGATGACGGCGCTGTCAACCGTCGGTTTATCATCATCGTCGTCGTCGTCGCCCGCCAAATGTGATAGCAATAGCGCGCGTTGGGCACACTGTTTTCGCTGCCGACCAACGGCGACGGCGACAACGCAACGTTTATCATCTGAACAATATTGTGCTTGGCTGCTGTTTAGCATCGTTGAACATGGCGGCGGTGGGGCAGGTTAACTGTTACAGGCATCGCGCACCGTTATCGCGACGGTATTGACAACGCAATCGAGGACCGATAAGTGCGCGCGTTCATCATTGACGAATAATGTACTGTTATTATTATCACTGGTCCCGACCACGACCATGAATCATTACGACGGACCATCGCGCCCGTAAGGCCGTAAGTCGACGTCGAGCATCCCTGGCCCTGGCGATTTGCTGCGGTCCCCGGACTCCGGAGTCGCCAGTAGAGCGTGGACGCCTGACGCGCGACGGTTAACGGTCTACTATACCGCGGTAGGGTTTTTTGATTGCGGACGGACGACGTGACGGCTGATACAGCACGGCCGCTTCGGCGACGGTTTATCAATTCTCCTTGGGTAAGTAAAAGATAAAAGTAAATACATTTTTTTTTCTCTCCCCACGACCGCGGCGACGATCGACCACGGCGTTTGTGATGGTCTTTGCGTTCGCCGTGTAATGATCGTCTTTGAGCGTCGGCCGCCCGGTGTTTGGAACATCATTGGTAAATGTTTTTTTGCGTCGGCGACGCGGCCGATTCCGGCGAGGTCGTATCGCGATTCTGCCGCCGTTCGCCATTTGCTGTTCCGGCGACCGGCGGTTGCGAACCGACTATTCCGCCTTACCTCGTCGCCCTCGTTCTTTTCCGCCGAATTCGCGGTCGAACGGAGAATATACGTTTTCCGTCCCGATTGCCTTCCTCAAGGTTGTACCTACTCGTTTCTGCACTTTTTGAACTCTTCTCATCCGGAACTCCCCGCCGTAACGTTCGCTGGCAGACCTTAAATCGCCTCGGCCCCAAGCGGTCAAGGCTTTTTGCCTTTGGCTTTGCTATCGCCGATATTCGATCCGGACTTTTCACCGTAACCGGCTTGTACAAATCTTGTAAATGCTAAACGGCCCCCCGTGCAAATGTGTTGCTTGTAGAACTAGAACTGTTTAAATGTGTAACGCATTCAGTTGTATACCATTACACCCCGTTAGATGTCCTTGGATTTTTGTAATAGTATTAAGTCTTATGTAACTGATTCATGACCTTGGGTGTATCTTAAATTTGTATGAATTCACGAATAAGATTATTGATGATTTAAATGAACAATAAAAATTTGGTGATTACAAAATGAATGTGAAACATTTTTCTGGGTAAAGTGTTTAACTCTCATTAATAAAATAAAAAAAAAAAAACCTATTACAATTTCTCTGCCATGCACTTTATTTCGCATAAAATAAATAATGATACTTGATTTCACTAGTAAAACTTGTTATTACTAACAGTAACAATAAGTTAATTTTTATTAAAAAAAGAAAAATAACGTTATGTTATTTCAGTTCTAATGAGATGCTTGAAACTAATGTTACAGAGAACATACGCACCAACCATGAATAAAAAAAAAGACAGGTGGGATATTTGTCGTACCTGTGGTAATATAGGGGATATTGATATATTCGGCCGTGATGGAGTTTCGTTGCAACTCGAAGAAAAAATTAATTCCTATCTACCTATTACGGTAAACTCTTTAACCAAATAGTTTGTACTATTTTAATTTTTTGAACGTTGAATCACCGTCATTGAATTAACTACAGATAGTAGAATTTCTCATTTCACACCTTGTTTAAAATTTTAGGTTACAGACAATGATAATCTACCTCTAAAACTGTGTAATGTATGTATCAGTCGGCTAGAAAGTTGTCATAACTTGGTTGTATCGACTATAGAGATGAATAAAACTTTAGAAGAAGTGATGAAAAAAAGACAAATAAAAAACAATTTGTATGCATTTGTAAGTAATATTCTGATAAAAACTTGTAGGCACTCAGTACTTTTTTGGACATAACTAACATACAATTTCTTAAAACTTATTCTATGTTATTATTTATAAATTATAATGTACAGTAGCTTATGTAACTAAATGTACCTACAAGTGGAGTTATTGGAACTAATTATATTTGATTCTCATTCCAATAGGAAAACAATGAAGACAACATTGAAGATATGAAACACGAAGACCTACAAATGGACATTATGGATGTACATTCTGTGGACGAGGATGATGGTGGTATTGTTACGGTCAAAGAAGAATATCCAGGAGTAGGGATTTGACAATTAGTTTTTTCCACATATTCTAAAAACAATAACCTTTGTTTTATTAAAATAATATTTCTTTAATTTTAGTACGAGTCAATAGATATCGTCAGTGTTGGTAATGATGAGCTTTGTGATGATGTATCAGCCGATGATGAAGAGTTAATGCTGCTTAAAATTGAAGAGGATGACTGTGAAGCGAGTGGTAAATATCAGTGTTCCAAGTGCCAGCGCGTTTTTGATTCAGAGACCAAAATGCGCCGTCACATATTTATTCAACATGATCCGGGAGAGATGGAATGCTTTCATTGTTTTGCCAAATACGATTCTATGTTGCATTTCGAACGTCACATTGCCACACATTTCTGCAGAAATGAGTATCTGTGTGACTTTTGTCCCACTATGTTTAATCGTGTATCTGGACTTCTAGATCATTTAGCGAAGCATAAAAATGAACGTCAAAGGTTTACTTGCCCAGAATGTGGGAAAGTATTGGCAAATCGACTTTCGTACACTACTCACCAGCGAACTCATACTGGTGAAAAACCTCACGCCTGTAGATACTGTGACAGAACATTTTCACAAGTTAGTTAATGCATTAAATTGATGTCAGGATTATTTGATCTTCTGTCAAACAGAGTTTTTAGCACCCAGAGTAACATTCTGTTGATTGATTGTTCTGATTATTGTGAAACAGCTGTTCCTATTTTAATTACTAAAACGTAATAGAATATGTAAAAACTCCTTGAAAAAATAATGCTATAGTACATTCTATAAAATATTAAAATAATATAAATAAACATTTTTGTTAAGATATTTATATAAAATCTAATAGGTAATTTACTCATCGTATCTGTATGTTCCATAGTACTTCAAGTTTATTGTGAGATGAGAGAATACTCATTATTTTTGTATGTTAATTATATACCTCTAAAATATTGGTTTCTAAAAATATTAATATTCTATTGTAGTACTCATAGGCACGCACAACTTTAAGTTCAAAGGGTGCATGCTAATAATTAGAACTTCTGCATTTGATTGGCCTAATAATATTACTTTTGTTTCATGTTATAAAATTTCTATTACTTTTTTTTTAAAGATGTAAGACTAAAAGAAAACTGTTCATATTTTATATGAAATTATCAGTCTGTTATGTCAAAATACAACTTTTGTTGTTTGTAATGAAAGTTAGAGAAATTAATTATAATAATAACCTACTCAGTACACATAAATTTGAAAAAATATAAAATATACACAGCCAACATTTGTTACATATCATTTGCATATATATTATTACTAAAAAAGTTAATATTAACATATTTTATTGAGTAAATTTAATATTTATGTTTTACTTTATTACAGATATCATCTAAACAGTATCACGAACGAACTCACACCGGAGAGACAACCCATCACTGTGAATTTTGTGGCAAAGGATTCAATTCAAAATTAACACGTGATACGCATAGACGTATTCACACCGGGGAACGTCCATTTGGGTGTAAACAGTGTAACGCTACATTCCGTTGTCTGGCGAATTTGCGACAACATGAAATGGTTCATGCGCCTGTGAAGCCGTTTCAGTGTGAGGTGTGCTTCAAGCGTTTTGGTCGTCCAGAAAAAGTACGTGTTCACATGCGTACGCATACTGGCGAAAGGCCTTATAAATGTCCTATATGCGGCCGTGGTTTTACTCAGAAAAACGATATGCTCAAACACACTAATGTGCACAATAAGCCGGCACGACGGACTAATTCACAAATTATTAAAAATGAAGAAATGATGATTTCTGTAAACAATTCGACTCCGAAGTTTGTAAATATCAAAGATCTTAAGGAACTGTGCTTTGACGTTTCTAATAGTTATGACAGTTCAGAAAATGATACTAATAGTTCAATGACATTAATCGAGGATCAATAGTGACTGGTGAATAGTTAGTATTATTCCATTCAAATATGTTTATTTGCTGTACAAAAAACAATTGTATATAATTTGATTGTGTGTTTAATACTTAATTACTATTGCATCTTATAACATTTAATGATAATATATATGTATATATTTATTTTGTACTCTAGTGTGTTATACTTACATAATATAATGCAATTGGGAAATTAATATTAATATGCAACTATACCATTATTTGAAGGTAATGCGTATAATTGTTCTGTGTTTTAATATTGTGAGTATTATATTATTATAACTGTAACAAATTGTTAATAATTAGTTAATATTGAATGTATATGAATGCAAATATTATGATATCGATAAATTACATTTTTAACTATGTGTTTTTATCATAAATTAGTCGTATCTTAAGTTATTAACGTTCAGCGGAACAATCCATCTATTATAGGTCTACTTCAACATATTATATCCTTTCTATTGTTCAACTTATATTGCTTTTGTCTTCTGCGGAATAAATTAAAGTTATGAAATCAAGAATTCCAATAAAAATAAAAATGACCAATTGCATCATAATACCTACTGTTAGTATTGACCTACTGCCCTGATCAACAAATAACTGTGTAAATAATTATATTTTGTTTAATTTCATAGTTCGATAATGTGATCGAAGTTTTTTTTAATATACCTAACTGGACATTATCTTATTTTTTGGTTAGCTATTACATATTTGATTAGAGTTTATGCCTTTGAACAAAAGTTAGAAATGTGTAAATGACTTACAAAATTAAATTATAAAAGTTTATCTTGCTCATAAAACATTATCTTAATGTTATCAAAAACAAGAACTTTGTCATGACTAACTTTGAAATTTGACATTTTATTCTTTTATTTTGTCGTCTGAAAACAGTTGTAACTATATATACTTTTTGCCATTATGAAGACTTTTACGCGGTAGACACACATCAAACGACAACACTTGTCAATGTATCCAAGTATACAATCGTTTGACCAAAAGACCAATTGAAAACTAAGTAGTGATTAATTTAAAACGAATGGTCGAATTGCTGGGGTAATTGTCGGAAAAAATTATAAATTAATAAATATAGAAAAAAATACATTTAAAGAATGTAAAAATAATAGTTTTAAATGTATTTGCTTAGTATCACTTAAAGTAGGTACAATCTAATGAAATACTCAATAACTCTTGTGATTAGTTGGTGTTGCTAAAAAGCCGTTTACGAGGTTTGTTACGAAGGAGCTGACCGTCGAATACGTCTTCCTGACCCTATTTCATTTATCGACGCGGTTGCGTCTCGGCCAGAAACCGGCTATGTCAAGCATTCGAATAACACCGGCGTCCTATAACGTGTCTCGCCCGAACTGAGAAAAACTGTGCGGAGCAACTCGATTAATAATTTATAAACATCGCGTTTCTGGGGTGGAATTATTTAACGCACCCCCTCCACCCGACACGCCACACCGGTAATATTCCAACAGGTACCTCCTCTCACCCACCGCACAGGTAAAACGAGTCTACAGGGATGGATAAATAATCGAACAATACACCTGCGGTGCATCGAAACGGCCGCTGGTGTGCATTATATTATATAATCATCATGATGATTGCAGTGCACCGCGTCCGGAGTTAATGGAAAACGGGAATCGTTCGGGATCAGCCGCGTCGCAAGAACGTTGGTCAACTACAGGAGATAATATATGCACGCGTGACTCCGAACCGGTGTTCAGGCTAGTGCGGCGAGAAATAATCGACCGACGGGGTCGAAAAAAAGTAGTTTTTAACCAACCCACGCATGAACACCCAGGGCCGTCGTAAGCTTTTTCGGGGCCTGGAGCAATTAAAATCGTGGGGCCTATACAGTGGTGTACCAAGGGTTGGGGTCATAAAGGTTTAATCCCCCCCCCTAAAAAATATAATATTATCGGTTTAAATGAAAAAGTATATATTTGTGACCATCAACCCCCTCCCCCGATGAAACAATCCTGCGTACGTTTCTGTGCCAGGGGTGATTCACTTCGTTCCGGTCGAATAAACAAAAATTATGACCATTATGGAAATTTAACAAATGTATCCTAGGAACAGAAGGAACTAGAAAGTTGGATGCACGGGTTCAGATGGGTTTCATGTAAAAAATATAGTTCACAGGCAGCGGCGTAGCCAGGAATTTTGTGTATGGGAGGAGGGGGGGGTTATTCCCGCAAGAACAAAAAGTATTAATTATAAAAAAAATTGTTAAATAACTAAAATGTGTAGACAATTATCTAATACAGTGTTTCCCAACCTGGGGGGCGTGTAAACATTTCTAGGGAGGAGTAAGCAGTCATTACAAAATACAGTTTTTATTTATTAAATTTAATAAATATAATCAATAAAGATAAAGTATTGATAAACAAACATTGAGCCAAACATAAAAAAATTGTCTAAAGGAAAGTGTTGCCAGCCTACACATTAATAAATCGTAAATTGCATTATATTATATTACTTACTATCTTACTATGATTTATATTTTATAATTATTATCATCAATAAAATTGAATTCATCTCGGATATTTTATAATTAATTTGTAAAGTACACAAAAAAGTGATATATTTTTCATGTTATAGAAGTGGGGGGCGCGAGAGTTTCGAAAATCTACAAAGGCGGCGTGGAATAAAAAAGGTTGGGAACCACTGATCTAATACAATCTATAATATATTTATAATATTGGTCATATTTTTTTTTGGATGTGCACTACTTCATTAAAAACCCACGAGCCGCCACTGATCAAGCACTAAATAAATACAGTTAACGGGGTAGGGGGCTATAGTCCCCTTAGTCCCTCCCTTGGCTACGCCCCTGTTTACACGATAATATAATTAGCCTTCATATTATAGAGCACATCTTCTTCCAGTCGAATTCGGTGAAAACAGACAAGGGCAACACACGAAAATAATATTCTACGTTTTTATGGGAAAAATAGCATGTCAGTGATTTTCGTTTGTGATTCGCGGCCTGTTCACGACTACGACTACGACTAGGCATTGGCAATTCATTATGGAAATATCTATTATATCATTTCCGGGTCGCCACGGCTAGTGATTTTCTCGGAATCATCGTTGACTTTGAATACTTGTCTTATAAACGTTACATTGCGCACGCAAAACGATTGTTTGTGATTATTATAACTCCACCATTTTTCGAATCTAAGCATGATTAGACTACATGGTGCACGTACAACTTAAAACTTGGCTTGCTCATCAAAAATTAATAAAAAAAACCAACGGGTACCGGGACCGCCAAAAGTTTGGGGCCTGGTGAAAAATAGTCCCACTACCCCTCCCCTCTTGACGGCCCTGACCATACCTATGTACAATGTCCTTTCTCGTTTGAATACGGCTGCCGGTCGACCTAAACACAAAACATGATTAATTGATTATTGTGGTCAATCATTAACCGGTCGATAACAAAATGTAGCGTAAAATAATAACACGTTGTTTGAATATATTACGTAGGTACATACCGGATAATTGTACTATTCGTTAAAAAGAGTAAAATATCACACCAATAACTCGATAACGTAGCATGTACGTCCCTCTTGTTGACAGGGAAAATGTTTATCCTTGTTGTGCGACGTGACGATTTGATTTTCAATAATTTATTCGAGTAGAGATGAAGTGTATACAATATTTGGGTAACATGGTACACCTACCTTTTAGTTGCATTTACTGGGTCATTTTTTTTTTTACTCGTCAAACAAAGATTTCTCATTGTACGTAAAATTATGTGTAGTTTCTATTCGTGCAATCGCAACGGAAATATAATTGCTCATTAGCTATTGATTACATTTCGTTCGAACATGAAAAATCAAATAAATGTTATTAGAAAAATATTAGTCTTTATTCATGACAATAACGTTTTATTTTGTATTATAATTAATTTTTTATCAAGAAAAAACGAGAATATAATATTCAAACCCGTATTAGTTTTATACAATAGGTAGTACGGGTAAAAGTTTACGAGGATTGATGGCTTGTTTGGAAGGGGAGTCCAAACAGCGCTAGGTTATTGGTACTTCACAGTTCAAGACTATTTTCATTTTTAGTTTCCAAGTGAAACGGGGAATGAGTTGAAATTATGGTGATGTGTGTTTTTTTATCCATACAAACCTGGTACTTTTCTGAAAGGCGATTTTCTTTAGTAGGTACTTTGAGGAGGTTCTTTTTGGAAGTTCTCAACAATATTCCGATGAATTGAGAAGAAGAAAACTGCAAATTTTTTCACGAGATTTCCTTTGTTTGGTGGTCGTTATTTTTATAAATGTTCATCGTGGCGACTCGAAACGTACTAATATAATTATTGTTATATCATTTTATTCATTAGCATTTAGTAGAAATCTCATGAGTTTCGAAACTTTTTTTTTTTTTTTCGTAAGAGTTAGAACATCAAAAGTTCAACCAACCTCATTAGGCACTTAATAAGTCGCCTAACTTTCTGAGAAAATAAACAACCACGAGTCTGATGAAAGCCCCATAAAACGGACTGCGCGTGATCGACGATTGTCCGCTGTTGGGAGGTGTTCGTGAACGCAGCCGTTTCACCGCGCACAGGTGTTTTTCGATAATAAATACAATCGTTTTTGAAATAAATTTTTAATCGTAATGTTGGTACAATCATGAATATAGTATTTGGTATTTATATAATATATTTGTATAATATACATCATAAAGGCGCGTAATGCGTATAATATAAATGTTTATTCTTTTACGTTATATTAATCATATTATATCATTAATACATTAAGATAATTTTTCCCCGACAAATGGTATATAAGTATATCGTTTTTTTTTTTTTTTAATTAGGTTTTTCTTTTTTTAAATTTAATAACATATGATATATAATTTATATATTTATAATAATTTAGACAAAAATCATATTATAGTTTATAAATAACGTTCAAGGTACATATCGTGTACGCTAGGGTCTTCGATTTCGTACACGTCTCGCGACATAATTATTATTGTTTTATCGTAACGAATTCGCTAATCTACATATTACGGGCACAACCAACTGACGTCGCGCGGCCGCGCACGATAGATAATAATAATACTTGTAATGATATAGAATAAAAAAATTAATTTCATATTGGAAAATATAAAGTGAATTTTTTTCTCTACTCTATAAGATTATCGCATATTTTTATTTTTATTTTTCTAATTAATTTCTACTCATCTAAATAATAATTTATCGTTATGTTGGACCGTCGCTTATTATAACCATTATTGTATACACAGTGTATTATAATTATTAGGTATTATTACGTGCGCGCGCGCAATCGTTTCGGTTTTCGCCGCGTAAACGATAAACTCTATACACTTATCATAATGTATACAGGGCCTAATGGAAACACAAGTACATAATATTATAATTTCTTAATATATTATAATAATGGTAACGAACAGTAATAGGTAATCGTATCACATAGTCGATTCGAGCTAAAACAGTTTTAACAAAACGGAAAAACATAAACGTCTATTTAGGAATATAATATAATGTATAAGTGAATACAAACTATTGGATATTAATATTATATTCTTATGTAACACGTTACATAATATCATTAATGGAAAAAATTGACATTCATTTGGATTAAACACATACACACACACACACACACACACACACACACCCGTACACCCGCGCACACACACACACACACACACACACACACACACACATAATATTATATAACATTAAATACGTCTTAATTATTATACGTGGTAGAACCGAATGATGATTAGCACAGCTTTGTCGCGGACAAGATTCGTGTGTGACGTCGGTATAACGTTATTGAAAAATTACTTAATCGTGTAATTAATATTGGACGTTACAGGATTACCGGGTACCTATTGCACTACGATCATTACGTTATTGTTCACATGGTATTTATTCATTTTTCACTTAACCGAAAGCATCTATGCTACCTCTAAAATTCACTCTTAGGATCATTACTCGGGCTCGGATTTCGATGCGTATGCATCTCTTCTTGGGACGCTTGATGCGATGACACAAATGCCTTTCAAGCGAACAATACTCTAATAACGAACTTTTTTTGGGGCATTATTCATTTTGTTATGTCAGTTTTAACCTACTTCTAGGGATTTTACAAAAACATGAAAGTTATAAAATACATAAACATTAGGTAGTCTGGTTTTTAAATAAAACTATTCACAAAATGTATCATAAACAATTTTGTTATAATTGTAACGTGTTACATTTTTTAGAGTTTTTAGGTCATAAATGTAATTTTTCGATATTTATTGGGCATTTAAATCCGAGCCACACTCGTCACATATACCAAACGTATAATTTTCGTCAGTGATCTGAATTCTCTTAACGTTCCCACCAGTCTCCGCTCTATACGCTAAACATAAGATCTGAAGCGGTCATCAAAAATATAATTAACTTTGTTATTGGAAGGTGGTTTTCGTTATTTAACATGACGTGTTGTCATTGTTTGTAATTTTTTCTGTTTTCTCGATTTTTCACTGTCATCATTTTGTTTTAGTTAGAATAACTGTCGAGCAGTCATAGTGGCCGACTAAAAGGCAAAGAGAAAAACACGGCGACAACAACAACCGTACAAGATGTAAAATATTATTCCGAAGGCCGACGCAAGTCCGCTACACAGCCGCGATGCCACCATTACAAACGTTCTCCACCGTACGAATTGTCTTACAATTTGAATCACACATATAAATTTAGGTAATACGTGTATAATATTTTCCTTAACCTAACGCCGGTTCGTATCCGACGTAACGTATATTATAAATTAACGAAGGTACGGGTAACATAGGTGCGGTGGGTAAATCGTATACGCGTTGGACACACGCGACGCGTCCCGGGGCTGGAAAACTCGACTGTCCGCAAAAGACAAACAGGAAATGAAAAAATAATTATTGCAACGTTCACTCGCGGCAATACGTACTCGACATAAAGCATTCTATACTATGATTTACCGAGAGACGAAGTTGTACATTTTTCCCGTAGAAAACGACCCCGCAGACCCGCGGACCTTATTGTTATCGTATCCGGGCGCACATTCGGGGAGTGCTAAAATAGTCTTCGCCGACGCAACCCGCGGAGGGTTGGTTACCATTCATCCCACGCCTGTGTCTGTGGACATCGTGTGTTTTAATTTCAAAATGAAATTATAAATATTACAACGTCAAAGAAAATGGAAGTATTAAAGGTAACACGAGAAAGGAGAAACCAGCAAATACGAGTTGACGGTGTAAAATCTTTAGATGCCCACTGTACCTACTTATCTCGTATTTGTCGTAATTGTAAGACGAACTGGGAAAAACGCATTTTCATAAACGCAGAATAGGTATGAAGCTTGAAATGAACAAGGGATGCTAGTTTTAAATTTATGACTTGAGAGTGCTAAGCAGTAAGCACCCCCCGTATGTGCACCTATGTAGTAGTAGTATCGCACAATAATTTATTACCGGTCGCCGAACGAATAAAACAATAACGGTCACGTCGCACATCTTCGACGTTAAGACGAACCGATCGTTGCTGGGAAACCGATAGCACACCCATCGCAACGCAATAAAAATGAATCAACCAGCTGAGACTTATGGAAAGTATAGCGGACCGTTATAATATAAACACCACCGGTTTAAGAAGAAGAAAAAAAAAATGAAAACCGTATAAAAGAAAATATGTAATTCTATTACAAGTTATTAGGGTAGTCGTATATATTTTTTAATATCTTCCCCCGGGAGAAAGTGCTAAACATAATGCCACCACCGTTGAACCTCCCTATGAATATTGTAGTGCAGGACTACGGGCGGGGCGGGCGTCGGGTTTCGAAGACGGTAATAATAGGTGTGTACAAAACGCGACGACGACGACCTGAGCACTGTGATTCGCATACATTTTTAACTGTATACGCGGTTTATAATAATCCCACATGGGTACAAGATATGGTTCAGTCGGATGGAAAATAATAACGAAAACGGTCGTGGCGAGTTTCAGAAAACGTTTAAGCCCATAAATGCCCGTGGCACACTGCGGTTACCCTGCATAGAGGCATCTACCGCGCGTTACCACGAGATCGGTCGCTAGCGGATCCAGAACTGTTTTGCTGGCAGGGACGAGGCGCGTGTGATTACACAAACGGTCGGTAAATCATTTATGTTTTGAATTTTATACATCGGGGGGCGAGGCACGCGCGCGGGTCCAAAATATTGTGGAGGGTTGGGATGGGGTAGAAGGGCCACAGACCCACCAGACTATTATCTTAAAATATGAATAGTTAATTTTGAAAGGGTCGTATTATGAGAAACGTTGGGAGGCTAAGCCTTCTCGCGTAGTTCAATATACCTGCAGCGGATCACGGCGTAGCGGTCCCAAATCGAATTCAGTCGGGACCTCGCGTGGGGCGGCTGGCGGGAAAGGACAGGGTGTCGTCGAAGTCTTTATTAGTCGAGTGCGTACACGCATATATAATTCATGTTCACGGTAGCAGAGCAAACGGTCTAGCGCGAAACGTACAAGTTGTTCCTCTGCACCGTCGTTCTTCATCGGGCCAATGTACATCACACGAAAGATTAGAAAAAATACGATATCGGACCGAAACTATTTAATTTAATAGATAATTCGTCGTACGCGCACGTTCAACCGCGCATTAAAGCACGGGTACGTTACCCCCGGGCTTGTATCTCCTGGATCCGCTTGGACGGCGAGAAAGGCGCAAGTGGGCGATGTTTTCAAAACGATTTCGAACCGTCAATGTTAAAACGTCCCTGTAAAATTAATGTTTACAGATATCATAGGGTATTAGGTTGCTCGCAGCATTTTATTAATTATAGACTATACTATGTATTATTTAGTGCATGGTCGTGCTGCCGGTCGTCGTGCACAGCGACTGAACGATGATAATAATTATTCAATGTACAGCAGGTAAAGTGATATCAATATTTTACCGTATACAGCAGGTATACACCGTAATATAGTTAACAAAAATAGAAAATTTGTTTTCCCGATAAAACTTATAACATAACCATGTATATAATATTGTATAGTAGTAATAGCTATTTACAAAAAAAAAAAAAAAACAAAAATTAACATAATGCTCTTACAAAATTATATTTTATATCTGACTGTAAATATAGGTGTGTATTATAATTATTACGAACAGAGACGCGCGTGAGGCGAGTTCGACGATCCGATCAACGGCGGGGTTAGTGCAGCCGTCAGGCCGAGTCCGAAATCCCTACGTCCGATCGAGAGCGGCAGAACTTCGCGCCACCACGACATCAAACAATAAGTGTAACATACGTTTATAATATATAATATAATGTGTAAATTTTTTTTTTTTTTTAACTTCTTAACTTTTTAATGATAAATGCATATTTGTGTACGTAATCAATATTATAATTTATATGATTAACTATGATTTAGTAACGATGATAATATTGTAATTGTAATACGAACTCGCAGCAGCGTATCTGGACGGATTCGGCACGGTAATGATATATTACGTGACGTGCGCAACGGTCATTATACCGGGTACACGGTCACTATGCGAATGCTGAATTTTATAAGGTCTCTATATCTAGATACGCCGCTGAATCGCGCACGCGCAAAGCGGCGCTAATATATTATGTCCGTTCATGATTTGTGCAGCAGGTGGTTCTGCGGGTTCAGGCCGATGGTCGGCGAGGCCGTGCAGCTCCTGCTCGCCGACGCCCTGGACTTGATCTCCATCGACTTCAGGTTCTCGACGGCCTTGTTCTCGTTCGAGTCGTCCGCCTCGGTCGCGCACTTCCGGTCGTACGGCCCGATCACGCCGGTCAGCGCGTTCAAAGGTATCCGGTACAGGCGCAGCGGCTTCGTTTCCGGAGACACTGGAACACGCACGCGCACAACATTTACTACGCGATGCGACGAGGGCTGTATTGGGGGGGTGGTGGTGGGGGTTCTGTAAGGTGCTAACCCCGCATGACTTCCCCGGCGAAATGTCCGCCTCCTCCGCGCACTCGATACCGAGGACTTACCCGTCGCGATATCTCCTGAGACAGGCCACGAAGACAGTCGAATTCTGTTCATATTTTTCCTTCATTTTCTTCGGCAAGACTCGCATGCACTAGGACTGTACGCAGATATTTCATGTTTCATATGGAATTTTTAAGTTTTGGTAAAAAGGTTAAGATAATCATTTATTTTATTTTATTGTTTTCGAAAATTTTGAAGATGACCATTTATTTATAGAGTTGATTTTTCTGAAAATGTTGACGTGTCAACATTATATTTTCATTGACCTCATGATTTTTAATAGTTATTTTTAGTCTTCAGAGAAACTGTGTGTTAAACAAAACTTATCAGAAAACGAGACGAGTCCAATGAACTATTAGAGTTCACCATACATCACAATACATTTATATATATATTATTTGTATGAAACATTTGTAGTACGTGTCCCTGTGAGTATTATGAAAAACAGAATTTGAATATCTTCATTATCTATGGAGATATCGCAACGGGAAAATCATCTGTGGTACACACTGTATAGTATTACCAGCGTTGACAATGTTTTCGACTGATTTTGGTATCAATCTACATAATATGTAGTGTGGAAACCCTAACCGAAATAAAACCTTGCGTACGCTACTGATTATAATATGTTCTACACAATAATACGAGTAACTGTAATAACATATGATACGTGTTGTGATATATCGACGCGGCAAGGAGTGAACGGTCTCTCATGTCGTCGGGATGAAAAATTATTTTTTTCTCGCCAGTAGCGCCCACACATCTTTTTCCGACTCAATCGGTCATAGCGCAGGTGCACGTCGTCTCCGTAGACGCGTGTGCTTAGTGATAATCTGAAGCGACGTAATAGGGGTTACTATCTAAAATACTGAAAGTACAATTTTTTATCGTTCTTGAACTTGACGATGGTCTTATTTAAAATCAATGTAACAATGTTGGTGCCAGGGAATAAGTGTTTAATCATAGGTTTTGATTAACAAAAGGAAATCTTATTTTTTATAGGGATAGTAGGAATTCCAATCCTCTCGACCTTTAATACCCTGTTTAACCTTAAAACCGTTATACTAGTTTAAGTTATAGTAGTTATACTCAAATAGATTCGATTGAATATCGTACACGTGCGTTAGAAAGTTTCGTTTGGACTTGGATTTTCTTCTATTTTACTCTTATGCATTTGCCTAATTTATATAATAATATTTTGACGTATACCTGATAAGCTCACGTGTCAACGGTTCAGTCACAAGAAAACGACTTATAGGTTATAAATATCATCGAGTCATAAAAGCCATATCTAACGAAAAATCACGTGTTACGAATTTGAAAAAAAATAAAAATAAAAAAAATATCCATTGAAACAATGATGCAACCAAATGTCATTAGATAAAAATAAACCGAATGAAAATTAAAAAAGACTATCGGATATTGAGTACGATACAAATGAAAATTAGGTAAACTTCTTAACTAGCTTAGGTCACTATAAGGACATAATGTAGATAATATGTGTTGTAATTGAATTATATGCGTACACATTTAGAATTCTTATTTCGTCACTAAAAAAATAATCAATACAAGTACCTAAGTACCTATCGCAATCAACATTTTTTTCAATTTATTCGAATTGTATACAGAAATAAAGTGTTCATGGCGCTATGATCGTAATTTCAGAGAGCTCTAATAAAAAAAAAAAAATAATAAACGATTCTCAGTTTAGTTCAATAGAATAGTATATTACATACAAATGAGTTTGTATAAAATTGACTTGATTTCAAATTTTTTCAACATAAGTTAGAATATTGTACTGTCTACCGTGAAAAAATAATCAATTTCTATTAAAATGTTATCGCTGAGGGTGCGGCGGACTGTATACGTTATTGTTTTTCCTATAAAACAGAACAAAATAACTATTATCGATTTGGTTGATTAAATAGTGTTTGCCGTACGATTCCACCAAAAAAGTCGGTATTTCAAACTTTTGGACCATTGTACGTCTGTACTCCCAAATCATTTTGGTACGTACTGCCAAAAAACATTCCTGAACAAAATTAAAACATTCCCAGCTTTGCTCTATTTCGGAATAAAATATAAAATTAAGGTAATCTGCAATTCAGTATATTGTGAATCCTAAACAAATTACTATTGGTCGAAGAAAAAATATCAAATAAATCTTGATTGCATTTATTTTCGAAAAACGTTTTCATATTAAAATTGCATTTAAATCAGCCGAGGTTTAACCCGGACAGCACGGCACCAGAGTATATGTTTTCTTATAGGGGAGCGAGAATGATATCTGAGGTCTGGGTATTTGGCATAATATGTTATGTTGTGATATCACTTAATAGCTGTATGTTTAAAATACAGTAATTCCCTCCGCGTCCCTCGTAGCTTATAAGAAACACAGCGTACATACTGTAACAGTGTGCACGTAGTGTTACACACAAATATCAACTGACATTCGACAGATATTCTTAATAGCCTAACATTTACCTAAGCCAGTAAGAAGAATATAATGAAGGGTGCATTTATATAGGGCGATATTGTTTGAAGATAAGAAACATAGACAAGAAAAATTAATACAACAGAGGAAAAGGATATTTTTAAGTTAATCCTATCGGAGGAGAGAGCTGGACATTAAATGAGTAATTGACGAAAATTTCAATTATTGTTGCCACAGTTGGGAAGGGTAGGCACCTACAATATGTGCTCTGGTCGAGCCCAAGACGGAACGCATGTTATTCACTGTATTACGCGTACCTGCCAACGCAAATAGTGCCACACACCAATTGGACCGATGCACGCGGTTGTAAATTACTTTGAAAACGTGATTGAATCTTTATTGTTAAATTTTCAACTTTTTTTTACACAGTTAGGAAACTGCATACATTATGAAACGATAAACACATAGAGCACATGGAGCGGAAGTGTATTTGTAACCTATGAATAATTTCACGCCGCACCACCCGGGGGTCGCGGTCTCTTCCAATACGCTGTGTGCACGATCGTTTACTGCTCGCACTCATCCGACGAAAGAAAAGCGAAAAAAATCACCTGAACGAATGTTTTCGAAGGCTGCGCACATGAGACGATTCCCGGGTGTCTGTTTACCTGCATCGACATTGCGACGAATCGGTTCCGTGGCTATTAAGAGGTACGTACGAGTCGATTCCCTTATTGTTGAATATCGGTTACGAAAACAACAGGTATTTTTTCGAATTTCATCGGCACCGACAACAATTATTGTTTTTGTACAGCATTTTTTCCCCTACAGTTGAACAACTAAAACGCAAACTAGGACGATGATTACCTAAAATAGTCTAGTTAAAAGAATTCGTTAAGTTTTAACATGATTTCAATCGAAACATTTGAAAATGCTGAAGTGTTCATTCATATTCGACGTCCCACCAGAGGTACTCGGGAATCAATTTATTGATATTTTATTGCTTAAACGAACCCGGCAATCAATGTTAATACGTCCCCCGATTGTACTCGGGATACATGAAGCATGAGTCCTCGGGAATCAACTCCTCCAAATCATAACGCGTACGTTTTTTTTTTTTTTTTATTTATTCGCTCAAGACATTTATGAAAAACGATTTTATACCGCATATGACTTTTACGAGACTCGACTCAATAACACATATATAATGCGTCTTTCAAACGCTTGACCTAGATTCGAATGAATAACAATATTATGGTACACAGCGAGCCGCGCCGCCCGGGTGCTACTGCCCGGTGCGCGGTTCCCGCGTACTAGAACGGTTATATTTTATGCTCTTTGCAAGTAGCGGTCGTTTGTTTTTTCGTCCGCCCCATTGCCGAAATGCGTATATATAGACGGTGCGTTGTATAATATTCAGATACCGCCGGTACGCCGGTGTCGCAGTCGAACCATACCTTCTTTCATACCCCTGGTATGATTTTCCTAGGGTACGTTTACCCCCCGGGAGAGTAAGATTTTCATAGGACATTCTTACTGGAGGACGCTTAGATTATCCCAGCGTATTTGTACCGCGTGTGTATGATTTTCCTAGGATAATCTTGTCCCCCCCCCTGGGGGTATAAATATTCTAGGATAGTCTTACTGGGGGGTAAGCGGGTAAGATTTAACCGTTACACGGGCACCTGTGAAAATCGAACAGCCCTGTTGTCCGGTTTCAATCGATTGTCATGCACCAGCTCGATATCGGCAGTGGCAGCTCGATACCGCGATATAATATTCATTAATTTTTTTATAAAAAGCACAATCCTTGCGTTTAAACTAGGACCAACAGTTTTCGCCGAGTGCAATAATTCGAATAAAACGTAAGGTATTAATCGATATCATTATAGATACCAATCGGATTGTCTGACAGATGATGACACATAGTTGACTGCGACTGTGCCAACACTTAATTTAGAATGAACTCATTCACTCACAGACTTACAATTGTATAGAATGTATCCGGAACCGATCCCGCACAATGTCGGAGGCCTACGTGCGTTTTATTTTCCAAGTTATTTTGACGATTCACTAATTCCAAAATTGCATTTACAATAATATTTACTACTCATTTGTACAGTTTTTTTAAAATTTATTTGAAACAAATTACACTAGGTCAAGGAGCTTACTTCATGTAGTATGTACCAACACGTGCCCTGAGATAATATTATTCATTGCACTTGATCAACAGCCGTTTTATGACTTGTTGCACAAAAACTCATTAAAAAAAACCACGGGGCAATAAAATCTACAGCCATGGATGACCCGTTTTAGGGCAAAGGGTGTCTCCATTGCAGGTGGTTATCCCACGCGCTTTGATCGACCAGTTTAGTTGTATGATAATATATAGGGTGATTTTATAGACGTACTAACTCGCTTTTCTGGCCGACAAAATTCTTTAATATGAAATTATTTCTTTTCATTCAAGTTACCAAAAAAACTAGGTTTTCCAAAAAGTTTTTTTTTTCATGCCACTTTAAGTATGTCTTTATGTATGATTTAACGTAGTCAAAATTCGGGCCAATACTTTCGGAGTCATTCAAATTTAAAATTGCTTATGAAAAGTGTATAATTCACGTTATCTCGAATTAGTAGCAATTATCGGTAATATGTAATTGCCGATCATATTATAATGCTTTTTTCTTTATTACTTAAATTAGAATAATTCAAAAACAACTCTTTCGAATTTTCGAGACATAAAAATGCACATAAAAATAACCCCAATAAAATAACACAGTAAAAATGGAGTGAAAAAATAGGGGATGAGCATATATAAAATATCTCCCTGTATACAGTGACCGTAAACGGTATACCATGATGCTGTTGTGATCGAAATACGACAAAAATCTTGATTCACTCGCGTGATCGTGTTGTTGTAGACGGAAGAAGTCACCTATATTTTAATGTACTGTATCATACTGTTTGGGAAAATTTTTGTTTACGTTATTATTCGTAAAACACCGCGAGGAATTGTTTTTGATGCGTCGCTGAAGCAGTCTGCGCGCGTAGGAGTACGACGGCAGGTCGGAAATCATCCGTCGCAATTCCAGACGACTACGTAAAACGTAATATTATTATTATTATTATTATTATTACTATTTTTACTATAGTCGACGCGGGGATACTGTTATTTGTATTCAAAACGTAACGTTTTGGTGCCACGCTGCATGTTTTAAAAAATGAATTTGAAACAACATTTGCCGTACAATACCGAGGAATGTGTATTAATATATACAGTGCCGCCGCTTATTATAATCACTTTGGAACCAGCACAGTGTGAGTCTTATAACCGAATGAACTTTAAAGGTGAAGCGAGGAAAAAAACGAAAATAACATTTTAAATTAATTATCGGTTGCATTTTGCTAATTTTACCGATTTTAGATATCGTTCAATAGGTATTTTCAAAAAAATTGTTATCAATGTTCGTTTTTTTAATTCTTTTTCTCATTATTTTCGACCATTTTGCCAATAAACGGCTCGTACTTGGTACTTATATTGAACATTAAAAATAACGGTTTCATTAACGATAATCACGGTAAATGTAAAGCGCGATTATGAATTGAAACCACTGCTGCGGTAGTGCGGTCTCCTTTTTTAAACTCTACAAGACGCAATAATTACATTTTCTAACATTTTTGTCGGAATTATACTAAAAATGTCTTCACAGTCCAAATTATACGGGTTTTTTTTTTTTTGCTTGAAGGGTTCCTGATCAAATTGATCTAATAACCGAGTTATTTTTCACCATCATATGCTACGGCCGACGGCGACGACCATGTTTTGGCTGTGTTTGTCAAGATTGTTATCTTATATTCTAAACATATTATTTATTATTTTTATTATTGTTGAAAGTTAAAAAAAAATTAGTCAAAGATTTAATTTGAATTGTAATTTGTTAATATAATAACATTGATTTTTAAATTAACTTTTTATTTTTCCTTTTTTTCAAGTGTAAGCAGTGCTTACAGTGCTTACATGCACGCTACGCCCCTAGTAAACATCCATAGTACGCCACCATTTGAACACGAATTGTGTGCGAAACGAGTTATACGGTTTCAACAGGGGTCACAGTAGTTCGTAGCGGGTTTCTTTTCGCGAAACATCTCCCCGGAGTAATTGCTACGATAATAATAATAATAATTATAATATTACGCAGCTGTTTGGGTTTAACATAATATTCATCGTCAAGTCCGTGCATGAAACGAGTGTATTTTTTTTCTTTTTTTCCGATATTGTTTTCTACGTTAGTACATGCACGTCCCGCGTTTTACTCGATTACGGATTACGACGAAACATGTTCAACGCACGCTCGTATAATATAATATTAACATGTAGCACCGGGTGATTCGCATTTTTTGTTCATTTCCAACGCGCGGCCAAACGGAATAATACCGATAAGTTACACGTATATATTAATATACAAGGCCGCATATAGATTTTTTGCACGGGAGGGGGGGGGTTCTAAGCTGTAAGATGTTTAATAAATTTAAAAATTTAACGAGAACCAGATTTATTAATTTTTTATAAGAATAATTTGAAATGTTTACCTAAACGGCTCGCGCGGTATAAAATAAAACGATGAACACATATCATATGTAAGTATAATAATAAAGTATAAGCCAATAATGTGTTTCTATCTTTCTGAATAGCAAACTGGTTTAAAACTTCTTCAGGGTGGACGGTAATATTTGTATGGACACTTAAAAGAACCAGGCCAGTCGGTCCGCCTTTTCCTGTAGAGTTTCGTGAAAATGTCTAAACGCGTTCAGCGTTCAAGCAGTTAGTGCACCGTCACGAAATATCGTAAAATAATGTAAGCTGTAAAATATGTACTCAACAGTTAACACAGCTACCAAAAAATATGAGAGTGAGAAAATCACGCGGAATAAAATCGGTGCAAAAAACATAATATCTCCCTCGTAATATATCCCGTTACGGAGTATAACAATATACAGGGTGTCCCAACGGAATTCACTTAGAGCAATATCTCCCGAATAGAGATAATCAGATTCTGTTTTTTTTATGAGTAACCCTGCGCAAAGGCAATTTTGTTGAAAACAGTTTGGTAAATATAAGTATCTTACCAAAGAAGTTAAAAACTTTTTATTTTATACATTTTATAAATTTCGAAGAAAACCACAGGGCTTATTTTTCGGAAAATGTCGACGGTCCAAATTTCAGTTTTCATTGCATTCATGGTTTTAATATTTTTTTCAGCTTACAATTATGCTGATAATGTTACATTATTATTTAAAAATGTGCAAAAGTATACTGTTTTGGTGTAAACTAGAAAAAATATTAATAATCAAGAAATTAATGAGAATTGACAGTTGAATCGTCAACAATTTCAGAAAAATAAGCACTATAAAATGGTTATCTTCGAAATTTATAAAACTTATGAGATAAAAAGTTAATCTTCTAACTTCTTTAATAATACGGTAATATATACCAAACAATTGCCCTGGGATGCTCACAGAAAAAAAAAACAAAATTCGATTATATCTGTTAACACGGGAGATATTGCTCTGTGTAAATCCCGGTAGGACAAACTGTATTATGTATTTATACAAATCTTATCGAAAGCCGAACGTTGCCCAACGTTTGCCAAAACGCTGCAGCTATCCCATTAATTATTCCGTTGTCTTACACGCACGTTTGTTTGTGTTTTTTGTTCTCGGCAAACGAAATTACGCGACGCGCATACGGTCGAGACCTGCAGCAGGGTCGTTATAATATATTACAGCCAGACATATAGTCTAATCTCTTCGGTGTAAAAATGGTCAGTTTCAAAACTTCCGGTGAAATGCGTAGGTACGTACAATATTGCGAGATCGACCGTATACCGACTAATGTAAAAAAAAAAAAATAAAAAAATATAACTGTTTACTTTAGTAGTTATTGAAAAATGGTTTAATGATGTCGGGGACTATTATAATACGTCTTACGATATTCCATTCGAACAGTATAATAATTCAACGTAGTTTTTTTTTTTACATTATCAAAAAATATAACAATAAACTTCGAAATAAAACAAAATACATTACGGACGGAATAATTCGAAGTGAGTTTTCACGAGTGCGCACCAATTGAAATTTATTTTCGCAACTCGCGAAACGAAGACCCACGGTCGCGGGGTCTTTTGTTATATTGATCAAATAATATTAATACCGGAAGGTAAGTTTTCAGCGGCGGAAAATTAATTTAGAGAAAAATGAAATACTATCGTTCAATACTTTTATTTTAAATAAGCATCGGCGAGGTGGACAGAGAGAGAGAGAGCTACCGTATTATTGCCAATCCTCGAAATTAAAATTCGCGTACTCCGCGTATACCATGACCTCTTTTGGTTGTTTCTCATTTTGGATTCGTATCATGTATCCGGCGGAAAATTTCCCCGTCCCCTGCCGCGGCGGTAATTGGATGGTACAAGGAATTGAAAATGTAAAACACTTATCATTCGTTTATCGTTTGCCAACAGTAATAACTACGCGGGCAAACATAATATTATATAAAGTTATAAATTAAGAACGAGATGAAAAGGAAAAGAAAAACCATTTTAAACATCGACCCGAGATAGACGAATAAGCAAATACGTACGCACAAGATAAATCTCGGCAGTATGCATAATAGGTATGTATATTTTTCCCGAATATTTGAATAAGACCCCTACCGCGGTGTCCAACGAACGATTAGGTACCGTCAAATGTTTGTGCATAGTGTTTACTCAAACGATCTCCGGTTTTCACTTTAGTACACCAGTCACGGTTATCGATTTTATTTTCGATTTATGTTTTTTCGTGTATTTACTCGTGATCGTTATTATTTTTTTCATTCTGCGCGCACTACAATTCACTACTGTTCGGCTAAACGGAATTTATAATCGCTTGCGGTTCGATCGATTACTCAAACGCGTCACAATTCGATAAAATTAAATCACAAAATTAAATGCGTAACGTATAATATGTAAATATTTACAGTGTGGCGATGCAGGCGGCGACATGCTCTCTCGTTCAGCTTTCTGTTGGTCCATTTGCAGCCTCTCCATTTTCCCGTGGAAGAACTCCGGAGCCGTAGTGGCAAAATATATGTCGTTCTACGTACGAAAAATAACAAGAAAAAAAAAATAAAGTCAAGCAAATCAAATTACAACAGTAAAAATATAATTATATATATGCGTAATATATTATTATTTACTCGATGCGCGAGATTGGATTTTAATTTATTGAAAAAAAAAAATCGGTTCAAAAATCCGTATTATGTACATACCTTGGAGCAAATCAATTTCAATTTCGGCATCGCCATCGTCTGCACTAGATTGCCGTTGATTATGAGTCTGATTTCCATCGTATCCGTTGTAAACGCTATGATGTACGGGAAGGTGCACACTGCGGAGAACATACAATATACAGGTAATGTATTATTATCTCGTTGGCCGCGACATCGCGAAGCGTCGTCAACCGATTTCGTACGAGAAAGCCCTTTTAAATCGAAAATTATTTTTAACGACTCGTGAGCGAGTCTGCACACCTTATATTTTAGTACAGTGCAGGGATGGCGTACCCTTTCCGGGTCGTCGAGTTCCAAATTTTTTCAATCAAACATTAAAAGAAATTGTTCACGTGCCCAAAAAAAAAAAATTATATTTTCTTTGGACGAAAATAAATTTACTAATATATTATTATTTTTATAATTTATTAAGTACAATAGGTTCGTTTACACTACGCATTAAATAATATCCTTGAATTAGGTGTTTTATATTTAAATGTATGCACTATAAAAATTATGGTTATATTTTTAGTGTGATTTTCCTTGCTGTTTCTAAGTGGATAAAGTTATAAAGTTGAGAATGTAGTTAGAACATGTTTAATGAAATAATTTAAATAAATACATTTTAATAAAATACATTTTCCACGTGTCAATAGGTTCGCCACCCATGTTCGGACACTATACAAGGTGTCCTATCGGGATTTACACAGAGCGATATCTCCCTTGTTATTAAAGATGATTAAGTTCTGTTTATTTTTTAGAAGACTCACGGAGTTAAATATACATAGTTGAAATTGGTATTGTAAATGTAAATGTTGTATTAAAAAATTTAAAAAATTAACATTTTATTTAATAATTTTTATAAATTTCGAAGATAGCCATCTTATAGGGCTTATTTTTTTTGAAAATGTTGATGGTTCAACTTTCAGTTTTCGTTTAATTCTTGATTTTTTTATAATTTATCCGAAAAAAAAGAAATAATGTAAATTATTATCACTTCGTCATTTCTCCTATACACTTTTCTGATAATATTATATTAACATTTAAAATTATGTAAATAGTACACTATTATAGTGTAAACTAGGAAAAATATTAAAAATCAAGAAGTAAATGGAAATTGAGTGTTAAATTGCTTACATTTTCAGAAAATTAAGTTCTATAAAATGGTTATCTCCGTAATAAGAGTTATAAAATAAAATGTTAGTTTTTAACTTTTTTAACAATACAGTTATGTTTACCAAACCATTATCGACAAAACTTCCTTTGCCCAGAGATGCTCATAAAATAAACAGAATTTGATTATCTCCGTTAACATGGGAGATATCGGTCTGTGTACATTTTGGAGGGACATCCTGTATAAAGCGATGAAAAAGTTGAGAAATAATAGTTTTCTCGTCGTTAAAATAAAACCGTAAAATGTCACGTAAGACGGACAAGCGAAGGATGAGGGAGGGGGGGGGGGTTAGGAACGATTACAATTATAATAATATAACGATCAAAAAGCATATCAGACGGTTGTGGCGAATCATTCCGCAGAGCGTTCTCGTTTCAGATCGATTGTTGCAACACACAAACCACTTAATTAGACGACGCAACGGATCATTAATTACCTATATCTCTCGGAATGGAATTCCAATGGAAATCGAATTCGGTCGTATTGTTCGTCTCGCTGAGTTTTTGAAAATGACAAGTGTCTGTAAAGCACAATGCACGGGATTAATTCTAAATTCATTAAACTGCAGCACGCGCGGCCAATATATATATCGTGCGCGTCGGAATACGGATTCGAGAGCGAGGAGATCATATTATTATACATCTAATGAACCTTAATATGCGGAATTTCCTCAATATATTTATGTACACGACATGTAAGCACGTATAAGTAATGTGTGCGCGCGTGCATCAGAGATTTGAAACGTTTTCAAAAGGAATGTTTATAAGTTACGAGAGCTGTCCGAAAGTTTCTTTAAACGTTTCGTCGTATATTTTTTCCACGGTCGGATTTTGGCAACGTTTCAAAATTAATTTACTTTACTTATAGATCGGTTGTAGAAAAACGTTTTTCCCCGCAACAGTGGAGAAATCGCACGTATTAAAGACCGGTATTCTGCCGTACGTCTGCTGCAAATATATCGTACTATATATTTTGTACGCGATGGTTAGTACTAATTGGCGATCTCGCGGCGAATACGACCCTGCGGGTTATGGTTTTTTTTTTCCTTCAGATTTTTCTCCCTTGATGACTGCAGTATTTAATTCGTCGTAAGAACAATGTAAAATATATGTATTTCCATGTTCCAACGATCAAAATGCACCGACAATGCGGTCTTTAGACCGTCAGTTTAGTATCGGCTAATTTCCATGTTTACCAGCCAATAACGGTAGTTTTCGCAGCAAAAACGAACTATTGCATGTGTTTTGACCGACACTCTGCAACCTTTTAAATGCGGCACGGCAACGTCTGAGTGATAACAACGATACAACAACAGTCGGACAACTCTTATCCTCCGTATCCTCCTTTTCTTTGTTTTTCGATTCCAACAAACACGTGCCTACAAACCTTGTTATATTATATGTATAATATTCATATGAAGCTGATTAACGCCGATCAACGGTTGAACCGGCAGTGACACGGCGGATTACCGGGTAACCGGTAATATAAAATATATATCGCGTAGTCGACACAATATATGACGCAGCTTATACAATGACTGAATATTTTTGAATACCATATGTAAATGTATGAAATACATGTAAATATGTGCGATGGTAAACAGTAAAACGCGATCGACGACGTTTGTTCATAAATTATTGCGAGACACGGAAGACACACGAGACGCGCTTAAATGATTAAGATTTGACGATCGTTATGTGTGTACATTAAGTCTACGGCCGTAATAAATTCGCACGAGGGTATGTTCTATCGATGTTTTTTTTTTTTAACTGGGTAGCGTGCGCGTGACACGCTGCGAGCTCGACGGTAGGCGAGACGAGTAATTGACATGCTATCGCCGCACCTCTGATGGGTACACCTACCGATAAATTATATTTATCATTATAAGTTGAAGGAAGTTTTTTTTTTTTAATTGAAAAATATGACGTACTCGGGTACATTTTTTTTCCATACATAATTCCGCGTTCGAGGCCATCCAAACTTTATTCCACTAAACAACCAGCGTTTTGCCTATGTCTATATGTTGTTATATGCATGATTTCACGACATTTAAAAATCTAAGAAAAATTCAGAACTATTCTCGTGACGTAAACTTATTTTTAGGAAAATATAATATTGTTTAAAGTGATGACATTAAGGTTATATCGATTTTCTTATTTTTGATATTGGAACTCATTAGATATTAAAGCTTATCCGGGGATACATGACGTTTAAAGCAGCGGTTCTCAATCTTTTTGAGGCCGCGACCCCCTATATTGTAACCAAGATTTTGAGCGACCCTTTTATAATGATAACAATAAAAAGTAGTGATAAATTAATAATCATGTCATATCATAAATCGTTCGTTTTTATCAGCAATCACAAAGTTTTAATTCTCAACAATGATCATCATCATGATTTTTACGAAAACACCTCACTGGATGTTTTATATGTTGGCGACCCTAAAAATTGTTGGCCACCCCTAGTTTGAGAATCGCCGGTCTAAAGCACGGGTTCACACATTTAATTCGATCTTCGCGTTTAGGGTTCTGGGAGAAAAAACGTGATTTCATAAAATTTGAAAAGTACAAATATCGCGTGTTCTCCGAAGAAAGAACAAAAATGTTTGCGCACAGTGTATAATGTCACGACGACGGGTCCGGAGGTAGGAGTACTGTCAGCGAGGGGGTGTTTCGAACTCTTACTTAAGAACACGGACGCGTCGGCGGCGAATAAATTATGGAGCCTACATAGTCACATAGACGTAGCAAAAATGTATCCGACCGAGGTGTTATTAACAAAGGATTCATTAGCCGTGCGTAGAGTAGTACCGCAACCACGCCCACTCTTTGCAGGATTTTTCGCCGAACGGCGTGGAAACAGTACCGCGGACGGTGCAGGCGTCTCGGCGGGGTTCGTCGTCTGCACTTCGCAACGCGAAGAAAACAAAAATTATATTAATAATTGTTTCATAGAATCTTTCGCCGTACACTCGCGTATCCCGCCGTCAAAAGAAATTTCCACGAAGTCTCCGGAGACGCTGACGATGTGCGTGATTTTCATTTTTCTTTTTTTTTTTTATTCATCACTCCGCAGTTATGCAAATCGGACGCGACGACGACGAGTAAGCTTACGCACGCGTTGTTCGGCGCAAACGCCTTGCGGTAGGACCTGAGCGAAGGATCATTATTCGTGTCTATTCCTAGACATGATGAGGCGTCGCGACCGCGCAACAAACGCAACAGTTATTAATATATGTATATCACAGACGTGCGTGGAGGCTTATGGCAAGTAGTGCAAAATCATCGTAGAGGCACTAGGTGAAAATTCCAAAATATCAGTCCAAAAATAGCACATGGCTACAAATATATTAAGTCAATATGATGTTGGCCGATTTGAATGAATATTATTATTTTCCAAATCTGTATAACACATTGTTAACGATATACAGAATCATATTCACAGTTAAAAACGACGATTTTCACCAAGCATCAAACGATTAAATCAATCGATCACACTCGATTATACTGGCCGATTCTTGTTCAACAAATATCGATAAAATTGAATCCGGCCGATCTCGTGTCATCAGACTTCTGAGTTTTGTTTTTACCATGGTTATACAATTACCATAGTAAACGTTAACGTTTACCCAGTTACCCAGTTGTTATAACTTTACATGTGTCACAAAGAAGAGCGGACTTATAGCCGTATCTTTATGACATAATGTTATTATGAGCGGATATCATGCGCATGACGTCGAATAAATTATAAGTTATGTACGGATAATAGTAAATTATTATATTATGATGCGATTATTGTAACCAAACATTTATCGACCAACGTACTCACACACACACACACAAATAGCCACGAGGGTGGGCGATAAGAATAACATCATGTACATCGATCTCGAACCCGGGCAGCAGATTTCACGTAAGCACCGATACGTTAAATGATACATTGGGTCTCCTGTTCCGTTCGTTTTCGTGGAGAAATAAGACATGAGGCCTCGTAAAATCTCAATACCATTCGACGAATCACAACCTACAATATTGTTCACATTTTTTTTTCTTCAAACTTTTTCGGTGCGATCGTTTTTATAATTTATATATTACCACTTGAAACGCGTAGAGAATAAGACTAATATTTTAGTGGGTATAGCCGCTCGAATTTCTGATGAAATTTCTCGGAAAAAACATGCTTTAGTTCATAAAAAAAATAAAAAACAATATTTAAAAACAATAAAACAGGCATGATTTTCTTATAGTCATTTTTCATTCTGACAAAAGAAAATATGTACGCGTTCCCACTTGAATGATTTTGGAGGGTTTTCAGAAAATATCGGAGGCCCAAGTTCTTCTCCTCTCCACCTCACCATTGTAGTTACGCTTACGAGTCAAAACACGACCGATCAGTCGTATATCCAAGCACTTAACGCACTCTAGTACATTATATCGCATATCGTCTCGTGAAATGCGTTTTCAGTGTCACGCCACACGGTCCTTAGTCCTGTATTAATAATCATATCCTTGCGCCCCAGTGGTTCCTAACTCGTCTCGAGTGGTCGGAAGATTTTTTTTTCATGTCCGTCAATTTTTTTTTTATAATTAAAAATTAAAGAATAAAAAAATGCACGAGGGTAGCCGTGTTTCGGCATTACGAAACGGGGAGGGTGGTGCGAAGTGACGGTCCGCGTGGCGGTGGAAAATTCGGAATACGGAGCGATGCGCGAGCAGAGCGGCGCCAAACGTACTGTTGTAGCACAAGAGCAACTCGGGTTCCTCGTCCTCGTAGAGGTCCGTGGCGGACACCAGATGAGCCTTGGTGCCCTCCTGGACGGCGAACAACCGTTGAGCGGTGCCCGACCCGTCGGTGATGATGTCGAACTGGTGTTTGTAGCCCACGCAAATGCTGCACGTGTCCGAGTTGCCTCCCACCGTCGACTCGATCAACGTGATGATGGACGGCTGCTCGGCGATTTGGAATTCCTGCGGAAACAGTCATTGATCATTAATCATAAATCCATAACGAACCGTCATCGCGGCAGCAGCTGCAGTGTACGTGTTACGGGTAAAGTGCGGTAGTCGGGCAATGCGATCACTGACCGTGCCTATTGGATAAAGTTAAAATACTATTCGGAAAACGTTCGTCTCGTACATCGACCGGGTGATTTGATCGTTGTCTACCTCGGAGCGGATAAAGCGTTTTGATAAAATATCAATTGTACTTCGTGGATATAATATTTAAATATATGTATCATGATAAAACGTGTCGTCTGTGAAGTTAGCCTTCCCCCCTCCCCCCTGACTTAGTCGTATACGTTCGAAGTTGGTACTAACATTTAGCAACTCCTAAGCAACTAATTGCAACCAGCATTAAAACAATTGCAATTAGTTTTTTAATGCCAGTTGCTAAAAAGTTGATAGATTTTGGGGTCTTACTTCACAGACGTTAAAAAGTGTGCACCGATATTGTATCATCTGAAGCTTCAGTACGGTACTATCGGTTTTTGACTTACTCGGTTTATTAAAGTTTGATTATTATTTAGTTTATTAAAATGTGTTCTAAAAGAAGAGAAATGTTATGGGAGTTTCGGTAAATTAATCAACGAAAAGATTGATAGTTCGGTGTATTTAACGGAATAAAAATATTATGACATATTATAAGAAATTCATTATCTGAAATTGACAGAGAAAAAAACAAACAAATAAATCAATAACTTTATAATACAATAGTATCTAATTTACAAAATAAATAATTTTTTTTCCATTAGTGTGATTTGGTTTTTTTCTACTTCATACTTTATTCATTACACACTGGACATTAGCCGGGTAATGTATACATTGTACATATTTAAGATGGATAATGTATACATTATACGGTTCATATGGATAAGGTGTACATTATACCCGGGTAATGTGTGTACTATCCATTTTCGTAATCTACCCGTAACATATATATCCAGCGCAGGCACGTGGCCAGGAAATATTCCTCGGGCGGGCTCATTCTTTAAATCGGGCGCGAGTCATATTCATCCAAAATACTTGATTTTCGTTTCCACCAAATCGAAAATGGTTTTATTTTCGTTTCCCCAAATATATTTTTACCTATACCATTGAAATGAAGTTTGAGAACCCTTAGCTGTCTATAATACGATTTGTTGTCATTTGTATGATTTTGATATTTTAGAACAGGCAGATGGTTTTATACGTCCCGATAAAATAGAACTACCCGTTGTAAATGACAATTTAATAAACTATAATATAGTATGATGTTTTTTTTTACATTTTTTTCATATATACTTACTGTGTGGCTATGTTTTTTAGTTTGCATAAATATAAAAAACAATAACTTTCAGGTACCTAATTAAATCAAATTTTCAAGTTGATACGTATATAGTTATAGTTGCATTTCACTAATATAGGTAAAATTATATTTGGCGGAAACGAAAATCGTATCTTTTTCGATTTGGCGGAAACGAAAGTCGTATCTTTTTCGATTCGGCGGAAACAAAAATCGTATCTTTTTCGATTCGGCGGAAACAAAAATCAAATTTTCGGTGAAAACGATGATCGCCCAAAACGTCAAATAAAAATTTGCAGTAAATCAACCCGAGGGTTGACCCTCACCACCTACCATAACCACTACAAGTACACGATTTTGTGACGCTATAAGTATACCACCATATTTTGCGTTACTAGGATATTATTATGAAAAAAACTATATTAGTGTGGTTTTTAATATTTATTTTTTTGTATTATGAAACCGTTAGTGTATCATATTATGGTGTATACTATAATTTGATAAAAGTTATAGCAATATTAAAAAGTAAAGTAAAACTTTGTGAATATTGAAACCGAGTAGAGATCGTATTTATCCGGTCAAAATTGACGGGCGCGTTTAACTTTGGGTTAATGAACACCGAGGATTTACCCATTGAGATTTTTTCTGAGACAATGGAGATAATCAAAAAATTTTTTTTTTCTATAAGATTGAAAGGGACTAGGACTACAAATATTTTATATTCTAATTGAAATTTAATGTTTCGGTAAAAAAGTTAAAACAATTAGTTTTAATTCAATTATTTTCAAAAATTTGAAGATACAAATGGTGGATAAATATTAAATGTGTAGACACAGTGCAAAAAAAAAAAAAATAAAAAAACTGTAATAAAAATTACGGAAAAGTGTACTTGAGCGAAAAAAAGGTAAAAAGTAACGTACTCAGCTTTTAAAATGTAAGTAGAAATTGTATTTCAATAATAAAGCAATTGTAAAGTAATTTTTAAAAAATAAAATGTATTAAAAGTCGACACTATATACGGGTGGCATTCATGCGTTCATGTCGTCCAGCAGATGTCATACAACATATTCCAATCGACAAAGCGTTTACTGTTCAACTCGTTTACGATCGATAAGTTATACCTAATGTCTATTATTTATGAAAACGTGTCGACCAATGAAAATCAAATGCGTCCCCGAGCCGATTTCGTTGAACATGATGAATTAAAGCAAATACAGCAACCCCCTTAATGACTGTTATTTATAATTTGGGCGTGATAACCGGAACCCCGGTGCTTACGTTACACAACTACACGAGAAGACCGTTTTTACACGATGGCTTCTGTTGTCCTCGATTTCATCGCGAAACGACGTCGACTGGAAATCAGCGATTAGAAGGTTAACTGTTTTATAATTAAAATTGAAAATATCACATGCCGTGTATTGGTATGCGACCAATAGTCAGTAGAAAGTTACACTACAAGTCCCGAGATCGATGAAATTCGAGCTGTACTCTTAAAATTGTGTTTTAATTTATACATAGGTAATTACTCTATTAAATATAAAATGTGTTTATTACTCCTAAATATACGAATTCCATGAAAGTATAGTTAAAAACTTTAAAAAGCTTAACAACGGGATACATATGCTTGAAATTTAAGAAATAATTCACGTTTAACGTTAAAAAACTCATATTCTGAAGTCCTTTACGATTTTAACTCGACAGATAATTTTTAAACACGCACACACATACATATATATATATATATGGTAGTGCTCTGAACGGTCCGTAATTTTAGGGACCGGACCGGACTGAAAATGTTAACAAAGGACCGAAGTCGGACCGAACCGATTGCTAAATTTAATTTTAGACCGGACCGGACTGAAAATTTAAAATAATTTGTTAGAGTGGACCGAGACCGGACCGCCGGTCCGAACTTAAAAATTTCGGACTGTAAAAGCTTATGGATTGGACCGGACCGGACCACGGACCGCGGACCTATTTAAATTTTTTTTAGATAGTAAACAGCGCTAAGACAGTCGGCAACGCAGTACAGAACACGAATGATGTATAATAAAGTTCGCAGATTAAATTGGTAATAACAATATTAAAACTATTAACAATGTATACGAAAATACGACACACATAATTCGTTTTTAAAAATAACGTGGATTAATAAGATTAATTAATATAAACCAAGGTCATAATATGCGAGTATTTCATCGGCAGTTGTATACATTTATATATTTGGACGGCGCGGCGTGGCACTTCCACAATTTCTCGTTACCCGCACCATAACGAGAATAATAATAATTGTTCTTGAAAATATGTACTGATTGTACTGTGATAAATTATTAATAGCCAATAGGTACCATGAACAGCTTTGAGATATATACAATATATACATGATAATACATACAATTTATATAAAACAACGGTGCTGGGGTAAAATATTGATTCCCATGTGCCATAATGATAATATTCGTGTAATTAATCAATAAACAATGTATTCATAATTTTAAATCATTGTTCAATAGATATTAGATAAAAGATTTTAAACGAGCCGTATTATTAGACGTAAATTTTAAACTAATAGGGACCGAACGGACCGGACCGGACCGGACTGATCTGATTATATTTTAGCAACCGGATAGAACCGAAATGATTATAGTTTAAATCAGGACCGGACCAAAATCTTTCAAAAAAATATTGAGTCGGACCGAACCGATCCTTCACCTATTTTTATACGATAAGACCGGACCAGACCGGACCGTGCAGAGCACTAATATATGGCTATTAGTGAGGAGTTAGCATATTGATTTTTGTTATATTATTGATCTTCAAACACTTATTGTGTGAAAAATATACTAAGAAATAAAAAATAAAAATTTTACTTTGAATACAAATTATGCGATCAAGTTGAGCCCCTAAAAAAATTCAACATGTATTCATTTATGTTTCAATAATAATCGTGGATTATTGCTAGTTCATAACTTATGAATTCAATATTATCGAAAAACCTACGTATTATTTTTACCATCGTCGCTTAACGCAGCAATGTACCACTTTTGCCTATATATAACGCCGTGTTAGAAGACGTACGCATCCCCCCCACTTACCATTATTCTATATCGAGTTATTTAGTGTTTTACCAGAGAAATAAATCCAAGAGTAAACATAAGACGTTATTCTTCGAGTATTGAAATGTGGGTTGATTCATTTGAGTTTGAAATTGGGCATGATAGACCGTTTTCATGAACGTGTTTGACGACTTTTTGATTATTCTTCTTGATACTTTTAGAGCCTCTTGTAGCATATAATTTTCAACTACGTTATTATCAAGTTGAAATATTGAACGGTACTAAATGAAAGCACGTTTATCTCGAACTATTTCGAAACTTTATGTTTTTAAACATTGAGAGCTGTTTTCCGTCACCCATAACTCTTACACGAAATATTTCAATTTATAATATACACTCAATTCGTATTGGGAAAACGAACCCGATTTACGAATATTATTTATTGCTGCCGAAAAATGTCACGCCCGATGGTATTAATTATTCTGATAATCGGCAGTATATACAATATACATACCCTCAGGTACATGAATCCTTCTACCGTGTCCGTGTCGCTGGCCGGGCACCAAGCCGTCCACGCGGCCGAGTGTTTCCACTGCATGAGCGTCAGTTTGCGGTTCACGCAGATCACCTAGAGAAACGAAAATGACAAAATTAAAAGCAAACGTTCGATTTACTCACAACACGTAAACGTATAATTATTTGAGGCCCAGAGATTGACGCTTTGTTCAACCTGCGGAATATGCGCTTTAAATGCGTTTGTGATGGGAAAAATCGATTTGAAAAATAACGCCGAAATCGTGTAAATTAAATAATAGTTCTCAACCTGCAAACCGGGTGGGTTGACCTATCGATTTGATGAGATAAGCCACTAAAATTCACTTTAAAATGTGCAATTAATGTAAGATGAAATTTATTTACCTGAGTTGGTATACAGGGTGTCGTGCCGGAATTCACATACAGCGATGCCTCTCATGATAATGGAGATAATAAAATTCTGGTTTTTTTTATGATCACCATAGAAAGTTTAGTTGACAATAGTTTTTATATAAGTGTACTATTCAAGAAGTTAAAAATTAACTTTTTTATTTTATCATTTTTATAAATTTCAAATATAGCCGTCTTATAGGGCTTAATTTTCTGAAAATGTTAACGGTTAACATTCAGTTTTCATCAGATTCTTGATTTTCAATAATTTTTGTATTTTACAATAGAGTACAAATTTAAAAAATAATAACATTATCAGCAAACCTTATATGACGAGGTGATGATAATTTACATTATTTTTTTGTGAAAACATGAATCCGATGAAAACTGAAAGTTTAACCGTCGATATTTTTAGGAAAAAAAGCCCTATAAAATGAAAATCTTCGCGTTCTACAAAAATTATAGAGTAAAAACTTTTGAACTTCTTTATGAATACACTTATGTTTATCGAAATATAGTCAGTGAACAAAATTGCCTCTGCCCAGAGATGTTCATAAAGAAAACAGTTTGATTATCTCTATTAACACGGATCGTATCTGTCCCCACGGGGCACCCTGTATTATGTGATACACATTTTTTTTATCTCTGAAAACACGATCGACAGAGATGTGTAATAAGAGAAAAGATGCAAAAGTCTTCACCATCCGGGCACTAACAATAATAATATGTACTTGTGTACACGAGCAGAATAGCGGACGACGACGTAAGTCTACCACTAGCAGCTCGTCTAGCTGCGACTCTGAAGCGGTGAATGGTTAAAACTTTCGCATAGTTCGCGTCTTTATGTAAATTGATGCGCCGGAATCTACTTGAACGCGTGAAAGAGTCGGGTTTAAGTATATTGCGTACAGTGCATGGTTCTTATATATATACAGGTACCTGCAACGCTACATAGATTCGATTTTCAAAGCTAGTTTTATTTGTCGTCTTGATTATGATGAATGTTCAACGGGGGGAAGGAGTCACGGAGGGAGGAGAATAGTGAACTTCTGCGGACAAAGTTTGTTGTTTTTTTTAATTCTCCCTCGGAAACCCATAGACTACTGCTGTTCAAATAGAATTATACCTGCGCGCGCCGCGAATTTGTAGACAACGCACGCGCCTATATTATACCATCACCGGGGAAAGTTAGCATTTATATATATATATATGTGTACTTTGTTAAGTTTTTGTTGTTATGTACAGTGACAACAAACAACGGTGGTAGTTGGCTCATGCGAACGGTGTGCAGCAGGCATGTCAAAGTCAACGTATCAACTGGGCCAAATATATTGAATATTTTACCATTAGGATCGCACGCAAAAATGTATGTTCAACTTACAAAAACAACAGCAACAACTTAATTAATACTTATTCGATTACAATTTATCGGCGGAAAAGTAACATATACGATATAAATTAGAACCATTATACTAACAAACTATTATTTAATATATAAATAATTTATTACATTTTTCAATAAATTAAATATACATAACAATATACGAAATAAGCAAAAATAAAAAATTAAATAAACTGTAAATATTGCCTTGAGGAAAGACCCTTAAGGTCTAAGCCGTTTGTTTGCTTTGCTTTGCTTTATAGAACTGGAATAGACCGTTTACTACACCAGGCTCGCGCCTTTATTAGTGGACGGATGTTTGTGGATGAGATTGTTTTGGAGTAGTTAGATTTTGTTAGAAAGTTTGTTTGCCCATGCCAACGGGATGGGTTTGGGTGCGTGTTTGGTGGACGGAGGGGAGTTTGATTTACCTAAGAGTCTTATGTGTTTGTGATTGGAGAATAAGTTTTTACAAAACATTGTTTTAGATTGGGACTTTATTGAATATTTGATGGATTTAAAGTTTGTGGATTTCAAAAGGATGTCGTTTTTGACAAAAGTGGGCAAGCCCGTTATTGTTCTAATGCCTATGTTTTGGACGCATTCGATTTTTAAGCCATTCGTATTAATTAGCACTTCATTATATATTACTCAAGGCAAGATTTATATTTTATTTTAATTTATTTTGTCTGTCGTTATGTATTTTTATTTTATTGATATTTGGTCAGTTTTACTAAATTGGTTATACATATTCAATAATAATAATAATAATAATTACCTAAGTGTATTTATTAACCTCTACACATTAACTTTTTTTTAAATTAAATTTAAAAAAATTATTATACCTCTCTGAAACATAATATAGTAATTGAGACATGAAATTAAAACGTTATAATTCGAGATTCGGATGGAAACAAGGAATGTTTTGGTTCAATCACATTTCGTGTGTGTGTGTTTTTTTTATGTCTGTGCACACGATTTTGACTCAAAGGATTGTTCCGGTGTATACGAATCTCGTGAAGGAAATTTTATCAAGCTGATACTTTCGGGAGGTAATTTTTTTAATTTATCAACAGTTTTCCGAAAAATTGAGAAAAACAAGAGCGAAAATTGCAGAAAACGTCAACTGAAGTCCATTTGTTTATTTCACATGGATACAAGATTTTATTTATTTGGTTGTTATTCTATAAATATCAATCTTAGCAACTCGAAACGTACATGTGGAATCGATATATCGTTATTATAAAGAATACTAGAACTTACATAGAATACTGCGTATTAGAATTTAATAGAAATTTCATAATTTTCGGAATATATATATTTTTTTGCAAAACTTAGAACATTATAACTTGTGAAAAAATGTTGCTCTACTTCTATGTCGACTATCTTTAGGAGATCTATCCATTCGACATTTTTTAATCGGAATAAGTTTTTCGAGAGAAATGGTACATTGCGGTTTCAAGTTTATAATACCTATTTTCATATCTCAATCGAACTAAGAATTTCGTCCGTTTTTGTTACTACTATTTTAGCTCGATTGTTCATTAAAATATTGGTAATCTTGGGCCACAAAAAAATAAAAAATGAGCTGCGCTCCGCGTGTTTGACATGCCTGGCGTGTTTTTTTTTTCGTCCCGTCATAATATTGAACACAGATAACGCGGGAAAACCTAGCATCGTCCGTTTCGTATAATAATTAATAACGTCATGTATATTGTTGTTATTATTATAATTACTATTATTGTAGCAAATGATAGCAGTGTGAAAAAATAAAAAAAAAAGAGCAGAAAAAATGTTTACTTTTAATTAGCCAATATAAATATTAAAGCTGTTGTTCTCGCTTACTACCCTCCGGAGATTTTTAATTCCGGCAAAAATATATTAATGTCTGCAATGCCGCCGCCGCCGCCGTTTATAATACTTATGTAATGAACGGCACGTACTCAACGGCACCCAGTATCCGTTCGCGCATAATTCGCGTTGCTTACAAAAACTGGGCGCACTTAAAGGATTTCCGCGACGTGCGCGAATAAATAGCTTTCCCGTCCAAATATACAAGATTTATATCTCGAAGCATCTATTCTGGATACGGACACGACGTATTGTCGTACACTCGTATCGTACGAAAGACGTTAGTCAACGTATGCGTTCTATAGTAACTGGACGGACGCGCGTCAAAGTAGTATAATTGTTGTTCGTATTATATTTACCATCTTGAGCCGCGAACCGCCCGGCTTACTGATCGCGTACATACTGCACCCTCTGGTGCGTTCTAGTTTATGGTCTTTCAGGTCCGACTTGCTTTTCACTTCCTTTTGATTTTCCGGCTCGAACTCCGATAGCCTGAACACGTATATTTTGCTGTCGCGTCCTGTAGCGCAAAAAAAAAAGAAAAAAAAAACCGTTTTATACATTAACAGTCTTTCAGCGCTGCGACCACCGACCATCAATTACCACCCACGAGAGCCGTAAGCCGAGGTTAGTGGAGAGGGGACGGGGGGGGGGGCGAGAGGTCGTGGCCGGGCTCAGTTACTAGATGATATGGGTAGGCCGCCGGTCGGTCACGGGACCCGTGAAAGAAAACCATGCTGAGAGCCTTTTAACGTATTTTGCCGGGTCGATTTGAGTAGCCGGCGAGGCGCACTCCCGCAGGGAAGTCGGTGGCGTATACGCTTTATAATTTAAAAGATGAAAACTACCGCGGCAACACCGTGCAACCGCTGAAAGGTTTGAAGTCGAATAAAAATATGCACAAAACAAATATTATAGTGTACGCGTAACGAAAGATCGGAGACAGCTTTTATGGACTGAAATATATTATTCATTTCTCAGTCATATATATCCATGTTTTCAGTAGTGGCTGACGCCCAATTACATGTTTCGGAGGACAAATGTGTATAATACGTGATGATTTATAAATGAAGCTTAACGAAATATAGATTAAATAGACATGGGGTATCCCATTGTTATTCTGTTGACTGTTCCGATGACTAAGGTGGATTTAAAACTGAGTGTTGAAAGTGTCTTAAAGTTGAAATTGCCAAGCACGTTTATTTTGTGATATTCATATTTTACCTCCAAACTTAGGAAGATACCCGTCAGTTTTCTTTTTAAATGTTTCTACCGTAGAAAAAAACCAAATACTATTTGAAAACAGTTTCGTTACCAATTTGTATACGGATAGTTACACTACTAAGATCGTGACAGGTTATAACTCGTTGATCTCACCGCGTTGAACTAGATTTAAAAAAAAACTGTTGTAACATCTTCTATGCTTTATTTCCCCTCTCTCACACCCCCTTCCGTACGTGTGCATATTATACTTGTGTAACTGCATATCTTATGTATATATATGGTATCCTACCGATAATTTCTCTATTAGTCTATTTCCTGAGATAATGAAGACAATAAAATACTGTTTTTTTTAAAAAAGACTCACAGGGCCTATGACTACAGTTATTTTATATTTTAATTGAATTTAATGTTTTGGTAAAATAGATAAAAAAAAATATTTTTTATTTATTGTTTTCAAAATATTTAAATTATTTTATAGAGTTTATTTTTCTGGAAATTATGACGTATCAACATTTTATTTTCATTAATCTCGTGATTTTCAATAATATTTTTAGTTCTGGGAAAAATTGTGTGTTTAACAAAACTTATCAGAAATCGAGACGAGATAATGTCAAATCATTAAACTATTAGGTAACACAATTTTTCTGGAAACAAAAAATGTTGTAAATTTCATGAGGTTTATGAAAATAAAATGTTGAAACGTCAAAGTTCTCAGAAAAATAAACTCTTTAAAATGGCTATCTTCAAATTTTTTGAAAATTATGAGATAAAAAATTTTTTTTTTACTTTTTTTTACTAAAATATTTAACTATATAAAAATATGAAATGCTTGAAGTTCTCCTCTCTGTGAGTTTTAAAAAGAAAGTAAAAACAGAAATTGAATATCTTCATTGTCTCAGTAGATATCGGAATGGTTAAGTCCTTGGCGGGACACCGTCCGTATAGAATATGAATCTCAAACCAGTGGCGTATTTAGGAATTTACATGGACCCTCCTTCCCTATAAATACGCCACAGTCTCAAATAGGAAACTATAGTAACACGTAAATAAAACGTAAACTAAACGTGTAAATACGTACCTTTTTCGGCTCTGAACAAAAGGATTCCGTGGGCCTCGACGACGTTCAGCTGATTGGCTTGTATCGTCTTGTCGAAAATCTGTCTCTGGGACACGCCGTCTGCGGATCATTCGGAAACAAAAAAAAAAGCATTAGGTACGCAATTTAAATTGGAAATCCCGGCGTCCGTGGACAGAAAAAATGATAGTAGGTAATTATTCGATGTAGACGTGACTTTGGGAAAACCGTAAAGCGTCCGCGTTACAGAATTACACGATATCAAGTCGCATATAGTTAATATACGCGCGTCTTTAACCGTGGGCGCGACATTTCAAACGTAGGTTTGTAAAAGGAAGACGGATCGTGTTCCGTATAGGCGTGTGGTTTAATAATTCAAATCTGTCCGCGAGTTTTGACTAAACCCGCCCGGATTCATAAAATTATCATACGGAACCTAATTTACCTACGCGTCGTATTAAAGTTTAATATATTTACTTTTGCGTGGAACTTTTTACGGTAAACTAAAAAATATATACACCAGGGGTGGCCAACTTGCGGCTCGCGTCGTCTTATGTACAAAAACCAAAATGTACTTATTATTATTATGTATTGCATTCGGTATACATTTATGAAGAAAATAAATCAAAAAAAAATATGAGTAATGAATAAAATATAAACGTTAAGCTAAATTTGTTCGCGTTGTATTTTTTTTCGTGAGATTTCGTTGCATTGATGTAAGAGCAGTTTTGACTTTTGAGTAATTGTGTAAGATGATGATTAGTGAAATTTGAACGATATTTTTACTATATTGTTTACGTAGTTGAATAAAACGATTCACACGTGTATGTTGTTCCAAAAATTGGTACTCGTATTCAATATTTTGCACGGTTCTTAATTTTTGGGTGTTTTAAAATTGGAACATGCTTTCATGATTTCAACATTGAGGAACAATATTGTCTTTGAACTGTTTAAGACATTCATCTTCTAATAACTCTAACAGTTCGATTTTTAGATCGCTTAATTTGGTACAATCTGATGTGATATTGGACATCCGTTTTCAACGACATTAACTAAAGATGTAACTAACAATATAAATTATATTAAATATATTTGTAAACAATTTGGCTCTTGATACCATTGTACTTATCTATGTGGCTCGCGAACGTATTTATCCTGTTTACCAATGATATATAGTATATATTATATAATAACGCCATATTTAATACTTGATAGTCAAGTGTATTTGATTTGATTTTTTTTTTTTTTTGTAACGCTTAGAATTGAAAGATATACTTCTGAAGAATGCTATATTATTATGATAACGTTCACTATACAATTATATTTCTGACACGATAATCCGATATACGAGAGTATATGGACGCGCATTGTTGTTGAACTTTGTTTTTAAATTTTAAATAATTTCAGACGTGAGTAGATCTCGGTTACCGTTTAGCGTCTGAGAAACAAAACGCAAACGACGCGCTAAGGTCGTGCAGCGTGAGTGAATTGGTTCGTATATTGATGATCGCGTGTCAGTCATAATGTAATAATATTTCGTTAAAAAAAAAAAAGTAATAATACGATATGGAGCAAAGGGAAAAACGAGTACGTTAAACGTCAAGCGCAGTCAAAAGCTATTAGAATTCGGAGCGAATGGTGTAATATTTTGTTTAGAGACGGGGAAGAGTTGCGAATTTTTTTTTAACAAAGACGATAAAGAATAAATATTACTTGGAAATTCGTCGAAGATCGCAGAAAAACAATAACAATATCATTTCACGAATTACAACCGAACTGTTACAATTTCGAATTGCAGCTAAATTAATTTGTTATTCGTAATAAAAGACAATCAATTACGCTGCAACACCTTTAATTTTTTAAGTTGAAATTAACGAATGTTATTTGAATTTGAAAAAAAGAAAAAGAATCTGCCTCACGGTTTTTTTGATTCGAAATAAAAGATTATAAAAACAAATTGGACACAAAAAAAAACTTCCGATTTAAATTACGTAAGACAATTAATTCCGTGAACAATCAATCGGCTTTCGTTCAAACCGTATATGCATACGATAATTTCACTTATCATAATAATTGTGTTTCGACGGGTAAAATATTATGTTCACGTGCTTCTACGCAACGCAATAGAAATCATGACCGGTCGGTTTTCTTCTTGATTCTAATTCTATTTTAAGTCTCAAACGTTTGCGTACTTACAATGTTACAGCCATTAATTACAGACATTGTAAAACGGCTTCATAAACAACAAGTTTTGACCTAAAAAAAAATAAAAACGACTTCGCGCGCGACAATTCTATTTGCGTTGGCGTGCGTACATAAACATTTGTTTTCCACGACAGGGGTTTAACAACAGAATCTACATGGTACTATACGTAATATACGGAGTGTCGAGAGCGAAAAAATATCATGTGTAATCAAAATCTGAACACAATTTTGTTTAATAACGCGAAACCTATACGCTTTACATACATGGTATATGTATTCGATTTCGTAACTATTTTCACCGCGTTCGATGAATACGTATTAATCAAATGTTTCGACGTAGAGGTTCGAGTCACCGACATACATGCGTTTGGCATCGGCATTATATACGTAAGACCGTCTACGAGCCGGAATGAATATATGGCCGGAATGAATCAAAGGTTTTTCGAGTACGATACGAAATCACACGGTACGTACCGCGTACACTCAGCACATAATAGTGTTATACGGGAGTAAGTGTACTTGGATTTCTCGGATAGCCGCGGTTCACGCGAGAAGAATCTCGCGACGTTCAATCATTTAAAGTGTTTAGACAACGGACATCAGCTGTGAATATACGAGTACGTAAACCTTACGACTCAAAATAGTTTTATACCGTTCACTGCGAAGAACTGAATATTATTATTATTATTGTTATTGTTTAAATTTATTTGTGGCCAAAGCCCGGATAGAAAACACAACTAAATAATTCCGTCTAATTTTGGAGCGCGCAAACATACCATGCATTTTTCATGCTATTAATAAAAATTTACATATTTGGAACTCAATCTTGCTTACAGACGAGGACATTAATTCGTTTTTCCCGACGTAGTACAATAGTCGTTTAGTTCAATCGTTATTTTGAACACTTCAAATTGTTCGTATATTCGATCAGGCAATCAAGTGATGGTATGGGGGGGGGGAATCTAAAAAGATTACTTTGCTGAAAGCGTTTTCGTTAATTATTATAATTACAATCGAATCGAGCGTTTCGTTCTTTTGAGGTGGTATAGGGGGTACAACCAACTGGAAGTCCTTCAAACTCTTTAACATGTCCATTATACTTATATACGTAATAACACACACACATATATATATCATAAATATATTTTATTTATTCTGATAGAACTACAATAAATATTTTCTATTGAAAGTAAGAAAAACTATAATTTTCGTTTATTTTAGCTTTCAACGAATAGTGACCGAATAGCTTATACAATTATACACAATACCTTTAAAAATTAAACAGAAAATAGGAATTCTTTGAATTTAAAAACAACTATACATTCAAAAATAATTTGTTTAGTTAAATATAATGTTTTATGCATACATATTATAAATGCATAAAAATAAACGTAATTGTACTTCTTATTATTTACATTTAACTTTTAAAGTAAAAAAAAAAGTAAGAAAGGAGAAAAAATAACGTAAAATATGATGGACTAAACATTTTTCTTTTTTTAAAATACAATTATTTTTTTTAAATGAACAACAGTTTGAATATTAAGGACTTTAAGTTTTTGTCCAATTAAGGTCGGTTCACTAGAGAGAAAAAATTTAAATTTAAAACTGTACAGTTAAAATACAAATTATATAGAAATAAAAATGTATAAAAGTTGTTTTAGGCGGCGGGATAAACAAAAAGACCGAGGAACTCGATATCTTACCGCAAAAACATTTTCATAAAATAATTCTTTCTTATATAGTTATAGATGGATGTAGATGACACTCTATATTTTGACGTACCGCTGTTCATTTCTGAACAAGTGCTTTAAGGACTAGACACCCGGATAATATTTATAGATAGCGGCGAAGGAAAGTATCTTCGCTTGTGTAATTTATTATCATCCGTTTAATGACAGCACACTCAGTCCCTTCATCCTTGAACCACTTGTTCGAAAAGTGGACGAAGATTAATACAAAATAGTTATATATACATAACAATAATAATAATAATAATAACATCACAAATCATCGATGTGATACTCGAGCATCTTGATGATGCTACCGTGAACATCTTCTAGAAAGATATTTAAAAAAAAGATACGATGACCCATAAATGACAAACATGAAACTCGAGACAAAAGATAAATAACAGTATTGTTGGTTTTGTTGCACAAGACATTGCATGTGAGATAATGCAATAACCGCAGTCACGAACAAGCTGTTATTATTTTATTATAACGCATTCATAGGAAAAATGTTCGTTCATTATAAACAAGAAGAACGTAATAATGAGAAATTAAAAAGCAAGAAAACATATTTGATACCATATCAATTGTCGTTATAATTTTTGGGGTCGCCAACAACTTTTTTAGGGTCTCCAATTGATATAAAAACAAAAATACATTCTTTGTTTCACTCAGAATCTTTTAACAGCTGGTAAGTGATATTTTATTTTTTTTTGATTGTTGGTAGAAACGCAAAATTGTTGTGCGATAAAAATTGAGGAAAATTGTTTTAATACAGATAAGAGAACGACAAAAATATGTGAAACAGGATTTCCAACAACGTTTACAATTAAAACTAAATCGAGAAATCGGCTGGATATATCACCAACTGTGAGAATAAGTTGAAGCAAATCTGTTGAGCATTGAGGATTGACAAAATAATTTCTAACCAACAACAGCAAAATAGTGATTAAAATTGTTTGTGTAATTTACAAACAATTAAATACAATAGTATTAATCATCATAGTTAAACTACTTTTTAACGCTTAGGTACATTACAAAATGATAGAAGTCTCGGTAATGATATGGTGGGTCTCAAATGACCTTTTCTCAGTTAATTGAGTACCGACAAGAAAGGTAGTAAGTTGAGTCCCGGAAAAATATATGGTAGCTAAAGTCACAGGTAGTCCCAGCAAAAAACAAATTATGTTTTATTTTTAACATCCAATAATCTTTATTAGAAGTGAAATTTTACGATTATGGCATAATTTTTATAATTTAAGTAAAATATATGTGGTTTTTGATAATATAAAGATGTTGGTTAAAACTTAAATCATATGGATTTAATAAATTCAAATAGGTTTATCGTATTAATAGAGTATTTTGTCATTTGTTCTCTTAAACCTTGTTCTGTATCCAGTGAAATTTTCTTTTTTTATTTTCTGCTTTTTAGTGCATTTTATTCTAAAATTGACATAATTTTTTGAAGGAAATGACTACGGCCGAGTAAGTAGTAAGAGTGAGTAGCCGGAACCCAACCGGGTACCTACGATATTTTTCCCCCGGGACTCAGTTTACCGTTTTCAAAATGTACACAAATTACCGTGGACCCAATTTACCTGTAGACCCAGAAATCTTGGTGAAACTATAGGGGGCCGTGGACTCCGAAAGGTTGAGAACCGCTGTTATATACAACACGCAGAGCGTGCGGTTTGTTTTCGTAATTTATTTTTTAGAAAACGATAACGTATACGAAATAATCGTAAAAACATTGTTGTATCGCTTGAATCGCTCGACCCGGTAGCCGTATTACAACATGATATTGTACATTCCCCGGATGAAATGGAAAATAATTAAATTTTCGAGTTTGTTTATTAGAACACTGACTGTGCACGGTTGAGGGTTATTGTAATTAGAGCGCGGTTAGGGGAAGCGAGAGAGACAGAGAGAGAGAGGGAAATAAAAAAATTAGCGTCATGGTAACGGATATATAAGCCTACCGGAACACAATCGGCGACATTATGTGCGTTATACTGTAATTGGATTCCGTATCGGCCAGTGATTGTGCCAGCCGAGAAATGAGAACGACGGGTTTCTGTTGCAACGGAACGGAAATAGAAATGAGTGACACACGCACCGGGGTATACATAGTATACGTCGTCAACGTGTTGTTCCAATGAAATAGTGTTTAAGAACGTCACGAGGAGATGACCCGTTCCGTGCGGATGAGGGGAATATCGTCCCCCTCCCGTCAACGGCTAAATCAGCTCAATACAATGTATACAAATACACTGAGAATTATAGTCAAAGGGCATTAAAAGCGAACCGCCGTCAACGAAGGACGAGACGATGTACTCCGTGAGCCGCACTGGTGCAGGGTCGGACGACGAGATGACGGTCCAACGTCACATCTGTATATCAGTTTCGATTCATCCGTTCGACGGTCCCTGCCCATCCCCCGTCCAAGGGTCGTTTAACGGTTCGTCGGTGTACACCGCGGTAACGGTCGGGTGGTTCACACCACCCTTATTGACCGAACCTTTGCCGGCGAAAAAACAAAAAAAACCCTCCCGCAGTGCCGCGATACAACGGTCCTGTTGCTCGGTAGCGGCGAGTGCCACGTAATATTATAAAATATTTACACGCGCGTGCAGTGTACGTCATACAATATATAATACTGTAAACGATGTAACAACGTCCGTGCGAACGGGTTAGTTTATTTCGCTGCGGGTCATTCGCGGACTGCAGGAGACCAGAAGTAGAACCGACGAGAAAATAATCGACAACTTTTTGTCAAGAGTCGAAAACAGTGCGACCCGGGAAACGTTTCGGAATAAGTACAGTTCACCGCTGTGAGACGCGATGATACGAGGAGTACAACACGCGGTACTCGAAATCACCATCATGCGCTTCACTCAGTCGCGTCGGTAGACAATGTTCTAATCATTTTCAGTTTACGTTGGAAATTCGAAACGGAAATATGTTTCGATTTACTGCACGATAAATTCAATCGAGTAGTTTTTTTACCGAAGTGTTGAACGCCAATGATTGCCAGTGGCCACGGACTGATCGGTGCATCCGAATCGGAAATGACCGCAGCTATAACGTGCGTCATACGACCCTGTTGAGCGAGACGCACATGTAGTCGTGCCTTTGTACTGTCGTCCGTGTCTGTTATCGCGGTGTGAAATAGACTTGTCGCCAACATTTCACAACAAGTTTCACAATACAGACATTTCCCGCGCTGTAAAGATCTATATTGCGGTTTTATCGGCGGTACCGGTGCAACACGTTATTCATGCCGTATTAATCGCGATCCCGTTACAAACGAGTACAGTGGTAAGAAGTGTAAGCAAATAAACACAAATAAAAAGTGTAGCTGTACAGTCAATTGTCAGGGACGCGAGACGAATGATGACGACGACGATGATGATGATGAACCAGTCGTGACTAGATAATCGCAATCGTTTCAGATGACTTTACCGGAAGATTGTACGAGAATGAAATGGATTTGGAACGAGAAGAGCACCGATTAAATTTCGACTTTGACCAAATTCGTTTGAACGTGTTGATGCCGTCAATCATCATTGTAATCGTTTTGCCAATATGCAGGTGTTTATTCTACGCAGATATATTGAAGTTGAGTCTCGCCACTTTTCGCCTTATTTTTAATAGATTTTCAAATAGCATCGGTTTCAGTAACCAAGACATCCAAACTTCACCGGTCTTAGGATGCGCAAATGCTACAAATGACAACTCCAAATCTTTATGTTTAAAATGTTGCCAAGAAAGAGACATGTTTATTGCTATAAGGTTCTTTCTATAGCTACAACACAGAATTAGCCCTATTCGTCGACAACGATACAACTGTTTGTCAAATAACTTGTACACAATTTATTTATTCATTCAAATATACGAGCTAATTTAACGATCGTCCAATACAATCGGGGGACACACATTTTTATTTAGTGGTCTCACTTTCAGTTTTTCAATTGTAGTTCCGTTGGTTTCGTTGCTGGTCCGTTATACGAGTACAAGTCTTGTGCGTTGACTGCCCCGCTTGGTCTGCGTCAAAATCACCAGTTTCCGTACGGGGTACAGTTATGACTTCGTAGCCAAAAAGTGCTGGTCGAGGAACACTACAACATCAGACCGGCCAAAGTGACCAATTGTCAACTCGTTCAGGTACACTTGCAATATGTTTAACGGCAACTCGTACTGATGATCGGCCGAACATCCGGGCATAATCATTTTTCACACCGGACTATCTATATACCACACGGTCGCCAATAAGAAAACTGACATATTTGCGTACGGCGCAGCCCATAGAAGCGTGTAGCGCACCCACGTGGGCATGGCCGATTTTCTTTTCCGGAAAACGTGCTGAGTTGACCTGTCTAAATTCACAATGTTCGTTTGACAGTTGAGATTAAACCGACGGTTGAAGATGGAAGCAGTTTCTCATATTATCACAAAGTCTTGACTAAGAGTAGGGATGTGGTTTTTTTCCATTTCTTCACGGCTCACACGAACGAATTACTAAGTGTAGAAAGCGTACTGTCGAGAAAGATATTACAATTTCAGTAATTTTACTCAAAACTTGACATTTAAGTTGACGTTAAAGTTTTATCAGTTGTTATGGTTTGTTTTAAAATTAGTTATGTACAAAGACAATTTTGTTTTCAAAGTCAGCGGGTATCGCAGTCATCTTTGTGTTCGCATTACTGACAAGTTAATGTTCATTTCAGTTTCAAAATATATAAAATATAGTACACGAGAATTATATGCATTACGGTGGATCATAAATAGTAAACCGAATTCGTTCACGACTTGATAATATCTTTGTACTTACTATAAGGATCACGCGGTTAGTTAATATTAATTTAGAATGGGTACGAATGCGAGCAGCATTACCGTTTGGCGTTTGAGTTCCGTAATTTTCCTGCTCGGAATTCAAATATTTTTACTTATAAAATTTCTCGCGTATTACTTTTATAGTGTTCTGACTAGAAGGGGACAATTATGTGGACGAACGCAGAGGTTTGCGACACGGTAAAAATGTCCGAAAAACAATTTTTTTATTCGATTTAAACGTTCGCGGAAATAAAAGGATAGTGCACGTATTATTAAAACATCATCACCCGGATTACACCATTGTTGTTTGGCAGAAAACGAGTTATGGTCCCGGTGCTGTCTTTTAATTTAATACACAAATAATGTATTAGTACGTCCTGGTAAAAAAATGTAATAATAATGATAAAACAATAGCACCTGGGGTTAACGAATCGCGTTTGGGCTTAGTTATGGTTATTTAACAGTTAGTTAATTAATACCTACGACCTTGTTCTAATAATATTGCGGGTGGCATCCGTTTTTATGTTATTATATTTATATCATTATCCGCAGAACAGGTGTACGTCATGGATTTAACCAGTTATACCGATATATAAACTGCTGAAACTATAACTTGTTTGGGTAAGTCAAGTGAAAATAAAAATTAACCGCCGATTGTAAGCCGAAAATATGGTTTTTCTCGAATCGAAACATAAAACGCGACGTAGACGGGTACACAAATTACGTTGAAACAATATCAGTTAAGTCACAGCACGATGTTGTACACCGTTCGTACCATTCTCACATAGAACAGGAAAATCGTCATGCGAGGCGTGTTGTGATTTTTTATGTCGCGAGTCCGTTAAGGGGGGGGAGGGGGTATTTCGGAACAGGTACAAAAAAGACTAGAAAAAATCGTACAATATGTATTACATGGATATTGTACGTCTTATATAGCCTACGGCCAAAATTTCTGCGCGGGACGTGACTTATATAGTTAACGTCATAACAAGACGTTGCGGTTGAAGCGAACAACCGTATAGTAGTATCGGATACAATGTTTTTTCGAAAAATAATAAATGTGGACTTTCCGGCATGTGATGCGATTCGCGTCCCGCCGGACCTTCGACACGATTTCCGGGTGAATATTATTTTACTATTACCCGATTGGACGGTTGTCGAAAGTCGTTGAGACGTTATGCCCGGGGGCGAGGTGGTGGAAACGGACAGACTTCCTGACGGTAAAACTCGACGTGCTGAATTTATCGACAACAAGTTTATTGAAATCGTTTATTTAGAGAACGATGGTTCTTTTTCTACCGAAATATAATCACACACACGCACGCACGCACGCACGCACACACACAAACACACAAAGGTCGATAAAAATAAAATCGGGAAATTTACGAGACCGGAAAGCGGGAATGGAGATAACTTCGGTGTCCGAAATAATTGCTGAAGTGCTCGCTGAACCTGCAAACCGAAGATTTTAATAGTTTTTCCAAAACTTAAGTTATACGATGATGTACATTTTTTCCCGGGGTCAAACTTTTCGGTAGTTGCACGTTAGGGTGTACTTTAGAGAAAAGTCTACGGAGAGGAAACTTATCAGATCTCATTGAACGCTTACCAGCCAGTCATTTTAATTGTACCTAAGCTTTTTTAGTCATTCGCGTTTTCAAATACTTAAAATAAATAAACATCATTTCGCGCACGAAACTCTTCGTGACAAAACCGTAGGCAATATTTTCGGTCGGAATTTATTTTTGCTAAAAGAATTTCGACCAATCGTTGTAACTTCTATGAAATCGATAGGTTGTCGGTCTCTCTGGCCGAGATACAATAACTATAGCCGTATTGGTATAACAAATCGGGGCGCATTACAATATCCAATCGATCGTATAAATCATTGTTCGCAGTAAACACGAGACGCAATATATCGTAGAATACCTGCTGCACGTATATTACCATTTTCGAACGAGAACAAGTTCACGGACACACATCCCGTCCGACGTACGTACGTGTTTTGATATTTTCAAAGGCAAAACCAGCGGCGCGGCAAACTTTTTTTTTTACTTATTTTTTTTTGTTGTCGCCGGCCGCCGCATTATCATAACGTCACAACCACGTAATCTATACGCTCACGTCGAAGAGACACGGTGTGCACGAAATGCAATATGGTCGCAAAAGTTGAAACGGGTAGACGTCTAGGACTTAAGTGATCGAGCAAAGACAACGCGACGCGAGTCCGTAAAACGCGGTACGACGATATTACCGACTGTTTAGAATAACCGCGCAACAACGTAATATCGATGAACCGGCCCACGTACAAATACAGTATCATTATTATTATGCTTCTATTATAGATCGATCTACAGGGCCTTTAAATCGTCTGCGCATTGCTTTTGTTCATTTGGACCTCTTTGTATACCGCGGTTGCGCATCGTTTGATTTCCGGGGTTGCACGTCGGTTGCGCATACCGCCCGTTTACTTTACCTACGTATAATGATCGTACATCATTTGCTCATTAACCGTAAAGTGCAAGTGTTGTAGGTGCTGATTAATTTTCATTTCACTCCCGGGTTACAACTTGACGATCGTGGCTAATATTCAATTTTCAAATATTCGCATAGTTAATAGGTAATACGGTCGACCTTTCTGTCTCTGGGCTATTAAAAATGCTTTGTCATTCTCAATAGACAGTAAATCTAATGCATTTGCACTCGCTACGTCGAATAAATCATCTAACTTCGATAGAAACTGCGTTTTTTTCCATTTGCGTTGCACTATTCTAATTTTTGTAAATTTCTCCACTCTTTGTATAAATCTTCCAGCTTGTTCACACACTCTTGTTCTGTTCTCGTTGGTATGCGTGCCTTCCGCCAAAAAATGATTGCTTCTTGTATCACCGATGCAAATTTAAGTTTACTTCACGCATATTAAAAAATAGTACCGACAAAACTTGTTTGTTTGATGGTGATTTACTATCAACAATTTGATTTGTACGGTATCCAATTAAAAAAATATATTTCGACTCACGTTAACTTTTCCTGGTAACCATTGTAAGTCACTAAATTAAAATGTATGACGTACAACATTTGAAAATTTAATACTCAACAATTTTAGTGTGACACTGGTCGTTGTAGTAAGTCAACTGAGAAATAAATCAATAAATCGCAAAATGACTACAATGAATTGATATATCCGGTAACATAGTATACATAGTATAGATTGTAATAATGTGTGATGCAGAGAATAAAGAATGTAGATAATAGATGTATTATTTGATTGTCTGAGTCATAAAAATAATCTTTAGGTAATATCGCAAAATATGGATACTGAGTAAAGTGCATTTTATTTATTTGTGCAATCGACCGATAGCCGATGATTATGAATTTTTTTTTTTCGACATTTTAGTTCAAATATTTAAAAAAGCTTTAAAATTATAATCTAAAGAATATATCGTGAGATTCTTTTCTCTAGAGTTATGCTGGTTTTATAACAAAAGTCAAAAAGTTAACGATTTTGAAAAATTTTCTATATTTGTAACTTCAGAGCTGTTGTGGCACGGGTTGAATTTATTTGATTTGTCTAAAACTTTTTTTATATCATTATTTTTAGTAATGGAACTTATTAGGGGGGGAGTTATTTATTTATTTTTTTTCATATATTAAGAGGACCACCCTAATAGGTATTGCTGTTCGAAAATTTAATAATATATGTATGTAGAATGTAGATAAATATGTATGTACCTCGATAAATATTTTTTTTTTTTTACTTAAATCTGTTTTTCAAAACAACAAGTGAATTTGACACGGATAACTCTCAGGAGCAGGAAACCGTTCACTGACGGTATCTTAGAATACTATTTAAACTGCTATTATCAACCCATAAATATACCTCAAAACCATGATTACATAAACAACTGAAACGTACCCAAACTTGTACGTACATATTTTTCTACGTTTTTTTTTAATTTTTATTTTTCATTCGTGTGCTTCACTTTAAGGTTTCATGTTTCGTGATGCAAACAATATTGAAATACTAGAAATACGACCATATTACTTACTGTTGCCCGTGTCTACTTTTGTCGGTGCGCAAACGGTGAACGATATTTCGCGCAAACGGGCCATCAGCTGCTAGGACTACGGCCGTAGACCACGACATTACGTCGTTTCACGGACGAGAGTTACTGTACAGCGCACGAAAAAAAAAAAAAACGGAAGTCCTACATCTGAACTCTAGTATCGTCGTCGTATTGACGTCAGGACGATTCGCTCTATCCTTGACTTTTGCTACACTTCATTCCAGTTAATCACGGCGGACAGCGAATCACATATCCGCACGCGAACACGTGCGCGCACGGTTGTATTTCAACGATTTGACATTTAAGCGCGGCCGATTTCTGTCGATTTCACTGCAGGGCTAAATGCAAACTATTTATTCATTTTTTTGAACGTACGTGTTAAAAAATCAGTTTTCGAAATTTGACCCGATTCCGGCAACGGTCAGATACGAAATCGGGGGTGGGAAGAGTACACAGCCGATAGGCTTTTAGTACGAAGTCGGCCGAAGAGGTCAGAGCGGGGGCTCGGCTTCATGTACAAGTATTTTTGTTTCGAACGATAAAGAAGTTGGGGGGTGAATTGTATGATTTTATTTTTCATTTTTTCATGAATCACGACCGTCGAATTACGACGGGACAATTAAGCAAACACTTTAGTCCAGCGGTTCCCAATTGGTGGTCCGCGTGTTGATTTTAGGGGGGTCGCGGTTGCGTTGTACTGCAGTGATATTTTTATTTTTAGTGAAATTATTAACTTTGTAGTTATATGAAATTCCGAGTATTTTTGGACTATTGAAACTCGATTATCGCGAAAAAATGGATAGTCAATTTCATATAAATAAATATCATTATTATCTTTTCTATAACACTATTATTACTATAATTCGGAACGTGAAACCATACTGATTATTTTCTTTTCATTAAACAATAAAATATATTTCGGACATGTTTAAAGTAAATGATCAACATTTTAGTTAGTAGTCTCAGTCATTTCTGGTCAGCGATTAGTGCAGTGTGTACTTTTTTATACATTGTATTTTATTTTTGTTTCTATTATATTACGAAAATGTTTATAAAATTAAAAATTAAATCATATTTAAAATAAAACGTACACAATTATTTTTCATTTTCATAATTAAATAAAATTGAAAAGTAAGTATTCACAAAAAAGGGGTCCGCGGACCAATTTAAGTTATAGCTAGGGCTCCGTGGCTTCACTCTAATCGGGAACCACTGCTATAGTCGATACGTTACCTTCGATGACGAACACGCCGCTGTTCTCGGTGCCGACGACCAATCGGCTGTCGGCCCACGAGTCGCCGCACACGATGTCGTGGCCAAAGTCCGGGTAAAAGCACTGCGGCTCCCACGGGGCCCGCTTGAAGAGTCCGGTCGTGGCGAGGCTGGTGGGCGCGTCGCCCTTGACGATCGTGTCCAGCTTCAGCGCCTGGCCGATGCGCACGAACTCCACCTGTCGGGCTTCTTCCTTGCGCCGCGAGCTCCTCGGAGGGTCGGGCAGCACGTCGCTGAACGCCCGTCTGTTCAACATGGCCTGCGAGACACGGTTCATCAAACGAACAATTTAATTCAAAACAGTTTTCAATGATTGTACACATGTATAATATGTTATAAATTATACGGCCTCCCTAGGTCAGGTCTGATCCGGTGTGGACGGATCGAAGGCCGAGCACGAAGGTTGGAGGAAACTCAGTGCTTGGGACCGGCGGCGGTTTATCGGAAAACCAGTCATGGATGATACGGCTTTAGGTTTAAGGGATTTTTTTTTCGCACCGCTACCGTAGCAGATACCGCGAAAGCTTAAACGGCCGTGTAGCAGTCGCCGCCAAAAGCACGTTTTTTTTTATACCAATCACCCCCAAGCTACCTACAGCAAAACGCACCAGTTGCTCTACCATAATAACATATAATATACGCAATTACAATACCAACCCGTAAAATAGGGGAGGTAAATCGCCTAGTGCAGCAAAGACAGAGTTTTACAAAAAAAGTTTAATTTTATTCGGATTGCCGTCATACAGGTATAACGAGGAACGACAATTATAGGTTTTTCGCAGTACGCGTGTTATTATCGTTTATTATATTTTTATTAGGATTTTTATGGTCGTAAGAAACGACTATGTGATACGGTGTATACTTTGTTATGTACATTTTAGTAGACCAAAAGCACTGACGTCGTTTACATGATGGAAAATATTACGAGAATGTATAGTCAAAAGGGAAAAACGTTATTAATCTTAAACAATTACATTTTTTATAAACATGATATTTATTCTTTTATTGTATTATATGTATACTATTTAAATGTTTACCTCCCCTATTTTTTATTATTATTATGTATATAATATGCGCAACTGTTTCATTGTGTTGAGGGTTATTGGTACACTTGTTAAATGCTAAAAACAGCCGCAGAGGACAGTTGTCTGCAGGTCAACACACCGGCTTATAATTGAAACATAATTGTACAAGTTGTAATCTGCATACAAAAACCTTTTTTGATACACAGTCGGTTTAGAAAGGCAAACCAATTTATATGTGCCGAGTACTGAAGTACCTACTCGTCTTGCAGTAGTATCAATTAACGATAACAGTACAATAGTATTTCCATATTTCACTCGGTAAATGCTAACCAAGGATAATATTTTCAAACTAATAAGTAAAAAAATATCTCAAATCGAAATTGTACAAGACATGACAAAAGGTTTTTTGAAGTTTCACCCAAAACTGAATAAGTACGACCAAAGTTGAATGAAATAAATCAAATAAATCGAAAAGTATACTTTTCTTGTTGGCTTAACTTACGAGGTGGGATAATTACGGATAAAGTTCGGAGTGATAACAGAAACAAAAAGATAAATCAACATCAGTTTCAGTGCGACGGACTGAAACTTTATAATTAACATTAGGCCATGAGAAAGTAACATTTAATATAAACACTGAAATAAGACATTTCGAGTACAACGAGAGCCATCGGTCAGCTGAAGAAATGTGGACCAAGTCCGAGAGAGAATACGGTTTTGGGATGGCGCGACATACTGTTTCCGAATTACTATGCAGCTGTGCCTTGTGCGACTTCCCGAAACGTCTTAAATTCAAAATCACGATTCGACGTCAAAACTTTGATTAACGACTTTGAAAACTATGATACTCCAGATGAAGTGAACAGACACCAATTGCGAATGCAGGAAACCTCAGAACTTATACGGAACGCGCACAACTCGTACAACGCAACCGGCCTCGCATGGATTTCCTTGCGATGGGAACGACTTAAAGTTGGCGAACGGCTCTATGGCGCATCAAACACAATACTCGTGGTAAGGGAGGGGGCAATATTTTGAGTTTTGTTCAAAATTGAAAGTTAACATTTGGTCGAAAACTATAGTACTGTTTGGCTTTCACGAGCGTATGTACTCGAAGACCATTTTCGACGGGTGTAACACGATTGCGCCCGTTTTCCTTTTTTAGACAAGAAAAATGCAACACGCTCCATAAAATATTAGTGTAGTCCTCTTAAAAATTATCTTATACACAATGCTATTAAAGAAGTTTTTCAAAACAGGAAAATAATGATCTGTAGAATTCTTATAGGTTACCAACTTCAAAGGTTGATGGGGGTAGGTCGGGTGAAATTACAATTATTCTGTAGAGAAACTACCCCCAATTCCCTTTAAAACTTAAATAATTTTCCTTCAAAAGGCTGAAATCAACAACGAATGAGTTAATCTTTCAATTATTTTGGAAGTATTTCATATATAATTTTCAATTCTACTGTTACTTATATTGAGATTTAAATTGAGTTTTGTTATTGAATTATTGAAAAAATCATGATTGAATATCATATAAAGGGGATTATTATTATCGATTAAACATTTTAAGCGTTATATTAATTTGGTATATAACACTGTTGTGTGTTCAAAATTGTATCTATCGAAAGTAAATAATTATTAACATAAAACAGGGTTTTATTTTTGACGCATCGTACGGGATCGAATACCTTTACTAGTGCGTGCAGCTCCGGGGCGTAATTAGATTGGAAAAATTACCCGGACCCCCTCAGTGAAAAATTCCCATCATTATCGCGGTTTCGAAAACACTACGCACTGCCATAATATGCATTTTGTGCGGCACGGCGTAAACGAATTATGTAATTTCGTCGTGCAGGTATGATAATATTATTACGTACAACAGTCGTAGCACTCGACGACAACGGGCAAAACCCCAAGCGTTTCAACGATTGGTACACGCGGCTCGGAATCGCCGTGTTTTCGTAACTAATGAAAATATCTAATTCGACCGAACGCCAATGCAAACACGTCATGACGCCGACGACGGCGACGATGATAGTAATAATAATCATAATAATAATGATAATATTATGTACGGTTCACCGCCGGATGTCGGTCCCGCAGCGCGCATACTGCAGGGGCCACTTTACCGTCAGCCGAAAAGATATATTTTATGGACGTTCAAATGCATCTGACGAAACGAGAATTGACGAATGAACGTTATATAAAAAAAATAAATGTTTAAAAAATACGTTAAATGCATAAAAACACTGTTGTGTTCTTCCGTAAAACACGTTTTGTGCGATTTATTTACGAGTATACGCTCTCGCTACGATCTTGCAACAATATTGTGGGGCGTACCGAAGCCCACCGTTTTGACATTTTACACTTTTTCCAGAAAACGGCGATTTCTGCTGTGGACTTTTGGATGGTCGTGGACAAAATCGAATTCATGTTTAAACCTCACAAACGTGCATAGATGTTAATTTTAGTTTACCGAAACGATAAATAAATATTAATGCTTGTGACTGATGTTTAACAAATTGAAAACGTCCATTTCGAAAAGCCGTATGGGTACACCATTGCCAACCATAAACACGCGTTTTCATGTGTTCGTTGGGTTCTCTGAATTCTCGAAGGCTATAGATTGAAAAACATAGAAATAAAGGTGACGGTCGATTGTAGAAGACACATTTCTAAGTCAGTTGAACGTTTATAAACAACAATTGGTTCACGGTCAGAACACAATCGCCGTGTGTACAAACGTGCGCATACGTTAACCTGAACACCGTTTTCGTAGTTATTTATTGATCGGACACATCGTGGATCGTGGTAAAAATTATTATCATTATATTGTTATTATTTGTTCGCGTCGAGCAATAAAACTGTTTAATTTTTCCCAGCGTTATTATTATTGCAAGCGGTCGCAAACGTAAAATATTTTATGAAGCATTTTGAAAGAATCCGAGCAACAGACTACGACGTTAAAACGTACGTTCGGGGGAACACAGATAAAGTAATAACGACGTACATTTATTGTCGTGTACGTTCGATAATTCGGCATACCACTAGATGGTATCTGTTTGTGCTGCTTACTCGTATTTCGGAGGTGGAAAAAAAAATGTTATTTCTAAAACCTAAACGGCGTGAATTAAATTTAACGCGATCAACATGACTAATTTATTCCCCCTAACTGACCGAAATATATTTAGTTTTAAGAAGAAAAAAAATGCAGTATTCTTAACTATAATACACTTAAATATCACAGGTTTTTTTTTTTTTTTTCAAATTTTTTTACCCAAACGAGATATTCGGTGTGATTTATTAGCACTGCGCTGACGTTTCGGACTCATTTCCTGTTTGATCTTCAGAATATTTGTTCACAGGGTTGCTGTTCAGCCGTTGTGGAAATACTGATGGTATTATTTATTCCCAACCTTTTTTTTTAAAGTTTAAACCATCAGTCCCGTCCTTGTTATCTTTAGATAGTTGCTCGTGCCGACCGTTTTCTCTTTTGCTTCTTTGTGACTCGTCCTATAGGTTACTCACCTCAATTGAAATGGCCAAGTCTAATTTTTAAGCTCCATGCACTTTATTTTGTTTCTGTTTTTCTATTTTTCCATATTCATTACTAGAACTCGTTCTTTTCGTTGTGATTTCTGTCCAGCACTCTAGCTTACTGTTACCTTCCTTTAATGGGTTTGTTTTTGGTTTTTGTTATTCATTTTATTTGGTGAACAACAGATATAATTGGTTTCCAAGGATCACTTGTTTTCTGTTCATCTTATATCTATTATAGTTTTCTGCGGGTTTTTTGATTCATATTGCTTCTTCATCGTCCGTTTTCCACGATTTGCTTTATTTCTTATACTTAGATGACGTTAGATCGTATGTTTCTCTGCTAGTTTATAATTCTCAACAACACAATAGTATTTAAATTGCTCTTCCTGTTCGCCCAACACACGGTTTGTCACTTAAACATGAGATATCATACTTATTACCATAAGAAATGGTCGCTATAATTGTTTTCTTCCTGTTGAGTCCATAATTGCATTTTTCATTCTGCTGGTAATTTGTTCAACCATTTTATTCATCGCATTAATATTTTCATTTCTTTACATTGTCACTTCATGTCCTAAACTACTCCACTTTTTCCACAGAAATGTTCGTGTTTAAAATCGGATCAGCGTTTCCTTTTTTTTATCGTTTCATTGAGATGTTTCCGTCATAGTTTCCAGCGTACATAATTGTTCTAATGATGTTCGTTCATGTTGCTGTAGAGAAATAGATTGATATCTAAACGTTCTTTTGTGTATTTTTTCGTGATTATTTATGAAATCAACCAAATAATGAACGAAGTTTAGTATAAATTATAGTGTCGTCCGCTGTTGGGTGAGTCGAGATGTTAAATTAATAACGCAAAAAAAAAAAACTTTCGGAACGTGTCATAAAAATCGGTCTACATTACATTTTTATGTATTTTATGTTTAATTAAAAAATTAACGACCCTGACTCGATATTTTAGTGTCAACTTCGTAACACATGCATTATTTGCATTATAAAAAGTCATCAATCGTTAACCAGAATATTATATGAATGCATTTTTATGTTACGGATTTTTACTATCATTTATAGAACTAGGAACGTTCTCATATAATATGAGTTAAAGGCCATAATATCCAATCAATGCTCACAAAAACTCACTAAAATCTCTTACACATATTTCTCTGCATTCAATATATTTGAGATGTTTGTATCCGTAACGGTTTTTATTTTTTTATTGAATCGAACACGGACAGTTCAATATACATTGGCCTTTTTATAAAGTAAGATATGCAATTATTACTCGGTTAATAGGTTGAAACACGAAAAAAGTTTCGATAAAAAAAAAAAAACTACAAAAGAAATCATCTAAAGCATTGACAACAATAATAATTAAGTATTAATTAATATTACGTCTCTAAAACGTGCGCTCTAATCCGCAATAGCCAGTACGGCCACTATCGGATATGTTATAGGTTTGAAAATCACTATAATGTGTTCAAATTATTTTGCGTGACGATAAAATGCATGTGTGTCATAGACAGGAAAAAAAAACGTTATTAATCGTGAAAACCATCTTTCGACAATACTTCTGGTGACTGCGACTCGGTGTGTGGAAACATCATAGGTAACAGACGTACGATATAGAACACGAACGATCGGTATTGATTATTATTTTCAATTGAAATAAAACCTTATATTTTGTACAATAAATTCAACCACTTACCACTTTACTGGAATCCGACATGTAGTCCGAGTAAAGGTCTTTGATGAGCATGTCGAGGGTTCGTTCGCGTTTTTTCGCAAACGTGGGCGTATTGAACGTAGCTTTTTCACCGTTTATCACTGCAATATAAAACAAAATGTATACATTTTTACGTACGGAAATTCAATTAAATCTTTATAGCGACGGCTTTGATGTTATCGGACGAATTTAGTTCGTTCTAAATTAAATTATTAAACTTTTGTTTGAACTGCTTTTTGCCGTAAGGCGTAAGAGTAAATATTGATAAATTTTAAGTTGTACAAATGTTATCAGACTCGAATTCGGTGTACTTAAATCACTGAAATCACACTTAAGCACTAATGTACGCACAGAAATCATATTACCGTAAAATCGTAAAGTATCAAATTTATTGTATGATATAACACTTCAAAGGAATGAAAACGATAAGTTAAAAAAAAGTGTAAGCTCATTTGCGTTTATCTTGTACACAATATATTATGTGTGTATACTTATAACTTGAATATTGTCTTAAATGATAAAATTATTTCGAATTTCTGTTTATCACGCAGTTGTACGCCCATCGATGAAAGTTAGAAATTTCACACTGTCATTACCATTGGTAATCGCGTGACGTTTGGTTTACTATTTTATATAGATTGTTTTTTTACTTATTGTGATTGTAGGGTTGTAAAAAATAAAAATATCAGTTCAACGCATTTTCGTTTACGTTTATTTGTACGCTGCCAAAAGCGAGTGATAAAATCGGAAAATACCAATAATTTAAAAAAAAAAAGTGTGTAAATGGTTTTCAATTCGTAATCATTATCGAATAGCGAACATACGAGGGTACAGTATAAAGTTCGAGAAACAATTTAAAAAATGAATGTATCTTAAAACAGTTTGAACTCGGTCAATATTTTGTGCAACAATAAAACCAACAAAGTCTTGCGACAAACGACGCGTTTATTAACAACAAAATCAACAATGTCAACACCTACGCTGTACACCGGTGTTTGTGTTTTTTTGCATAATTGTTTCAATACGTTGGTGCGTTATAAAAAAACACGATTAGGGAATTCGGTGCACGCGGATTTTTTTGCTCGAGCTACGCACTGCGGAGAAATTTAGTCGGTGTAAACGTATTTTATTCGTAGCGCACAAAGGGAGCTGAGAATGTTTTTTTTGCGGGACGCGCATATCAATGTGATAAAATAATATAACAATGGCGAAATCATCGTCGTTTGCGTGCCCGAGATTGTATGTACAACGCGCCGCTGTTGGAATACTCGTAATATCACTTAAAAAGTATCGGATACGAAAGGGAAATATTAATGCGGTTTTTGCAGTATAGGTACAATTCGCGTTTAAAAATGAAGAAAATTAAGAAAAAAAAAAACGGGCGCCGACGTACGTAAAGATGATTATTCCCAACAAGCGATGCAATCATCGTACACAATTTAACGTTTACAACCAACCAACCAACGTCCGCGGCAATATTGTAGCGACTCAAAGGTTGTATTTTCATCATTAGTGTTTTATGATAATTTTGATTTGAATCCGTTAAATCTCGTCCTACGCGGAACTCCTGCAGGTTCGCGTTCTTTTGATGTTTGTACCTACGCGCGTGTTTGTTAACACTTAATGTTCAACAACACATAAACGTGTACAGGGCGATTCTTATAACCGTGCTCACACCCCCTTTTTTGGTCGTAATAACGCGAGTACTAGGTACTAAATTTGGATTTTTATTTCCTGTTCCCATTTTTCGAGTGGTGAAAAACTTTTTTTTTTCGCGACAACTTAAGGCGGTGTACTGCGGATCCTTTTTTTTCAAACGGAAACAACACATTTTATTCAAGTTTAAGATTACGTATGTGAAAAGTGTAAAATTCGCGTTATCTCGAATCAGTAGCAATTAGCAAATGAGTAAATGATATTTGGTACTAAAAGACTATTTTCCTTAAAACTTAATAAGAACAATCTATACACTTTCGAATTTCGATAACGATACATCAAAATTCACAGAAGAATTACCTCAATAAAGTACCTCAGTGAAAAATAGTGTTTCCATTTTACAAAAAAAAAAAATTGGAAACATAGATTTCATGGTGACTTAATCGTTAAAAAAAAATGCAGTTATATGGTAAAAAAGGGGTTGAGTATGGTTAAAAAATCATCCTGTAAGTATATAATAACTACGGTATGTTCCCTCGGTCCGTATGGGGCAACGATGATAACATACTATATTAAATAACAATAATCGAAATAATATTTTACTGTTTTCGATCACTTACTTTTAACGATCAGGAATTCTCTAAACTCTTGAGGTTCCTTGAACACAGGAGGACACGGCAATGACGGACCGAACAGTGGTACAGACTCTTCGGAATACACGACCAGTTTGTAGCTGTTGTCCGACGAGTCGTACGCTACTAGCGCAAAAACGTCTGATTACCAGCCGTTAAAGAAAATCGTGCATACGATTGAATAATATTGATTAATTTTACAATATTTTTAAGTAATCATAATAATATCGTAATAATAAATAATAATTTTAAAGTCGAGTTCAGCCTAAACCATGAATACATAGTGCCATATTATTATTATAACCTTAACATACATTATATAATAATACAGTCGCAGAGCATTACTTCACATGTCGTCGATAAAATGCCATAAGCATATTCTATTTTTTTGTAAATCGATAATTTATTCAGCCTTGACTTTAAAAGTTTTATTTTTGTAGTACTCTTTACTTTTGTCATTGTTTATAAGTCTGAAAATTCTTATCGCTCTCAGTTCACGTTGGTATAATTTCGTCGAATTGAATTTGAATCTGGTTACTTTATGGTTTTAATTCTCAAACAAATTTAAACCATCATTGCGATACATAAATATGTAATAAAAATCATGAATCATGGCTGTAATTTCAAAATAATTAAAATATGCGCAATATGTAATGTACAAACGGATAACTAAAGTTTAATATAATTTCCCACGCGTACTGATCTTTGAATTCAACAGCGTAGGGAAAAAATCACAACGAATAATATAATTAGTCTTGGCTATAGCCCGGTGTTATATTCTGGGAATTAAACGACAAAAAGGAAAAAGTACAATTGAAAAACAATTGTTTTACTGCATTTTAGATGTTACGGAGTTAAAAACAATTTGTTCTTATACGATTTATAGTACCTTTTTTTTTCCCAAACATGTACCTTATACGTATGATACAGCGGCGTGGTGGTTACATGGTCACGGATCGTACATTATTATGATTTTTCACTGGAATTCAGTCAAAAGGACTATTATTCCGACACAAAGGAAGCAACATGTTTTGCTTGTCCAACGCACTTCTCGCGTGCGACATTTTCGAGAACGTCCAGTTCTTAAATTTCACATTTTTATAGCCCGAGGGCGTACGTGGTTTATTTATCAACAGTTTTTATCGAGCAATACGGTCGTTTAGAGTGGACATTTTAGTTGACTTTTTAATCGCCAACGATAGTGATCAAACTTTACTGAGGTTAAGGAATAGATTAAGGAATAGAAAATTAAGGCTTTATACCAATATCGGAGTTAAAAAAAATTTAATTGAAACATAAAAAAAATTGCAAAATACTATTCAACATAGAATAACTTTATAATCGGTATACTTAAAAACATTTCAGAACCTTGAACAAGTAAAATATGTAAATTTTCACTAAAAAAAGCAAAGTTTGACAGGTTACGCTATCAAAATACCGGACTAATTATGTACGATAAAGTCTTTAACAGGGGCGCATTGACATGGCAAGTGTTCCGACCTTATCTTCTAAGACCTTGGGTAGAACAGATAAATTATAATGGCCCACCTATGAAAGTTTCTATTCAAAGTTTAATTATTTTTCTATCGTTATTATTATGGTTATTATTATTAGTATTATTATTATTATTACTATTTTTAATATAAAAGACAGTCGTGTTCTACACATTGTCTATTGTAACGGCGGTGCGGCGTTGCGTCATCGTCACCAGTACACAAAAGGATACGAGTGAACTGAGATTTGATGAACGCTGGATTGAACTGAGACATTAGCGCCGTGCCTCCGTCCACGTACACGATGTTGACAATGTCGTTTCCGATGTGACGTTTCCGTTCTACCTGTAAACGCCGCGATCGATTAGTGTTTACGTTCGTCATACCGTCCAGCTTGTTTAAATCCGAATTTGAATAAAGTTCAAACGCCACTCGCACCTCGCATGTGTGCGCATTACCTACCTGTTGCCGGTTGTCCTTCGAGTACGGTAACATTGTGGACACGTGAAACATGATTTCGTGTCCTTCGTATATTGTGTACGCCGAATACTCGCCCGTCATGTCACCTAGATGGAGCAAACAAAAAACGGAAACGGACGGATAGATAATTATTATTATTATTATTGTTGAACTTGTTTTCGGAAAAAAAAAACCGCGTTTCCGACGGATGTCACCTTTCACGTCCAATCCTCCACGGTATTTGTCCCATCCTTTTAGCCGTACCCGATTGCCCAAGAGCGATACGAACTGATTGAATTCCTCACTGCCGGTTTCTATAAATAAAACGCGTACACGCGTACGTTATTAACGACTCCGATCGTCCGTAATAATGGTAGGTCGCGCGCTACTCTACACCACGCAGCTGTGAGAAAATAAGTGATACCGTTGGTCTTATGATGTAATTGGCTATTGCTCTTTGACTTAATCAGGGACGTGGATATATACTATTACGCGTTACGTGGTCCGCCGACAAAAACGAAATGTATCCCCACGATCGACGGGACGCGCCGGTACACGTGATACGGTTGACACGACGATAAGACAAGTATTCCGTTCCCCGAGGATTCGATCGCAAATCGATTAGGAAACAAACACTGTAGGGGCGGGTAACAGCAAAACGTCGTCTCGAGACGTGCGAGCGAAAGGGGAAAAAACCATGTACGCGGCGCACTGCGAAAGTTCCACGTCTCGGGTGTTTGTACAAATACAATAGTAATAATAGTTATAATTAGGGCTCGGAAGTTGATGATTTTGCATTTTTTTTTGGAACGTTTTAGACGATGCTCTTCTGGCCACAAATGTGTTTCATTAGCATGTGGATCTGAATAACTGATTTTTATTTTGCATTTTTTGGTGTTTTTTACATTTTTAGGTCATTTTCCCATATTTTAAGTCATTTTTACTGATTTCACACTAGTTCACTTCTTATCGTTTCTTGTCGACCATTATGCCGATAACTTAAAACTTGGAAATTACCACGGACTAAGACCTATCCCGACTTTATCACGCCGATTATATTCGCTGTTATCGTTTTGTAGTGAATATAATTATATAATTATAATTATTAAGCTTTGATAAATTAATATAGAATTTTATAGTAAAATATTTAAAAAATTTTTATTTTTGTTAATTTAAAACAAATATTTATAATTTTTTTAGGACATTTTTTGTCATTTTTACGTCATATTTGCATTTTTTTTTATTTTTTAATGTTTTTTAGGTCATCAACTTCACAGCCCTAGTAATAATAAACTTTTAAGTTACCTACACGTTTTTACGCGGACGGACAGACAGACGCGTGCGGATGTATTACGACCGTGACGATTTCTTCGCGTTATCGCGTTTCCATTAACTTCGCGCACTTGAACGCACAAGCACGCGCGGTATCGAATCCCCGGGAGGGACGCATCACGATTTTATTAAAATATTACAATTGAAAAGACTATTATATCGAGATGCAGGCGTGCGCACCTGGAAATATCCATTTAGCGCGTACAACACCCATTCCATCAGTCTGGATGGTTTTTATTTATTCACGTTGCAAAGAGGCGGGAAAACGATCCAACGTTCTGTGATTTTGTACCGCGGGCTGCAACAAATAATTCCGCTGAAATCGACTTTTGAATAATCAGAGCCCAACTTAGGAATTTTGGGGCCCGGGTCTAATTTTTTGATGGGGCCCCAAAATTAATTATTATCTAAATTCTAAATCATCAATTTAAATTATAAATACAGTCTTTTCGCTATATGAGATTTTCATATTCAATTTATTTTAATAGATTGTAAAAAAAAATAATAATAAAATAATAATAATAAAAATAATTATACCATAAGTCTAAGTAATTATTTAAAGATGATTAATATAAATAATACGATGAAATTAAAAATATAAATATAAGTAAAAAATTTTGATCATACAGTTGCATTTTTCAATATAGTCAATGTAAATAATACAAAAATGTACATGGTTTAGAATTTATTACAATGGTTTTTTTCTAGATTTTAGTTCACTAAACTTTTGAATTAAATTTGAAAAATCAAGCGTGTTAGTTATTTCCCTTTCAGCAGATAGACGAACGAGTGAGTTTAATTTTTCTTGGTGAAGGGACGTTCTTCTGGCGTTTTCAATTAAATCTAATTTTGAATTTGTTCTTTCTGCTTCACAATTTGAAACTGGTAAAGTTAAATAAAGTCGTAGAGAAATGTATACATTTGGAAAGACTTCTTTTAAATTATTTTCATGTACATATAAGTAAATATTTTGAGGAGAAATTATTGGCAAATTTAACTGCATTATATAACTTGAAAAGTGCACAATTTCTTGTTTTATATTTGTTGTATCAATATCATCTTTAAATATGCTAATGAAACGGAAAACTGGTGATATTTCTAGATAATGCTAACTTAATCATAATGATAAAGTGCTTTTGGCCAACTTTATCTTAAAACTTAATACCTGTATCTAATTTTATCGATTAGAGAATAATCATAAATTCCATGACGATACGTGACAAACGAAACTACTTATACGTAAGCAATAATATCAAAATTTCAAAGTGCCACTTTACTGATTAAATATCAACAGAGGCCCGGGGCCCCAAATAAAATCGGGGCCCGGGGCTGCAGCCCCCCTAGCCCCCCCATAAGTTGGGCTCTGTGAATAATACAACCGTATCACACAGTTCGACGTCAGATATTATTTGCACATGTACTGTTTTAGACGTATACGCGTATAGTATATGGAATGCGCTTCGGAGTATAAGTTGAAAAGAAAAAATTGAAATGATAAACACACTGCACCGACGTAGAAAAACAACATAAACAACAACAACAACAGCAAAACATTAGTATTAAAATAGAAACATAGTACACAGTAGGTAACTACTTTTACAAAACAACTTCAAACTGAATTATGTAAATATATTTATATAAAACAAAAATTGACCGAAAAAAAGATGCATATGATGGGCGAATCGCCTGGAAATCTGTATTATGATGCATCTATGTATACATATATATATATATATATATATTATTATCACCGTCGTTAAATATATTTATAATATATATTTTTTATTTTTATTTTTTTGTTTTATATTGGTACTTGATCGCGAGTCGTTTTTGTCGGCGAGAAAATCCCAACAACGCGACATTTGAATTTCAATGGATATCTTTACGAATGTTTAGGAGCGAACATGGTCGAGCACACAATCACAGAAGGTTTAACGACACAAAAACGAATATCATTCAGAAGTCCTTTCAAAGGGCGAAAAAGTATATAAAAAAGGATCAGCAATCCTACTTCTTCGAGGGTATGAATTTATTACGAGAAAGTGTCTGTTTCCACTTTTCAACCGTAAATCCTAGGTTTTATGATGTAGTCACATTTACCGCAGTTTTTTTTTTTTTTTTTTAGTATAGTTTTTTAATAATATACTTATTGCAATATATGCGTGCGCGTTTTTATTTGTTTTTATTAACCCATTTCATTTTTTCTCCATTTTCTAGGGAATATATTTTTAATATTAATTTTAAAGTTTTGATTTTTTATTTTGGTCTATAATAATATCATAACTGTTCTTGTCACCGCGAACAACTACTATTGGAACACTTTCATATGATATTTCAATTGGAAAAATGTTTTAGACGTCCTTTGAAAAGTTAATACATCCTTTTAATCGACCGAATCGTACAATTGTGATCAATTGGAAAGTTCTACGCAGTATAGTATTGTAAATTTAATTTTACTGAGAGTTATCAAATACGACGGATATTGTTACACATTAACTATTGATTATTTTTACTTTTTTTTATCAAATAAAGGCATTCTCGGTGACTGAATAGTGACCATTGGAAAAATATTATTTTACACATTATCTTTGTAAGGAGAAGTTAAATATACATGAGATTATCGTATTAAACAAGATATTTAAGTTTTACCATACGGGTTGGAGAATTTTCGGTATTTGATTAAGTTGCTTGTAAAGGTTATATCCTTGTTGAGAATTTCGTATAGGTGTATGGGGGATATAGAATTCCTTCTCGTTCTTGTTGATATTTCCGGCATTCGGTTATTAGGTGTTTTAAGGAGAAGAGTACGCCACAGGTTGTACAATAAGTTGGCTTTTCGTTTGACATCAGGTGTCCATGAGTTTTTGAAGTGGATCTACTTATAGTCGGTTTATTATTTTACCGTGTCTTCTAGTGTGTTATTTAAAGTGAGAGGCATGGAAGAATTGACTTTTTTATTTCGTTTAGCTTTGTTGATTGTTTTGGCCAATCCTTTTACCATGTGTCGAGAGTATAGTTTTTTATGGTCTTTTTTATGTGTGGATAGGTGAAGTAGGGTACTGATATAGTTTTGATGGAGTGGTGGGCAAGTTTTTGTAGATTTTTACGCTCCACCGTTGCCGGAAATGTTACTGCAGTATCCGGAGATCCACACGAAGGAAATATGTTAATTATTTAAATATACTGTGTAAGTAAGTATATTGATATATGTTTACCAGAGGGGGAGGGTTTAAATCCGTGGTTGTTGTTGACTAATAAACAATATTTTTCGTAGACTATAAATCGAAGTATTTTTTTTTTTGATAATTCGTAAATAAAGTGATCACCATGTAAATGGTACGCAGCCCAATTTCGCATGGTATCCATTCAGCTGGTGCACAAGAGATATTGGCTATAACGAATGGTGCTATGCAATGCACATTTAAGAACGGCTTTAATCATTTTAGGTCAAGATAACAGGCTATGTGTTCTTTGTGTTAATCAGTATCATTGATCAACGGAAAACGATTTTTTTCGTTTGGAGAATAAATCGAAAATTGACTGTTTTGTCGTACAGTGTGTGACGGCGTCGAGAGAAAACATTCGATACTTGCACACCTAGTCGTAATACATTTTACTCAGATAGTGTTACGATTTTATAACATCAGAAAAATGTGAAGAAAATACATTTTATGCTCAACATACAAATGTACTGAAAAAGCGACAGTTTCTCGTGGATATAGAATTAAGATTTAAGGTAACCTCGTAAATTTTTTAAGTAATTTACACGATGAGATGTAAAAGGTAATACATCATAGTATTCTAAATACGATAAATATCTTAAATCAATAAATCATCGGATTAAAAAAAATCCCTAACAATATCGAGATGAAGTCTCAATTAATGTATGCACTAATCGTATGGTATAATGATCACTTGACTGCAGAGGCGTGCGCCAAATGAGGGTTCCAACTATTTGAAAACTCCCTACGTTTTTTTTTTTTTTCATGTAGTTTATTACAAATTATTATTTAAGGTTAAAAAATTGCAAACAAATTTTAAAATTGTTTTTGATGTTTTCTTAATATATTATATATTATTACTTCCAGTAGAAATTCTTGTCTCCTTTTATTCTTAAGATTTTTAAAGAATTTACAGTTACCAGTCTGAAGCGATCGTAAAAATAGGATTCTTGGAACGCCACTGCCCCATATGTGTAAAGTACAATAAACAATCTAAGTTTATTTCGCTTTCACAACGTAAACGAACGGTTTCAAAGAACCTTCAATGATCGACACACAACTTGATTTTAAATATATTACTACTCACTGGGTGTAAAACATAGAAAAAAGAATGGTGTTTTGATCTGAAAACTCGCCTCGGTCAGTAACCATGAATCTCATTTACTCTGTTCTCTAATAAGTATTATTATCCCGAATAATGTCCCGTGGAATTTACTTATACGTAAAATAATGTCTTCTCGCGAACGAATTTAACGCATTCGAATAATTTATTGTTGTACCTTACTAAATCGATATTGATTTACGTAAAGCTCTGTGTTACACTTCCAAACGGTTGATAAAATCACAGGGAACTATTGACGCACGTGACGACGTATTACAATAAATCGTTCAATTCGCTGCTGCCATTGCGCATCGTACCTATGCGATAAAACAAATAGTTCTAATTCTGTTTTTTTTTCGCAGGTGTGTGGAAAATTACACTATTATAATCATAGGCGTGCGCAGAACATTTTTGCTGAGGGTGCACGATCCTAAAAATATTTTAATATGTTACCAAGTCACACAAAAAATCATGCCAGGACTAATAAAAAAATTAATAATGAATTTATTGCTTTTGTAAGTTTACGTTTTGATATTTTAATCTTATTGGTGCTTTAAAATTATAAAAGTATTTATAAAAATATATATTTATACATTAATATTTAAATATATTTAATTTTACTTATGATATTCAAGGCGACGTGTACTCGGGTACATAGACCCGAATTCTTCAATTACGTATTCTGGATTGATTGTGAAGCCAATTCTTGCTCTACAAAAATCATCGTCGTAGAAGCTATTCTTTTCTGATTCATTGGACTCCTTGATTTAGTATTGACTATGCTAAGTTTTGAAAAAGCTCTCTCACACGAGCAAGTTGTAACGGGAACTGTTGTAAACTTGATGTTTTAAAAGCATCTCTTTGTAAATCAAAATGTTTAGTTAAAGTATCAAAATAACTGAACTTTATTTTCTGTGCTGCATCATACGATTCAATACGCAGCCACGGAGGTTTACCGTAAACACTAATGAGTAATGAGTTTTGTAATCACAACATTTCTAAGCGTAGTCGTATAAGTAGACTATATTTGTTGTATTTGTCAATGGTTATAAATAACTTTGCAATAGTAGCTTTCGCGACAAGTTTGTAAAAAACGATTTCAATCGTACATCGTTTATATACCTCTCATCACGTTAATGAGGTTAATGAGACCAATTAAAAAAAAAAAAAAAACTGAAAACTCAAGACTCGAGAGAGAGAGATATTAGTATCCAAACTAAACTCAGCTAGACTCACGGAGGATGTAGTTGCACACCCTTCATCCCCCGTTGCGAATGCTTATGATTATAATACAATGTTTGCTCACGCGAGCGGAACCGCCGTCTCGACGGTAACCGCTTGCGGATAGACGTATGCGCGCGCGGTGAAATTAAACGTAAGATTAAGTGCGGTCAACCGGTACTGGTGGGAGCGTCCGGTCCTTAGGTCCGGTCGACCCATTACGGCGTGTTCGAATTACCATCGAAAAGTCCGGCATAGCAGCCTGATGTACGAGTCACACGGGACCTGCAGTCTCCTCGACGTAGATGTATCATATTCTATGTACAAGGCGAAAAATACCGCGATTACCTATTTTTAATACTTGAACATTATCGTGGGTTTTTTCGAATTTCGATTTATGAAAAATGTATCTGTACTATATGACAGACTGTGTTTCCCAATAAACATATTTTTCTCACCTCCGTATTGGTCAATGCATTGAGACAGTAGAGCGTTGAAGTTTCTCTCCACTCTTTCCTGCAGCATATCGCCGGATATGTTGTGTCCATAGCAGCTTGAACATTGTTCTCCATTCGAGTCGGGGCCTTAAGACGGTCGGTGCGAAGTAGGGATTTCGTATTGCCCCGCAAGAAAAATGAATCATAAGAGGTCAACTCGGGCGCCGATCACCGAAGATCGTCTCGTGAGGAGACTTTCGCACAAAAGATTCATCGATGTTAGCACGTACGTGCAAATAAATTGCATTAATATTTAACATGTATGTCTAGCGTGAAACCTACACGACAGAAAACGCGCTAGTTCACGACCTTTCGATCGAACGCCACCCCATCTCTATCGGAATTACTCACGCCGCTTGAGGGTGTGCTTTTGAAATAAGGAAGTGTTCCCCGGTCACACCTTGTACTTTCGACGGAAGAGGCGGAGATACACTCGATTCACCCGGCTCAAACTTAAAACATCGTGCGCGTGGGAGAGAAAAAGTATTACGACCTGTACCGCGGTTCGGGCGTGAAGTGGCGTAAGACTCGAGCGCGGGGCGGTGTTCGTATGAAATGATGACTGATGCGCGACGGATGGATTTATCTAGGACTGTATTTATATATATACACAGTGTACACGACACGCGGGTCGGTGAGACGTTCGCGGGATAGAGGCGAAGTCGTGAAACGATCGTTGACGTGCGCGCGGTAGTAGGGAGGGGTAGGGATTTCGGTGTCGAACAGTCCAAATGACCCGTGAAACGAAAATAAGAAAGTTTTCACACGGGAGAAAACTAATAATATTATACATAATGCCGTTATATTATACGGACGGAAAACTTTTCATCCGGCTCGGGGCGGGAATTTCGAATGTGTTATAAATTATATATATAATATATATAGTCGTATGCCGTATACGGTTTCGAAACGCGATCGTATACGAGTGACACGATGTATATTTTATTTAATATTCGCGCGGCGCAGAGAGGTAGAGCGCGTACATACCATCTGCTGAGTGAGAAAAAAAAAAGGTTTAAAACCCTACATTTAAATAGGTACACGCGGCGTGTGTACTGCGCGACGAAACGGCACTCCGTCATGTTCTACACGCATCCATAATCGTGCGGAAAATTTTTAAAAATGCCACGAATGAGACGTCCCGCGGTTCGACCGTACGGCGTTTGATTCCTGGTCTTCGAGTTGAATAGAAAACGATTTTATTGAACAACACGGCGGTATGATCGTACGCGATTCTTGTGCGCGCTTAAACGCAATTGTAACGCGAGTAAAATTGTAGTTTTCCAAAAAAAAGAAGCTTTTTCTTCAGTTCTCATCGGGCGATGTGTCGAGAAATAATTATTCGAAAAGTAACGCAAAGTTCGATGAATCCATAATAATAATGATAATAGTATCATACGCAGGTACCTACACAAACACGATTAGCTGACCCGCGTACGGTAATATGGCTCTTTTGACCGGTACACGCGAAAACTGACGAGAACATTGATGAATCGGCTCGATTGATTAATCCTCTGCGGCGACCTTAGTTTTCGCACGAAGCAAATATTCAGCGCGCATCGGAGACGGTACAAGATTCTTCTAAGCGCGGTACCGTACTATTGCAGCATCTCATTGGGATATCCCGAGCTCGAAAAGTGTTCAAATAGCAAGATATAACTTCTCGACGTCACGCGTATGGATTCGATTTCTTGCGCAACGATACAACAACGGAAAAATACCGAGGATTATCGTATGAGAAAATACTTTGTGTGAAAAACGAAAAGAAAGACTGAACTCCAATAACGTGTTTCGTTAAAAAAATCCCTTCAGATCGTGCAAAATATAATATTATGCGGTTCGGGAGAAGTTATTTAAATTTTTCCACCGTGCCAAAAATAGCTTTATACACGAGTTAGGGTTGTAGGATAACTATTGAAAAACTCTCATCAACTTAAGTCAAATTCCGGAAGATGTGTTTGTGAAAATTGATTTTTTTTCACGAATTCTGACATGTTGGCGTCCAATTTAGGCTTCGAAACACCATTACAGGATGTTTACTCAGAAGGTGTTTCACCATAATTTATTCAGAGCGATGTCTCCCGTTTGAAATGAGATAATCATAATCGGTTTTTTATGAGCATCCTTGGGCATAAGAAATATTGCTAACAATAGTTTGGTAAATATAAGTTATTAGGGAAGTTAAAAAATTTACTTTTTATTATATAAGTTTTGTGAAATTTGAAGATATCCATTTTGCAGGGCTCCTTTTTTCTGAAAATGTTGACGGTTCCACTTTCAGTTTTAATTGGATTCATGATTTTCAACAACTTTTTTAGCTTACAAAGAAATAGTGTTATCACCTCGTCATTTTTCCGATAAATTTTGCTGATAATGTTATTATTATTTAAAATGGTGTAAATAGTACATTATTTTCTTGTAAGCTAGAAAAATTACAAAAAAATTAAGGAGTTGATGAAAATTGAAAGTTGATCCGGTGGAAATTTTCAGAAAGATAATCAATACGAAATAGTTACCTTGGAAATTTACAAAAGTTATAAAAAAAAAAGTTAATTTCTTTAATCATACACTTATATTTACCACACCATTGTCAAAAAAGTTGCCTTTTCCCAGGGATGCTCGTAAAAAGAAAACATAATCTTAGTATTTCATTTAACACGGAAGATATCGCTTACTGTATGTAATTCTCGGTGGGAAACCTTGTAGGTATCTGGTGAACCGGTTTTCTCAATTCAAATTGGGCTAGTCGATAACGTCACTCAACGTTTCGCCAGTCCATTGTCTTGACATCGATTAACGATCGATTCGTACATTACGACGGCGATCGAAAAATAATAACATTCACGTACCCAAGCACAACACACGCTAGTAAGTCGATATAGAATCGAAAAAAACGAAAAACTAAAGTACACCACGATATGTAATTGAGAAACAAAACGACTGTTTTCAATATGTATATCGTTAGTTTGCTGCATTCCAGTTGACCGTATCAACCGAATAGCGAAATGTGTACGGCGCGGTGTACGCAAACGAATCACAAGTCAATTACATCTGGAGTTGTCGCCGTGAAATGGAAACTTTTTTCATAGTTGATATAAAAAAAAAAAAAAAACTTCGTACCGACCGACCGACCGCCGCGACACGTGTACCGAGACCATTAAAAGTTTTACGACGCGCGGCTTAACGGGTCCGTACGTACGTACACATGCCTACGTAATATCCGAGTACATTAATGCATAATATTTCTCGCAGTGGTATCGAGAACGTATCAACGGGCGAAAAACAACACGTCAAATATTATATTCATAGGTATCGCGCGCAACAGTGTTATAATCGAGTTACGCGTGCGGTCACTGATGTCGACGTATCACTTTTTATTTTTTTTTCATTCCACAAGTGCGATGTTGACTTGCTCGCAACATTTTAATTACGGCGAAAATTCGAACGCGCACCCGATGTAGGTATAATATTGACTGTTACGATGTCACGAGTCTTAACCTACACGGTTCACGTGATAACAATAACGGAAGTCAAGATAACGTGCGGCTTTCTGCCGTCTTGAACTCTCCGCCGTCATTCTTTGAATCGTTTACGAGTTTATTACTTAATCAAGTCGTAACTGAAGCTGGATATGTATTGCCCTATAAAAGCAAAAAAAAAATAAAAATACGCTTTTATGCCCTAAAACTTTAAGATTATTGAATTAAAAAATGCAAAGTGATCGTTTTCTTTTTCGCAGTGTTGGTATGCATTTTAAATTATACTTGATAAGACCAATTAAATTGAAAAAATAAAATATGATTTAAGACTTTTTAGAGACAACACTGCAGCGACATCTTCCACTTGGATGTCTTTTAATCTGGAAAAACAATTGTTTCTGTGAAATCAAAAATGATCTAAAAATGCAAAATAAAAGGTCTTCTTCTCGTTCAGAAGTACATGTAACAAATTTGTAACGAAGCTTTGAATAAAAAATCCAAAGTGCATCGAAATCCCGGTCATGCTTATAACTAATGACAGTCATGGTTGGTCGACGTATATAATTCATGTTCATTCAAGGATTTTATAAAAGTGTGTTAAATATTTAATGCTCGAAAAAAGGCAGACCTACAGGAATGAAAATATCTATACAAATGTCTAGTTTCTGGGGTTCTAACCACTGCAGACTTAGTAAATCAATTGAAACAACTACACATCCGTACCGCATTCTTGATTTACTTGATCAATGGTTCTGTAAATGTAATGAACGCGTAACAATATTCATAGAGAACAGATTCACATATTTCTACTGTTTAACTGGTATATTAAGTACTTTATATTATTTGTTTTGATTATTTAATGTGAACTTCTATAATATTGTTAGTGCATATTTTCGTTTTAGAAGGAATCTTTTGTTTGTAATGAAATATATTATATTTGGGAAGAATATATTCTTCAAGTATAGACATTTTATATACGAGTAAAATGTTTACAGAATGTATAATATATACAATTTTAAAAACTGTAGATGACGATCAAATTTTGGCGCCCTGATAATTAAAGATATCGATTATGTATATATAAAAAAAAACGTTTGCACTTTCATGATATGTACGTTTTTTTTGAGGTTATTTTAACGTATTTATATAGAAATTATTTGCATATTGTATACTATATTTCAATCAATTTAAAAGCATATTATATCGACATTTAATATGCAAACATATCTTATATCCCATACATTATATTATATTAATATAATATATAGTCAGGTAGTTTTTAATAGAAACATTTTTCATTTTATCAGGATACAATTATTTTAGTGCAAGACGCTGTCATATTGTATAAATAGTAACAAGAATTATTGTCATAGTTATTAAAATTTAAGGTAAATTTGTTATACGAATAACTTAAAATAAATTTAGAAAATAGAAAATCTAATGAACATACGAGCTAGTATATTTGGAATTTGACTTGAATTTTTTCTTTGTTTCTTAGTGAAACGAAGAATTTATTTATTTTATCGTGATGTGTGGTTTTTTTGTGTTCGTGTACATGGTTTTTCGACCAGAAGGATTGCTTCGATGTGTACAAACCTGTAACTTTTCTGAAAAGGTTATTTTTGAATTTTGCAAAAGTTTTCCGAATGATTAAGAAAAACAGAGCAACAAAGAGCAAACAACTTCAACGTAGGTCGAGAACTGAACTCTGCACCACCGTATAGTAATTTTGTCACGAACTATTTCCACTTATTTTTCATGGACACAAGATATTCGGTCGTTATGCTATAGAAATTGATCGTAGTGACTCAAACATACATTATACCATAGACAATAGCACATAATAGAATTCTCATAATTTTCGTTGCACTTATGTGCACTATTGTGTACGAGATATAAAAAGATTTTTTCCTGGTTGTATATGATCGCAGACAATACCTGATAATATTAAATCAAATAAACTTCAGACTTTTAGATTCGGATGGTTATTGTGATAAAATTGCTTCGGGGGCCTCGTAATATTGTTCGTTTTTCGAATCGACCTACATATTTTTAGACACAGACTTGTAAAAAAATGTGAGACTTGCAGCCATGTCAACCTATCCCCGTATCTTACTCGACCATGGAGTCACACTCGACCTAGGAGTTTTGCCCTTAATTTTTTTTTAATGTCACTGAACGTTAAATGTACCTTCCCAATATGCTGTTTTAGAAATTGTCGAGGCAATCGCTTAAATTTTCTACAAACGAACATTATCGTTAAAGGTGTTCTCTTTTATTTCATTTACTTTTTGTTTGTTTAAAAATGATAATAATCGGCCACGGTGAATTATTATGGTGTTTTCGACCATAGGTCTACGTTTGATGGTTTTTTATACGAGCACTTACTCGAAAGTCTAAGCTACATCATACCGAAATCACTATACGGTTGAATTATAATCTACATAATAAAACGCCTGTAATAATTAATTGTTAGGGGGAAATCAGTTGATTTCAGGAGAAGCCGTAGACGTCACGCATAGTCGGTGTTGACTTTTAATGCAAACACGATGTCGCTGAAAATTATATACAGTCTTAAGAGCAATAGCAATCGAGCGTTGTAGTATAAAGTAGCGAATTTCTACCGCGTGCTGAAGAATTTTTTCAAAAAGCGGACCTTTTCGAATGGTGTTTATTTCGAGAGTTATCACGCACTTACCGTTACTCAACATCTCGTCGTCGGTTAGTTGACTAGGTTTGGTGTACAGCACACCGAATTTGAAATTCACCGATCCTTCTTGCTCTTCCAGCAGCAGTAAGTCCTGTCGGATTTTTCAAAGGTTATTGTTTATTTAAGCACTCTGTGAGTCGTATTCTATTATTTTTACCTTTTGGATTTCCGGCGAGAATATTTCTTTTGGACCTTTTTCCAACTTATCCATTGCCGGAAAATTACTGCAATCACACAACAACACGCAACAATTAATTATCACATATACGTAAAAAACATCAAGTTGTGCTATAATTAGGGGGAAATGAGACGTAGAGGGCCCTTATAAGAAGCAACGATCACTGCTATTTTCTCAATTCTCCGTATTTATTACAATGGCATAGTTGATCCCTGCAGTTATTGTTATTCTGGGGCGATATTTTTTGGTAAGTTTTTGGACAAATGTCTACTTATTAACTTTTAATGAAAAACGATTACACGTCTTGAAGACATATTATTTCTGTAATATTGTTTGTTTAATTTAATTACTCATGCCAGTATAAAACGATTAAGTTTGAAATTGCCTTATCGTATCGAATTTGTATTGAATAACTTTACGAGTACCTACACTTAGTATCCAGCATTTCACTTTATTTCAATTTGCATATTATACTCACCGTCGAAAAGTATTAAATCAATACGTTGAAATAAAAATATTTCAGTCGCCAGTACGATAAAATGTTATATTAGAAAATATACATTTAACATTATGTCTAATGCAATTTTTTTCGTTTTTTTTTTTTTTATTGCGAATACAGTAAGTTATTTATGCGCATTAATTTATTTGCATGAAATAATATAAGCAGGATTTATTCATTCTAGTTTTTATCAATTCAAAACGTTGCCATTTTCATATAACAAAATTGACCTTACACGGCCCCGTGATTTTCCATATTTATTTTATTTTTCATCATTAACTGAGCAAACGAATTTCGATTACACTCAAAATTGATTAACGCGAGCAATCTACTCCGAAATAAAAATTGAAAAACTGAAAAATAACGTTTTCACATTTACACACCAATATAATATACGCGTTGTTGACCAATTGATATTTTATTACGACCGCAGTTCCCGCACGTATAGTTAGGTCTGTCGCGGTTGCTCGTTTTTCGATGATTATACGAGTAATTAATGGTTCGCGTAACACGTCTTTAAAGCATATGCGCCACGGTGACGGCACGGAAAACTTTTTTTAAACTATGTTATACATCAGACACGGGCGGGGCAACATTTCGTTGAAATCGAGCACGAACACTCGAGCATCACTTAAAACCGTGCTGGACCCTGATGTGAAATTCGAATTTTTACAGAACTCGTTTAGTTCTCGGTCGTCCGGCGGTCGCATTGTTCAAAACGGGACGGTGAACTTGTGCTTATTTTTCTTTTTGCGTTTCCACTTTCAATTGTTATAATTAGTATTATTATATTATTTTTAATTTTCTACCCCTCTCACAATATTCTCGTATTCGAACGCTGTCGACATCTGCACCGTAATATTGTGCACAGCCGAAACGTTATATCACTATTTTTACATTTAAGACACGAATCTGGTTTTAATGAAATAATAATACATTTTTTTTTTTTTGCACGTCGAGTTTTCGATATAATTAAACAATAATTAAGTTTTGCTGTTTTATTTCAGTCCTCGCTAATTATATACTTTGTGCACAATACGACGACGTTCAGGAACTTTTGTTTGTAATTAATTACGATATTATGGAAACGCTGACGGCAATAAATTCGTTTCCTCCCCCATCCCCTTCTAATTAGCTATATTCGATATTTCGAATTCGTTTACAGTTACACTGCGACCGCGTTCGCAAAAACGTCGGCCAATGACTTTTCCGGCTAAATAATTCAATTACGCCCCGCGTTTCTACACAAATACAGTTCAAACGTGTTCTGGCCGTGATTCATCGACAAGCCTAAAAAATAATCAAAACCTGTGCACCATCTGCACAGTCGTACGTATACTTGTTGTCATAATTAGGGCTGGGATTTTAATAATCTGTAATTTCACAAACATTTCGTCGAATAAATGCGAAAATCACTTAAAAAACTTTTAAATATATTTATGATAGTTTAAAATTTTAAAAATTATATTAAAATAGAGTTTTATTTGTTTTTTTTTTTCTTAATAGTATTGTGCACGTTGTTTGGTTGAACGGTATTTCTTAATCATTTATTCTGAAATAGTAATTAAAAAATGCATTTTAACGTTTTAACTTGTTTTTCGGAGATAATTTGAAAGGAAAAGCCTATATAGTTATAAACATTTTTTTCGGCGATAACTTATCGTGCTATTCTTGTTGGTTATATTCTACTTTATTATTCGTACCACCGGCAATCCGTCGAAAGTATCTTGTCAATCGCAACAATTTTCCACTTAATGAATATATTGTGAAAAATGCTCTAGGGAATGCCGTGAAATCATCAAAAAAATCCCTTTAAGATTATAATTTATATAATCAGAACCTCCCCAAAACGCATCTTCTACTAACGGACCATGGGAATACCAGAAAAATCCCGGTCCTCGTCTTATAGTACATATAATATTTTCATTCAACCATTTAATACGTAATCGCGTAGAGTATATTAATTTACTCGTTCTCGCCGATGAACAGCTAGCAGTACTACCCGCGTATACTGCCACCCTTCGGGGTATAATATCTGTCGATAACGACGTCGAGCCGCCCCCGTCAACATCGTCGGCGTTCGTAAATAGCGGAGGATTACCATGGTGGTATGTGTACATCATAATTAGCGCCGTCCGGGCGTACACCCTCGGTGTGTATACTCGGCACCCTATTAAGGGTTGTTACACTGATTTGTGCCCTCCGTTGTGTGTTTGACAAATAACATTTGACGCTCGCGGAGCTGACGCTGATCGGGGTTCAGTGATCAATACACGCGTTACACACGATTGACTTGTACATATACTATATTATTACACGGCGGAACAGGGGATGAGAAGATAATATACGGTCCCTCCGTATATTATTACAGTCGCATATTATATGACATTCATATTCAGCTTAGCCCCCACGCGCCCGCGATCGATGGCAGAGACATTTTTCCGTTCTAGCGCGATCATCGCGTTGCAAAATGTTTTCTCTCTCCCGGAACGGGCGTATGCAAAAAAAAAAAAAACGGGATTCACGCGTTATGTTATAGGATATTTTAATAATATCCGAACCGCTGCGACCGAGCGCAAAATTCCTTGACAAATCGCGGTGGTAAGCGCAACACAGTCGGTTTATTGGTGCCATAATACATATTACGCTTTAGTATTATCCAATATCGCACATTTTGTGGGGGGTCAGGCGATTTCAAATCCTGCAGCATGTTTATCACTATTATTTAAATCATATCAGACATTATTTAAGTCAATAAATAGTGAATGGTTATTAAAGAAAGCGCATTCGGCAATTTTATATAAAAAAAAAAAGAGTATTACCATACGATATTAGTTGAAACACTCGGCCCTCCTGCATCCCCATCCGATCCTAGTAATGGTACACAACTCAATTATTATTATTGTTATTAATTTAGTGTTTTTACTTCAAATAATATTTGATATTTCTGTACAGATACTTTTTTCTTTTGTAAAACTATTGGTTTGACATGAGCTGATCAATCGTTAGCGCACCAAACTCCAACTTATCAATCGATGCGGATCACGTCACTTAATATAATATATATTACGTATTATAGCGGTATGTTGGTATAGAGAAGAGCACCGACTGAATATAAAAACAAACTACAATCGAACATGTGAAGTATACGCCTCTTACAGCTAAGTACTGCGAACGGTTCAATGTTAATACGGAAATGTTGTGTTTCTAATTATAATTATAACCATTGTAATTATTTGTATGGTGGAACTAGTAGCCAGAGCGAGATACTTTAGGCTTCACACGAGTCTTCGTACTTCTGTTATGCCACGAGGTCTGTAAAACTTTTAACGTCGAGGTTTTTAATTTTTAATTTTTATTTTTACACCAGGTGTCCTCATCCGTCCATTGGTCTTTTTTTACCATACGTACAACAATTATTATAGGAAAATAGTTAAAAATAAAAAAATTGCCTTTCCTTTCTTTCGATACATGTATTTATACAAAAACGAAGACAAAAATAAACAAGAGCGAAGATTCTAGGTCTGTAGCAGGTTGGGATTCCACGAGTCCACCAATATGTAACGTGGTCTATATGTATACAATCATTGGAAATTGTTTTTATTTTCTAGGTATATAGATTCGGTAAAATGTATGTTACCTCTTACAGTGTCACATATCTATTGTTGCCCGATTCATACATCTTTAATGATTATTTATATATAAAATGGCTACTTAGCCTCCATATTTGTTTCAACACAAATTATGTAAATTAATATTTCAACACATATTTGTGTATTATCTAAGTATGCCTTCCTCATCAATGTCCATAAAGTGTTTCCGTAGCTTTGTCGTTTTTTTTTTTTTTATTTCAATCAGATTAACACTAATCATAAGTCCAATGAAAACTGAAAGTTGAACCGTCAAGATTTTCAGAAAAATAAACCCTATAAAATGGTTATCCACGAAATTCATAAAGTTATAAAGTAAAAAAGTGAATTTTTTAACTTCTCTTATAATACACTTACATTAACCAAACTAATGTCAGCAAAATTGCCTAGACCCAAGGATGCTCATGAAAAAACCAATTTTGATTATCTCCTTTATAACGGGAGACATCGCTCTGTGTAAGTCCGATGGGACACTCTGTGTGTGTGTATACTGTATATACATAAAATCACATATGAAATATTTTGAACAAAACGGTATATTTCTTCGGTATTTTTATTTTTTAAACATGCCGAGGAAATCAGTTCTCCGGGAAGCCTTGAACGAAAATAAATTGGGAACCGCCGCAATGCCGTATGTTATTATACAGATGGTCGATTGCTATTTGTTCGCACTTGCGAGTTATCGGCGAAAACGGACGCGGGATGATTGTGCGAAGGGTACGCATCGATCGACCAGGACTGCACAGTCGTCCTCGCGTCCTTATCCCAGATACATACCGCCGGACATATTTCCGACAGAAGTCATCGACGTGTACGGCGCAGGTACATCCGTTGTTTTCGTCGATTCAATTACTTAACTTCCGGCTAGAATCCGTTTCGACGTCACCGCAGAGACATACAACACCAATCAAAAACTGGTCTCGCGTTTCTTCGCGTCGCGTCGTCCCGACAGCCCGTCGCGGTCGCGGTCGCGGTCGTCGTCGTCGCCGTCGTCACCCGATCAATCAACTTGTCACCGGGGCTGCGGCGTGTCCTTCGCATTCGTTTATCGCGTGATCCGTCTTTGCGCACCCCCCGCGCACGGCCTCGGGGATGGGTATTGGATATTCGACCCCGCCGCCGGGGTGAAACAATCCATTAATTCCGAAAACCCGTCGAAAACATAATATATTATGCGTACATAATGATATATATTAGATACAGTGTGCACGTACGTCCGACGTCATATTCTTCTCCGCGACGGACTCGCGCGAGGCGGACGACATGACAATACGAGTACGTTATTATTTTACACGACCGCGACGTGACGAGTCTTTTATGCGAGGTGCGATTTTTGTTACTCACGTTTCGTGAATAACAATTAAACACACAAACCGATAAAAAAAAAAAAATTATATTTACAAATTTTTTATTGATGACGACAAAAAATTTTTAACTTCTACTTAAGATTTATCTATACTTTACTCATCGTTCATTTATTTGTTTCCTATTATATTTTACTCTATGTAATGTTCATTATTTTTCATTCTATGTATTCTTCATTTTTTATTTTATTTTTCACTATTTAGTGTGTTTTTTTCATAACCCAATGATGATCAATCGGTTAAAACCAATCTTTATACATTACACTTTTAATATCCTTGGCATTATACTATTATATTTATATTTTATGTTCATACAATTCATTTGTTTTCATCCTATTTAGTTGTTTTATATTTCAAATAACTATATATTGTACAACACGCTACGATAGAGTTCTGGATCTACATTACGAATTGTTATTTACATTTTTGGTATGCAAATAATATACACCGGTTCGGTGACGAAATTGTGTATTATTGTTTTAGTTCACTTCGCGCAAAGCCGAACGTTTTTTTTTGACTTTCATTTGAACATTGTTCTTATTATATAAGTTTCATCATATTTAATTAAACTATTCTGACATTTTATCATATGCCAATACTGTAGGATAAACCTTTTTTTTTCATCTACTTCTATAGTAATCTACGATTATAATATATAATTACAATATTGTAGAGCTATCATAATCGTCTTACTACTGAAGTGACGAGAAAATATTACCACTCTCACGGTTAAAATATCAAACATATTACAGTAACAATAATAGTGCAATTTGTCAACAATTAAGTTAACATAGGAAAAACCTTTTTTTTTTCGGCTTTTAATATTTTTAAGATCGAAAATAGAGCGATATGATTCGCGCGCTTAGTCGTGGAGATAAAATAAAAAAGTCACAACAATGCAGGTACTATAGCAGTATTCGCGTACAATCTATTTTTACAGAACGCATAATGTCTGTCCCTTGGAGCGCGTACCAACGTATATCACTATGACAACGTGTAATCTATCATGTTACGTGTTATGGCGCATCATCATGTGCTGCATGCATAATATTTACGTCCGCAAGTGTACGACGCGAAACGTATTTTAAAATATGTCCCGACGGTCGGAATATTGTTACCACGAGGTAATGCCGATTTCACTCGAAGCGCGTGCAACCGATCGGTTAGGTTAGGTTATCTATGTGAACGTTTAACGTTTGAATTATACCGCGCGGCTGATGGTGGCGACGGCTGATCAGTGACCTCGTACACCTATTCGCGAATGTCTGAGGATAATTATTTTTCCTTTTGATCCGGTTTTTCAATCACCGCACCGTGCACCGTCAGAACATCGCAAGATGTAGGATATTAAATACCTATTTATTTCGACTCGGATCGAGTATCAACATGACGTTACGAGTCTTGGTCGCGCGCTAAACAACGATGTCGGTACCAAAGTTCTGCCTAAACTTCATCAACTCAATCAAATTCTATCCAAAATTTGTTTCAGAATTTATTCATCTCTTGACATCAAAGCTACGCGCACACGTCGTCCGGTACCGCGAATACGGTATCTTATCTCGGTTTAACGGTATTGAATAATTTAACCAGGGTTTCACGTTAAATACCGCAATAATGATGGCACGTCTAACGACCAGATAAAACGAATCTGCTTGCCGGCCCTGCGTCGGTGGGGATGTAATGTTAACAACATGCTTATAAAACGCGATACTCTTTTCTCGTCCTCGAACAACGCAATGTTTCAACGATAGAGAGAGAGAGAGAGAGAGTGAGAAACTAACGATACCATTTCCGTCGCAAGAAATGGAGAAACTACGTTTTTTTTTCACTTTGCAACAGGGCGACGACGTATATTATGACAGACAGTATCACGTTTACAACCGTTAGTTGTGTTTAATATTTTTAGTATAATTAAATTAGTGTGAGCAGATATTATTTTTTATATTCGTAAAGACGACAATAAAACGACACAAAGGAATCAACGAAAACAAAACACTGAAAGTAAACGGCTGCAGTATATAAAAACAATATGTAAATAAACCAACGTTAAATTAACCAACCTTCTAATAAAGACGTGCAAATTCGTTTTACTTTGCGGTTTACTAATATTACTGTTTTTTTTTTTTTACTCTAGTAGGTGTTGTATCAATGAGCAAAAGTGGAGTTGTTTTATATCGGTCAACCCCGAATAGTTACTGCAGGCCACTGATCGACGACGGCATATTTTTTGTTCTGAATATTTTTACATGAAAATGATCAGATGATTATCATGGTAAACGTTAACTACCAATGACCTGCAATAAATCATTTGAATACAATATTTACGCTTGCGAAGCATCAGCATCACAGTTCACATTTCTACGTAAAGTATAATTACGAGTACGTGCGCGTGTTGTATATGTAATGTATAAACAAATTCATAATTAAATTAATAACTTCATAGGGACGAATACGGATCAAAATCGTCAAACCTCAAAAGGTATATATAGAGGTACCACCTACATTCTGGAGATATTCACGAATATTTTATCGTTTATTTATTCATACATATTTCATCAGCTCATAAACGTATGCAAGGTCTTTGTCAGGGTAAGGATTGATCACTGGACCGCATGAGCTTCGACCCCACACTCCACAAACAGCCTATTTATAATTTAAACTCTGTACACCTCTACGATATCGTAGGTTACACTGTTATATTTCGAACCCGAGTTTTCCAATAATAAACAAATTTGAACAGCGTAAACGACGCAAGAGCGCTGCAAGCCTATGCTCATCATACATGCAATAATGGTCCCAACAGTGATTAAAGCGACAAACAACAAATATTTAAAACGAACAAATGATACGTTTTTGTCGATACGTAGTTGAATAATTGTATCACTCGTGATGAAAAAATACAAGGTAACGGAAATCCGTCCGAAATATCTGTCACAAAAATAAATGAAATAACGAGTGTCCGACGTTTTCGATGGAGTGGATAGAGAAATATTGTACAGACGGTGAACTATTCGCGGACGACTTTCGGAGAGCATAAAACATGGAATAATCAAAGAATACCAGGACGAATGTTTACGGTAGGGCCGTAAAACGGGTGGTAGGTACAAATCCGCATCAAATCGCGCGAGTTATGGTTAGGGGTTAAAAATGTTTTCGAATTTTCATCGGGAAACGGCCGAGCAAGTGCGCGTTAACACAGTAATTTATACGTCGAAACAATTTTCACGCCAATCCATGCCGAGTCACACGTCACATTGCACCGTTTCGAAATCAGTAACCATTCGTAGGTGTGTATAGGAGGTACCTGCTATTCGCGCAAAGTTCTGCGATTCCATTTTTCCCTCGGATCCAAATTTCAAGCGCGAAAAAACGAACAAAAAAACGAGCGTCGCCGAACGGTGAACTCGCGTTCGCACTCGAATAAAAAAACGTCCTCGCGGTGTACCTACGTACAAAGCGCTGCGTGCGTACCTGTTTATTTATTCAATTCCGAATCACTGTACGTTGTCGTTCCGCCACAAGTTCTCCTTTCGCAAACGGGGGCGGGATTCGTATATCAAACGCGTACCTGCCGCACCTCGAGGTCGACATATTCCCATACACTGCGACGCGACTGTTGCAAACTGGAGAGACGGTACGGACGATCGGAAATCCGTGACGTACAAGACTATGCGCGTGGTGTAACTGATAACATAATCGAAACTGTGACGTGCCGTAGCGCGACAGCGAATCACCGAGACGAAAATCGACTAACGGGGTCCGTGGAGGGTTTGTTATAAAACGTACACGACCGTTGTTGACGATAACGATAACAGTGCTCTGGACTCTGGGAGGGTTTCGAAAACTTTCACATCGGGCAAATAAGTGAATTAATGACAATTTATAACACGCGTGTACGTGCGGAATAAATTACGCACGGAATTCCAAACGAATAGTACATGCGCGCACGGGCGGCGGACTAAAAAGTTCCACGAACATTCCGTTATACCTATACATCATATTATATACTACGCGCGTTTTTAAACTTTCAGAAACTCTCTGTACACACACTTGCCATTCGCTCACCCATCGTGTACACTCACACACACACACTCACACACGCACACGTACGAGTATACCGGAGTACGAAAATATATATACGAAATAAAAATGTTTTTTCGCTTTGTAAATATACATTTTGTGCTTCTAACACCGACTGCACTAGTAAGTTTTATCCAATAATACACAGCTTATAGATGTGTAAAATCGTTATGACTATACTAACTTTTAAAAACCACACTATACAATATAGTCGTGCTTTTATCGAATTAAAATGTCCCTCGATAAAGGGTTCTTTTTTTCTTTTTTCTTTTTTGTAAACCGTTTTCTTTGGTTTTATGAATTATAAAATATCCAATAAACGTTTGTCAGTTTGTTTGATATTTGTTCGTCCTATGTGTTGCTAGGACATACATAGAAAATTAAAAAAATTAAAAACACATCATTCACGCATCAATGGCAACTGCGCTATTATTATCACTAGTATAATGACGCTACTATAATTCATTATTACGCAATTAATCATCCTATTTTTTTATGTCAAAAAGTTTAAAAATGCCATTCTCGATACTTTGAAGATTTAAATTTTTTTCAGTTTGGTCACGGCGAACGGATTTGCCGGCGAGCCTTGGCACGGTTCAAAATATTAATGACATTTGAATCAACTAATACAAAATGTGATTAACTTATAACGTAGATCGTGAATTTGTCGCATTTTTAACTGTTCATATATAACACTGTAAAAGTTACGTACTTCCGATGGAGCTCGATTATGGTGAATGCAGTATATATCTATTCATAATTGAACACTATAAATAATAATGTTTGATAAGTCATCGTGTCCAAGCTAAGTGATTCTCTGATATTTTGTTGATGTATTTGTTATAATAATAATAGTAAAAAAAAAACGAGTGCATAACACTTCTTCGCCATAAAGTATATCGGTATTACACGCATATTCGTCGCCGTTCAATCAGTGGCGTACCTGGACCATAATTTAAGAAGAGGAAGGAGTGGACAATCGTCTGTATTTATACGCTGCTTTTTATTAGAAAAATGACAATAATCCTAATGCATTAACATTGTATAGCTACTAATTTATTATATGGTATTACGTAGTATTATATTAATGTTGATTGAATTTCTAGGGAAAAGAAAAAAAAAATGAGGAAAAACGCAATCACTATTATTACCATACAAGTAATTTTTAACAATACCCAGTCAAACATTGATTATAATTTATGATATGAAATCCTTAAACCTTTCATGTTCTGCAAACCTTTCTACAATTTTCATCGGATCCAGTTCTACGAAATTCAATACTGAACCGAATACCACGTTGTGCGACTCGCTTAAAACGAGCAACTGTGTTCGACAGGAATAAGACGTGATAACAGATAACTCGATGATCATCAGTTTTATATCATTAATAAAACACCCACGGTAGCTTTATAAAACCACCTTGAACTTTGAAGACATCCGAACTTTATTTCTTTACTTCTGAAACCTTATTGTTGTTATCACACAAACCGCGTTCGTTGAAAACTCGAAACTCAAAATGCCGCAAACCACTCCATGTTGTTAATTTCATGGGGGCTCCAAGGATCACTCATTCGTCTCCCTCAAATACACCACCTTTGCGTTTAGTACTTAAACTTAAGTCGATCGTTGCATTTGTTAGACACCGTCCAGTTTACAATAATTACTACGTTTCTTCGCGTTATGGTATACTGTCACTACTGTTCGCACTCTATAAACTATCAATTATCCGTCGAACTTGCATTCGTCATCTTTACACAACGGTACGATATTGCCCGGCGTTAGTGTCTATCTGACGCGTTTTGACAGCGTTGGCCTGCTACGAATTATTTGATTTTGTTGTTCCGTTCATTTCGAAAAACTAATGCAATTTCAATGTAATAGTCCTCGCGAATTATTCCGCACACTTTCCGATACGCAGGAGAGCCGTACATACTATTCCTGAGAAAAGAACACAGCTGTTCATTTTCACTCCGCACCGACCGAAACAGGTTATTCCAAATTACCTTAACAGTCTCGGAGAAATGGGGGGAAAAATACAATGAATTTATATTGTGTCCGGGCGAAAACTTGAAAAAAAAAACTTTCTTCCGTAAAATATCAAATAATGGACGCGATTCGGTTGGGTTGTTGAAGTTAAAAAAAAATACTTCTTTATCGAAATTAATAAAAACCGGAGGCATTTTGAGGCATTCATACTAAGTACGGACAAATCACTCCTACAGTTAATATATGTGCAACGCGTCAAATCTCAAAAACCATATAATCATTTGATGTTGTTCGTTATGTTTTAATACTTCCATTTAATGTTGTTTTTCCATCAAAAACGTACACTTGGGTTGTATTCATATATTTAAATACGTTGCAACCCCTCATATTATGTTATTTTAGTTAAATTTATTGTTTTGATTCTTTTTTTAAATTTAAAGTTAGTTAATTTCTATACATTACTACGTTTCAAAGTTAATAGTTAGTATTCTCATTTATAAATTGAATATGTTGTAAATTAGTTGTACACATAATTTTTTTTAATCGTCCAATGTTTAAATATATTCTTAAGATATTTAATATATGTTTTTTTCAATCTGATTTCGCCTTAAATTGAATTAGATGTAAAATATTTTTACCGAATATTTTTGACGGTTAAAATTTTCAAACGATAATCAATTTCAACCTAAACTTATTATCGCTTTTGTAGTCGAAAAATTAATTTCACAGGAAATATAACGACTGAAAAACGAGTTAATACAATGTACATAAAATAAGTTTTAACTTAATAAAAGAAGGCGAAAGAAAAGTTTCGTTTTAATGAAAAGATATATAGCGTGTAATATTAAAAACAAAATATAATTATAGAAATCCATTTAAGTTTCAAAAAACCATTAATAATGTGAAATGACATAAATAATGAGCACATTTAGGAGCAAGTAACACTGTTATGTTTTAGAGCATAAAGGTTAATGTCTAGCATTGTGTATAAGATAAAGTAAGAAGTAGTCTTTTTTTTTTTCATTTTTTTTTATATCTTTTCAACCTATTCATAAATTTAATGAACCACGTCGCGGAAAAGATACACTCTTGCGTGGTGCGCACGTTCTCACGCAGTATACAATAGATGTGATTTCGCGTAAAACTCGTCAGCCTGCGATTCTCATCACGACGCGGTCGTCAGTTCGTTTACGACTAGCGCAAAAATATTCCTGCACGGCGGCCCACGGGGGCACGCGGGAAAGCTCAAATGTAACTGTGGTTGCTAGGCTTCAATTCGAATTCGTACGAAACGACTACGGTGAAAAATTGTTAAAGGGACGCTCTATTGACCGGTGAAAAAAATGTACGAGCTGACAATTAATACAACCACGTATGTTAAAGCGGGACGGTACGTTGTGACCGTTGCATAGGCGTATTACGACCTATACGTATGGGCTGATAACAGAACATCGAGCTATCTTGACTATAATTATTTTGAATAAAGTAAATATAACCGTTAGACAGTTCAACGATTGCCGGGTAAAATAGACACGGGATTTGTTTGTTGGCTTAAGAACGCGTTAAGAAGTATTTGAACGTAAAAATAAAAGTGTCCAATGGGCTGAAGCTCGCAAAGTAAACATAGTGCCTGTATACAGAGTGTCCCAACGGGCTTTACACAGAGCGATATCTCCCGTGTATATAGAAATAATCAAATTCTGTTTTTTTATGAACATCCCTGAGCAAAGGCAATATTATGTTGATAATAGTTTGGTATATATATAAGCGTTTTGTTTAAGAAGTTAAAAAATTAACTCATTGTTAATTTTATAAATTTCGAAGATTCCTAATTTTTATGTTCATTGACTTCTTGATTTTTAATAATTTTTCTAGTTTACGAGAAAATAGTGTACGATTTACACAATTTTAAGTAATAATAACATTATCAGCAAAACTTTGTTGGAAAAATGACGATGGGATAATAATTTATATTATTTCTTTGAAAACTAAAAAATAATAAAAATTATAAAATAAAAAGTTAATTTTTAGTAGTACACTTTATTTGCCAAAATACCGCCAACACAATTGCCTTTGCTCAAGGACGCTCATAAGAAAACAGGATTTGATTGTCTCTTTTAACGCGGAAGATAACGCTGTGTGTAAATCCTGGTGGGATATCCTGTGTATATATATATTGGAGATCAGGGAAAAGTCTTGTGCCCCATTCTCATGTTTACTGCAGTTGGGCTCATAAACGTTTCGTGTGCGCCATCGTTCATCAGATTTGAGTGAAAAGCGTGCAGTATTTTAAGCGTCATCTGCCGAACGGATTCGTCATTGTAAAACCGAATTGAAAATACGTTGCAATCTCGGGGACGATTAAGATTGGTTTTTTACGAAACGAGTATCGCCGCGGCGGCTTCTGATCAAACCGTCCTAAGTGGATGTTACACGAGTGTACTGTTTCTAAACGATCAGCACGTGTTTGTGTCGTGAACGGGTCGAAGAAAATCCATTGCGGAAACGGCGGCGAATTGAAATTTGTTAATCCCCTATTGTTGCGACGAAGCGATACCAGAATAAATAAAAGGGAAATTAACGTCGTCTCGTCTGTACAACGATCGTTTTGCCTGTCCACTGTTGTCGAGGGAAACGTTTCCGCGGATATACGGACCCCGGCCACTGCTTTTAAGTATAACGTGCACATGGTATACGTGTACTTATTCAAATCGGATTACTTATAGTACGTATATATATATATATATATATATATATATATATAGCCGCGTAAAGTTAGGCGTACCGCTTTTAGCTGCAGTTTTTTAATGTTACAATAAATATTTAAGTGGACGGAAATGGACTGATCCGTTTCCCACCAGTTTGAAGACAATACCACCCTGGGAGTAGTTAACGTTATTGAAAAATGCGATTCCGTTATCGGGCGAAAACCGTTTTTAATTACGAAAATACAGGACGCGTTTCCTTTGCGTGCGACGACCCCTAATAACCACGCGTTCGCGGCTCGCTCGATTATATGTATACCTAGGGTTGTACCGAGAACGTATACATTATTCCGTCCGGCCGAGGGTGTGGTACTCGTACGTTTGTTTACACGGTTAAAGGCCCGTTCGTGTATTTGAAACGTACGCGCTGCCGCACACGGATTCCGACCCGATTCGAATATTATCACGGATACCAAATGCGACCAGATTTTACGCATATGTACGCGGCAGACGGCGTCGTTTCGGGCTTTGGCGTACCGCACACGTACCCACGTCGTAATACTCGTGTGCATCGGATCCGCCTGAATAACTCGTGTTCCTCCCGTCCCGTGTCTTCTGTTTTATCCGACCCGAGCGTTAATAATGTTATACATTTCTCCACGGTTGCGTACAGGTACCAGGTACTGCGTGTTTCTTATAACCTTTATGACGACGTGCGGCCACCCGCAACATCAAATGTTTTATAATATGTTCGCAGACTCCCTCCGCTCCCGCCGAAAAAATATCATAAATCATAAACGAAATATGCCGGGGTAATAATTCACAGTGTTTTCTAAAGCTGTAATTAATTCCCCCCCCCCCCGAGTAAAGTCGACTGCAACGCTTTATAAAATGCAAAATTAAATATAATCGTTTCGGTTTAAAATTATTCTTATTTATGTTGTAGCAAGTAGGTAGACGCTAGGATAAAAAAAAACCACGCATCGTAACATTATATTATATACCACCACCGCTCTTTGTCACTCAGAACTCATCGAGATAAAGTATAATAGATTAGGAAAATACGTAAGAACCAGAGTACGTATAGGTACAATTCGATTTAGTGACCTCCGGCCTAGAAATCAGCACTCGCATGGTGTACCGTCCTATTGGATTTTTCTATAATTTGCAGCAAAACAATGTGATGATAATATTGTATATATTATGTGAACTGCAACCGGCCGGCCGTCAAAATGTGCACGTCTTTGATAGATACAAACTTCGAAACGTCTAAATGAAACTATATTAACGAATCCAAATTAAAATATTGTCATAATGCCCAGACAATAATAAAAAATATTAAAAAAGCTTAATGTTTATGTATAAATGTAAACACGAAATACAATTATAGTGCAGTGTTTATTAATATTTCCGAGAATAATCACCAGGAGTCGTTGTGCGCTGTATTCAGTGGATATTTATTTAAATTAATAATTGCATTAAAACACAAGTATTTTTTAACAATTCATTAGTATGTGTATAAACACTATTTATGCAATTATTATGGTTATACGAGGAGTTTGAGACTGTTCAAATGATTATTCATTTGAACAAATATTAAAACATCTTATAAAATAACAAACTATATTTTAAGAAATGGAAATGAACTTCATCAATTTTTAAACTTCCCAATTTCTGATATAGTGAATACGGTGCAACGGTTAAGTTCTAAATTCGCTAACGAAACACTTTGAGTATCAGTAACGGATCATACATTTTTTTCATTGCAAGTACAATTGATATCAATATGCAATATAATTTCATTATAGGTTTGACTTAACATATTATACCTATCTGAAATTATACAATTTTTTTTTTATACGCGGCTCCGAACACAATAATAGCTTCTTAAGGCACTTAAAAATTTAACTTATATAACGAAAATGTGTATTTTGCAAACATTTTGTTTTCGCGATAACTTCTATTTCAGTGAGTTTACATTTATTTTGACCCAACGAATTATAATATTATATTCTGTCACTAAAGTTTCAAACATGAATCTTATTTTACTTTGCAGACTTCATTAACTATTGTAAATATGACTAACTCGTGAAATAGGTAAGGTATACTTAAACACTGTTTTGATTAGTAATACAACGATTATGTTTAATGATAAATCACATCGTGTTGTGTATTATGCGCGTTAAGGTGGACACTTCTAGATAACATTAACATACTCGTACTAATTGTTATTATTATTAATTATTAACGATGATTTATCCACAGACGGTAATATAATAATGTATTTTCAAGCTAAACGAGTTATAGCAACGAACGAAAAAGACAATTTATATAATTGTACAATAATAATGACCATTATTTCAAAGAATAATAATAATGATACTGGACTCGTCGTAGAAAGTTATGAAAATCCATTTTGAAAATTTTTCGATCTATTTTTCTTTTCAAAAATGTAGCATGATTCGCTTTACAATATTAATGTTCCAGCGTGTAGAAATTCAAATGACTTCAAAGCTACTTTCGAGATTGACGCTTTGGGCAAAAAATGAGGGTTGTTTCCTGCAGTGGGCAAATAAATAAATGTTAAACAGCTCTTTTAAAACTGGCAAATGAATAAACAACATTATTTAATTTACCGCGGAATAAAATTTATAGTAATTTAGCGAAGTTTTTTACAGTAACTACAATCCATACTTATGAAGTTATGAACAATTAAATTTATATAAAAATACCGAAGCCTACAAAATATAAGACTTTATAGTGCTAAATAACTGGTGGGTATTTATGCACATAATACAATCGATTTATGCTAAATATTATCGATAGGATGACGGGAGTGCAGTGACGCCAGAGTAAAACGAAGTGTGCCAAAATGATTAACACAGAAACTTATACGAAGATATTGCCTGTAGGTTATTACTATGGTTACCGCATTTACCTACTTCTAGAAAAAGCCCCCAACGTTTTAACAGCCGTAAAAATGATGTAGACACGAAACGTTAAAACTTAAATGGTGAAAAAATGTTTTTTTTTTAATCATATGGAATTTGGTGGTTCAATTACTTGCCACTATACACGACTGCACGAGGGCTGTAGCTTGCGTAGGTTCAATATTGACAGTACTACAGGGTGATTTTTTAACCATCATGCTCACCCCCTTTTTTGGCCGTAAAAATAATTGAATTTGGATTTTTTTTATTAAGTGTTCAAGTAACCTTAAAACCTATGTTTCCCATACATTTTTTATTTTCATGCCACCTTAAGGATGTCCTGTGGCAATAAAAACTTTTATTTTACAAATGGAAACACTCACTATTTTTTCACTGCTTTATTTTATTGAGGAAATTTTGGTGTACATTTTGATGTATGGAAATAGAAATTGATCGAGTTATTCTTGAATTTTTCTTATTCAGGAAAATAGTCTTACAATACCATGGTCGAAAAATCACTCTGTATAGTTATTGATCCGCTGAGGTATAGAACGAGACCGAAAAGAAAAATGGCATAAATCGCACGGCGCATTCGTGATAAATAATATCAAAAGTACCGGGAAAATAATAATAAATAAAAAATAAAAAAAAACTGCCAACGCATAAAATCATAATTGAAAAAATCGAAATGAACTTGAAATATATCATAATATCACGCCCAAAATTGCCTATACTACGAAACACCGCTATTGTATATAAATCGCATCCGCAAATCTAGAACCTAGGAGGTGGTCGTATATAAATCGTTCTCGTCGCCGCCGCCGTGGTAATAATATTATAATAATAATATAATAATATAATATGCAATAAAACGTAACAAAATCTCGATGCGGTTTCATTCTGATATCGAGTGTATCTCACACGTATAGTACGAGTATTATACACCAGGGGTGGCCAAGTTGCAGCTTGCGATTCGCATGTGGTTCAAGTCACACAATTTAGTGCTTTCGACTTTATATCATGTTTTCGATATAATGTTTGAACAGATAATTATTTTTGAAATCCTTAAAAATATTCCGTTAAACTTGAACGATGTTAAGTTTTTATTATTTGCGTTGTCCGGTGTAAAGACTCACGAGATAATTTGTTGTTCCGAAATTGTACACTCATTTATGAGCGCAAAGATTCCAACAAAGAACGACAACTGTACATTTGAACTTGTTATTTTGAACGGTTTCGGTGTTTCGTCTTCCAATAATTTTAAGAGTTTAATTTCTAAAACTGCTGTGTCCCTTAAAACATTCTTCAACGTTGGCCAACCATTTTCGACTAAATCAGACGGTTTAAGTAATTTTAAGTCTTCAAATCGTCCTCGGAAGTCAGCAATTATTATTGGCTCTTACATATCTCTCATTGTGTTGCGTGGCTCGTGACTCCCGCGACTTGTTGGCCACCCCTGTTACACGTACTGTACAGGCGAATGTCGATCGAACCCAATGCCGCGACGCTGCACGCAGTTTCGTATTCTATACATGATATATAATATTGTAACAATACATTTACATAATACGACGATTCCATGTCGTCGACCGCACACCACACGTAATAACAATAATAACAATAATAATAATAATAATAATAGTATACGCGAAACCCAATACGGTTTTGCGGCAAACACGGATTTGCATATATATAATATACACATAAGTAACGACGGTGAGGCGGCAGCGAAGAGTGTAATACGATTTCGGAGCGAGGAGACTATACACTGCAATAACATGCACGCGTGTACACGCTGTAGCCTCGCGTCGGGGGATTGACGGACGGACAAACGGACGGCGGAAGGACTCGAGGATCAACGGAATCCACCAGTTCTCGTTTGCTTTTATACAAGTCGAAACGGAAACGGAAATAATTTCGGGCGCAGTTATACGACGACGAGATACGAACATGATTCCTGATACGTGGGATTATCGAGCCCGTATAAATATAAATTATAAATATATACATACATATGTACGTGTATACAAGGCGCGAGAGGATAGATTTTGTGTAGGTCGTGGTCCGTATACCGCGGTAGATTCGGTGTGTATATATATATAGTCTGCTCGTCCTTGACCGGACTCGCGCAGATGGCTTATCGCGTCAGGACGAGAAACCCACCGCCGGTTACCTATACGACCTGTGCGTTTTTGGGGTAGTTTTTGTTTTCATTTTATTTCAATACGATTGTTTTAAGGATGTTCTGTCGCTAAACCGAGAGCTTCCGTCCTGGCGTTTTTTCTTGGTAAACCAACACTTGTACAGATATTCATATCGAATGTAAACAGTATGTAGCAGAATTATGTGTAACTCACGAGTGCCGATCTGTTTACAGGGTGACTTATAACACGTTTACTCTTATATAAGCACTTGTAAAATCGTACCATTGTAGATTTATATATATATGGTTTCGGATCGAACTTGGCCTAATATTTTATTCCACCCCTATATTGAATAGTTATTTTATTTGGAGAAAGGTTATAGAAAAATTAATATTTAAATAAATTCAATGAAAAAAAATACAAGACTTAAATTTTATAAATGACAGACATCACATTACACATTAAAATAATTATATGAAATAAATAAATTTGACGTGAAAAAATACAAATACAATACTCACATTCTCAAAAAATATCGGGAATAACATTTATTCTTCAAGCTTTTTCTTGTTTAAAATCAGTCAATAAATAAATAACTATATTAATTTGGCTCATTAAAAATATTGCCACCCCTAAACTATTGCTGCCCTAGGCACCTGTCCATTTCGCAATAGCGTTGGGCGGGCCCTGAATTTGGGGTTTGGGTTCCAATTATTCTAATTAAATAAAATAATTAAATAGAAACGAGTAAAAACAAAGAAGAAAAAAAAATCAAAAATCAAACATTTACATCAAGTTTGTACTCTGAATTTTATATAACCGCCATGTCTTATAATTGTCGAGCTATAATTGTATTTACAAAAAGCTAAAAAAAAAAAGTTTGTACTTTGGTATTGCAATAATAAATATAATATTATTATTTGAATCCTATGAATATAATTATAATAATAATAATTATATTCTTCAATAGCAAACCTTGATTTTTTCGGAATACATTTTGAGCTTGCCGACAGTTATTTTTAATTTTAAGTTTTGCGGCTCATGCGTTCGACTCCAAATAAAGGAGAAGCAATACGATAAAAATAATAATAATTATTGTGGTTCCAAGTCTTAACAAGTTTCAAGCCTCCATGTAATCGCAGCGTGTACCAACACCATTTGGAAATTCGAGGCGAGGATTACACGTTATTATTATTACGAGACGATTACAATTTGCGATAGTCGATAAGAATTAATAAACGGTGTGCACGAAAATTAACCGACGCGCGTTATCGTAATAACAATATTTTTTAAAGTACTTTGCTTGATAAATGTAAGGATTAAAATAATTTGATAAACGTTCGGTCGCGTAACCTTACGGTCCTCGGGCGCCCGTAAGGATTTTATCAAGGAGGAGCATAACGAAATCAAACAGTTAAATATAAAAATAATACCATAAATTACATTTAAAAAAAAGTACATATGATATCATTATGAAAGTGTGCATTGTACATGACGAATGTATTGTTTTATTTTCTTCGCAAATTTTAAATTTTTAAAACTGTACTATTTTAGTCAAAACATTAATGAAATATATTTACTTGAACAATAATATAAGTTAAAATTTTCAAAATCATAAATTACATTTGAAGCCCGGGTGGGGGGAACATCCTGTCTTGCCCCACCTCACCCCTCCGGGCGTCCATGCCGGGCCCTACCGTTTTATGATATTATATCCACGTCAGACGCCCAAGTCATCGTCGATTTCGGATTCAAAAACAATGTCGGAAAGAAAAAAAAAAACCACAAATAAGATTACTGAGGTGTGCGAGAACAACGGTGCGCGTTCGTTAATCCTCTTGTTATTTCCCTCGACGGGTGTTTGACTGTGTATGCGCACAAACACGATTCAGGTAGATCGATTCGCTCAAAACACTTTCACCAGCGCACGACGCAAACAATGCTGTGTGTATACAGGGTATATTATTTTGCTTTTTAAGTAACCCACTAACCGAGCCGTGCTCTCCGGCAACGTTTTTAACCTTTCATCTTTGTTGTTTCAAGAAAACAGAATTCCCGGTTATCTATAAACCTACGTCCTACACACATTAAGTTGGTATATTATGAAATAAATTGTTTAATCAATGGTTTGTACCTATATAGTATTAAATAACACATACTTTTGGTATCAGCTTTCCATTTTTATTTACATTTCGATTAGCTCAAGCGTTGACTTATTTATTTATACTGTATATTATTTAAATTGCTGTAAGACCAGACCCGTGATCCTGTCTAGAATTCAAATTTTTACAAGTATAACAGATCATACATTTTTCATGCGATTAACTGAAAATTAATTTTAAAAAATGACCCATTTAAACACAAAGAATTAATTCCCCCCCCCATCATTATTTCTACGCTTTAAACCATGATATCAAAGGATTAAGGATACGTTTGGGATAACGTTTTTTTTTATTTTCAATAAACCACTTGTTTCGGTACTTTTGCACATTATATACTTGATGCAAGCGTCAATATTTACTGCACTCAAGCCGACAGTATCTTTAATCTCACGAGACTTATGGTTTTTTGACATTGTAGGTCGGTAAAATGGGTTTGCTCGACGATTAGTATAAGAAAACTGCAGGTGGGTTTCAAATAGTAGACCATAGCGTTAGAAACTAAAAAGCCACCACTGGTTTGGACTAGTGTTCATAGAAACAATTACGCGGATTGCAATTTAAACTTTCTAAAGAACAGCCGAAATCACGTGAAATCGACCGGTTAGCGGGGAGATTTGACCCTGCACATTGTGCGATATGCGCGTAGGTCATAACTCATAACTCATATAACTGCTGTTGGAGTTTGCGTCGCACCAACCGAAAAGAGCGGAAATGCGCTCGTTTCATCATTACAGGTATAGGTGGTACCCGCTCACATCTTAGTCGATAAGATTACGTTTCAGACGGCTGCGCGGGCGAATAGATCGGAAATTTTTCCGCTAAAAGTACCTGTACAACATACGATATAAAGGGTTTTCACTTTAAGCGCTGTAATGGAATCCGCGCCGGTCACGGCCTGAAAACGTGTTTTTATAATTGTCGACGGAGACATTTCCCGTGTTTTTTTTTTTATAATTTTCGTAACAATTGGAGCCGTAAAAATAAATGTTTGTGGTGTAAATGTGGTGTATTTGAATGGAAAACGTTTGGAGATAAGAAACAACTTGGTGCAAGAGAAAAAAACGCAAAAAAAACACCATCGTTGTGTTTGATGATAATAATAATAATAATAATAATAACACGCACTTCGACGAATGAAATAATTGTTACGAACAATAACCGTAACATCATTATCTCGTAATATTTCTCCCGGAGCGCGCGCAAACCGTTAAATCTAGCAGCAACATTGTTGATACAATAATATTCGCGCGGATGTATTAGATTTCGGCGATTATTATTTCTTTTTTTCTTTCGCATCGATCCGCTTGTCGAAAGTTTGGCCGCGTATTTAGTCTAATCGATGTGAAACAATTTTCGATGGTTTAATTCCATAAAAGCCCCTCTCGCGTGTCGAATGCGCGCGCGACGGCGGTGTTTGTACATATTAAATTTAATATTATATTTACTACCAGCGCGTCGTATGATAATATAATAACGTATTTTTGACACATAAAGCTTAACGGAGGACTTTCGGGCAAAGAGAAGCATTAGACTGCAGCACGTCGAACCCGAAACCCCGCGAAACTATCTAACTATAACGCGCGTGCACGTGTAGCGTGAAATATTCATACACACAAATATGTATATACTCGTATATATACGTATATATACATAAACGATAATTCATTTCGCTAAGTACCCGTTCGAATTCCGACCGTAATAGCGTTTTAGACGTGGACACTTAATACTCGTTAAAGCACTACGGTTGCACTTTAATGTCGCTTCGTATGATCTCGTATTATGTATACGAACGCCGTGCGCGGGGTCTTCGGATGTCGTGTGCGCTCGAGGCTGTTGTAGGCCATTTCAGACGCACGGATAAATTCAAACGAAATAACACGACGCGTAAATATTATACGACAACATGTAGGTATACGTTACCAGAACAGCTACAAAGTTACAAAATTAATAATGATAATTGACCGTGAATGTGACCGGGCGACGTGTGCGCATCACTTAAGGATCAAGACGTACAGGGTTTATCACGGGGATCCTCACACAGCGAATTGTCTCCCGTGTTAACATACAGATAATCAAGTACGGTTTGTTTTTCTACGAACATCCCCGGGCAAAGGCAATTTAGTTAACAATGGTTTGAAGAATATGATTGTATTACGTTAAAGAAGTCAAGAAATAACATTTTTATTCTAGAATTGTATAATAAATAATAAACTAATACGTTTTGGAGATGGTCACTTTACAGGGCTTATTTTTCTGAAAATATCGATGGTTTGGTTTTCGTCGGATTCATTTTTAATAATTTTTTTTAGCTCACAAAGAATAAATGTAAATCGCATTTTTAATTTTTCCGTTGAGGTTTGCTCAGAATATCATAATTTTTTAAAATTGCGTAAGTAGTACACGCTATTCAGAGTGCGTACAGTTTTTAAATTCATAATGGATAAATGTGTAAAAGAAAAATACATGCACTAGGTTAAATTTAATTACAGTGTTATTATTTTATGTTTTATGATACAATAATAAAAAAAATGTGTGTATGTTAGATACATTATCTTAGTTTATTAAATGTGTACATTAGTTAACCATATGAATAGTGTAGACTTTTTCTTTGGTATTCTACAATTATTCTTAATTTACCATGAAAATTATCAATATCAATGTCGTAAAAGTGTCCTTTATTTAGAGATTTTCCCATAAAAAATAGATAGTGAAAATGTCTCGGTTCCCGAAAAAATGTCTGATTTTGGAGTTATCCGTTATCCAGATGAGTCCGTTAAGGGAGGTTTACTGCATATTGTGTTGAATATGAAGTACAAGGCCATATTTGACGAAAATGGTGTAAATGATATTTCTTGAATGAAATTTAAATTTTTTTTACAATACAATTTAATTTATTAAAACATAAGCGCGGAAGAAAATTTAATTTATGCACAAACATCTAGTAATATCTATAATGATACTTATAACTTATTAGTTACGTCTAAGTGTCTCGTTTTTTTTCAACATGGAATCTGTGTACAGGTCTATTAGCTGTAGAGTCATCGAGGTATCGATTTTATAATTTACCGATTCTTATGGAAAAATATATCAAATTATATGATTAATAATATGAATTCACATAAAAAAATGTTCAAACTAGAGTCCCTTAAAAACGTAGTTCAGAAACATGCTGCTTAGACTATTCGTGAAAAAAATTAATTGTAATTTCTCATTTAGCTTATTAATAATTGAGACTCACAATTCAAAAATATAATACAAAAATAATTAAATTGAACGCATTCGACTCGTAACCGTTTGATCTATTGCAATCATCCTATTGCATGATCCAATCAGACGTTCAAATACATTAATGATTCGTTCGGCGTTAAATTTGAATAATAACAATGGTAGTGGCCGAGTGGACTGAAACGTGGTAAAAATCTTTCGAAATTCACAGATTCAGATTCATCGTTTGAACGATTTTCACACGTCAATAATGGTCGTACGGAATTTAGTCGATCATGCGTACACGTGTCACTACAGTGTCTAAAAGTAATTACATCCAGAAAGGGTAATTTCGAGAAGCAATCTTGGTACGCAGAAAGTGTTGCGTGTATGGTGCATTTGTACTAATTGATCCATATTTCTGGGTCCGGTCCACACCATTTAGTTTGCATACCAAATGTTGTACCCAATTAGAGACGCGACGAGAATAACTTAAAACTTCTGGGGGGGGAGGGGGGGGGGGCGAAAAAAAACAGAACGACGCATGAAGCGTTTACCGCGAAGCACTGTGAAATCACGTCGAAATAATACATCGAAATATAAGGTACTAACAGAATGAAATAAACAGTTGATTGTTAATATTGTTTTCATATTCATTTGTGTTCCACCAGGTTACGTGTTTGTTGGAAAATCATGTCATTACAACACCACGCACTGTTTGTTTGGACAGACGCAATTTACAATAATTATATTTAAATTTATTAAAATATATGTATACATAGGCAATTGGCAATGAAATCAAGTTAAACATTGTTTGCATTATTGCTAGTAGGCTGCAATCATTTACTTCTACTGCTAGAGAAATTATAATTTTTAATAATAATAATAAATATTGTGAAAAAATTACCCGATTCAACCGTTCGAATAATCTGCAATATTTTAATAATAAATCCCTACATTTCTCATAAGTGTAAATACCCAGATAACAATAATTCGTTAATCGATAATGTATAATATATGGACGATAGAAGACAATAAAATATTCATGATTTTATCCGAGGGATTTCGGTATAATTTGTCCGGAATTGAATTTTCACCAAAGAACGAAAAAAATGAATATTCATCATAATACCACGTCAATTCACGCAATAAATTAACTTAAAATAAAGATTACCCACGTTGAATTAAAATGTTGATCCGACTGAAAATTGCATTATTCTCGTGTAGAATGGTATACTCCATACTGATTTTATCTAGAAACGAAGAAACTGCGCTTACTGCAGAGCTCAAGAGCTTACTTAGGATTTTTCATTCCCAGGAGTGAGGTCGACATTTATTTGATGCTTCCGCGGTAGATGTAACAAAAATTAACTAGCAAGTTTTAGTAACAGGCCAATTAGGAAGACAAAGAGTCTTTTATCCGAAAAAAAAGTAAGCAAATAAAAACTAACCACGTTCGCCGTATAACTATAACTTAATCTAACTCGGATACGCTTGGGATCAAGAAGTTAACTATTACTCGTAGTAGATTTCAAATTTAAGTTTTAAGAACATTATAATGAATGCAATATAATCGTCTGACACGGTAAATAAAAATAGTTGTAAATATTACTGTTAAATATCAGTTGAGTAACACACGAGGAATTGTACTTTACGTTTTATATTTCGGTTGGAATAAAGTACATTTGTCGTTATTTATTTGACACTCAAAAAATATGAATTGCATTTTTATCTTTAGAAATAAACCAACTAGAATAACCTAGTAATACCTACGGACATAGTATTATGTTTCGTATGACTAAAATTTCGTATTCCTTATACTCTTATAACGGTACACGCTACCATTTAAATAATTCATTTCGAATTAATATTATACAGTAGTACGAAAATCTGCATGATAAGAGATTGTTTTGGACCAGTAACGCCCTTAAGCTCCAAATTAGAATACATGTCATTAGATAATAAATCAAGCGATAATAAAATGTAACGTTATCGATGGATTCGAAATGTTTTGTAAACCATTCATAAATGGCTATTTTACTATGAAATCGACTAAATTTTAAACGATATTTCACATTGTAATCGCTTTTCAATTTTTTAAAATAAAAAACTTTATTTTTGTACATTCTGTGTCCAGACAGGCGCAGCGGAAAAGTAATGAACTATAATATGATTGCAATATCTTTTAAACCATTCAAATTTTTAAATATTTTAAAAACATACTTTTGAGTAAGATAAAAAGGTTTAGTTAAAGTTGTATTCAAAAATATGATATGTACATAGGTACATAATATTTATCGTGTAACTATAGAAATTCATCATTAATATGCATTTTGTCCGCATTATTTACTAATTAAAAATATAATTTATTACACGGTGCTTGTAATAAAAACGTATTTTATTACAACTAAGACATGATTACTAAAACATTATATTAACTTTGTATTATTAACACATTTTTTTCTCGGAATAATCTCTTTCCCGAAAAAAAAAAACAATAGACCTTTATATTAAAATACTTTCGATTTTTCTCTACCGAGAAACACTTTTTGTTGATCCTACTGTTTTTTTAAAACAATTTTAACAAACCATTTGATTTATATAGTCTTTAGTATTACTCTATATTTCTGTATCTTTTCACGAGATCCGCTAGAACCGTGTTTAGAATGCAATGATTAATCACTGTCGGATTTAAAACCACGTCACTGCACTTCTAATACAGATATTAGTCATAGCTAGTGATTTACCTAACGAACACAGTGTCTCGTACAATCACTTGGTTTGATGTGCTTGTTTTTATTTTCTTGTTATTTATCAGTGGCCGACAGATTTCCAAATGAATATATAAATATTTGAGTGTGGTGTTATAAATCAATCAAAGCTCCGGAGTGTAAATGTTCTTTGAGACACTACGAAACAATAATAACACACAACTTTTTAGACACACCTGTTCATAAAGTATTTAGCTTGTACGTAAAATGAATTTGTTCATCAAATATTTGAATGCGCCGAGTTTGTGTTTATTTTATTCGATATACATATTGACGAAGATAGTTAAAGCAATTGATTATGATTTTGTAAATTTTCAAAATCCTTTCTTATTGCCACTTGTTGTGTATCAGAGAAATCACTATATTTTAAATTTCAAGTTCACACGCCCGAAACCTTTCAGATTTGAGCAATTACTGTATCGCTGTGAAAAACGGTTTTAGGTTGAAAAAAGCCTACAGTCGTCGGATATTCTAATGCTATTTAAACGGCGTTGCACGGATTAGAATATTTAATCCTGGCTTTAAATATATTTTTGTTTAATTTACAGAAACTCTTTTGTAAACGACATAGCGATCCCGTGCAACTTCGTTTGCCCCAGCGGGTAGTATTTTACATATTGTGTTTGCTGTTTTAATAAAACTGAATTAAGATTGTCGCGCTATGTTTTAGCTACAAATGTTTAAAAAATATCATACTTATAGTTGGTAAATGTATTCATAGCAACTATTATTGATTTGTTTTTCGGATGTTGTGTTGAGACGATCCAGAAGTTTTTATCAATATTTATTATTATTTATCAGGAGGTAATTCTGTAAGTTGCCTCACTCTCCGGGACTAATTTGCGGACCATGATTAAAAATATACTAGTTACACGACGGCGTATAATAATCAACAGTGGTTAATGGCTATGTAAGCATTATAGCTATATTGACTGACCTCTAGTGCTAAATCGATATAGCTGTGGTATGATTTAGTACGACACTTATTTAGAAAACATTATAGGCAATATTGATAATTCATATCATAAATAACAATTGTAAACATTAGTCAATTACTATTAAAATGTTGAATGCAAGAACTTTTATTAATTTCAATTAAACATGTATGTACTATATACTCTTTAGCATATTTCCTAAATACAAAATATAATAACCTGCTTAAAAAATGTACCCCTACAAAGTTTGGTGTATACTAACTTTGAAATTTTTTTACCTTTGATTCTTCATATACGAGAACTGAGAGAAATTATGGGAGAAACTGGGACAAACTAGGAGAACGAGAATATTATCATTCCCGTTGTTATACACATTTGTGTTTAATATCAATTATTTAAAGATAATGTAAAAAGATATAGTACAACAGGTAGACGATGCTATGATTCAGTTTATTTTCAATCGTGCTTTTACGGGATACATCATCACCTCTCGTTGTGTAACCGGTATCTTCAACCGTGGTGCGGACGTTGGAGTAGGTCTTGGGGGCGGAAAAATGTAACGAAATCGGACGTCGGCATGCGGATGGCGCAGGTGTCGGTGGCCGGAAGAATATTTTTACTGCGCCGGAAATCGAACCGATGACCGCGTGCGCTTCGTGGTCAATACCTACGATCTCACGACATTGTACTTGTTTAAAACAACTCGATCGGAAGTCAAGCGATTGTCACGACAATGAACGTGATAATTACACCAACATCAAATAAATTGTTTTCGATTTTCGCAATTTTATACTTAGTCTCGTTTTGTTATTTTATTCGCATCTATGACGTTTTTCCGGCACACGATGTTTTTGATCAAGTACACGTTATGTTAAAAATGTTGAACTCCATATTTTATGATCACGTTCTACCATTCCTATTTTGCTACTACTACAAAACTATATTTAGTGTCATATGATATTGTATATTTTATTTAACCAATTACTGTTTCATTATATATAAGCATTTATCGTCATTTTCAAACAATATTATGTTCATTTTTCGTTGATCTTAATTCTTAAATTGTATTGTTCATAAATGTCGCTCTATCATTTTATCTTTATTATTATTTACATTATTCCATTTGATTTGGCTTGGAGCAGTTACATTTTATTACGATCTTGCGCAAATTCCACATACCTATCAAGTAATCTATCATTTTTATAAAAATCGTTGAGCTGTATGATAGTTTTATACTTATGACTAAAAAAAATAAAAATCGTAGAAGTATATTGTTTACGGCAAATGGTACCTATACGTTTTAACACCAAATCGTGGTTAAAATATCATGACGAAGTATCATCCCAAATGAGTTCTAATTATAAAAAAATAAAAATACAAAAAAATCAACCGTGTAGAACAATGTTACTTTATAAGGTTTATTAATCATATAATATATTAATATGTACCGATAAAGTTTTCTACAACTTTTTAAACTCATCATTAATATGCAATTGTCCACGTTATATTATTCAAATTAAAAACTAAATTATAAGGTACCTTCGTGAAATGATAATGTATTTTATTATTACAAAAGCGTGATAAATAAAATATTTTATTTCAGTTTCATATTATATTTTGCATATTTTCTACCTAAAATAATCTTTTCCTCGAAAAACAATATAGACAGTATAATTATTCAAAAAAACCTTTCAATTTTTCACTAGAGAAAACTACAGTTGAAATTTGTTTATGTGTTCTAAGCATTTTTTTTTTTTTTACAACGCATCAGATTTATATAGTCATTGATACATTTAAAACTCCGTCACTGCATCTAAAAATTAGGCATTCGTGTAGATAATGGTCACGAAAATACAACGTTTGTACCTTCGAAAGCATATAATAAAGTGTCTCCCACAGTAGATTGTTTGTATTTATTTGATATTAAATATATTTTTTTTTACTTATTATTGTTGCTATAACAGTTGATATTTAACTATTAATTTGATTTATTAGGATGGTTACTGGGGTGTCTTTGTTGCGGATAATTATAGAATTTGAAACACGGATACATTGCCTTTGGAATACTAAGCTACGACCGAAATAACAATAGATAATGCGAGTTTGACGTAAGCCTTAATATTTATTTTATTTTTTTAATATATTTTATTCAAAACGTATCAGCATATTACACGTTCTTCCTACAAGTTTGTATACAATATTTTAATATATTTATGTGAACGTAATGTGTGTGTGTGTGTGTGTGTGTGTGTGTGTGTGTGTGTGTGTGTGTGTGTGTGTTATGGATTGGGAGTGATGGGGAGTGGGATATTTTGTTTAATAGGAATGTTAGAGCGAGTAGAAGGGTGTACGGGAATGATTTGAATTTCTCTAGAAATTTGGTAAGGGTTTGCAGTGGTCGGTCGGGTTGTGGTGTGATAGCTCTCATTTTGGCGTATGACATAATTTGTATTTAAAAATGCAATCATCCACCTTGTGATTATTCTCGCCAGTGGCATAAGATTCATCGATTTCAATACATCCGGACGCTTTAACTTTATAAATCTTTCAATTCATATACAATATATTTTCAGATCATGATGTATTGTTTAATTTCTACGCATAAAACGAAATTATCTTAAATTAGGTCCATTAGTCGTCCATTTTATTTATTGTTCTCAAGTTAATGATTTCTTATTATACTTCGATGGGCGAGATACGATTGATTTATTTTTATTGTCTTGAAAACTTAAACCGTTTAGTTCGCATATGTTTAATTGAGACAATATTGAATAGGAATTCAGATTACAAAGTTTTTTTTTAAAATCAAGAACAAAACAAGAATACATACGATCTGTAGTTATCTTATATAATACATAATATGGGTAAACGATTGTAAGGCTGGACGATTTGATTGAAAAAGGTGTTCAAACAAAACTACTTCACAATTCTAGAGCATTTTAGTTTTTAATTTTTTTTTTCTAAATGTTAAGGAGGTCCCCGGGCCAATTATGCTTAAGAAAGCATCGTTATTAGGAAGTTTAATAGAGGAGAAGTTGTATATTAAAGGATTGGAATGGTTGAACGTATTTTTATGAAATAATTTATAGTAGGTAGTGCGATACTAGTGTATAAAAGTAAGGGATTTCAAGGTCCGACATAAATTGCTGAAGTACCAACGGGCATTAGTAATAAGACGATGACAGATATACTGGAAGGATTGAAATATTTTAGTGTCGGATGTCTTAGCCGTTCCGCATATAGCTGTATTCCGTAATCCATCGTAGGGCGGATAATTTGTTTATAGATTAAAAGAGTTTTATATCGAGTGAAAGATTCGATTTGAAAATATATCTTAATTTGTGAAGTTTAATATCAAGGGATTTTCTCTTTGTTTTTATGTGATTGGCCAATGTAAGTTTATTATCTATGAGGACTCCGAGATATCGGATGATTTTTTTGGTAAGAATCATGGGGATTTGGGCTGAGACTTTGTCGTAGGGAAAAAGTTGTATGCGGTGTTATGTTCGAATGCATTTAATTCCCTAAAAATTAAACCAATTTTGGAGATCGGCGATTAACAAGTTTGGACTGTACTTCCAATTCACCATTTTCCCGTAGCATAGATTGAAGATTCGGAAAATTATCTCATGTTTTTGCATCTGATGATTAATTTTTGTTAAATAAAAAAAATCGTCGTTCGCAATATTTTTATTCCAAGGTTTACGAGTACCTAATCTGTGTGTTCTATGATACAGTAGCGAGTGTATCGCATAATGTTTTCCGACGTTTTCTTTACCATCCTACCATTATATGGAATTACCGGATAAGTAACATTTCCGTTAAGTAAAACGCGTTACCGTATTGTATTCAAATATTTCTTAATGGAGATAAGAACAGTTAAGCGTTCGATTTTTAGTTCGGATCCTACGTGCGAGTATGTGCCTATTTCGCACGGTATGCGGTCGCTCGCATGGGTCCCGGCGGAATATGTTTCAAACACAGCGTACGGATAAAAAAATAAAAAAATAAAAAATAAATAAAAAAAACAAATAAAGTAGGTATCCGACAACATATTTTTATTCTAAATGGGAAACTCGAAAACGTATTAATATGTAAATTTCCTTTTTGTTTTTCTTGGGCGTCGCACCGCGGGAGAAGTAAAGCTGAACATGTTACACGCGGTAGATATTTTTATGGTTATTATCATTATTATTCCGTCAAAATTTTCCGGTTAATCCCTCGAGTGGGCAGCAGTGGAGTGCAGGTAGGTACAAAGTGCGCGTACATTTTTCGTCGAGGAGGAAGAAAAAGATTTCAAAAAGTAATGAAAAATAAACAGCAACCAATTTCGTCGGTCGAAAACGTGTACACTTTAGCATAACACTTAACATATTATACATGTACGATACCATTCGTTTGTTTATAAAATGTGAAGGTGAGCCGTTGAATTTCAACACGGCAAGAGCGACGACTTTAAAATAAAATTGTACAGCAGTAGAACGAGATAACGTAATTTCATTGTAGACGATTTTTTTTTCTCGCCGCCCAATGATCAGGCGACATTTCTCACATAGTTTTTTTTATTGCGTGCAACGCAATAATGGCGGACTTATTCGGTCGTATTTTTGTCTCATTGAAGTCGATGAAAGCAGAAGAAGAAAACAAATATAAGAAAACTTTAATGTTTTTGTTTTATTTTTTTACTCCTTGGATTACTAACCCGTATAGACGGTACAATATGCAACACGAGTTTTACCACGAGAGAAGCATACGTGTAACGATAGGAGCATTTAACCTGACCAACGTGATGAATGATAACGTCTAACCATTAAAGGGTTTTAGAAAACAATTCGGCGTTAAATAGGCGCAACGTAAAGTAGCATCGATATAATCGTAACCGTCGTTAAGTAAAACGTTTTGAATGGTGACTTATGGTACACGATTAAGATATTATACGAGCGTATGAGTTACGTAGAGAACTAGGCGCACTGATATTGATGATACACGAAATGGTATAACTAAGAATAAGTGTCGTTAATAGGCTTAGCGATCAGACGAGCGCTGACGGTATGTATGGATGTCTAGCTCGCATGCCGCTAAGCTTAAAACATTTTAATTTGTTTTGTTTTCAAGTTTTTAATCGTGTATACGGTCTGTAACTGCTATTCAAGTCCCAAGTAATGTGCGAACCGGTAATTAAGTTTCCGCTAATAATATACTTATAATCACTAATACTTATACTTGTAACTAAACGAAATCGCTCGAAAATCATGACGTCATTAACTTGACGGTGAAGTATCGCACTTATCGGTAACGCGTTGTAGACCAAAATATTGAGAAATAGTACTCATCCGACGCTTTGTCTCACCCGACCGCGGTGGATCTCACCAGTTTTCATAATAAAGATCACTCGAAAAGTGTACGTTTATTATTGAACGATTAGAAAACCGAGAACTCTCTTAAAACATACAAGTATAGTAATAATAAATAAGTGCATTTAAAAAGTATCAGTACTGCGTTACATACGTATTTTAGTATCGATTTGATACGTACGAATTGTTGACAAATGTTTTTCGAATTTCAGAAGAACACGGAAACTACAATTAAAATAGGCAAATAAATTGGATTGAAAAAAAACTTAGCGGAATTGTACGTCGAGGACGAAAATAAATAAATAACCCGAGGAAAAATAGAAGAGAAATGCAATTTAATTATAGTTTTTCATCTAATTTATTACTGCACAGTTTTACGATGTGTAAGTCGTTCGGATCGCATAAACTTAAAGAACTGTACAAACATAATACCATATAATTACTTTATAGTTTACACCGATGGACTCCAAGGATAGATTTCAATAGATTTCTAGGACGTATAATTATTGTTATACGATATGAATTACAAATGGACGTACCAACTTGTTGAATTTGAATATAATATCAGCGGGTTACGTTGGATATCTTCTACTCGTTTATGCTTAATTTGTATTATGTAATATATTTCAAGTCTCGAGAAAAATGAAAACTGTTTTTAGATAAACTATTTATGTAGAAAAATCGATTTTATTTATTTTAATTTTTTATTTTTTTTTGTCAGTTTTCGTATACCCAGTGTTTTTGTTTTACATTGGATGGAGGAGTGGCTGTCACTTAATATTTTTCGGGGTTACGTGATAATAATACGGAAAGGTCTGATGGTGTTAGCGCATATGGCGTAAGCCCGCGTGCACACACTGTCGTCACTAAAGGATACGATAGATTGATTATTATATAATAGTGTAACGTACTAAATAATTTCAAAGACAAACGTCATAATAAGTTACGTGTTTTCATGGGTTCTCTTCACTTCGTGCCATTCGACCGAAACCTCGGATCTATTCTATCGGAAACCAGAAATTTCGCTTGTAGCAAGTAAAAGTGCGAGGATTCACGGCGTTTGTGGTCTGTACTATTATTTAAATTAGACCCAGCATAACACTAGAAGGATACTTTGTTATGCAGTAAATATTCAAAACCTTAAATATATTTTGAATATTTTCAGCAGTAAATATGTATTCAAGAAAGTTGTCAAAAAAGACATGTAAACATTGACACGAATAACTTAAGCGATTTATGAAAACAAAATTAAATTTGATTATTAACTGAAATTCTACAAGTAAAGAGATTATAATAGATACTGCAAGAACTCAAGATGAGGATAGCTGATGTGTGTGCGGACAAGTTAACGTGGAGGACGAACTCCGTCACCCTGACCTACCCAACATAGCTGAGTGTGAAGGTGAGGGTGCGAAGAAGAGGAACAATATACTTCAAAGTATTTTAAAAGAATTCGTACGATGGATAGCGCTAACCCCACAGAGTACTTTTAGAGGAAAACCATGGAAGAAATATATATATATACGTCACATACTGTACATTTTTACAAAAAAACCCTTTGGTGATCTTAAAATTTAATTTGTAGATAAATTCGAGTATCAATAACTTGGGTTCGAAGGAAATAAGAAGAACAAAGGAAAAGGGAGCCAGCGAGGATTTCTTGTTAACACAACTATTGACTGTAGTAAGTTAAGAAAACAACATTTGCCCTCATGGATGGCTTTCTATGTTACCCGCAAACAATGACAATCACATCATCATTGATGACGATTGTAAAATTTGAAATGGGTTGAATATGAAATAATGAAACGAGATAAGTGATGCGTTTTATCTTCGTATAAGATTCGGAAGGTATTCAAATAAAATAGTTGAGCCATAGTGAAGATTATTTTCTACAAACTACACCACATACAGTTTGATTCAGATATAGTTTCATTAGAATTTATTTGTGTGATTTAAAATTACTTTTATTAGAAATAATTTGAAACTTTTATCGCACGTGCCATTGATTTGTTTATATTTGTTTGGCGTTATTCAAGTTATATATTTTATTACATTCTGTAATAATTTATAATCAAAAAACGAAGTCGTATAAAAATCAAACATAATCGAACATGCAGTTTATTATTTATTTATAATAAGTACTTTGTACCTTGAATGGTTTTACATTTTATATTTTAGATATTTAAAATATTTTGGTATTTAATACTTTTATAAGTATTAAGATGGATAAAGTTATGTACTGGTATGGTAGGCGATGCCAAACAAAACTATGCTCTGCTCGTGTACGCTCGAATACTTAAAAATAACTGGCTCTATTGATTTTCTCTGCTGTAAATGGAAATGTTTATAGCAAATATTGTATGCCAAAAACTATATTAAGAATATGGTAGTAGTGCGTTCTCATAAATATTAAAATGTAAGACTTTACTTTTTGAAAAAAAAAAACAAAAAATTTTAAAAAAAGTTCTGCAGTGACATCAATGATGTTTTATAAAAATTCTGTCCACTGAAGAAGTCTTCACTTACGATAAATTAAGTTTTCTCCTATAGTTTGAATCATAAAAGTCGATTTAAAAATTAAAAACGATTGTGCGACATTAAAACCGCTTTGTACAATATATGCGACATACACGAGTAGCGGAGTGTGTAAAAAACGTGCTGATGCACAGATCCTGCTCATGTTTACGAATACATAATGTACCTACGTCGTAAGTGCAGGTAATGGATTAACTTTAATTGTTTCCTGATACTCGACGAGTGCAATACACTATAGAGCGAAGTATTCAAAATAGTTGTGCAGTGGACGACCACATTTCATTTTCTACAAATCTCGCGGGATGCATCGCTCGTAGAAAAACATACATTTTATACAAAAATTCTGTTTTTATCATTAAATTTAAAATTTACAAAATTTTAACATTATTACAACTTATATCAATAAAAATATATTCATTTTAAATTACAAACTATTTATTTATTTTATTTTTAGTGTGATTATTGACATTGTTATTCAGATTTTCTATTTTTAATATTCTATTTTAATATTATTCTAAAATTTGTCTATACATTTGGTTGTATTTGAGACGATGCAACGTGACTTTTTATAGATGAATGTAAGTTTACCGATTTGATAGTTTTCGATTTGACAATTTTTATTCGTGAAAATAAGTGTTTTTAGAATTTTATCAAAATAGTAAAAATTCATTTTTTATGCTTAAATTGTGATCCCGGGCTATATGTTATATGCTATATGCTCTATATACGGTCCCAAAGTGCACAATCGTTTCATTTCATTAATTTTCCTACAAAACGCAACGACCATGATAAACACTAGATTTCGAACGATTTTATTCCAAACTTTATTGTGGCTATTTGAGTGTTAAACACTTTTTCCGAAAACATAACGCCACGCTTTGAACATTCTGATAACCACGTTGTTCCGGTGTGAAGTTCCCGTCGAAAATACGTTTGATTTCCTTGGAACCTTACAGACAGCGGAGGTGTATTGGAGTTTAAACTGAAAACACGGCATTTCGTGTTTATCTACGAGTCGGTAATCAATGATTTCTCGACAGAATAAATAACAACACGCATAGAAAACGATATATGCAAAAACAAATAAATATTGTACACAATATTTTATTTCATTTATTTGAATATCGACGTCTCAAGGGCACATAGTAAAGAGCGAACACTAAACAGTGTTACAGAAGATAATGTGAAGAGAAAATAATTTACAATGCATAATACATGTATACATCAGTTGAAACAGCTAAAATTACAGTTTATGAGCCACAGGTGAAATTTAACCGAAAAATATATATTTTTAATATTGTTAATAGAACGACATGCACGACCACGGGGGACTGCCTGCCCATAGTTAGTAGCGTTTTTTTTTTAAAAAGAACGGAAAATATTGAATTAAATGATGGGACTGATAAGTGTAATCATGAAAGTAAATCCGGGGCACCAATGTGACTTGGAAACGCCTTACAAAAAGATGTTTTAAATGTGTTTAATTATCACCTCAACGAAAAGAAGCAATTGTTATAAATTTATTTTGAATATTGTTTACACGGTACGGAGGCCAAACACTGGATGTATATTCAAGAACCGAACGTACTAACGAAAAATAAAGAGCATCAGACGTGTACAGTTAGAGAACAATACGTTCGCGGTAACATCGAAATTCTCCAAGTACAGCTTGAAAAGCAAAAAAAAAACTATCGTCCAGATATCGGACAAAACCGTAGACAGCCTGTACACTTACGTAATAAATACGTAAATGTTATATCACAATGGTCACCAAATGGCGGCCCGCGGACAAGGAAAAAAAAATAAGAACCGATGATAAAATAAGAATTAATTACGATAGGAAAATTACTCGCCATGATCTTCTATTTATGTTACAATTATTGGTATTTTATTTGATTTGATTTTTGAAAAATGATTAAACATTTTTGCCAAGCCATTTTGACGGCTCTCGGAAATTTTCAAAAGTCACACTTTGGCCTTACAAAAATATTAATTGGTGACCTCTGTGCCATGTTATATCATGCGATCGGAACAATGACCCCGGAGCACCGTCCTCTTACGTCGTGAACCGTTCGCAGCTACAGTCGAACGCCGAAGCGTCTCGCACTCGACGGCATGTTATGGTTATTATTGCTATTTCGCAATCTCCTGGGAGACAATGGCTCAAAGTAACAGTGTCGCGTCGCAATATTAAAACCTAATCACGCGGCCGACTCGGTCGGGTTAAGCGCGGGACCGCGAACAATGACGTTCCAACGGTCGTAAAGTATCGCAAACTCATAAGCACGCAGCTCAATCCGTAGGACGTTTGATCACACGAATCGCGTATGCGCGAGTTTGATTTTAAATCCAGATGTATTGCAATCGTTTTTTTCCCTCCGTAAAAGGTATTATACCCCCAAAACGGACGAGTGTTAATCGTTGAAAAAATGATATATTTGTTGAATCGTTTCGTCGCGGAAATTGTTTCGTCAATAGTAAACTGCACGAAAAAGTATCAACGCTGTCTGAAAACATGTAATCGTGTCCGAACGTTTTGTTCGCCGTCGAGGTTTACAACACTAAACAGATTCTTGTCTTTATTTTTAATTAATCGAATCATCGTTAATATTATACAAGGGGTGACGCGATGAACTTTATCTATGCTCACCTCCTTTCTTGGCCGTTAAAATGCTGTGATTTTGTTTTTTTTCATTGAGCGGTCAAGTTGCCGTAGAACCTGTGTTTTCTATAAATTGTTTGTCCTCTAGGATGTCCTGTGGCGATACAAACTTTTAGTTTTTGGAAACACCATTTTTTTTCACTTAGGCGCTTTGACAAATAAGAAGTTCTAGAAAAATTGAATAATATTCTGTGTAAAAAATAAGGTATTCCCATTTGAAATAACAATGTTTCTATAGCCAAAGGATACCCTGAAGTCGGAATGAAAAAAAAGTTATTAAAAATATAGGTATAATTGTAACTTGACCATTTAAAAAGAAAATACAAATTTAAGCATTTTTAAGGCCAAAATAAAGGGTGATCATGGTCAAAAAATACCCTGTGCATATGTACTCGTATATATTTCTTTTTTGACTACCTACCTAGTTTATAATTCATATTTCAATCAAGTTATTTTAATAATACTCTGTTTTAATATTATAATAACTAGATAACTGACAATAGTAATGTGTTCAGTTTACACTTTAGAAAACAATTTTATACTTTGATAAATATTCCTATTTTGAATCGAAAATATTTAAAACAAACCTTAAGAAAATCCAATTAAAAATATATTTATTTTTGAATTTCAAGGTTAATAGATACAACAATATCGATTTTGGGTTGTTTGGAATTATTTAAAAACGTAATTATTACATAGAACGCGTGTCAAAAAAAAGCATGTTTATTGAATTGGAACTAATTTGTTCGCATATAAAACGACATATTTAACGTGATAAACTGTACGCGATTACGATTTAACCTAAGTATACAAATTGGGTCATATCACGCATATTTTAATGCATTTAACACTGCTGAACTCAAACTGAAACGAATCAGGTACCTAATAACGTATGCGGTTAGAATTAACAGCATCAGATATTTGCTAAATATATTGTTATATTGTTTTGCTCAATGTGTCATTTATATTTTCTAAATTGTATTGCACACTTTCTAGCTGAAATGTCAATTGAGTTAACCATACAACCATACATCTCATTGCATTAGATTGCTCGTTTGTATGTTTTACTAAACAATACGTGACCAATCGCATTCTCGTTAAATTCACTAAATTCACTTATTCTGACGAATAACTTATTTTAGCATATAATACTGCAACGCATGCACTTACCTCAATATCTGTTTAACCGTCATTGGCTTGTTTGGAGTGTGAGGCAATAGTATCTTCTGTGCGCCCTAAAAAACGGACATAAAAAAAATTAATATTTTGATCTTCGAATGAAGTTGAATTTCTCAATTTGATCTCAAGCAAAAATTCTCGAATAGTGTCTACGTTTTTCGGTAGACATTTTACAAATATTTATTACGATACAGACTCGATTAAAGTATAAAGAATTTATGAAGGCATCATATCTTATTTTTTCGACAGTATTTAATTATTACTGTCAAGTAATACTACCAATAGGTGCGATTTTTGATTACCAAACACAATTATAAGTTAAATGTAGGAGTGATAGCGTCCTTAAACATAGCCGGTTCTAATGTAAAACCAATAGACCGTTGTTCGTCGTAGAAAATATTTTTCTGATCGTTGCTAGCGGAATATAGAAAATGAGTAAAAGAAAAAGTAGATATGAATCCTTTTAGCAGTTATAGAAAACAACAACTAACATAGAAATAATATTATTTCGGAGTCTGACAAACAATATAATGGTGTCATAAATATTTTATTCTGGAACTTTATACCACAGAGTTCACGTTACATGCACGTAGGACGTTCACTTTTAAGCAATCATAGCAAATTTGAACACTAAAATTGACGATAAAACGTGTCAAATATTATTTTAAAATTTTGCTTTACAGGTTAACTCGACAAACCAATAAAAATAATTTACATAAATTCGTCAAAATTATAATATTTATCATTTGTTCAATGTATGTTTGTAACAAAGGTCGTTATAATTAAAATAATAATAATAACCCAGTAGGATAGAGAATGTGATTATTTCTGATTTTTTTTTTCATATTTTTCTCATCAACGAAGATTTATTTTAATAAGAATTTTAATTGAGATTGTTATAACATTTTTTTTTTAGGTATATATGCTTTAATCATAATAATTAAAATTTATAATAAAATAACAAAACTCACCAATTTTATTAAACTAGTGACTACGAAATAAGGTACAGGTATTTACAATGTTTTTTCTTAGACTAAAGGGTAACGTCTCACTGGTTAAAAATTGATATGAAGACATAATGAAATCTTAGAAACATTTTTTTATTTTTTTATGAGTAGAAACATTATAACTTAAATGGCTAATTTCGTAATATAAGTATGAATACTGTGATTTGTTCATATGCAATTAAATTAAGTTGCTCTTCTATATTTTTACATTTTTATTCCATTTTCCATGTGATTGTCATTATAATGATATGCAAATTTGATTTTGCTTTGGCACATAGTGATTCTGTTTCGATGTACCTACTGACAGTCGATCCAATTTTAAGTAACTTGATTTAAACGCATTTTCTTTTAAAAATAAAAATCCAAGAACAGCTTTTATTATGTATGCGCTTTTGAGTGGCATCTTGTACACGAGCCACAATAGTTGGTAGTTTAATCATAAAAACCTATCAGCTATAGTATTCGGAATTTTTGACATACCAAAATAATATGTTAAAACGTTTTTCAGACTTTATATCATAATTCATAATGTCTATAATCTTAAGACTGAATAAATATACGCTTTAAAATGGCTCATAAAAGTTTGTAATTTGATCATCGGTATGTCTTAGACAAAGATTAGTATAATGTGGAATGATCGAAAAATAGGAATTCGATATACATTTAACAGTTTTTTTTTATGGATGCGTTTTGTTTCTGTGGAATCGCCTGTTGTACAGCACTATCAAACAGAAATATTTAGCAAAAAATTAAATCAATTTTATGCTCTGAAGTAAATTAAAACTTCCCAAGTATTTTCACTATTTTTGTGCTTTAAAATCGATACGGGAGTTGACAATAATATACACGCCAACCATACATAGTAGCTCATAAGAATATGAAATACTGCCTTACGAATTGGAAATTAAATACCTTTGATTATCCAAAACCAATGATTTATGACACAACTTCATTTTTAAAGCAGTCGTATATGTACTTCTGTATATGATACCTTTTTGCATAACAGCAGTTATATTTAAATTTAGTAAATATTTTTCAATTCCTGCTAAGATGTATACAGAGTGTCCCACGGGGTTTTACATAAAACGATATCTCCCGTGCTATTACAGATAATCGAATTCTGTTTTTTTTTTTTTTTGATGAGAATTCTTGGGTAAAGGAAATTTTGTTGACAATCGTTTGGTGAATATAAGACGTGTACTCGTATTATTAAAGAAGTTAAAAAATTAAAAAACTTTTATAAATTTCCAAGATAGCCATTTTATAGGGATTATTTATCTCAAAACTTTCACGGTTCGACTTCCAATTTTCATTGTTTTCTTGATTTTTAAGAACTTTTCTGGTTTATAAAAAAAATTAAGTAGGTACTATTTACGCAATTTTTTATAACATTATTAGCAAAAAAGAACGAGGTGATAATAATTTACATCGTTTCTTTGTAGGCTAAAAAAAAATATTGAAATTCATGAATCCAACACGGGTTAATCGCTTCGTGTCAACCCCTCTGGAACACCCTGTATAATATTAACTGACAATATTTTATACGATCGCCGTATTATAACAATAGTGATTGAGATACAGTTTCTTAAACTACCACTGTACAATATTAAAATGTTTAACAATAATAACAAGTTGAAGATATTTACCGTTTTGCGCCATAAAATCGCTCTATACTGAGGCACACATTGATGATTAGAATCCGTCAGCACGACGGACAAAAAAAACGGAACCTTGTCCACATCCGATCCAACATAATTCTGGTGCACTAATGAAAACATAATTTAACATTACTCGTATTTACAATGCTCCGTTTCAAAATAAATAAAATACAGTGAAACCTCTGTGTAGCGGATACGCTCGGTCACCAAAATTGCGTCGGCTATTCAGAGGGGATACATTTTTTAAATTCATTAAGGGTAAATGTGTGAAAGGAAGACATATGCACTAGGTTAAATTTAATTATGGTATGTTTGTACAATAATAAAAAAAAGTCATAGGGACATAATTCAACTAAATTCAATAGGAAAAAATCGGTCAGCTTGTTTATAATTATATAACCTAACCGTCTTGGTACAATTTCGTTAGTAAGTTAATTTGTCAATGTTACAGTAGAAGAGAAAATATAACTGCTTCCTATTTTTTTTTTGCTTTACCTCTATTGACGATATTAAATATTTCTCGTCGTAATCATATCTTATCGTTCCATAACGACTTAAATGAACGAGTTTGCTATCGTTGCCCTAGTATAAGCGCGTTCTTCTGTCGTCGTTTTGTATTTTTTTTTTAAAATTGAGATAAATATAGGTGTCCGCTATTCGGAGGTATTCCTATTGAAAAGTAATGAAAATGTTCCCTTTCCCAAACAACCGTCAGCTATTGGGAGGTGTCCGAAATAGGAGGTTTCACTGTAATTTTAAAATATTTATTTTAACTACTAAGTAAGTAATATACCTATTATGTGTGGAAAAATGAAGGAGAAATAATGCAAAGTTGAGAATAATGTATAGTAGAGTTAAAATGAGCAAAAAAAGTTATTAGAAACATATACATACATTTTCCCAGGAAGTATTTGAAATACCATCTTGTCTGAAATTCTGGATTTTCCAGGACTGGTGTACACGGAGATCCAAAAATCTGTAAACAAAAATGTAATTAAAGTACGTAAAAGATACTTTAAATGTAATAGTCATTTGAAAAATAAACCAGTGCCTATACGCATTCCACGTTAATTTAATAATATTATTGATATATTTTCAAACGTTTAATGTATTTTAAAGTTATATCGAAAATACGACTTCTAAAGCCGCGGTTTCACAAAGGACCGAGAAATTATATTATTTAACACAGCATTTTAATAAAATACTGAGTCAGCAGTTTAATGAAGCATAATAATGTTTTAAAATTATTGTAATATAGTTATCGCTGAAACTTAAAAACTCGAAAATTATTATTCAACCAACATTATTTTTGATGTGGACGATTTTATACAAAACAAATGCCGACTGAGTGACAAAGAACACTACATCCTCAGAAAGTTATAATTTTTATTATGTTCAATTGTACGAATAAAAAAAAATATAGAATTTACGAGGATCATAGTATGCATACCGTATTTTTTTATTTAGTATTAAGGCTTCAACATCAATAGTTATTAGCCGGTAATATGGTTTTACATTGTGTTACATGGTATGCTTATTTACATTTAATATGATATGAGATTTTACAATTATAATTTGTTTATAATATTAATGTTGGTTAGGAAATTGTTAATCTTCATTGTGTGTACTTTTTCAGGAGCTTCTACCATGTTGAGAGGCATGTTTAGGTTCACATTCTGTACATTCCTCAATTAAGTGTTTTATAGTTAGTGCTTTAAGACATATATCGCACAGTGGTTGGTTCTCTTTACTTATTAAGTAAGAGTGTGTTTGGAAGGAGTGTCCGATTCTAGTGCAGTTGATTTTTTATGTTTTTGGGTTTATTTGTTGGTGGTATTCCATTCCAGTGGTTTTGCCAAGTATTGAGAATTTTTGTACGAATGGAGATTTTAATTGTGTCATTAGTGGAAATGTTGTTGATAGTTGAGTTTGGGATAGTTCTTGTCGCGTGATCAGCGACTTGATCAACTGTTTCGTTTCCTTCTATACCCATATATCGGATGTTATACTGTATTGTTATTATTATAAACGTTTAATTTGTAAAGGCACATCTGTCTGGTATATGTCCCGTATCTTTAAAATGTATCATAGGTGCAGTTTATATAAAATTTAACCGTACAAATTATACAACTTTTCTATATTGCAGCGATGGTCGTTATGTTCAAAATCAAGTATCACAAATTCAAATGTATTATCGCTGTATTGTGACAGTCCGTTTCCGTGGGAAAAAGTATGTTTCCACGGTTCGTTAACACAAAAAAAATAAATAGAAAAATTCTTCTCGAACTTTTAAAATTCGTTGGCTTGTAAAAATATTTGTAATTCGATTTTTTTATTTCACCGTCAATGGCCGTTGAGAAAATTAACCGAAGGAAAAGGTTAGAAAGGACCAATATATAGGTCAGGTTTATTGAAAATAAATATTTATGTTAGCAGTAGAATTTCACTTAAGCACTTATAAAAGCTCAGCGGTAAATATTTTTAAAATAACACCACAAAAGTGCAGTTAATAACAAATATTTCGGTTTTTGAGAAGAGAGAAACATAAAAATATTGTCTTGCAGAAATGTACGATTTCATAAAACGTAAAAATTAAACCGTTCATGTTGCATTTCTGTACACAAACTTATTGTTTCATTTTTTTTCCAATTCAAATATTTCGAAAAATTATCAACATCCGGGTCAGCATCATGTTATAAATGTATAACGTATAATACAAATGTTATTACATGTCTTAGCGAATAATAGTCGCTCGACTCCGTCAAATAACTAAACTGAACTTCGCTTGGGTTGCCACGAAAACGCGCTCAGCAAAATATTCTAATCCAAAAACGTCGAGCTACAAAACTGAGAACCTATAGAGTCGAGTTGAAAAATCTCAACCAAATAAACATACAATAGTAACTATGTACGAGCCCTTGAAACGTTTTAAGTAAAATCGTTTTGCATATATTAAACTTTTTAAATATACGCAAATAAATGAAAATGTTATTATTAGAGCACACAAAAAAATCTACTACCTTTTGTACCACATAAGTTTTTCGCTGTGAAAATCGACTACACAACTATTATGTGTCCCGTAGCCTTAATCTAAGAATCACCTCTTGCGTTCCTGAGAATAGCTGTGGACCGGAAAATCGTAAAAAATCACTAGGGGTTGGATGCACTAAGAATATCGAAAAATTATCTTTCAATAAATGCGTTTATAACATTTAAACTCAAAAAATGAATATAAAATCTCCCTTTAAACATATTAAAATTATAATTAAATATTATTTACAGATTTTATAATTTTTAATTTTTTTGTAAGATTATACAAAAAGAAGTATGTGAAAAATGACATAAAAATAAATGTGATTTAAAAACAATGCCATAAAAACGTTTGAAAATTCCCGTAAGCGTCAAAAATCTTGATAAATGCAGAATCTGTCCCAAAAAAGGGCCGTTATCAGAATATACATTTGTATCTTGGAAATCGTTGTATCGAGTATCCCAGAAAAAGGCACCGAAATTCAAGCCCTAATCAATATGGCTTGGAATTGTATGTTTTTAAAAAAAAACCTTATATGTAAATAGATTTGTAATAAAAAATCACTTATATGTGTTAAAAAAATAAAAATATGGATGTTTATGAAAAAATTACAAGAAAAACTAAAAATTTCTTATATTTCTGTTTAAAATTACCGATTTGTAGCTAAAGGAACACTCGATTTCAACTGATATAATGGGTGCAAATTTCGTAGTCCAAAGCACTGAGCTCAGTCTGCAGTATTGTCTCATTTATGCCCCAACGGATATTTCTAGTTAATTTAAGGCAGTTTAAACCAGAACTCATCGACCACTAATCACGCAAAGAACATTAATGCCAAGTACTGTCGGGCTCATGTAACCCGACTATAAGTACACGGCCATAACGCGCTATAAAAAAAAAAAAACGGTAACTCATTATCATCCGTGCCCTGTAATTATGACTGCATATCAAAATTCATTGACGACATTTTAAAATCGTTAAAAAATGTATTCCACGTCCTTTCCATTGTTCAGTACAAACATGGTGATAAATCTTAACGAGTTTAGTTTGTACACTGCACGTATAAGACTTGGCACCGCATTATAACACATCCATTCAGGAACAAAATGTGTATACTCGTAAATACACGTATATATATATATTGTACACGTAATGTACGTCATTGATTAATTACAGAATTTCTAGTCAATTTTCTTTAAAAGGAAGATTTACTATCCATTAGTCACTTTACACTCGTCCGGGAGGCAAGATGATATTCACGGCTTTTTGGACGAGCGAATGATTAATAAAACGCTATATTCGCGTAAATCGTAACTAGGTCAGAAGGAAACGATCCGAGCGCACATTTGGGGGGGGGGGAATTAAATTCACAAAATTAGATGATGGTTTTAAAAAATATGTTCGCGATGTGCGTACGGGAGAGCGCGACAATGTACACGCAAGTATTAATCGACTGCATTCTGCATACGAGTACCGCACCGAGCACGATGAACAATATTATAATTAAACATTTTTACTACCCACGTGAAAAGACGTATAGGCGGTGCGGTAAATTCGTTATATTGATTATAGTTTACACAATATAAATTAATTATTATTATTATTTTTTTTTATTACATTGAAATAGAAAAACGGAATTATAATAAGCCTTCGGAATTACATATCATTATGTAGTGTATATATATTTTTTTTAAATTTCCAATATCTAAACGCGAATGCGCGATGTTACAACGTGCGACGAGGATAAAGATAGTAATAATGACTAATATAATGATAATAATGATAGTTATAATATGATAATAATATGCACATACGGTTCGGTCCCCCCGAGAGAGACGTCCCGCGATGTCATGCACTCGAGCGCTGTACGTACGGTACGTCACCGCGGGTGCACTTGGGCGGAGTCACATATTCTGCTCCAAATAGCATACGAGGTACGCACGCGAAGGCCGTGACACGTTTCGGCTCAAAACGGTGTTTTCACCTGGGAGCCGGTAGAATGGATCGGGTACAACGCACGTTTAGGTACGCATTTTTTTATAAACCAAACTCAACGCGTTTGGGTGAATAGGTACATAACATTTTTCAAACAATACCACGTTTACTGGAGTTCTTGTCATCCATAAGTTTATTCGGTTTCACGGTCAAATCCGTAGTAGCCTTCCTTTTTATTAATACTTACATTACTTTTCGTTCTTTAACGATTTCTTCATGAAGAGCTTCACGGTTGCGGTCTCCGTCCTTAGGAATAACGGATATTTTCGATGTTATGTTTCACATTCGATCGGTACGACGAAAAATGTTGCTTTCGTATTTATTCTTTCTAAATTACACAATATTTTTGTAATAACTTATCGATTGCCCCGCACTTCTTACCACGACGGGTTTCATAAACTTCAGAAATATTCTCCATTCAATATTCATACGTTCGGTTACGTACGAATCTTACTGAAACACGTCTTGTTGAATAAAGAAATCTGTACTGAAGTTTTATAAGTATACCATCAGTTCAGTGAATTCATGCAGGTGTAATAAAGTCAAAATAATGAACATCTATGAAGTCGAACACAAGCAGTGTTTTGCCCAAACGGTGATTGGCTCTTTTTAATGATCTTTTTAGACATTTTAGGTATTATAAAAAAAATGGTTTATGGGATAAAAAGAACACAGTTCATTCGATATCCGAACGTTATTTGCCAGCGTTTTATAGAAGTGAAATTGATTTTAGTCATCCATCACTGCATCAGAATATATAGTGTATCGTTATTATTTGAAATGTTTTGAACATGGCAATTATCACATACAAAAAATGATTCCGGACGGAGTTCGGGTTATCTAAAAACGATCAAAATTGGCTAGGTCAAGTCGGTTTATTTTTCATTTCTTACTACGCTGTTAACGTTGTTGTTGTTGTTATGTTTTCTTTTGGAAAATAACCAGGACATTTTAAGAATGAAAAGTTCAAACACTTCAAAGTACAACATTCGTGTGCGGTTCTCAATTTACAGAGATGTTGCGTTGAATGTTTTTCGACTATTTCACTGCAGTCAGCTATCTATAAGAAGTGTTTTCATTTTATCACATGTACAACAGTAAGTACTTTTTACGTTTTCTCGCTCCACTCAAGATCATAAAAAATAGATTCGTATATTGCGAAAACATATTTAAACAGCTCCAAGTCCTATAGGTGTATAAGATTATATTTAAACATAAGGAAATATATTGGGTGGTCCTAGGCCACAAAATTGAATGATATCTTTTAAATGTACTGCAAACTATATCAAACTTTATCACGTCGACGTGGTCTGTCATCGGTGCACAACAGCTATAGTGTTCACCGCAGCAACGTTATAATGGCAGAAATGCCAATTTCTTATCATTTTTGCGCTACACAATTTATTATTAATACACTTCGATCGACGATACGTCTTGTACAAAACTACACGCATGACGTCTGTACAAATATTGCTTGTGTTGGTATCATGTGTTTTAAAACAAAAATCGTGAACTGTTACGTCATAATATACTAGGTTTCTATTTGTATGTACACAGGTACATGCGATTGAAAAATACCACAGCGAACACATAAATAGTGCCTATGCGTACCGAAGAGTAACTTTACTCAATCAATGGTGTAATAATTTAAGACGAAAACCCCGTTGATTGAATAACACTTTAGTTTTACGGCCTTCGGTATTATAGTACCCTGCTAAATATATTGATTACGGTTCTAGAGCACTACGAACCGAAAAACCATTATTGCGTCAGCCTGTCAATTCCTGGTTTGTAGACGATAAAAATCGAATCAAATAATTTTACCATATCTGCGGAAATGTATTCGGTATTTCATTAAATAGTGCAAGAAGGTGTGTTCTGGACATCCTGCCCCTTGAACGAAAAAACCGACATTACACACCAAAATTAACGAAAACCACGATTTACCACTTAAATGCAACCCTCAACACAGACAAAGCTATACACGCACACACGCACAGACGCCTGGTACCAAATATGGTACACAGACGACCATTACATCAATATGTACCATGCACTGTAATGTTTAATTCAGAGAATACAGGGTGATCGGAATATCGAGTACTAAAGAGTATGTGAAACACGGAAAATGGTAATTTTTCCGTTGTGAAGTAGTGTTGTTTGGAAACCCCCTTCAATCAAGTCGTCGAGCCTTGTAATCGCATACCCATATTACCTACTGTATAACATTATTTCAGATTGTATATAATATTGTTATGTTCTTAATCTTAACATAGATTTATCCGTTTGATAAGACTTCCATTAGGGGTTTTTTCTGAGTTTTACTTATTTATAAGAAAAAAACCGCTGTTGCCTGAAAATTTGAAATTCTGACCGCCGTGCTTTCTTAAAAAGATTACTACGCCCCATAATAAACCTTCATGTATTTCAATTTGTATTGAAAATACAATGCATTTTTATATTTTATCTACTTTAATTGTTATTAAAAAAAAAAAAAAATTAATAGTTTCTTGCATTTTGTATCATCTATAACTGGAAGGGGGAATGTATGAGTATTTAGTATTTATCATCTTCTTAGAAATATTAAATGTTTTTTGTATCTTGTATGTTCAGATGAAAATTATGGTGTCTAGGATCTATATTTTTCTTTCCTTTAACTTACCCATCTATGACTGTATATATAAATCTATATACAAATTATATATATATACAAATCTAGAGTGTAAAGCCAAAGTGCGCGAGAAGCCCTAGTCTTCTTTTTGGGAGAGGATGTTGCTTTCGCACAATTGAACTCGACAGTAGTGTGTGCATTATCTAATTCTAGTTATCAGTTCATTCAATTGTGCACTTGGATTTTCGTAAAGTTGACGAATACAGGTTTGCCGAGGGACTAGGAGTTACCAATGTGATACCGGTAAATATGGCCTAATAGATTCAACCGAAAAAGAACAAAACGAAAAAGGATTCGGGATGAAAATCGATTAACTAGAACGTACACTATAGAGTCATTTAAAATATTTTTAAACTTCTTCTGTAGGTTTGAAATCGTATCTTGAACTTTTTCAAATATACAATGAAGCGGCTGAAATAGATTTTGATAAAATCGCAAACGCATCGTAGTTTTTCACATTTTTACTAGAACTATATACTATACATATAAGTGGGGTGTTTAGATTTATTAAGGTGTACGTTTGGAAGCATATGTGAGTTAATTGCACTGGAAAAAAGATTCTGAGAGAAGCTCGACACTAAATGTATAAATATTTATTATTATATTATTATTAAATCATAAATTACATTAGTTACAACTTTACAGGACGCTGCTTCAACGTCAAAATGCAGCGACGGCAAGCATTGTTTGTCCAAATTTATACACTTGGTGATCCATTTTAAACTGTGCTTAAGGATAATAATATAATGCGTACACTAATACGGTCGTTAAGATTTAAAACAAAGTAAGTGCGTGACATTTTTGTTTCGGAAAGTTGTATTTCCTGTGATATTTTTGAGTAGTAAATCAGCAACAAGAATATTCCCAGGGATATACATTATAGTCTTGAAAATAATACAAATTAAGACCGAAAAAAGACACTTCAGAACCGTTTTTTCTCAAAACCAAACCATTGGTATTATAGTGTATGGCTTATCAATGTCTTTCATACTCGATTTCTTTAATAGTAAAATACTTTTTTCTGTTCTTCAAATGTGGTTAAATTTTACTCATTGTGCTACGATAGCTAAATTATATTATACAAATAGTTGATAATATAGTTTGAGCTGAATAACTATGAAAATAACGTATCTATTAATTGAAAATGTTATCAATGACTGAATAAAAAAAAAAACCATTTACCCTATTGCAGTGTTAATTTTGAATTACATAACATTTACCGTTGATTTCGTATTGTGAACAAATATTAAAAGGTTTTTAAAAACTGTATCCCCGAATTCATTGTACACTACTGTAAATTTAATTCCATAATGATTTCGAGAACGATAAAAAATAATGAATTACAACTCACTGAAATGGCGTAACATCAAAGCTTATAGAATATTATGATCTTAAAATATATATGCGAGGGTGCGTATTATATTACTTAAAAAAGGTAGTTTTTAGAAAGAAATTTCACAGGTACGAATAACCACGCCACCAAATAACTCCTCTTGGTTCTGTAATTGGGGTCGGCCGAACAGCAGCGAAACGTCGTCCGATATAATCCCAAACGAGTAGAGGTACCTCATAATATGTGTGAGTTATCGGATAATATACATAAAGGGTGTCCCACTGGGATCTACACGGAGCGATACCTCCAGTGTTAATAGAGCTAATCAAATTCTGTTTTTTATAAGAACATTCCTAGACAGACCCAATCTTGTTGATAATAGTTTACAAGTGTATTTTCAAAGAAGTAAAAATATTAATTTTTTATTTTATAAGTTTTATAAATTGTATACGGATTATTATTCTAAAAATGTTCACTGTTTCACTTTCAATTTTCATTAAATTTTTGATTAAAATCTTTTCTGGTTTACAAGAAAAAAGTTCACTGTTAATACTATTTAAATAATTATTACAGTATCAGCAAAACTTAATTTTGAGATGATAGTAATTTACTTTATTTCTTTATAAACTAAAAAAATGTTTAAATATCATAAATCCAATTAAAATCGAAAGATAAACCATAGACATTTTCAGAAAAAGAGCTCTATGAAATGGATATATTCGAGTTTCATAAATATTATAAAGTAAGTAGTTAATTTTTTAATACCTATACATTTATATTTACCAAACTATTTGATTTTATGGATAGATGCTTATTAAAAAAAACATAGTCAGTTTGATTATCTCTATTTACACGGGCGATATCACTCCGTGTAAATTCCGGCGGGACACCCTATATATTTGATACAATGAATACTTTTGCCAAATCCGTATCCTCTATATTTGTGGCCTAGAAATAATTTTTTTTTTTTTTCGGAACCTACATTAGTTTTTTTTAAACTATTTTAATGGTTTGACAAATATTTTGTACTTTTTATCACGATTACACGGTTAGTAAATAACATAAATTATGAAATATTAAAAAAAAAAAATACGCGAAAAATTGCAGTCTTTATACACTGCGGAAAAAACATTGAATCATGTACACCAATATGGTTTTCGAGGTCAATATTATATTTTGAGGATCATTTTTTTCAACATTTTCTCATACAAAAAGACATAATTAAAAATTTTCAACCAAATACCTTCCTTATATAATAATAATATAATAAATTATAAGCAACAATCATGTCTAAAGGAAATTGTAAGAAAAAAAAAATGTAACACATCGCTTGACAACACGAAATCAGCGAGGGAAAATAAATGTTTTTGTAGCTCGAAATTTAGTCCATTTTATTAAAATACATTATTGTTTACAAGTGTTAATCATTAAAAAAACACATCTCAGTCGTGTTTTTTTCCCAATCAAAAAATAACACAATGACCTCCAAAGACATCAGTGAATTCATTCTAATATTCTAAATTATTTCCAAAACATTTTTTAGCTATTTTTAAGTTCGCTGAATAATTAAAATTTAAATCCAAAGAATAAATGAATAATAATTTTTTTTATCGAAACATATATTATATAAAAATTATACATTTTCATAATGGTTTCAAAACTAAAAATCATTATCATTTTTTTCTTAACCTACGTCAATTAGTTTACTGTAAAAACCAAAATATAATTGTAGTTGATCGTGTACAGAATGAAGTGCAATTTTAAATCCTGTATTATAAAGGTAAATGAAAAAAAGCAACTATTGGGACGCATCCTAACCCCAAAGAAAGATTAATAATTCAAATATTTGCATCAACAGTTTTTTTTTAAATTTTATTGAAAAGGTTTTTACAATCTATACTTGAACAAGCACAATAAGTAAATTTGATATTTACAGAAGAAAAAATAATGTAAATTATATGAACAACGTCAGAGAGGAAACCACTCATTTGCAGCACCTTTGAAATATACGAGTATACACAATTTGTCATATATGTAATTTTTAATTTTTTTCCTTTTTAACCATCGAATTGGATTTCCTGGAATAGTTAAGGAAGACATTTTGGAGATAAGGGTATTTTTGTGGCTTGTAAGTTTGTTGTGAAATCTTTTGTAGTATCGATGGACTAGGATTTTGAGTGAAAGGATTTCTAGGTCAATGTGTAGATTTAAGTTCGAGACATCCAGTAATTAGTTGTAATATAACTTCCTAAAATGCTCTCAGTGTGCAAGTGTTGGGCGGTTTGGCCGACCGGATATTTGGATGCCATCAATAGTTAAAAATATTATTTTGTATTATCAAAATCGCATTGAATATCAATTAAACAATAACGGTCTACATTTAAAATAAAAAAAAAAAATCAGAAATATCAATTTCTACTTTGGTTCTATTTCAAAAGGTTTTATGCATGCATTTTTTCGAAATATTTATGAAAATTTGGAAAGTCACTTGACTTAAGTAAGAACTTTGTATTCGATAATCAAGAAACTTTTTATTACCTTGGAATAAAAGCAAAATGTTCAACCAATAACGTTCTCGTTCCACTCAGAATTTTATACTAAATATCGTACAAATTATATCATAGGACAATAATGTATAAGAATTATTCGTGTGTATCCATAAAAATATAAACCATGTTTAACCGTTTGTGTTCATAACGTAACTTTACAGACTGGATGATTACGATTGGAGTAAATCACATCTTGTGAAATTCGGAAACAAATTTTGGTCCATATTTATGATAAATAAATAAGTATATACATATTTCAATGAAGCACACGTATTATGGGAAATCGGTTTCTGAAATATGTTCAATCGAGAAATAATAATTAACAATTCTAAACTTTGAACACGGGACCATATACCGGGTTCTAGGGACGTTACACGTACTATCTCACCGTACAATATTTACTTGTATTTATACAGACAAATTACTATGTGTTTATGATTATTTTAAATTAATCATTTGTGAAATACTTAAGAACTTAAAATGGAATTTTTCAAACGCAAATTTTACAGTTTCTGTTCATCTGACGAAACTCAATCAACATGTACTTCGAGAACGACGCAGATGTTCCTTCAAAGTATTGTGAAGTATAATGTATGCATCTTATACTTATCAAATTAATATATTAAAACAATTTGGTTGTCCGTAAAAACTTATCTTTCACAAGTGGTTGAAGTAACTGATACGAAAATAAAACTAAAATAATATTCATCGAATAACGTATCGTCGTATTTCAATTAGATTTTATGATTTTTTTTTTTTTATTGGTTTAGTTCATGTTTCGATGGAAATAATAACTCTCGAACGGTAACGATTTGTATAGTATATTCCGATTCGTTATCTAGTTCTACAACCATCTGATATAAGTTTAGATGTTTATAACTGTCTTCAAAATTCTTACGAATGTGATCATTCCTTGAAATTAATAATCAAAGAAATGAACGTTCAACAAAGTATTGTGTAATAGCGGATGTCAACCACAAACGGGAATACCATTATAAATAATGTTATATGTGTTTTTTATTCAAAGTTGAAGTATAAATTTTCGGATTTGAACAGAATGGGATATATTTCTTATGTTCAATTTTGATTTAACCCTTGAGTGTCATATTATACATTGTTTGTGTAGATGCAACGATGTTATGTAATTTAACTAGAAACCAAAGATTCGCACGTGAAAAACATAACAACGAACCAAATTATTATTTTTGAAACGTGATAAATATACATATACTAAGTAATATGAGTAGATTCTTATATTATTTAAGAGTTAACAATTATTATTATTAAATTGCCTTGGAAGCATTATATAATGTAGGAGTGGACTAAAAATAACTATTTACATTTATTAATATTAGAAAAATTATGAACAACCAATAATAGTCAAACTGCTTACTAACTTACTAAACGGAACTAAGTTTTATGATTACTTTTACCAGTGTTTTTTTTAATTTGACGTTATTTTGTTTACAGGTTCACGGATTAAATTTTTTTCGTTGTATTTTGGTCTCCACGGGATGTCGAAACAAAATATTTGGAACTGACAATCGATTTTCTCTAATCAGAGTCATATGTAAAATATTAATTTTGAATTCTATTCCTCGAAATTAAAAAAAAATATCAATCGATTTATAAGTTCTCGCGTCCATGTGCAGTAATTGAATCAACCAGAACACGGAGGTTCGATTGATTATTTGTCTTGCAAAGATTACATTTTAAAGTTTATTCTTACTCAAACTTGGATTATAATATCTCTTATAAAATATTCGACTATAAAAAGTTAAACTTATTGAATATTTTATACGAGTTGGGTAGTCGAAAATATGTTTGTAAATAGCTAAACTTAAAATCACCTACCTACTACGAGAAAAACATTGTTCATAATTATTTTTACTTTTCAAAAATAGTTCATTACAGATATAGAACGCAATAATGTTTATCTTCTATGAATTATGGCTAAATCCGAATTTCGAATTGTCAACCCATAACGTTTAAACACTTTAAGTCGTCAAAATTAAAATTCAGAAAATTGTTTATTTATCGTATAGAATATAAAGAACAACGATAATATTTTAAAAACACGTGAAGGAAAAAATGTCAGAAAAAATCAGAACGTATTCCAACGAGTGAAAAACCAACACGATTTGTGATAGCATATTATGTAACAATAAATGGATATTGGATGAAAAAATGAGAAAAAATCCAGTTGTATACGTACGCGTGCGAGAAAATAGGAAATCGATCGAACGAAACAGTTGCATGTATAGTACCGAGATTATAGAATATTATAGGTAAGTAGATGTTTGTTTATTTAAAAATAAAATATTACTAAAATTATAATATTGTTTTAAGAAATAACTTTTTTACAATATCACACATACCACGGTATCTAAGAGATTACCAAACTTCGTTTCTACTTCCCATGACTCATCATAATATAGATTATAATATGTACGTGTGTAGCTTATAATTTGTATTCATGCACATGTTTATTTGGAAGAATAAAATAATCAATTAAAATTTAATTTACGTATATGCTAATATAATATAATGGTATAGGTGTATCATATAAGTACATATAAATTTATATTTGAAACATAATTTTTAAATTATTTGGCGAGTTATTACAATACCTACAGGGTGTCCCGCTGAGTATTTCGTTATGTCCTGAGATAATGAAGACATTTAAATTCTGTTTTTTGATCATGTTTGTTAACTTTTTACCAAAACATTTAATTCGCTTAAATGGTGAAACATCTGAAGTTATTGTCCCTGTGAGTCTTTATGAAAAACAGAATTTGAATATCTTCATCATATCTGGGCGGGTAAATCCTCAGGGGGACAACCTGTTTACACTATTGTAATGCAAAGTCAGATCAAACTCTTCATTGTACATCATCATTTAAAAATATAATTATTAAATATAAATAATTACCTCTTCTTTTTCTCCCAGAGAGTCGCCATTTTCGATTCGGAATCTTCTACCACCTGGATCTTGGCCAGATGCGTCCAATTGAGGTAACTGAAAAAATCATGACGAAATCCGGTTACTTGAAATAAACTTACACACAACCTATGCAGTGTAAAGGTAATAATATGCTATAATGGAATATTAATTAATAATTTTTCACGAATCATACCTACAGTAAAATACATAAAACAGTCCTTAAAGTGTGTAACAAATATGTATGTGTTTTTGTATTTTAATAAAAAGACCCAGTACCCAAAAATCAAAAAATAAATAAAGTTATGCTGTAGTAGTGTCAATTTATGCCACCTTCTATCGTGCCACCACGTCTATTGTACATTATAATCTAATTCGCTTATCGTGTACACGGATTGTTAAAAAAAAAAATTTAAAAGCCTTATGCGTTCACAATTTTGCGTGAAAAATATAACAACACCAAAAGTGAAAAAAAATTGAAAAATAATAAAATCCCGATGATAAGCACTTTCAAGCGTATTTTAGTCTACACGTCACGCAATCGTTGATTGCAAATAAAAAAATTAGTAATTCCGTGTACGCGAAAGCCGTGATTCTAGGTAAGTGTAGGTACCTACGGATTATTTTACGATTTCGTTTCGACGGTTCGAAAATAAAACATGAGATGCTTCTTATTATTGCTACCTACTCTGTTCGACGTGCACACAACGCTTGGGGAAACGTCGTTTTTGGTTTTTTTTTTGTTTTAACTTTTTAACGAGTTCTTCAACTGCCGCACTGCAGCGTACTCGCACAGTCGCACGTCGCAAGCCGGATTTCCGAAAAACGCGAAAGCAGCGTATTATTATACATATGTTTATTATTACGTACGTAGTATTCGTTTAAACAAGCTCCGGCGTGGGCAGCAACGCGAGCCGGCCGGCTTTCAGGGGATAACTGCAGTGCATTATGTTACACAGCGCACACGGCGAGATTGTGAAATATTCAACAAAAGCCCGAATAAGTTAGCGGACTCACAGCTAGGGCCGCTTGCAGTTCTCCAGTCAAAGTTCAGATGTATCCTTTCGCCCGCACGAAGAACGATGGTCGTGCAAACAGAAACGCCGCTCCATAACTGCTGTTCAGACCCGTGCAAACACACGCGCGGGGCGTACAAATAATTAGGGGTTGGTTCAAACCGCGAGTCAAATTCGTAGATACCATTCGCATCACCGCGCCCTCGCTTATCCACCGTTTTTATTATACACGTGTTTTCCGCGCCACCGTCGATTTCAGGACTAACACAGATATGCCATCCTGTACAGGATGATTTTTAGACGGGTTCATCCTCCCCTTTTTGGCCCTAAAAATGTTTGATTTTGTTTTTTTTTTTTTAATGTTCTAGTTACCATAAAAACTATGTTTCCGATTTTTTTTTTTCATGCCACCCCATGTATGTCCTGCGGTGATGCAAACTTATGTTCTTCAAATGGGAACACCATATTTTCTACGCAAAACATTATTCAGTTGTTTTTTTTTTTTGGAATTCTTGATGTAACGTAGTCAAAATTCGGACCGACACTTTCGGAGTTATTTAAATTTAAAATTGCGTGTAAAACTTGTGTTATTTCGAACAAGTAGCAAAAAGCGATTATATTTTATAACTGATTGTATCATAATATAAGGTATTATAATACTATTTTCTCAAATACTTAAATTAGAATAATTAAAAAACTACTCGTTCTATTTTGATTTCGATACATCAAAATTCACTGAAAAATCCCTTCAATAAAACACCGCAGTGAAAATAAGGCGTTCCCGTTTGAAAAACATAACTTTGTATCACCCCAGACATTCATAGGTTAGCATGGAGAAAAACATGGAGAAAAAGATAGTTTTCATAGTAACCTGAACATTGATATAAAAAAATTCAAATTCAATCACTTTTACGGTATAAAAAAATAAGGCGAGTACAGTGATCACGGACATGGTGAGCATGTGTTGAAAAATCACTCAGTGTATAATATTATATTTTATTGTTTGAATCGGTATCGCTAACGTGACCGCATCCACCACTCTACGGCGTTGGAGTAATCGTTCGCATTACACTATAGATAAAAACAGGGTTTCAACTGGAATAGAAAATTGTTAACAGTGCACTTGTTTCTATCATTAAAACCTCTTTTTATCAAGTCCAATGTGTGAACGATCACTGCAGCATCGATATGTCTAGTGGCTGCAGACGAATAGACCAATTTTAACATTATGATGCCGTTTTTGTAAAATATTCTAAAAATCAACGTACGTAATATTAAACGATTCACACTTCAAAGCGACATGGGTAACATAATCGAATCGTGATCGGTATATTATTATGTTGACTGAGAAGGACACTTGAGCACTGCACTTGAGCACGGCCGCCAGCCGTACAGCGTTTTTACTAAGCACTTAACGACCCACACACCTTTGCCGTCACCTTCACCTGAACATTATTTCCTTTGCGATAAACGCGTGTGCACGCACTTTTATAACGTTATGTAATGTCTTGTGTGTAACGTTCACTGTGCGACATGGTTTTGCTGTCCTTTGCTCTAACCTACGCGCCGATTTAACCAAAATCAGGGGCGTAGTTATGGGTGGGAGATAAAGGCGATAAATCCGTCATCCCCCCAGAGCCTTTTTTACTATTATTTTGAAATATTTTATTTCATCGTGTAAAGACAACACCTACCGGATTGTTTTTGTATTACCTACCCAGAAAACGACAACTAGGACCAGGGTTCTTATTAGTAATTATCAATTTATGGCGATTATCATCGACATGCGCATATTATTTACTATTTTCTTTTACGGGTATTTTAAACATTTTATTTTGTACAAATCTGAAATCGCATGTTATGGCGATATTGTGAATGCGTTCCGTGTAGTTTTGTGAAACATAATTTATCGTGGTACTTCAGTTTGAACGGTATACATTAGTATACTATAAGCTATTTTCTACTGTATTCTTATATTTCTCGTTTTCTGATTTTAATATTTATAAGATAAAAGAAAAAATACGATTGCGTTTTTTTATCGTGAAAATAATAAATCTAGGGATAAAAATTCAACTGTTGATCATACTCAGACGAGAATGACTAAATTATAATAAATAAACTTTACTTTTTAATCCCCCAAGGCAAATGTTTAATTACGCCACTGAACCAATCCACCATCCGAAACAACGATACTAAAATAATATTGCTTGCAACAATATCATCCTAATGTACATTATGTATTTATAATATTAAATAAAAAGCGTTTTATTCTTGGGTTAATTTAATTATTTATTCTCATCAAGCGCTAATATAGGTTATATATTCATACGTTTAGCGTTTAGGAACTAGCTGGTAATATATTTGATACGAGTATAAATCAATAGTTACAAACTCAAATATGTATAACTAATGATCTAAGAGACGTTATTTAGAAATAAGCACTTTTCGCGATACAATAATAAAACTTGTGGTTTATGTTTATATTTTAAACAACAATAGAATACCAATTTAAAAATGATTCGATGTTGATTAAAATAAATAGCATAAAAAATAAAATAATGCCACGTCAATCCAAATTTTACTATAATAAAAATATATATCCTTCACATACACACACACAAAAGAAAGCAATATAAACAGTTACTTCACGATTCAAATTTAAAATTTAGAACTTCTGATAAAAATATTTCAATAAAAAAGTGTTCATGTTATACGGGCGAATTTTTATAGTTTTGTTTGTTTCAGTTGAATTCAATCCCTTGCCTCAATTTGTTTTATTTTTATTTCTCGTATCATCTCAAATGTTATTTATGAAACCAAAGCACGTTTTATCAAATTATTACTCATAGTATTACGTTTAAAAGTCTGCAGAAAACCTTCATTTTATCGAGTTGTCCCTTCCGAAGTGACATGGGCTAATTTATCTCGACAATCCCTATTGAACTGTCAAGGTCTTATGTTAATATAGCTCGCATTTTGAGGGGATATTTAGAATGTTCGCAGTGTCCTGTGCTCAAGGATATAGTGACCAGGTGACAAGTGTCCCTTTTATATTTTTGAATCCATTGTCCTGCCACTATCTCCCAAATAGCGTTTGGTCCAGCTTTCGACGGCCCATCATGTTCTAATTCTATTTTGGTCTGAATTCGTGGTTCAGATTATTGTGAATAAATATTTCCACTACGATCGCTGTTTCGATCAATTTTATACAGAAAAAAATAGCAATCATATTCCGTTTAAGTATACATAAAATATTTAGTAAAAATTGACAAATTGTCAATGTTTTGCTTTGATATTTTTTGAATACTTTTAGTACTCTTCCAATGCTCCCCAAAAATTCCTCATTCTGTTTATGATAGTACTCATTTCTGAAAGCACGTCGTCGTGTAACGGCTGCACTAAATCAGGTTTACCATTATCACGTTCTCGTTTGAATTTGAAACCTTTGATTTCACTGACAGTTAACAGGAAATCATTTGAAGTAAGCCGAGTATATTTTGCGCGTTGCATAATGTTTGTCTGGTTTTGGCGGCTTTGATGATGACAGCGTGATCCTGAAACGAGTGTTTTATAGAACGCAGGAAAATATTTCGTGTACTTGGAGGTTTTTTTAAAATTATGTACCTATTTTATCAGCGTATTACTTCATTTAAATTGATTCATGTTATATTTCTAACGATTAAAACATTTTAATACGAAGTAAAATTTAAAAATTATATTTTTATAAGTTATTAGAATATAGTTTTCAATTATTTTATAAGTTATAACTAAATTTTTACTGCGAAACAAACACACGGGCCACCTCCAGGTTTATTATAAAAGTTTACCATTACATTTTGCATTACTTAATCATACATTTTTTATCAACATAAAAAAAACATTTTTTATTTTTTATGATAACGTTCTAAGTGAGAATTATCTTATTGCAGTGACTTTGGAATTTTTTTAAAAGTATAAACCATATAAAATATTAAACCTGTCAATTATATTTCATGATAGTATGACCTAAGGCGGGGTTTCTTAACCAGTGGTCCAAGGGTATCTAGAGGTCCGTAGATGGTAACTCGGAAGTCCATGAAATAATTCTGAAATTTTTATTAAAATAACAAGAAAATTACGTTTGGTAAATAATTATTTAGCCACAAACCAAAATAATAATACCATATACTATTTTAAAATAAACATAAAAACATTAAAATAATAACCAAGAACAAAGGTTTTTCTTTTTGAAGGGATCCAGATCCGAGGCTATATTTTATATCTAAAGAGAGTCCATGACTTGGACAGGGTTAAGAACCACTCGTCCAAGGGGTGTTGACCATTTGTCCCCGGCGGCTATTTTTGACATTTAAAAAATATACCAGTTGCCATCTACCGAATGTACCAATCTCCCTAAAAGTATGAAGTAGCACACCTGGTACGAAGAGGAGAATTTTACGATAGAAAAAACTGTATATGATACTACGATAATAACATGATAGTACAAAAGTAAGTAATAGATTTATAAGAAAGAATATGCCTAAAGTGTTAAAAAACAAATAACAAATCAAAGATTTTATAAATAAATACAACAATCGAAATAAAAGTGGATTACATTTTGTAAAATGTGTGAGTCATAATTACAATTAGAATAATTTATAAATATGCTGTTATAACAGTATCTCATTTAAAAAAAAAAAGTATTTATTATTTATAGCACATGCTCTTTTGTATTTCCATTACCATCTTACCGATTTTACAAAAGACAATTTTTCGGTCGTCACCGTGCATATTGTAATATACTGGTACATCGAGGACAAATTGAGCATTTAACTCTGGGCAATGTGGGAGGAATTGGTATAACAAAGATAAAATTTTGGTTGACCAACTGGTACTGGTGCCGTTTTAAATCTAAAATATTAACACTTAAAAATATAAATTCTCGAGAAATATCACATATACAATATTATAATACTAAACGGAACGCGAGATTTTCTTTTTATGCAAATTTTTATTTAAGCTAATACTTTAAACTGTTCATGTCTATAACAAAAATTTAAAGTTTGTAATATATAAAACACATTTATTGTGAAATAAAAATGTGTCGTTACCGAAACATGCATGATTCCCTTACCGATGTACATGTGTGTGTGTGTGTGTGTGAAAGGAATTATGTAGATATAATATTATGTAACACTACTTAATGCTATTCAATTTAAATATACTATTCATGTGCGGGCTTATCCATAAATAACCAGAACGTATTCTTGAGTATGGAATCAATGACCTGAGTTTTTCGAACGAAAAAATACACCCGTACAACCTTACATAGCGCGGGTTAAATACAGGGTGTCCACCATGAATATAATTAACCTTTGCTATACATCCTTAGATAATGAAAATAATTAAATTATCGTTTTTCTTATAAGACTTACGGGTAGACAATTTTTTTGGAAACTAAAAAAAGAATATTATAAATCATGAAAATAATGAAAATCAAATGTTGAAACGACAACAATTACAAACAAATGAACTATTTACTCGTAAAATAGCTATTTCATATTTTTCAAATGTTATAGGAAAAAATATTGTTTTAAATTTTTTTATCAATTAAAATATGACATTTTTGTAGTTCCTGTCCTCGCGAGTTTTATAGAAAAAAAACAGGATTTTATTATCTTCATTTTATCAGAAGATTTCATAGTGGTCAAATCTTCGGTGGTGAGACACCCTGTATAGTGTATATGTACCTGCAAAAACCTCCAAACATAAGCGAGAATAATGTATAAACGCATGCGTATTTCATGTACAACGGAATATAACTATTAATAAATAATAATAATAGTAGATAATACCGATATTTGAAGACACAATTAAGCTCAACGGCTTATTTCGGGGTTAATAAAAATAAGTAGGTATGACAAAATACATTATTATATTACAATCCTTGAAATTGCTATATTGTATCTTGTTTTTTATAAACTATTTTACTTTTTCTTTTTTCTTCATTTGTGCATCAAAAAATAATTTGGGTACGTCATTGAAGTCTGTTTTACGATAAATACAAATTACAAATAAATATTCTAATTTTTCTTCAATACTATTACGTGTATATAATTTTATTTGTATTAGATAGATAGGTAATTCATTGATCATAATTCATAAGACATAACTTTGAAAATGTGTATGTGTAAACTTGTATGTTCTAAAAGTGCACGAATAATAATGTATAACTGATACAAATGATTACACACAGGGTAAGAAAATCAGATACTTAGACTTGGGTCTATGTAGTTAAAAATGTTCGACTATTTTTTTTTTTTTTTTCGCGGCAGGGAGTGATAGAAACGTACAGATGTTGTCGTTTTGAAATAACTACTGACATTTAAAAATGGTGCAATCCCAAAATAGTGTTGAATTCAAAACATTATACTATAATAAATACAACCAAGGGGTATTGTTTTGCACACATAATATTATTTTGTACCAGCGAACCATTGCGGATGTGACAGCAATTGTTTAATACGACGCCATACATTACGAGTACATTTTATTTATATATAAACTTAGCTTCCGATTCGTTGGCTTTAATTTTCCAGCACATCGATAGCTAGTTATTGTCAAAGAGATTTAGGTGTTCTAAACATCACACCCAGTTTAATTGCATTTGTCATCGGCATTTCATTAAAATCCTTTCACCACGATAAATAAGAGAATCGAACATTTCGCCTATACCACGTATTTATAACTAAATACCAAAATACTTCACACACACACATATAAATATATAAATAAACCTTAATAACATTATATCGTCAGACATTAGCCGTGGAAAATAATGCCTCCCTAATGACGCCCCCCGCGGCACATCCATAATATATCTGTTCGAGCGGACAAAATATGCGAGATAGACTTATAAATTTACGGAATGAAAAAGAAATCAACGTCAGGCGATGGTGGGTAATAATGTCGACGGGCTAACGACAGCCAGGATTAATCATGAGAGCAAATGATAATTATTTATCGTCTCTCGCAAGTTAATGACATGACAGGGATGGGCGCACGCGAGCGCTCTATATCATAGTGAATTTGGTATAGTTCGGGTAGGGGAATGGGGGTAGGGAGCTGGGGGATGAATAAAAAAGAATTGAAATTCGGTAGTGGTAACAATACAATGCGAACAGTGATGTGTAGGTGCACGACGAGGGAAGGGTCTCCTTATCTCTGACACACGCCGCCGACTCCAATCGATAACCCTCTCTTCGAATTTGACACAGCCTCCCCTATTCAGACATTCTTCCCGTCAACGCCGCCGTTTGTCGGATAAAATTCCTGTCACACATGCCAGACACCTAAATAATGTGGACGGTTACGACATGATTTCGCTCCGGTCCATACGAGATAATAACACGAGAGAATGCAAGGAAAACAAAGCAATATGAGAACACAGGAGCTACGGAGGGATACGTCATAGAGAAATCAGATGTAGACATTAAAAAGGTAGGTTGGATGAATTTCTAAAGATGACTTATACAGTATTAGCACCATATTTCTTAACAAGGTGGTTAAACTAAAAATTGAAAATAGACCAAGTGCCAATAATCATCAAAATCACATAAAAATATTTCGAAAATTATGAAAAGTTTTATAATAAGTACTAAAAAAAAAAAGTACTTAATATAAGTACTTTGTGTAATTTAATATGGAATATATTGAGTAACGAGATTATATAGGCAGTGCAAGGTTTAAATCGCAATCTTGATTAAGTTTTTTTTGCAATTTTTTTTGTTTTTTCAAATTAATTGAAAAATATTGATAATATTATATTCAAAAAACGACCCCACGAAGTACCAACTAGACACCATTATCTATAGAAAACCTATCACGATCATGATGATCGGGGCAATCATTCTCGTAAAAATCAAGAACACAGAGAGATAAAAAAAAAAACATATCATTGATAAAATAACAGCTTCCTTGTTTCACTCAGAGTCTAAAAGTCTTAATGGTAATATGCGTGTGAAACGCGCACAATATCACGGAAGTCGGGTAGTTAATAATTATTTCACCATAGTCAAACGTCACGCATTAACTTATTGATATCGGTAGAATTTAGCCAGTTATTTTATTTGACTTACAATAAAAAAGTCAACGTTAATTGAAACTAAAATCAGACACTTCTTCAATTGTTATAAATATCGAAATATTATTCGAATGGTTATAATTGTTGGTGCAGTAATAAATAACCATCTAGAGAGGTCTTCGATTTCCAATTTGACAAAAAAAAAAACTCGGTCCAAACAATCATTGTAAATATATTTTTCGTCGGCCAAATAAAAATATCAAAAAGAGTTCCATTTGAAATATAACTCATTCATTTGGAGAGACTTTTTTATTCTATTTGCCGGCGGAGAGTACCTGGATAGACAGAAAAAGTGTATGCAGTCATTGAATAGCTCCTCTCACAATGGATTTCCGAACGTGATAGTAAAATTCCATTAACTTAAAAATCTATAGCTAAAACATCTACGGCACTTAGTCAATGTTATCGGATCGAAACTAAAACTAGTCGGTACCAGGAGGTACTTAAGGTGTTGAGCATATACGGCTGATTTTTTTTTTGTGTTGGAAATTGTATTTGTGTTTATATTTGAATTTGTATTTGTATTGGTATTTGTATTTAAAACGCATGACAATTTACATGAAAATAACATATATATCACTTTTTGCACAACTCATTTAAGTAGAACTTGTGATAGAGGTGCAGTTTTTATTTTTATGTTTAAATATATGATTAAGATTTTAATTTAACATCACAGTACGGTATTAATATTTTCAATTACTGAAAAAAAAGCTTATTTACAATATTATTGTAAAAAATTTAACTTTTAAAACAATCCAACTATTTCTAAAATTGCATAAAGAAATTATGGCATGTGTATTAATTTCTAGAATATTCTTTTAGGTAAATGAATATATTTTTCCTGATTACCAAAAGTCCGTATAAAATATTAATTTTTTTTATCTTATATAATAATAAAAGATGAGATGTATTATAATTTTTTTGTTGTCCAGGAAATGTGAACGGCAAAGTAAACTTTGATAATCCTCAAGTACAATTATTTAGGATTTATAAAACGTAATACGACAATGTTCATCCAGGCAAATTAAGAAATGTCTAGTAAGAATAAGTGCAGTACATCCGTAACTTGAAACATTATGATAATAAAGAAACTCATAAAAGTAACACGTATATGTATATATTCTATTGCGACGTCAGACGTAAGTACACAGTTTAAAATGTAATTTTTATTATTAAAAACGCCTACGTGACATTTAGTATATCCTAATGTTGATAAATAATCGTAGGCTTGTTTTTAATATCGGCCGGGCAAAATGTTTAGGCACGAAAACGATTTGATTTAAACACTTTTTTAATAAAACAAAATATTTGTACTTTATTAGTGTTTCCGATAGTTCAAATAATTTTCAAATTACTATGTTTTTAACTCGATTATATAAAAGAAATTTTAATTACATAGTATAACTTGCTTAAAATTAAGATATATGTCTTGGTCTGGCAAAATATTTTTCAAAAAAGTGGATTAAAAAATGATTAAATTATTTTTTTCGATGCACCAAGTAAAGTTCCTACCGACTTTTTGGGTGGTATTCCATACCACTCCCTCATCATTAAAAAAAACTTCAAATATTTATAAAATATATATTAATGGTATTCGATTTATATATCTCAGTATTTTCGTAAAATATTTTTCTTCGTGATATTCAATTTAAATGCATCTAATCATTTAAAAAATGAGTAAAAACATTAGAAAAAAAATGTAAAAAAATGTTTTGTATTAAATAATGTATCGAATGACTTTCATGATAAAAAAAAATCAGTCACGTACACATTGAAATCAAAACACGTAAAAAAAAATCACTGATCATCATTGATAACTGCTTGAAATAAGATATTATTAAAATTAATCATTTAATCATTTAAATAAACACTTATGTGGCATGATGGCACTAGATTGCAAGAAATTATGATGGGGTGGAAAAATTTCTGTAAGGTTTATAATTTTGTCACTCCACGTACTTAATTCTTGGTTCAAAAATTTAACTACTTTCAACTACCAAACAGTTTAAGTATAATAACATATCGAACGCACATGACCGTTAAGTAGAACATCTATTCACGTGGTTGAATGATGGTCCGTACAACGTTATAGCGATTTGAAAGATTGTACATAGCACGTGAAATCTTGTAATAAAAACAATGCAGATAAAAATAACCACGCCCGCTACTAATGTACGTATATAAATTATTTCATTCACGCAATCAGACATGAGTAGATGATGAATGAAAACGTACTTGGTTTAACTTCACCACCGCGGAACGTCACTGACGCTGTGTGTGCAACGGCAAAACAAAGGCCCCGGACACAGGGAGAACCAGTGGCGTAAACAGGAATTTTGTATGGTGAGGGGGGGGGCTATTCCCACAAAAATAGGTAAATAACTAAAATTAGTAAATAATTATTTAATACAATCTATCATATATATTTTAAAATATTGGTTATATTTTTTTTGGATATGCGCTACTTCATAAAAAACCCACGAGCCACCACTGATCAAGTATAATGGCTTTTGGCTTAAATAAATAGCCTCCTAAGCCCCCCCCCCCTTGGCTACGCCTCTGGGGAGAATAACCCACTGCAAAAACTCTACGGAGGTTCGACTCACACGTTATACGATAAATGTGACAGAAAAGACGGTCTGACTTGCTGCAGTGACGTGTTGCGGTGGAAGTTGATGGTTTTGTGGGCCACATCATCTCGATCCGACTAAAGTTGGTACGAATTAATTTAATAATACATCCCCGATGATTGTAACGAGGGTTTGCCCGATCGCTTAGTTGCAATAACAATATTTGAAGCTGGAAAACGTTTTCCATACAATTTCCAGCAATTTTCCATGGAATGTGTATAACCAGACTTATGGAATTAAATAGTAGGTACAGCTAAATAATACAGCTAAATGTAGCATACTTCAATACATTATTGACAGAAAAAAATTGATTCAAAGTGAACTGACGGACTACAGCGATAATACATATGATTATAGTCACTGTATTATTACAAACGACGGTAAATCCATCGAGAATCCGTGCTATTATGGTGATTATAATTGATACCGCTAAAACTTTTCAAACGACGGATGTTCCGAAAATTCTCACCAATCTACGAGTACCGTGCAGACGAAAATCATAAACAGCTGGTACGTTCGTGATTTAAAAAAACGGCGTATTTGTTATTTCATTATTTTATCCCGTTTTTTTTTCGCGCAAATGATGATGCACATAAACGCATGGACGGACATTTAGAAGTGTGCCGACCGTAGCACGTACCGACCTCATAAAAAAAAAGGATCGATGCGGAATTTAACGTGGGCACATGTACACGGATATAGGCCTTTGGATATCATAAAACTCGTACACGTATTCGAACGAATCAGATTGTCAAATTAGGGTATGAATATGGATGACAGTGTTTTGTTTGAATTTAAATTGTTGACTTACATGCACGCATACGCTCGCGAACGTCATTTGAGATACGAATATTAAAACATCTATAGGAACTTTTTTTTTTTTGCCATTCAAAATTATATTTTTCCCGCAATAGGTATATCTCGGTACAATCCAACTGACAGCGGACTGAAAGTTCCATGATAAATATACGGGTACAATTATTGAATCTCTGGTCGATTCACACGCATCCAAAGAGTTTTATGCTGCGACAGAAATATTTGTAGATGCCTATTTTACTTTAATAACAGCGCGGGCTAAGACGATTTTAATTAATCTTTAAATCAGGCGATGCTTATCGTTTAAGGGCGTAAGGTACAATTTCAATTTTAGTGCCTACATAATCTAATATTACCATTCGACTTCACAGCTCGGTGTGATTGTTTTCTTGGCAATAAATATTGTAATACATTAATCATTTAAGTACAAAATGTTACTGAACTCGAAGGCAATAATAAAAATCAAGTACGATATTTCCGTAATTGTAAGTACATATGATTATACTTAGTTATAAAAAAGTATCACAATCTTACATAAAAACGTACAAAAATAATCAGAGATGTATGATGAATATGTTTCAATGGTTAGGTTAGGTTCAAGGATACATTTTTTTTGGTAATTTTATGAAATTCTCAAAACCAAACCTAATTTCGTAAAACTTATCATAATTCGAACTAGCGTACTTCACGAAAGTTACATTTTTTCATTACTTAAGTATTAAACATATTGCGAAAGTTTTCAACGTCTTAAAACGAACAACGATAAGCCAGACGGCATGTTATGATTATTACTAGGTTTATCATTTATAAACTATTACTGCGAGTTTTATAAAATGTACTTCGGGATTAATTCGGAAGCCCCTAAACACGGTGCTTAAAGTGTGTCTGAATAGTTAGTCGGAATTCTTTGAGAGCGAAGCCTCAACTGGATCATTGTCAGCGCAGTACATATATGTCATTTCACTTGCTGTACGAGGAAAGAACGTTTAACCGTCGGGAACCTGTGGCCGTTTAGATATGTATCGGCCTGTGTGTCCTGTGTCCCAAAGATTTACGGTTCCGACAAACCATCAATCTTCGGAGACCTCAAGGGTGTACACAAAAAAATATATACCCCGGATGCGCAAGATAAAGGGGTGGAAATTTCTAGCCAGGATTCTCCACATTAACTCCGTGACACGCGAGGGAAAATCGTTCCGTAAAATACGACTCCACACCCTCTCGGCGTACTTAAACCAATATAAAACCCACCTCTTATGGGGCTAAATTATCCGATCGGAACTGTGCCAAGACAAATGCGTGTCGTCGACGAATGCTCGTGCGCACAATTTGTCAACGGTTTTAAAGGAAACGTGATGGGTATTGGTATATATATAAAAAAAAACCTTGTGCAGACACCTTGCGATAACACACGTAGGTACGTACATCATATTCACAGAGATGTGTATGGTAAGTTTGCTAAGTCTAAGATGTGATTGGATTCAGTTCCGATACACTACTAAGCATATACGACACTGCTTATGCCACTAGTTTTAGGTTTAAATTAATAATCTTCAGTGACAAGGGCAAACAAAAGCCGACATCTCTTGAAATTCTATGCTATGACAACAAAATACGAGTAGTTAAGTTTTCATTTGTTTTCAGAGTAAAGCACAACGGATCACATATACGTAATAAATCTTTTATTCCAATTTAATTCTCGTAGCAGCGAGCAATCGTTATTAGTCTCGCGTGGTTCATAATATGTTTTATGTGAAATTAGTGAATTTTCTTTTCAACTGATGTGTGAAGCAGCGACGTTGGGCGACAAAAAAAAATAAAAAAAAATTGAAGAATACCATCACCGTAACCGCCTAACTATATTATAACTGTTTGATTCAAATTATGTTTATAATACAGAGGTCACACGTTGTAAACACTGCTCGTCGATGTTATCATAACTATCTTAAAATTTAATAAACAATAGAATTTGTTCCACTTTTAAAAAAATAATTTACCGTAAAAGGGGGAAAATTAGTATTGGTAATAATTTGGGATTTATTTTATTTTTTATTCATGCGTCCCTGATGGACGTATGATGAACATTGTACTTGTGCATACATTTTCTATCATTTATTATTGAAATAGAACATTTTTATTTCTCGTGTAGGCGCGTATTAATTACGATAACATTTATGTTGAGCTGATCCTTTTTGTGCAGGTACATTTTGGCGCGGTCTACATGAATCGCGAGCAATGATAACGATATAATATCGAACCGAACTGTTTGTAATGTACCGTAGTGAAATACGAAGGTCGAATAGTGTAATAAAGTACTGCAGTTTCGAAAATCGAAAATAAAAATGGTACTATATCATAGGTGTTATTTTCATAGTGTCCAACGTTTAACGTGATTTCCCCCTTAAACACGCACTTTTATGCAGGCACTAAAAAAAATCCTATTATTAAATCGAAGTAGAAATTGTAAATGAGAACTCTAAGAAAATGATATTGTAAATATTTATAGCATTGCAATAGTATGGGTAAACGCTTAACTTTATTTGAATGTTCTCCACTTGAGCTTTTATTATACTGTTTGTAGGTCATTTAAGGAGCTACTTAACATTATAATGTCAATCACCAACGCACTTACCGATAAATGTACACTGTACAGCTATTACTAGCGTGTTATTCATTGAGCGCAACATAAGGTCTCTGTTTACACGTGTATTGCATTTTAAAAGTCACACGATCCGAAGTCATGAAACCACGACAGTTATAATATCGCTAATTCATAGCGTACCGGTGAGCATAATCTAAGCCGTATTTATATGCGTTTTTATGGGTCCTTATTGCTTGCTTTGTATTAAATCCGCCAACCCTAAAACTGCTGATGATTGCTACAGTTTTATTGATATTCTAACTTCTAAGCGAATCGCAAAATAAACTATTTTAATTATTTAGTGACTAAAATAGTCGCCGTTCTGTATGTAGGTATGTACTTACTGCAGCACAATAAATATTATAAGGGGTACAGTCAGATGGAAATGATTGCGGGCAATAAAATCGTTCACGAATAACGATCCTACACACTGTCATTATTTTATATTACAAATGTGTGGAAAAAAATCTCCGTTCATTATGTGAGTGTTTAAAAGTTCGAGGGACACTGTATTTAAATTTAATTGCTCTCGGCCGTTTTTAAATTCGTTGCAAGTATTGCGCATCCGTTTGGATTAGTATATTCGTGTCCGTCGAGTTACTTTCGAGTGATGACCGACGGTCGTATCTAACAATACGTGTAATAATAATAATAATTAATTACTCGGTTTCCCACCCAAGTTTATGAACATGTTTGACGACATCCACTCACGTGGTTCTCGTAATTTTTACGAATTGACGTTCCAAAATCGGTTTAGAAACATTTATACTGAAATTCGCCGTTGATTGCCTATTGTATTATAAGGTATTATAATATCACACCGTATATTAAATACAACGAAAACGTGCGTTACTATTACTATTATCATAATAATGATAATAACGTTTTATCAGAATGTTTGATCGTTAATCAATTTTCGTATTATGAGCATTAAAAACCAATAACAGCTCTAACAGTACGTCGAAAATAAAAACAATTATACCTACAATTTTTATTGCACTATTAAAATTTTACCTCGTGCCCAATAGAAAAATAAAGCACCTGTTCTACAAGTATTGGAAATTGCGATAGCTTTTTTATTAGTTATTTAAATTTTAAATTTATGTCAATATTGATTTTTATATCTATAATATAGTTACATTTTCTTAAGGTAAAATATATTGAAAAAAAAAAAATTGCTGGTTTTTAGTAAAAATATTCCTTTATAGACTTTGATTGATATATGTTTGATAAAATAATTAAATAAATACGAAATTGTTTCTACCAAATGGGTTAGAGTATTTTAATTTTATGTTAACCATGTACGCGTTGCATATATATTCCGAGTTGTTCAAGACTAAAATTAATTTGTTGTTAGCTGGTGATCAAAAAATGGACAAACGTTTGAAAGATTCAAAATTAATATTTTATAAAAGTACGATTTATACGCTTATAATTATATAGAATAACTATAGTATTCCGCTAAACAATTAACTTACTGTAAATCTTACTGTACTTAGTACAGTTACAGAATATTAATGATTCATAAACATTTACTACAATTTTTATTGCACTATTAAAATTTTACCTCGTGCCCAATAGAAAAATAAAGCACCTGTTCTACAAGTATTGGAAATTGCGATAGCTTTTTTATTAGTTATTTAAATTTTAAATTTATGTCAATATTGATTTTTATATCTATAATATAGTTACATTTTCTTAAGGTAAAATATATTGAAAAAAAAAAAATTGCTGGTTTTTAGTAAAAATATTCCTTTATAGACTTTGATTGATATATGTTTGATAAAATAATTAAATAAATACGAAATTGTTTCTACCAAATGGGTTAGAGTATTTTAATTTTATGTTAACCATGTACGCGTTGCATATATATTCCGAGTTGTTCAAGACTAAAATTAATTTGTTGTTAACTGGTGATCAAAAAATGGACAAACGTTTGAAAGATTCAAAATTAATATTTTATAAAAGTACGATTTATACGCTTATAATTATATAGAATAACTATAGTATTCCGCTAAACAATTAACTTACTGTAAATCTTACTGTACTTAGTACAGTTACAGAATATTAATGATTCATAAACATTTACTCTGCAAATCCTAACCACATTTTCACTAAATATTATCTTATACGTCTTGTACTTAATTATAAGTAAATTTCCTCTGCTTAATATTATAAAACATTTTAACTACTGTTTGTGAAACAAAAACTGTAAAAGTTCGACTCCCGCGGAAAAATCAAACTCCCGTTTACCCTCCTAAAATAACTTATCATAATAACATTTTTACACAATATTTTTTTTTTTGTTCAAGTTTTTCCGATTTGATGGTCATCTAACGACACAAACATAGCGCTAGAATATATTATTATACACGTTGTGGCACATGGCACGAATGCTTTTTATTTTGTCTACACAACGCTAATGCGTGTAAAACATTTATGCCAAACAAATATCCTTTTATTACACGTAAATCAAAACAAAGCGATGCCGTAAATGGTCCGCAACCAGACACACGTACAACACCCAATGGATTCTACTAATAATTATATCAGAAGTGTATCATTTTCCCGGACTGAGAAGTAAAAAAGGTCGGTAATTTTCAACAACAAAAATGGTTAGGAATGAAATGCCTGCAGTTTTTACCTGATTATGACCAGAATCAGAAGAAATCGAACCAGTATACCCCATTGCGTTTATTAGTTTACAAATAAAATCATTACGAACGTGAACAAATAAATTCAAGACGTCTGAAAGTATCTAGAAGAGCATTCTAATGAAACGAAACTGCTTCCACCTGTAATAGCGGTCCACGAATCACCTATTCCGTTAACAACTAACCCGTCTCGTCGGTTCTGGAAACTTTCTTTTAAAATAGTACCTCAATGAAAACCATCGTAATATCGAGACACACGCCATTAAAACCAAACCGAACAAGCCCGATAATACAAATGTTACGGTGCAGTATGCCGCTACCAGAGTCTCAATTTGTTAACACATATGTATCCGTCGATGGCTGCGTAATACTACATGCGTATATAATTTCTCCGAATCACTCGGGTCTTAACCGGTGAGAAAAACCATTTTCTCTAGGTTTTCCTTTGTTGACTCAAACCTACAAAGACTAACCGAGCATAGAACGTCGCGAACGCTTTAATGCAATAAACATAAACACGTTTAAACCGTACGTATTGACCGAAAACTTATGAGAACGTATAACAACATGTGTAAAGTGCCTTGACTGTAAAATGTGCACTGTAAAAAAAAAAACCACCCATACCACTCAGGACCTGTCTGTCGATGACCGTGTATTCGTCGTTCGCAAGAAATACCGTTGTTCCTTCGCCAAGTACGCACCGCGCAGCCAAATATTACGTAGAGGATGCCAAATTTACAAACAACTTCGATGCCTACAGGGTTTGATTACGAGCTCCGATCCCTAGTTCTTTTTCGAAACGGTCAATCATCAAAAACAGTACAGTTTCTCTGCGAGCAAATACTTATGAAAAATATACAATGTATCAGGGAATAGAAGGAAAAAAAACAACCAAAAACAAAAGTGTCACACGGATCATAAAGGATTTTTGAGTTAAATAATTCGTGAAAGTGCGGTGTCGTTCGATTTAGTCCGGAGTTGTAGAAACGTAAAACATTAGGCAATTAAAACATATTTTATAACAGTATTAAATGTACATAGTTTTCAAACTGAATCTTCTAGTTCCTCCTATGCTGCTTTCTTGATTATATTTCGTTAAAATATGCAATTAATGGAATTTTAATACACAAATTTTAATTCTAAAATGTTCAATAAAAGAGCCTGTTCTTTAATTTAGATTATATGATTAATTACGACAAATACTTGGAATTTTTTTTTTACGACATAAATTAATTGTTCGATACTCATTTTCATTTTTATGTAAAAGTACAGCAAGACATAAAAATAATACCTACTAAATGTTTTGATCATAAATAAATCACAAAGTTAAATCGATTAATTTGAAAAAAAGGCTCTTGAATTACTATAATTAAATGTATGAGAATTTTATGGTTGTAATTCTGAGAAAGTTTTTAAACTGTTTGTGTGTCAACTTGAATAAATTATGGAAGTAGGAGTGTAAGTCGTAGGGCATACGTTATACACTCATTCTTTAGTGTATAATATAAGAATACTAAATCATTTTTCACGTCCTTTTTTTTTTACTTCAGTAAAGGCTACAGTAAAGTGAGCCTAAGCGTCGTAAATATAATGCATAGAAAATTAAGTAAAACGTCGGTACAGTTCCTACATTCATGAAATATACTGCGTTTTTTAAATTTATTAACACAGAACTGTTACTGCAGTAATTTAATCAAGATGGTTTTTTTTTTCAATCACTGCATCCATTTCCTATATTAATTTATTTCGTATACAAAATAAAAATGTCTGTACTGCTGTACACGTCACCAAACTACAAAAATATACATGATAAGTATGATAATTATCTTATAAGTATATAAGTATATATAAGTATACATGATTATTTTATATTTTACATACAAAACGTTATCATAATTCAAAAGTAAAAATGCAGTACTATTTAAGTATAATGATCAATACCTCAGTGTCGCAGTCATTTGTTATTTATTTATTAATTTAAATACCTATAGGACTCAACTTCGGTACGTCATAATTATTTTTAACGCTCAATAAGTGGTTGTAAAGCTAATGGTAAATGTTTATACTTAGAGCAGCGTTTCTTAAACTGTGTTCCGCGGAACCCCGGGGTTCCGCGTGGATCACTTCAGGGTTTCGTGGAGCTATATTATATATACTTTCACGGAGCTTAAGTAACTTTTTCAAAATTTTCAAGAAAATTACTTTAAAATTTCCAACTAAAGATTAGTAGTGGGGAAAAATGTATGTATCATATACGTAGTCATCATTTAGAATCTGTTCATGGTGAAATTAAAGAAAACAATGTAGAATTCTTGCTCGAAAGCATGACAAACTATTAAAATCAACTGTATTGTTCAAACTACAAAAACCGTTAATGAAAAAGCAACCGAGGCTCCTTATTTTGTTAGCTAAATAACTTTAACACAATAGTATTATATAATTTATTATAATTTATTTGCAAATAATCCTAAAAAAAAAGGTAAAATTCTAAATAAAAGTGGGTATCAAAAAGGGTTCCATAGATAAAAAAGTTTAAGAAACGCTGACTTAGAGTATAAGTATACTTGAAGTAAGTTAATATGTAGCAGGTAGATTCGGTATTAAGATGTCACCGATTAGTAACACTTAACTTGAACTTAGATTAAGTACTCGTATACTATTATACTATATCTATGACTTGAGACAAGAACAAAAAAACAAAGGGGGATTGGCTTATTAGAGTAAACGTTCCTTTTACCATCTCCTTTTCATTCTTTGGCGAGGATCTTCGGCTAGTGTGATTGTATTTAAATTTCCGATGACCTGGTTTTCATGGTTACCAAGACGTGAAAAAATCGCTTGTAAAATACTGTGCATTCTTTTTAGATTGGTTTGATATGCATGTCGTTTTGGAGGGTTTGGTTAGAAATAAAATGTTCGTGATTTTACGTAATATTCTGGTAGGCCCGAATTTGTCCTTTGTTTAACCGCCCATTAAGTTATGGAAGTTCGGACGAAGGTTTAGGTACTGTTCACCAAAACAGATGGACAGAATCCATGTTTTAAAATTAAGGTTGTACGTAAAGATACGCTGTGATTTCATTTCATCCTCCATTTATGAGAGCACCGTTGGAAATTGGCCATAGCTATTAAATGATAATTAAGGACAGTGATTATGGTTTTATCATCGGCCGGTTAACATAAGATTATTTTGTGATCAGTTAATATATCATACGCGCCTCATCGTGATTTTATTGTTATCCCTTTTTTTTCTCACGAATAACGGAACGTGAATTGCGTTGAAAGTCACAGGAAGTTTACTTTGAAACTGTTCAAACTATTCTGTCTAAGGTTTCAAACACGATAAGTGAGCATGCTGCGCAAAAAAAAGTTTTGTAACAAAACGATAACAGGTAACCCGTCCGACAGTTGTGTATACAAGGGGATGGCCATCTAGACTGTAGTCCATCGAGAAAATATATTCATTGTGAAAAGCGAATACAATGACAACACGCGCTCTTTGAAATTCATAATGTACGCTCGGTTTGGGACCAAAGTATGTGAACGTTTACCCAACTCAAAAGTAATTTTTCATGTACTTAGCACACATGAATAAATGCACACCATGTTTTTCACTCATAATATATCTTCTTCTTTCGGCATATTACATTGTTAAGTCGAGTACTTTTGGAAACATTTACAATACGGGCTAACGCGTGGAGATATAAGCTACCAACGTGGTCTTAATGATTAATACTTTTTTACGAAACCGATTTGTGTAAAAATAATTAGAACATTTTTAGTTTGAGACCGTTTTTTTCTTATATTTACAGAGATAATTAAAACACACACAAACTGCATGTAGGAAAATAATAAATGAGGAAATATAGTAATAGCAAAGCGTTGCTGGGTCAGATAGTTTTATATAAATAGGACTTTGAAGAAAATGATTTGTATTCAAAAATTATTAATCTATATCAAGTATCACATTTCAGCACTGACTTCGGTGTTCAATAGCTCCTCAGTAGTTGTACATTTTTCCCGCAACTCCGGTATTTTAATTTACACCGTGGAAAACACGATGTAGATACTATAGATAACATTCGCATGGATTTTATCTACAACGTGGAGCTGACTTATTATCCAAGTTTTTGATAGCGAATTAAATTGACCGATGACTCAACGACGGCGCTAAATATATTTCGGAGCCCTGGGAAACGTTTTTGTAAGGCTCTTATGATAATCTTATGATTAAAGTATGAATAAATATCACCGGGCGACGTGATCCAATCCACAGTAATGATAATATGATTTATATACTAACTGGCAACTAAACATTTTAGCTATTGATCACGAAAACACCATAATATAATAACTATAGAAACTGCCGAGTTTGTTTTGGTGTCTTCTTAGTTGTTTTCAATGAATTCTATTTGCTTTTAACGTACTCGTATTTCGTGTTCAGTTTGAATATTTACGAATTATATGAAAAAGTTTTTTTTTCCGCTCCTACATCAGGATTTGTGTGAAAATTAAGTATTCTTTTGCATAACACATTATACTTGACTGCCAGTCGTATATCATTTTGGCACGTCGATTGCACTAAAGGTAATGGATTCCTTCAGTTCTTTGCGGCATTTAAGTAAAAGGTAGAATTGTCTAAACGTAAACATGACAATTGCGAAAAGACAAATAATAAAAGAGCACGCATGCGTGATAGCCTTGTACAAATGGTTGTGATCAATGATGATTCTTTACCCGAAGCAGAAGAGGTGGATATCGCTGAGCCTGGGTCGTCCGCAATGTCCCACAGAGCTAGTCTACATGTTTTGGTAATCGATGGTAGGCAATTCTAAAGGAAAAACCATGTCACCATCAAATTCAGTTGATCTAACTGAGGATAGGGACGATGAAAAAGATGTCGAGAAGCCCCAAGAAAAAGGAAATATTCCCCGGTTATAATAAAGAAGTAAACGACAATATTTTTCGTCTAATGTCTGGACCTCAAAACGAATATGTTATGAAAGAAAAAAATATTAGAAAGTGTGACTTGAAAACTGTTCGCTGACAGCTTGGTTAGACGACGAAGTAATAAACCATTATTTAAATATAATTATCGTACGTGATCCTGATTCCTTACACACTTTCGATACATTCTTCTATAAAAAATTATTGTCAATAACAATTTATCGTCAATTATCTACTAATATTTAGTTTCAATAATTAATTGACCATTTTTTTTTCTTTTGCGCAGTTCTCAAGGTTACCAATCCGTTTTCCATGGGTCTAGGAAAAAAGATATATTGAAATGCAAAAAAATGTTCATTCCAATCCACCTAGGCAATCATTGGTGTCTTACTTGTGTTAACTTTATTGACAAAACAGTGAAATACTATGATAGCTTAGGTGCAAAAAATTCAAAGTGTTTCGTAAAATAAGAGTACAAAAACAAGACATTTGACGGTCGTGGGTGGCAGTTGATGGATGCAGACGATTGTCCAGTACAGCTGAATGGGTACGATTGTTTTCACTTGCATCAACGCCTATTATTTAGCTCGCGATACAAGATTGGATTATACACAAGATGATATGCCTAAATTTAGAAAAAGGAGGATATATCATGAAATATTAACCAATCGTTTATGTTATTAAATCTTGTAATTTGAATTCTATTATACAAAGATTATTTATAAATATATTAGATTATAAATATTACTTTTATCGAGCTTTATTTAGTGCAGTCAATTGAAAACATATGTACGAGTATGTTTGATAATAAGAAGAACATTTTTGTTTTAATACTGTGCTATTTGCTTTCGGAAATAAGTAATACTGTTAATGTTTTTTTATTATCATCATAGCCAGGTTTTGAAACTTTAAGCACTTAAAAATATCAAAATACGCATATAATTATGATTCACGCAGCCAAATAAAATATAGCTCTCATAGTACTCCTAAAGCGTTCTTGGCTCGATCAGGACAACAGTAGGACGAGTATCCTGCACATTTCGAAGAACCAGATCGTAACCCAACTACAGCAAGTCGAGAGAAGAATATATGTTTTGGAGGCTTTGATAAAATTGTCGACTTATGATAAAAATATCAAAATAATAATAATAATAATAATAATAACGCGTAGGGCTACAATACAGTAGAAATAAACAGGTAAATTCGAGCCACATTGTTAAACAAAGGTAACGCCCTTGGTGTGGGAAAATTTTTTGAATAACGAGCAAGCCACAACGATATTATTGTTCAACTTTTGAACCATTTGTTCGACCATTTGTAACATTAACAATTTGAACAAATATCATACGAGTAGGTATAGAAAAAAAAAAACATAACTTCCGCACGCTATTCGATATTTTTCCTCTACTAGGCCAATCCAGGTATCATAAACATGTTATTGGCGGATAACAGTTGGAACGCGAAATCAACGGATTCTCTTTTGCGAAATTCGGTTTGACATTTTGCATTTTAACTCGTCATGTCGAACACATCAACGATTGGTATATCCACGACCAAATGGTTTTAGACATAGATTAAATATACTGTATATAAGTATATTTAATCTATATTTTAGACGAGTAACCGTGGTAACGAAAAGTGTTCCGAAAATCGGTCTGGAAAAAAAACTCGTAGCCAGCCCGCGAAGACATGTTTTTTTTTTTTATTTAGCCGCAACAACAAAGGTTATTAGCATTAAAACATTAAGACATTAATATTATTTAACAAAAATAAGCGACATTAATAATAATATATACATATTAATAGGATAAGAGAATTACAATAAAAAAAGATAGATACAAAGATACATATATAAATGAATACATAATAATGAATGGTGTTTTTGAAATATATCTAGGTTATATTAGGTGGTATAATCTCGTTAATTTTAAATAGTTAATTATTTGTTTTATATTGATTGACTGTGGACTAAGGACTTCTTACAGGTTGTCTGATATGTTGAGGTTAGAACTGATGACGGCGAATTTACGGCAGTGGCATATTATGTGTTCAACCGTAGAAGTTTCACCGCAAGTTTGACATTGTTCGGGTTCAGATTTGTCCATAAGGTGTTTATGAGTCACCCATGTGTGGCCTATCCGTAATCTGTTTAAGATTACTTCCTGGCGTCTGGGTAATAAGAAGAATGGCCATGGGGAGACTGTGTGTTTTATTTTATTTAGCTTGGTGTGGAGAGTTGACCATAGGATCTGCCATTGAGTTAGAATGTGGTTGTCGATGGTGGTTTTGAGGTCCTGAAAAGTACAGGTGTGGATTTGGTGGGAGAGGTGGGAGGAGATGGCTTCTTTGGCAAATGTATCAGCCAATTCATTTCCTCGGATTCCGACGTGGCTAGGTACCCAACAGAAAATGATGGTCTGTGCATTGGTTTTGAGGCGGTGTATCTGGTTGTGGATTTTTCTGGATATACTGTTGGGTTGGTGGATATTTAGAATACTGGTTAAGGTGCTGAGAGAGTCGCTAAAGATTATGGCTTTATTCGTTCTATTTTCATATATTATGTCGAGAGCTAGAGAAATTGCAGTTGCTTCGGCTGTAAAGACTGAGCCGAAATCTGGTAGTTTGAACATTTGTTTTGTTTTGTTATATACCACTGCTGCTCCTATACCCAAGTTTGTTTTAGAACCGTCGGTGAAAAACTTAGTATGCTCTTGGTGATTTTCTGAGAGTGAAATTCTTTTCTGTATACGCTGGGCAAAGTAACGGCTTTGGGGAGTGAGGATAATGTGGTGTTTATATTGAAATCCATGATCCACGGGGGAATGAGGGTACATTCATGTCTGATAATTCCGGAAATATCAATATTTGTGTTTGAAGACATGTTTATGTTAACACGTAACACTGATAAGAAACAGCCGGAGTGTAGACCGCATACAGTGTGTGCATACGGTACGCGTTCGCCTGTTCGGATTTCGTTTCATACGCCCGACTACCCGTAATGGCATAGTGCTATAGTACGTACATATATTACGCCCGACACGATGCGTACGGAGATATTTCGTCTGAGAAGATATTGAAAAGTGCGACACGCGTTCTGTTACACGTAAGGCTCAGATCACACTATGCGTTTTGCCGGTTACCGAAAAATACAATCCCGATAAACCGCAATCAGGATGATCGATCACATTATGCGTTTTATCGGTTACCGATGCCTGGCTTCCGGCGAATCCGAGAATAAAAAGCGTGCGAATCCTTTGTGATTTGAAATTATATGTTAAATAATACCTAATGTAAATTATAAATAATACACTAATATGAAATATATTAATGCATTATGGTAGTCTGTTTCACGTCACAAAACGATAGAGTTTATATTTTTCATCATGTTGAACTTTATTTTTAATTTAAATTTTACGTTCGAATTTCCTGATAAATTTAATAATATCGATATTATTTATAAATACAAGAAAATACAGACATTCATACATGTCCTATGCACAATATAATATATAGATATTATATAATAATATGTTTAAATAGTATGATAATTAATAATTCTACACAATAAATTATATGCGCAAACAATATTTAAATTCAAATAATCGAACAAATTTTAATTTCGGTAACCGACGTTCCGCACAGGTATAGTCTGACAAATGTAAAACTGTGTGTTGTCTAGTACATACCGATCGGTATCGGGAAGGAACATGTTGCGTTTTTGTTCTAGCGGCTACGGAGAATCGATATAGTGTGGTCGCGATACCGCGGTTTCCATTGAAATCATATTTTTTTTTTTATTTTTTTTTTTTTTATTGAACTTAAAAAACATCAACAACAAGTGTTATTAGTTTAAAATCATATTTATTTTAGGTGTTGCGGTTCTATTACCGATCGGTTGCGTTATGTCGGTTACCATGGTATGTTGGTGTTTCAACACTAAATGTCGGCTGACAGTATTCTTGTCGTGACTTCACGAGACGCGTTCGTAGGTCCTCGAGCTCAGTCGCGTAGTGGCTTCAAGTGATCGTGAAAGAAACGAATGATCATTCGGGAGAAGTATTCGGACGGCAACGGATGGAAATATCGACGAAAATTACCGAGCAGCGAAACGGGACGTTAACTGGATATCGGATATATATGGTCGCGGGTCGCACCGAAACGCTCCAAACACGCTCATTGTGCGGGCAAGTCTTGCACGTTTATTTTTTTCTCACGCCACACGTTCGCCGTCGTATTCTCGTCAGTGGTGCGCGACGAAAATAAAGTCTCGACGAGACGACAACAATGTGTCCACGCACGTTGTCAAAATATCGTCGGCAACTGTACAGGGTTTACTTGAAAAATGGATGTCCTGAATCTAATAACTTCATCTTTTTACACCCTACGAACGCTCGAACTCCTTTTCTATACCTCTATCGCACACATACGTTCCCCGAAACGTATTTCGTACGCATTGTTAACGAAAAATGATGAACCCATCGAGCGCTTTAATAATTATTAACCATTTGCACGAACAATCGTTTTTTTTTCTCCAAATCAACTATTTGTCATTATCGACGTGATAGTTGCGTTCCTAAGGCTACCGTCAAAATAGTAAATTGCACTTACCAATTCAACTGATCCGTAATGGCGCCTGCTGAACACCCCGCGCCGAGATATGAGATCGTTAGACGAGGACCTGAAAAGTAAACAAATGTTTTTTAATTTAACTTTTTTCATGATCTCCGACCGTTGAAAGTTGTATCCTATCCATTAGTATAATCAACGTACTGTTAAAACGGTACTTCACAACATAATATTATATTAAAGTAATAAATGTGATCGTAAATAATTCACACTGATGATAATGGTAACAATATGCTATATTTCCAATTTCCAATAAATTGTAATCGCTCATAATATGTGAACATCAGTTAGCTTATGTTTCCTTATAAGTCGTTTATCGTTAAAAAAAATATATACATATATCGAACGACTGTTCTCTTTATTCCACTGTCTTTATATTTCAAACCAATTTTACTATGCCGGAATATACGTAATAATTAATAACGTATACGTACGTACAGGAGATGCCATCGTATGTCTTAGTACGCGTGGTTTTTCAATGATTATAGAACGATAATAATATAGTCATAAAATATATTGGTAGTTTGTTTTTTAACTGGGGTTGTAATGTTTATAATAAAATAAATCCTAGCCTATAACTCAACACTAAATATAAGAAGGCAGTCAACAATAAACATTAAAATTTATAATTTTTATTTTACTAATTTAATAAGTAGTGACCTATACCTAATTGATAGAAAAAAAAACAAAAATATTAAAACTAAAATAGTAAAAAGTATAAAAACTTGAAAGAAAACATACATACTGGAACCGCTTTGCTGCAATTAATTCATGTATTATTTAATTTACTGTACTCATATATGATATTCTAAATAGTTCCACTAAATGCTGTATAACAATAGTATTACATTAACACGAATGGTGTTACTCATTTGAAAAAATATTTTTCAGTAACGGTATGTTTAACTAGGGGTAGGAAAATATTGCGCTAAAAACCTACAGTCAATAGGCATTAAAAAGTTATCAATTATGCAATGAAAAAAAATACTCTTTTTAATCATGACAGAGTTATTTAAAAATACTAGACAATTTAAATGTTTAGCTAAAATTATTTCTAATACCGAAAAACAACTTACAATTGAACAAATTTTCATGTGTTCAAACCAATTAGTTCTTAGAACACCTTAAAACAATTTTCATAACTACGTCCAGTATTAAATTAAAAACAGTTTTATTAAATTGTAGGTATCTGTTTATTGTATTTATTAATATAAACACATAATAACATATGTATTATTTTTTTTATATACTGTTTTTCACTTTTCACTGATGGTTTTTTAATTTTTAAATATTTATAATTTCTTAAAAAAAAGCATATATGTACAATGAAATGCTCTGAAATTGTTGAGTGTGACTTTGATCAATAAAAAGTAAATGTAAAAGCTAATAAACTGACACTAAATTACCAGAAATGTATTAATTCACGAATATCATGAGAAAATGCAAAACAAATGCAATAAAAAGTCTTATATCATTTAAACTCTTATTATATCGTATGAATCGATCAGTAATTTATCAGTTTATAGTTAAGTTATATCGTGGAGAGTTGTGAAAAAAAAAAACAAACGCTACAAATTCCTGGATCTATAGTTATAACATTTTCAATAATATCATGTTTGGATGTTAAAACTTGTATTTGTATTAAGGGTTAAGTATAAAATCGGTCATCGCACAATGGTCTGTTCAATCGGATATAAAATATAGAATTTAGTTAATATATTTCTCCAGCAGTTTGGAAATTGTACACAATATATCCGATAAAAAATATTACTTTTAGTTCAATAACAACGCGTACTTATATAATATTGTATCGCAGTTCGTTTTGTGAAAATATTCGTATTATACGTAATCGTAAAATGATCATTGAACGAATTGTTCATTTTCTTTGGATCAACTAGCAACGCGATTAGATTTTTATTTAACTATATACGACTGAGCTCATTATTAAACGTTGTACGACTCAAAAATAGAGATTAAGCTTTGTTTCGCTGAAACGGTTAACTATATTATATCTATATTAGTATTTCTACGTAACAATAATTATTTAGCTGATCTGATGAAGAGCTAGATCGTTTTATGCAATTAAATACCGTATCACACTCATCGGTCAGGGTTGTAGATGATAAATGATTCGTATATTGTATTCAAATAAGAATCATTTGATACATACGAGTATATAAGCCTGTACAAATAGATATTTTATTCAACACACCTGTTGTCGTTGTTGATTGAGATGTAAATATTTCTTTAGGTCGTAGGGGCGAAAAAGGTTGGTCCCGTGCTTATTTTTTAATTAAATACTTAAATATCAAGTGACAAGTGTGAATAAGCTAGTTATTAACAATCAACACTGCCTTGTTTGAACGATCATAGATTTGAAAAGAACGAAAATATGAGTTAGCAGGCAATAGGTAGTTATAAAACAAATTTATCGAAAAAGTTTTTTCTAACATTAAACTTTAACGAGACACCATTAAAAACGGTGTTCTTGGAAAACTCCCAAACATTGTTTTCTCCATCTTATACCTACAGGGTACATATTATATTTTCCTTTGACAACACAAAACCGAAATATTTTGCATGAGCAACTTCTTTAATACATTTTACTAATTAGGTTACAGTTATATAGTCTAACGGAACTGTAATATTTCATTCAACAGTTTTAGTCGAATATAATTTACTCAATAAAACTGAATTATATCAACCTACTCAAAAACGTTGGTCAGTTCCGATTTTGTGAAACTTTAAGCATGGGTATAAAATAAAAATATTAAATGCGTTTTCTAAAGTCTAAAGTCTAAACCTTCATTGAGATATATTACAAATAAACAAAAATAATTTTTTCACTCGCTACAGAAACTCTTGCATCCATGAAACATAAACATGACCAATAAATAACCAAGCAAACTGCATATCATAGACTAGTGGACAATGAGCTAGCGACAAAATTCACCAAGTTTAAATATCGATCTCAGCTGAAGTTTTTTGAATCTTTTTCTCCGTTCTTCACAATCGTTCGGAAAACTGCTCAGAAATTAAAAGATTCACATTCTCTAAGTACCGATTAAACACCATTTTCTATCAAAAACCTCACTTCATGGTAAAACCAACAAATTCCCCACATCGCTCAAAATCTAATATCAGTATACACGAGAAACTGGAAACACTTGATATTTATTCAAGTTTGAAAAGAACAAAATACTATAGACACATATTTTCTGAAGAAAGTTTATTTTGTCCGAATGCATAGCTAATGAAAGCAAATTATTTATCAAACGAAAAATTATTATTTTTAATTTTTTCAAGTACTATAATTTTATTCGATAGGTACAAATATTACAATTAAACCGATTCCCCGCACATAATTTAGTATAAGTATTGAATTAAATTTTTTATTCCGACGATTATCATGTAATTGTTGGCACGAAATTTGTCAATAAGCCGTATACAATTCGTTAGCTTTTCATAAATCCATTCCATTTACTGATTTTGTGGCGAATTACATCAGCAACGGAAGTATAAATTATCAAAACGAAACGTCATCGGAACGACCCAAATACAAACCACACGGATGTTCGACGTTATATAATTAATACATGTTGAACCACTGGGACCTGCAAACTTTTACGACAGTTGTATTCCTCCGGGTGGATAACAACAATGATCAACTGCAGCTACCGATGAAAATATAACATATTTCCAACTAGGTAAGTCGTTCCTGCAGATAGTATATGCAAATAGCATGCACTTCTCAATGCTAGAAAAATCTTAAAGTCTTCGGGAAAATCAATGATCGTATAAGTGATCGGTTTTTTTGTCATAAAGAGCAGATCAAACCGATCTTCTCGTACAAACATAATATGCACACCGCGATCAACCGCATCGATCAAAGAACCACGAACGACTGACACCGAAAATCGCGGGTACATACCGTGTTCTTTATTTATTGGCTTGTCGACTTTGATCGCAAATAATGAGAACGATTGCTGACGTGACCAGAACAATGTACAGTGACTGATAAGCAATAACGTTTTAAATTGTATTCAAAACGATATTTCATTCGGCCGCGCTTAGATGATGGAGAAAAGAGCTATCCGATTTCGCGAATTTCCCAAGGCCCCCGAATCCCCGTGGTATTCGCACATGTTGCAAAGCTTCGTATCACAAAATCGAGCATTCGAAAGAAAATATCCCAGCACGTGAACGTTTACGCTTGTACGCACTCTTATAACACAGATGCATAAATAAATTCGAATTTTCCGCATGAATTAACACCGTAAAATATACAATATTATTGTGTACTCGATAAAATTCATAAGCATTCACATTACAATAAATCTAAAGAAAAAAAAGGGGAAACAATACGGATTCTGCTTCGATTTCGACATTGAACATATTGTGTACAGTGTAGATTCACTGCGACTGTGTCGTTATTTTACGACGTAAATGGTTCGGATATTATTATCCACTGTTATTGCACCAGCCAGTGATTATTGTTGAACGCGGTAGATTACTTTTAAGCGGAGACAGTTTTCAAGAACCCTACATTATAGTTATAGTTCAAGACGTCTTATAACATATACCACTAGTGGTGTTCGAATAAAAGAATATTTTAATTTTACATTAATATGATTGAGATGTAATAAGATATCGACCGTCAACCTTACGTTATCATTAAACAAAAATATGTCAACCGTTTGAAATTAAGATGTGTTTATCTGTATATATAAAGAGACTTGTTAAATATAAAATACAAATATTATGATAAGCATGTTAAAATTTATATGAATAATTAACAATCAAAACGGGGGGGGGGAACTCCAACCACTCTATTCGAAACGCGATTCTGAATGAAGGAGTGGTAAAGGATCAGCATTTATGTCTAAAGATAGTTTATTTTAGTTTGAGTACCTTAAACGTACCTAACTAGGTTGGAAACAAACTTTTAAAAAAAAAAATATAAGTGTAACTATTGGACGAGCATAATATTTAGTTATAGTTTTCTTACTTACTGACTTACTTATCAGCTGAACGATTTCATTTAAGCATTACGATGATTATATATTATTTTATTAAATACGTTTTAATTATTATTACTTGGATTACAAACTGTTATAACTTTATAACAGTGGTTCTTAACCTTTTTCGAATGACGGAAAACTTAACATTTTATAAGATTTTCGCGGAACACAACCGTAAAATAAAATATGTAGTAATATATACACTTTTAAATTTTTTAATATATTAATCAATGAATGTGTAGCATAAAATTGTTTGCATGGCATACATGTTAGTGTTAGTCACTAAAAAATAATAATATAATAAAAAAAGTTAAAAAAAATTTAAAAATTTGAAATTGAATACTTTGTATGAGATATTTGTGCCTGATGATTTTTGCGCTATAAGACAACTTTTCTCCACAAACCACACAAAGGGGAATTTGACAATCATTTTCGAAAACATAAGAGAATCCAAAATTTAAATAATCATTGCAATATTGTCTATTGACTTTTTTTATTTTATTCTCATTATTGAAAGTATCATCATTGATATTGCTTGTATTTGTACTTGCATTATCAGTACCAGAATCAAGTTTTCCTTTTAAGAAATTTGTCCATTTTGTTATTAAAATGGTCCTTACAAATGAACTTCTAATTAGAATTATTGGATAGATTATTTTATTAATTAATTAAGTAAATTTTAAATTGAAAAAAAAATTTTTCACTGTTTTTAAAATTTTGGTGGAACACTTATACCAAGTCAACGGAACACCTGTGTTCCGCGGAACACCGGTTAAGAACCACTGCTTTATAAGGACATTATAAGTTATTTTAAGACATATTAACAGAAGTGCATATAATATCGCAGTCGAGCTTCTAGGGATTTTTCTGAAAATTATTTCTACAACATAATGATTTACGTATTATGTTGTCCGGCAACTGCTATTATAGTATTTCATCAGACTTTACCAACAAAATATTGTGTGGAATGTGTAACTCAAGTTGATTTATTTCATCAATTCGCTCACTGTACTTGGTAGATAATAACACTCTACGAAAGTCACCTTAAATGAAACACAACCAATAATATTGCCGTCGATACGATGAGCACGTATTGCTGAATCTAATTTTATAATATATCTCATTGATCTTGATTCGAAACATTATATATATTATATTCAATGTGATATAGTATATACTATTACCAGTGAAACCACGGCGAACACGTCTCCTAAACAATACGTAATGAACCGCATAGTAATGTACACAGTGGTGTATATATTAATTTAATACGCGAGTTACAGAAGAAGATTTGGTTAATTTAATGACAGTAATATAGTATAATAATGACACCTCCAGGAGTTTAGGCCAAAGTATATAGGTACATACCTATTGTCACTGAAATGCACATAAAAGTAACAATAGAATTGCAAGTAACCATAGAAACGAGAATTACGACGGATGAGCAAACCCGACGGGAATGTAAGTTTGGAAACTATTTTTTAACGATAATGATTTAAGTGTTCCGAAAGGTTTTCACGAAATACTAATTAACTTGATATGTTATAACGAAGTAATAGTAAAATTATTGAACATTTCAATTTGTAATTAATAACTCTACGATGTTTATCCGGAGTATTAGAACAAACAAATATAACAGATAAAAATAACACGATACAATATCGGGCAACTACTTAACTTGAGTCAGAAAATTAGGTAAACCATTTTCAGCGACTGCCTGTTGTTCTGATTTAATTGTGTATAAAATAACCCGGGTGAATAATTTACAATCTTACTGTAGTTAATATAAATTGTATATAAACGAAATCACGAAGTTTATTTGTATACCGTGGATTTTACCGATTAGAAACGATAATTTTTTATAACTTATTTATTTATTTATTTAATAACACTTTGTGATTGTTTAAAGATGATTAACCACAAGAATATTTTATTTTTATTTCGTTTCCGTATTTTATAATGTTTTTATCAGCAATCAAAATATTTTAATGGTGGTAGTAATAAATATTTTTAATAACAATTTACGAGTATATTATCAATTTTTTACCCAGAAAATTCTGTAACACAGAATTGGAATTTTATTACGTTTTGCATTTAATAGTTTTATCCGTATGGCGCATTAATAAATTCATTGTTCTGTCATTAAATCCTAAACACTGTTGTTTATCTAGAATGCAGCAACCACGACTCTAAACAGTTCATTCTATCCATTGAAAAAATATAAGACGCTATTTCTTCGAAAAATAATATCGTATGTAACATTAATATATAAATACATCTGTTGTGTTTATCAACCAGAAATAACCATTCGATTCCGACTCCTCGGCATTAGTTGATTTCATTAGTTCGAATTATTTAGAGTGAACTGGGAATGTTTACTTCCCGAAATTGTCGAGCCTCAATATGGGAAAAGATTTTTGTTGAATGATATAATAGAACCAGAATATATAAAAGAAGCAAAAAATGACAAAAAGTCACAAAAAAACCTCACATTATAAAATAATATAACATTATGTATTGTAATAAATTACTATTATGTACCAACATTTCTTGGAAGGTAATAAAGTTCAAAATATAATTCTGAATTCAAATAGGTGGTACCTACATAATTTTAAAATATTTTTTACCTTTTGTGCAAATATAAGTTGTTATTATAATCTAGTTTGTAAAGTACAATGATAACCACAGTTAACTGAATTTTATTTGAAACTCACGATGATTATTTATTAATTTGTATTCAATACAGATTGGTATTATTATTGTGTGTAGAGTAATTATATAGTGCAAAATAATATGTATATGAGGTAACCTGCTTTGAGGTAACTCATTTTCTATAAATACTGAAGATTTTTGGCACAATAAAATGGAAATTCAATTGAAAAGGTAAAATATATGCAAACACAATACATATTATATATATATATATATAATATATATATCTATAATATATATATATATATATATATATATATATATATATATATATACACGAGTATGTGCGTGTTATTTAAACAGCGTACGATAAATGTATTCATATTTTAACCAAATGTCGAAATGGCTTACGAAACATACCTATAAGTTATTTCATAAAGATTCATTTCAGCTCTACAAACATTTCACAAGATAGTGATTTAGTATAAATCAATACCTATATCAGATTGAAACCATAGCAGAGTTGTGTTAAAGACTAAAGTGTACTACGGGGTATCATTTAAATTTTATGATCGTGTATAAACATTTTTTACGATACAAATACCACTTTACGAAATATGATAACCTGACAGACACACCGTGGGAATTGAAAACGGTTTTATGGATTTATCATGAATCGGTTAAGTTACGAGTCGTGAGAAGATAATGACTGTTACAATTAAAAATATTTCCAGTTCCAGTGTGGCCATTATTCTACCTGACCGTTAAGTGTTTTTTTTTTACGATAGTCAAAATTATTTTACAACACGAACCATTAAAATATTTATGTAAAATAACTTCGACTCGTTTTAATCAAAATGTTTCTGAGTAGAACTGTCAAGTTATTGTAAAATCTAATCGTGAAATTAGATATATTTATAGGACGCTCGCTGTTGGTAAATTGTTTTAAGACCAATACAGCCAACAATAGTTCATATTCATTAAGCCATCATCTAACTTACCAGTCATGACTATTTTCAGTGTAAAAATATCTAAATATGAAAATAACTCATCAATTACTTTATATTTATGTATTATCATAAAACTAGGATTGTGTTACATTAACCTATAACGTACAATTTATCCTTCTTTTTCATCAAATTAAACGTTGTTATATGATATTAAAATAAATAATAATGTTTCATTAAATTAATTAATCCTCAATTAGTAAAATAACGTTGTAAGCAGTTTAATTATATTTCATTTTTCATTACTAAAAAGCGGAACAAGTAACAATTTCACTACATATATAGCGGCTAGATATTTTTCTGAAAATTCATTCTGTATTATTCAGAAGTAAAAAATACAATCATACAGTCTTTGCTCTTTTTTTCTTAATACTTAACTAACGTGACTTTTGATTGTATATTTTCACATGCATATTTCATATTAACATGATAAACAGTTATAATACATTTTACTAAAAATCGTACATTATAATATTATAATTCAAAATGTACTAAGTAAATTTAAAGTAAATAATATGGGAAAAAAATATACATAAATTGTAAAAACAAAGTTAAGTTAAGACAATCTGTTTGAAACAATAAATACACAAACCGTATTCAGTATGCTGCCAAAATTTAATAACATGTTGTAAAACCTTTGGTTTTCGATTTTTTTAATTTTATACCAAGTTGCTCAAAACATGATTTGGACAAATGTGCACCCTGAAGTAGGGTTTTCCATTTTGTATTTTGCGACTAACTAATTATTCGTTCTATAATTAACCGTGATGAGGCACATTTTCATCATTTTCTACCGAACGATTGCGCGTGCCCTGGACAGCGACAAATGAAAAGGAAAATAAATGATAAATAGGTTTTCATTAAAATAATGCTTGTATTAATTCTGCATTGGAAGAATTGCATACACACAATAAAGACAGGAAAAATGGATTTAATAATATCAAAAATGTACAAACATGTATTAAAAATAATATTCTCTTGCAATATTTTTTTAGATAAGTATTATTAAATAACCATAGAATTTCTTTAATTGCATTTTATTTAGATAAATACAGGTACTTACAGCGCGGACGAGGCCCGCCTCCTGTTGAGGTCTCTGGTCGGTATTGCGGCCGGGTGCAGGAGCGTGGCCAGGCCCAGCCGTTCGACGCACAGCGACCTTGACCGGTCCCTGGCGGCCACCGCGGCGACGGGGGCGGAGGCGGTGCGCGGCGGCGCGGCCGCGACGCTCAGCCGTCGGCCACCGGGCAACGTGGACGGTGGGGGTGGTGGCACCGACTGCGGCTGGCCACTGTCCCGGTTGTCCACGCCCCTGAGCCGCGACACCAGCTTCATGGTGGCCGTCGACGGCCGCTCGCCGCCGCCGTCGCCAACGCAGCCGCCGCCGCCCGCGTCGCCCGCTGTGCCGCCACCGACGGATGACCGCCGACGCCACGATCTCGAGCCCGTGTTGAAAATAATAGTAACAACCCTTACCCGGCCGGTGATCGGCGTGCGGTCGCCGAGGGACGCGCGCTTCGTTTACCCGCCGCTTTCGGCTCTCGATCCGTTCCTACCGCCCCACCGCCGTCACACCGTCATCGCCGTGTAATAACGAGTACGGTGTCCGCCGGATCTGTTTGCAAAACACCCAAGCGTTCATTTCGTGGTACACTTCACTCGGCAGGGATGGCGAACGAGAGGCGCGAGGGACGTTCTAGATAACAACCCCCCCCCCCCTCCCCCTAAAATAGATTTTTAAGCAACGAATTGCGACACGGGTTTGAACAAACCGATCGGAATTTTACGAATTCGAATTTTCAAATATTCTCGGTGCTATTAAAGTACAGTTTTCTCAGATATTTCATGATTTTAATATAGTTGAAATATTGATAACAATTATTAACTATTCCGATTTATTTTATGTGCAAGATTTTGATAGTAATTCTCTTAATCGGATGCAATTAGAAAATTTAGAAATGCGGTTAATCGATATTTTGCAAACTAATATCGCGCATAGTTATGCTAGCTGAGAGTCTAAAAAGTTTTTAAACATTAGGAAACGAAAATTTTTTTGCATTATTTACATTTCACATAATTTTCTACATTATAATCATTAATTTTTCATTTATATTTCTTAAAAATTCTGTATATTAATAAAACTTATTGATGGCACGAATGAAATTTTTTTTGAATTGCATCATAAATTGGGACGTTGAAATCCTATTTGCCATTCCTGCACTATAAGTACTACGGTCCGGTGAACTAAGGTCCCGGGAGATTTTACGGAATCGCGTAGACTTTCACGACCGTTGATAAACGTTTACACGTTTCCGAAAATATTGTATTTATATACAGACTAGTTTTCTACACGTGCTCACCCCGTTTTTTTACCGTAAAAATGCTTTTATTTGAATTTTTTTTTTTTAACTGAGTTATCATAAAAACTAAGTTTTCCACCAGTTTCCAGTTTTTGTGTCCCTTTGGCGATACGAACTTTTGTTTTTCAAACGGGAATACCATATTTTGTAAGCAAAATATTATTCGGAAATTTTTTCTATAATTTTCATATAAAATAGTTAAAATTCGAACCAATACTTTCATTCAAATTTAAAATTTCCTTATAAAACTGTGAAATTCGCGTTATCTCGAATTCGTAACAATTAGCGATAACATGTAATTACAAATTATATCATAATATTAGGCATTATACAATGCTATTTTCTTTAATACCTAAATTAGAATAATTCAATAACTACACGTTCAAATTCTGATTTCGGTACATCGAAATTTACAGAAAAATGACCCAATGAAATACCGCAGTGAAAATTAGTAATTTTGCTATTAATTTGGTCCGACTATAAAACCTGTAATTTTAATTTTTATGGTTATAGGTTTCGTGTTGCACGAATTTGGTGGATAAAGTACAAACTTAAGGACCTAGTAATAAGTATAAACAACGTTCTGTTCTATGTAAATATTTGAAATATTTCTTTGGATTGCCATTCATAAACTCAGAAGGAGTTGAGAATTTTATAGAAGACCTAATATGTATTCAACCAAATACATTCAGTGAATACAAGAATTTACGGATTATATTTTAAATAATTACATTGACTTGGAGGCAGTTTTCCCCCTAATATTTGGTCAGATTTTCAAACCATCCACAATGAGCACGACGAATGTCTCGTTCATTATTTCAACTCAAAATTATATTCAGCAAACTAAGCTTTTATAAATTAATAAAAGTCTTGAAAACTTTATAAATCGATAATTACATAAATGTAGGGAGTAAGCAGAACAAAATATCAAGTGACGTAAAAAATCTAGGAAGTACAAACGTTTGGATCTTGAAACGAAGGATATACAAGAAACAGATTTTCACACAATTCTAGAAAATAAATACAGAATGTTACCTAAACATGTGCATGTAGAGTATAGGTGCTGTTTTTAAAATAATATTGATATCCGTGATTACTGTTTTGTAATAGATACTAAAAATCTAGATATATAATTTGAGTAATATGGTATACCGACTAAATTTATTGTACGTTAAATTACGTTAAATAAAAACAGTTTTTTTTTCTAATAACTTATGTTGACGGCTATTCGTTAGCCGATAAATTTGTGACAATAGAAGAATTCACTAGGTATTGCTCCCTAACTAATACGTATAGAATTTTAGTACGGAGAACATAATAACTGAATACGGTGTCGTGTAATACTCAGAACTAAAAAAATATTAATACACCATCCATACTTCTAACCTAACGTTATTTGAATATTCTCAGGTTAGGTTCGGTGATATTTTTGTTCACGTATTTTAAAATCAATTTTCATCAAATTTTCAAATCCACGAGTCTTCACTACATTGATGTTTAAATTGTATCTCGAAAGTTACGCAATATAAGCGGAGATAATAAAGTTATGGTATTTTCCGAGTTGTATAGTTAAACAACCGCCGGTGCAGACAGCGTTAACGTTTATCTTTATTCGTAGCATGTTGTCATAAATATTTTAATATGACGTGATTGCTACAAACACTGTACAGAGTTGTATTATTACCGTGCAATGTTTTATACCCAAACATTTCATAACGAACGAATGTGTTTTTAATTGTTCCCGAAATGCATAAGGGAATTTTCGTTACTATAGTATTATCTGGCCTGCCAAACTCTGTTATTTTAGTGAACTAACTCCCCCGCGACCATAACAATAACTCCCATAGATAGAAGGTTTTGTCCATTTTCATTGTTACGATATTTTTCAAAACTGGCCTATATTTTGATTTTTGACGTTTGAAAACCGGTGGTTACATTTTATTTATGTAACTCGTAAAAATATAAATAAAACGAACAAAGAAATACATTTTAGTTAGAGTGCGTATAGATAAAACAAAACGAATTTAGCATAGATTTTTTTAATTTAACGGGTTATGAGTTGCAGCGGATATGGACGTATGAAAACCATTAGAGGTGGGTGTTAAAATAATAACATATACTTGTTAAAGTATTTACAAAAAGTTCAGTATCTGACTTTTTAAAAAAATGTATTCAATATGAAAGCGTATTTTTTATAATTAATATATGGTTTTATATATTAACGAAGTGAAAGTTATAGTATCATAAACATGGGTATGTAAACACTTTCAATTTTGTAATGAATTTTCTTAAACTTAAAATAACATAATATAAATAAGTTTTATGATAATTTCTATGATTTATTATACATACTTAATATAGCTATACAAAAACCTAGGTATAATAATAAAAGACCAAATTTAAAGTTTAATAACCTACGAGTTATAAATAACGTTTTCTTTCGTATGGAATTATGGGAGACAAATCGATTAATATTATAATTATTGTTATTGTATACGGTATTATGGTTGTGAAGTAACAGTTATTAAGTTCAAGTTACATTCATAAGTACACGAATTACAAATTTAAATTACACAAATTCTCCAAGGGCATTAATCAATTCATGAATAATGAAAGATTTAATATTATTCGAACAACGTGTACCACCTGTATATTGTTAAACATATAAAGTGAATTCATTAATTCATAATAATAATTCAGATTAAAGTCGTGTTTTATGTCACGTGCGTATGTATGTGTGTGTGTGTGTGTGTGTTTATAGTATACAGATACTCGTAAAAAGTGTGCGAATATAATAATATTATGTACGTTCACAGTACATTAATGATAACAAATTAAAAGCCGACAAAATAAATGAGAAATTTCCAAAGATGAAACAGCGAGGAGATGATTAAACATTATTCCAGGAAATCGAGCAAACCCGGTAGTCTGCGTAGTCTGTATTCCAAAATGCCTACGGGCGCGCAGCGTGCACCCCGTAGTACACGCCATTCTAGTCACATGTGGAAATTTGTTGTTAATCGAATCTTAAAGCAGCTGTGTATTGAACGGTCGAAATAATATTATAATTATCGCCCCCGCAGAGTTATATGTAATAAAACAACATAACTACGTATTGTGAGAGCTGCAGAGTTTCCGTTCTCGAGGGACGGAAGACGATTCGTATGCAGTAACAACGCGTATTGCTACGTGCGAGATTTAATTAGAGGGAAATACAATCAAAACGAATACATAAATAATAAGACGAGAAAGAGAGAGGAAGTTATAGATGGGGTGAGAGGGGGGGAGGAGCTAGAGAGAGAGAGAAAAAGAACAATCATGTGATGTTGATATCACAGGCGCTCGATATAATTTTTCCGGCGTAAGACGTGCGTTGACGTCTGAGAGAAAAAAAAACAATCTGCGCCAGCCGCGAAGTAAATCATTTCACGCGTATACGTCAAAATCGTGCGTGGGCGCTGCTTTTTATCTGTGTCCGACGTGTTGTTGAAAACGTCGATCGGAAACAACAGTGCACACCATAATATATTGTACACGTCTTATATATTGTTAAACGTACGTGTCGGCGTGCACGCTACGGGTGTGTAGAACAAAACAAATCTATCCGCCGACGGGGTGTGGCAAGCAAAATCTAAAATCGGCCCTTAAACGGTCGCTGGGGAACCCTCCGTTGCGGTTAAACGGGAAACGAAAATCGCGATACTGCGCGACGTGAGGTGCGATCGTCGTTTTTTTTTCTCCTTTTCATTCTCTCGAAACTTAAACCGCAAGAATTAATAACCGATAACGCGTTCAGACGGTGCGTGTTTTTCGTTCGGGTGGGGGAAGGTTAGGGAAGGGAAGGGACAGGGAGTGAGTGTGTGAAAACCTTGGACGTAACCGCGCGGGGGTCGGGGTGAGCGACTGGGGCCTCGGAGACGGCGGAAGCACTGGTGGTCGTGAATATATACTGTGCGACCGCAAACAAGTGTTGCTGCCAGCCGAGCTGAAATAATCTGTGAAACGGTACCCGGCGAAAAGGACCCCATTTGTCATGTGTCGAGTAACGCGGCAGGGCGGGGGTAGTGGTTTTCATGGAGGTTAGCGTGAGATCTAGACGAGGTGTGGGGCGGTAACTATAATTTGTGTTGTGTACGCCACGAACCACGCACAAGACGCTGCGGCTGCGTTTCGGAGACGATTATTACCTCGGAATCCTCGGAATGTCCGATACACATCCGATGAGATGGCACATTGCGAATTTTCCGATAAGGTCCTCTATATATAGGTGCTTCAGGTACATGTGGTGGAGGAGGTTGTGCATAACACGGAGGAAGTTGTGGTGATGATGGCGAAAACTTGCTGGTGTAGTCGACGACGACAAAGTGGCACGACGATAGAGAAAAATGTGTTGTTTCAGAAAATGCTCTACGTTTTTCAAACGTCTGCGGTTGCCAGAACGCGAAAGGTCATGTGGAATATGGAGGAGAAACAACAACAGATGCGAAACGAGAGAAAATATTTGGATTTAAAAACGGAAGAATAGCTCTGTTCGTATAAGTATGTTTAATATTTATGAACAATAACGACAACGATTCAATCATCTTAAATTCATTCGGAGTATGTATTATACGTACTATCATAATTGTTGTAAACGGAGAAAATTAAGTTGTTCGAGAAACTAATTGCCTGTATGGAGACTAATGTTTCTGTAACTATGATTTTTTTAAAATTGAACGTTAATTAATGTTCAACAGATGCTAGTTAAAATAATATGCGCAGATATTAATTCAATACAATAACAATGACCTCGTAAATGGTGAGACGTATATATGGTGATTAGTTCAGTTAATTAGCCTAGAACACTGATGTGAATCTTAAAATATCAGTAAGTATCATAAGTATGCCAGAGATTAAATAAAATTCCATTTCAAATTTAACTATACAATTTAGAAAAATAAAATCGTATTTTCAATAGTAAATATTTAAAAAATATAAAAATAATATAAGGATCAACCCAATCTCGTTAGCTCCGAAAAACGTGATTCTTCATTTGGATTAAATCCAGATCAAAACAATCGGATTCTTAACTTTTTAATAATTTATAGAAAAAAATATAGTGTTTTCTATTATTTTAGTTTTTAATAACTTATAACTTTTGCTGCAGAAACTGTTTTAAAAACGATTATAACTTTTATAAAAATATATACATACTATTAATGCTATATGTCTGAAAGCAAATATTCGATGGAGAATTAGTAGTAGATTATGTCATAGTCATGACTTTCAAGTAACACTTGGTCATTTTATTTTAAATTTAGTTTTGATGGTGAAATATAGAGAGCCAATGATGTGGCCTTTTTTCCAAACAATAAGTAAATTTAGTAAAACAAAAAACGTTTTACAAAAAAAACATAAATTTAATTGACGATTCATGAAAATTATAAAAATATAGGATCATAAGCAATAATTATAAAACTCACGATAAAGCAAAATTAAGGCTAAAATATATTTATTATTGTGCAAGCAATTCATAATAATCTGTCGAATTTATTGAGGTTATCGTGAGTTAATTAAAATTAAACTTCCATCTTAAACTAAAATTAAGTTTTAACGATACTCAAACAAGATCAAAATATTTTGAACTTAAAGGAATGGATAATTTCTAATTATTTCAAAAATGTTGTTTATTAAAATTATTAAAATCTTGGTTTCACGTCAACTTACATGATTATAGATAAATAATTTAAGTTTAGATATTTTATATATTACTAAGGATTCCCAAATACTTTAGAGGGTGAATGACGAAAACAATTTAATTTACCTAGGTTGTTTTTATGAAATATTGACAATTTTCGGTTAAATAGTAAAAACCACTCGTAATAGTTTTCGAGTTTAATTTTTTTTTTTTTTATTATTTTAATTAAGACAATCCTAGCCAAAGGCTATCTATATCTATGGATATTTTACAATTTACTAATCATTTTCGAATTTAATAATACATCATTGCTTTCGAACTTAATATTACTGTATAGCACTATGATGTGCAAATGATCAAAGAGACGAGTACCAAATCGGGAGTGCAAAACAATCTGTAGCTCTATTTTGTCAGAATTTTATATTTTAACAAACTAATAATATTATTTTTAAAGTAAATGTTGATACCAATGTGGTATTTTCAGTGAAATATAAATAAAATATAAATAATATGTCATTAGACGCGATCATAAAATATATTTAAGGTGCGTATATTTACAAATACCATGTAATAACAGTTTGATAACACACCAAATTAATAACTTAATAGATACCTCGGCAAATAGTGTATCAGAATGAGTTTGAAAATACCGACACTTATGAATATATTAGTGAGAGTTAAAATATTATCTTAAAAACATAAATAAGAATTATTTTGTAAAAAAAAATATACGATGTTACATTCGTCGATAAATTGTATATTTTATTATGATACTCATGCGACAAGGAAAAATTACAATAAAATAAATGAAATTTCTAAAAATATATTACTTATGTTAATTATATATTATTGTGTCATACCAGTTATTATGATGTATATACATCACAAAAATCATTAAACATGAGTCTAAAATATTATACGAGCATTTATTTCACAATTCGAAATATACGGTTTATATTATGATCTTAAGTTGATTTTTTCTATACATACTCGTATTTGATCGATAAATTGTAATCATAAATGTTGTATATAAAATATGTATCGTAAACATAACGTAAGAGACGATTTTGAAGAACACGTACGGCTGTAACGTAGTTTTAATTTCCACCAATAACGACGCAATTGTGTATGTGACTGTTTTGTATATAACATGTTAGACAAATAAATTAAAACACTTATTGTCACTGACAATGAGCGTATAATCGTTTAGTACAACGCGCAGATACAGCATTGAAATAGAAAAAAAAACTAATAATACATTACCCGTTGCCCGTTGGAAATTAAAACACTATTAACGCCACTGTACAATATTAGCATATTATTATCAATGTGTCACGAGACACGTATTTAAACAGGGCTACCTACCTATGTGCTGCTCATGATAATATTATACTTTTTACATAACTAACGTGTTCGTTATTGTAGCCGTACATCACAGATACCCGCAAACTGTCACCCGCACACACACATACACACACTTGCAAGGACGTATAAAGGATAGGGGACATCAATAAAACAAATTTCTCGAAATCGTTTGAAAACGGCAAATAATTATTTCGGTGTCATCCGTGGTAACATAGTTATTTCAAGTCCATATACGAAGTTTTGGAAACCGTACAAACAGGCATCAAGCAACTATTTAATTCATCTATTATAAACACAAAACATAATATAAGTTATGGGTGTTTATAATTATATGTTGTTTTAAGCGACAAACTTAATAAACTAATAACTCATTTACTTTTTGAAGTATGAAACATTTATCCAAATAAATAATCATATCATTGTATTTTAATAGTATAGTTAAATAGTAAGAGCTCAACGATAAAGTTAAAGACATTGTATGTTCGAGTTGTAATAAGGTAAAATGATCGATAGGTATTTTATTGTACATTTTTTTGTGTTATCTCTTTTAAGGTTTTAAGAAAACAAATATCCAAATATTATTAATTTCGAACGATGTAACTTGTTGTGTTATACATATTACAACATATGGGACTGCACGGTAATTATTGATACAACAATATGTCTCCTTAAGACTTATATACAAGGATCATACTGACAGGTGAAACAACGGTACTTGTGCACTTGGCTTGTACAATCTGATTTTAAAAACTTAAAAAATTGCTCATTAAATGAACTATGTTTCAATGTGACATTTTAAGAAGATAAAACAAACTGACAATTTATCTTATTTTTTTTTGCACAAACCTACACACACACTGATAAGATCTTATGTTCGCACTTACATTTTTCATACGTGTTAAAGGGAGATTGCTGTTTCGGTATACTTTACATAGGAATTTATTTATGGGTGTTCAATACGGTTCGATACGCTACAAATGTAACATCTAAATATAACACAAGCAGACGAAATATTTGTTTTTCTGAGAATTCAAGCATTGGAATAATATTTATGGAAATTTGTTAGAAGAATTTATAACAAAAATAAAAATCAAGTATAACTCTGTAAAAATAAATTTACATCAATTGTATAAAATTACGTTGAATGGAAATCTGGATTTAAGGAAACTTAAATGTGGTAGTTATACGACTGACTAAAAACAAAACATATAAAACAATACGCGGATCAATCGAATTTTCATAAAATTCGTCAAATCGCCATTCTCGGAATTGTAGAGTTTATACGAGTTTTACACTTTTAAATATTTAATTACGATCAAAATTGACTTTTACATTTTATTCAATTGTTTAAAGTCTATAGTATATATAAAAAAATTAATGTAACATTTTTTTAGTGAACATTTAATTCTTAATAAAAGTTAAACATTATCTTCATGGCTTCATATATGTTAACACTAAAACTCATAAACCATCACAACTAATAAAAATTGTTTTATAACTAACAATATTACATTAATTTGTACAATTATATTAATTATCACAAAACTATTACGGTTTTTTTTAAAAGAAATAACTTTTGAAATTAACTCAAGATTAAAAATACCTATTTATTGATACTGTTAACTGTTTGGTTTTAACTTAATCCATTTTATTATATACATTTATACTTTATAGAACGTTATACTCAATTTAACCTTAAACATCATGTCGGATTAACAATAGATTTTCAGAATAAGTATTTCAACCAGAATGTAAAACGTAAAGAACATTGTTTTATAAACAACACTGAAACCGAAAGTAAACACGCACTCGACAGTTGTAAAAAATTTAATTTTAACGACATTGTAGAACGAGCAAATACTGTACGCAATGAGCAATATGGCCATGCCACATGAACATACACTCGGGGCAAACATTCAAATACTTATCTGCGCTGTACTTATACATTACAAGTGTCAATCAATCGATTGATTGAGTTAACATTTTTTTTTTTTTTTAATGAGAATAGAATCAGTATTTATTTTTTACAGGTATGGTAAAATATATATTTTACGAAAATGTTGGTAGGATATTCTTCCAAAAGGAACGGGACATGATAAAATTACAAATCATATTATTGCGACAACACAACGTTTTACACATTAAAAAAAAATATCGTTTATTGGCGAATGATACTTTTCGTTTTTACGCATGTTTAATAAAATCGTATTAAGTGTACAGTAAAATTAGACCATTGAAATAATTGTATGGTTTTAATTTGGATTTCATTGAAGTTTATTTTAGATATAATTATACACTTGAACGATTGTCGATTGTACACGAAATCTTAACCTATGTTTGATTTAAATGTTAAACAAACAATGTAGGTAATAAACTACTAGAGCGATAAAAGTCTCGAGATCTATGAAAAATTAAATACCGATTTGATTAAAACTATTTCAAGAGACTGTAAAAATCCAAAGAAAATTAGGATATAAATGAGATGAGTAGGCGTAGTTAGAGTTTAATTTGCACGTGTACACTTACGCTGAACCACTACTGGTAGGTACTTCAAGTTAAAAAAAGATATATTTACATACGTCGATTTGAATATTGTTGTAATAGAAAGGGTGATTTTTTGAGCCTGTGTCATCTATTTTTACGCATAAGTCGTAAATTTTTTCAAAGTCTGATTAATGGAAAATGCTTGCTTAGTGTAAACTGTAAAGTATAGATTATACATCTATATTTCCCGATGCACACATATATTTGTACCTGTCAGGGCGAGAGTATCATGTGTCCATATCAAATTTTGTTTCTCAAACCAGAACACCATTATTTCAACGCAAATAACTATCCAGTAATTTTTAATGTAACGTAATGAACGTTTATTGTGTTCATTAACGTAATTTTGGAATAATTCACATTTATTAACAAAGAATGTTCACCCCAAAAGGTAGAGGAAAAGTGTTAAAAAAATAGTATTTTACAAAGATATTTTTCTTTTGTTAGTGTAACAAACTTTAACCGATACTTCAATATCAAATGCATTCGCGTACTGCATACATAGGTAACAACAGGTGTATGACAAATATATTATAATTTTTTTATCGACACCTAATAAGTGCACCATATTATGATAAGCGTTGACAATAAATCCGCGGTCCCTCGAAGCAATAGCGATTAAATAAAGTGACGCATTGCATTATATTATAGAAAATGAATAATAGTTTTTTTGTACGAATCAAAAAAGATTCTTTCATGGGTTGATTTGAATAACTCCAAAAACATTGGTCTAAATTATGACTAACCTAACCCGTGTTTACAAGAACTATTCGAGAAAAATTAACACGAATATGAACTCATCACGAACAATGCAAAAAGATAATATTTAGCTAATCTTTTTTGAAATTTTTACTAGAATGTTAGTGCACAATCGTTTATTTTTATAAAATTCAATTTTTACAATGTCAACTGTAAATAATATCGAGCCTTGTTAAATCGGGATGTATATTTTAAAACCGAAACGAATGTTTTACTCGAATATTGAACAAATATGCGCCAAAAGTCGTTTGAGTGCAAAGACGAGAAATACACGAAAACGAGAACTCTGAAAGAATCGTCAAAAAGTTTAGCAAACGAGTGCGTTGTACGAGAGTGGTTTTCCTAAATATCCAAGCCCCGAGGACAGTTTTATATTGCGAGATGATAAAATCGTTTCCGACGCCCAGTGACGGCCGCGCCACACTATTATGTCACGAGACAGCGCGGTTTCTCTATAAAACGAACGGATCCGTCTTTTCTAGCTGAATATTAATAACACCACATTTCCAGAAAAGCACTGTGATATTAACACCGTGCACGTAGTGACATGTGTACTTTATTATATTTTCACATACACTAAACATAGGAGTAGGATACACCTGCGTACGTAATAATATATAATATTCTCTCGAGTGTAGTTATATGTGATGGTAAAAAAAATGTCTCCCGCGACGTAAAATCAATGTCGAAAGAGGAAAAATGGAAGAAGACCGAGGGAATAATATGCGACCACAGCCTCAGGGGCTGCTCAACATTTACGATGATAATTAAAATTCCGCTTTATCAAAAAAAAAAAAAAAAACGTGTCCGCTCGGGAGAGACCGCGGTCGGATGAGAACTTGATTTGAATTTTTGCACACGCACACAACTGATGCGAAAATTGGTGCAAACGGGCGCTTGGTACGAAATCTTGTAGTTTTTTTGGAGGGAAGTGAAACACGGAAATCGTTCTCTCGTCGGGGAAGACAAACGAAGGGTTGAGGTTTCCAGGACGAGATTAAAAACAAAATGTACGATACTTGTAGCCCACAAACTCGCGCGAATATAGGTTTTCCGAACTCGCACAGCTGCGGCACGCGAACGTAAAAAAAGTCATGTCTCGGTGGACCAGTCTCCCAGGCGTAACGATTGGATTTTGTTTTATTTATTTTAAATAATTTATTTGACACCATGCACGGTACTGCGGCGTCCACCCTATGCATTTTGAAATTCGTATAATACTTGAAAACAAATAAAAGCAAATTGTCAAGGGAGTATAATTTCCTAAAGTCTTCTCTAGGGGACCCGTCACAAAGTTACCACCACTTTTACCCGATCACAAGAACACGACCACCACAACGCGAGTCAAATCCTTCGTCTTCCTGCTCGAACGTCAACATGGACTGATTTAAGAGTTTTTGCACAACTCCGGTACAAAATCCGTTAATATAACTTAACAAAACACACGTTTATTCTTTTATGCGCACCGAAAATGAATACTGCACACCATTATAATACTAAAAGATTTTGGTCGACACAATTGGTGCTAATCATACCAATCCGAAATCGAAAATGTACTCTCAATGCCTAAATGAATAAAAAAATATATATATATATATATATATCAACTTAGTATATAAATAATTAAAAAAAAAACTCGGGATAGTTTATTTTTTTTTCAATTATCTGTTTGGAGCACCATTGCGGAGAAATCGTCGGAAAAAATATTTAATGATTTGGTGAAAAATATCGTGATTTGTGCGGTTCGTAAAACTTTTCGGTGACTATACGCTGCGTGAAAAATGCCAAACGATGTGAAACATCGATTAATATTATAACTGTTGAATACCAACGAACGGATTATGTTATATGGAAAATAATTGTCGTGTAATAACACTACGGTAGGATATGGGAAAACTAACAAGCATAAGGTACTTCGATTGGTAGATATATGTATGCGAGACTCGCGAGTATATAGTTGTCTTTACTGCAGGATTCGACCATGGACGTCGTACATAAACTCTTGAATAAATAACAAAAAATTCAAATAATCACAATACGAGAAGTGAGCACGCATAATATATTAAGTAACACGTAGTAAATCGCCGAGAGGATACATAATATTAATTAGACTATTCTACGTACTTATTAAATATTTTTATGGTTTTTTTTTTTTTTAAAACGTTCAGTTATCTCTATTGCAAAGACGACGACAGAAAAAAAACGCACAGCGGTGTCGCACCCGAGTGAACGATCGCGAAAAAGACAACGACAAATTCTTGCATACTATGTTATCTTAATATAACGAGACGGAGACCGACCGACGGAGAGCAGAACGCGAAATCATTTCGACGACACGTACCGGACGACCGACGACCACGGACGACGGATTCGAACTGGATGAACACGTGCGCGTGACGCCGGTTTCCGCCCGCTGCCGTCGTTAATAACCGTCGTCGTGTCGAAAGCGCGCGTGAACGACGTCCGCGTACCGCCACCTAGTGGTCGCTGAGGGGCGGTTTCCCGTCACGCTAAAGTTCGCCGGCAGACCTCGCCAAGATATTTCAAGTTCGAAGAGCGTTATTTTTTTTACCACCCCCAAAACGACGAAATACCTGGTGGCGCAACAAGCGGGGTGGATGGTAATGCCAAACATCGAGAGCTCGGGACTCAAAGGGTTCACCCTTTTCCGCCAGTATGTCCAAAACTTCAAAGGCTTCTCATACGCCGCGTAACGAGAATAATGAGATTTTTATAGCATAAATAATACGATAAACTAATACGAAACTATTTTAGGCCGTGTGAAACTCCACGGTCGGGTGGGATATAGAGATGGATCATTTAAACTTGAAGCCAATGAGTTGCTCTCGAAAAAACGATGCCTAAAGATTTTGTAGTTTTTATTTTTAATTATGATGATAAGAAAATACATTTTGTATATAATTAATAACCTTCAAGTACATATACGTACTTATTTGCCATGTACTCGTAAAATAAAATAGAGACCATTTACTCATTTACTCCTACAATGCTAATTTAATAGCGTATTTGATATTTTTTCAGTATGAGGGCTAGTTAAGTCACTCGATAAATATGACTCGGAATCTGCAGGAGCTATAATGGAAAAATATGCACAAAAAATTGTAAAATGTGTACGAAAATTGTTATGCAAAATAAATTTAAATTTATTCAAATATATTATTTACATTAAAAAAAAAAAAATCACGTTGCAAATAATTATATACGAAAAATGAAAAAAATGCGAAAAGAAAAATTTATTGGTGCAAAATTGATTGGCTTTTATACTGGAAAAATAGGTAGAAAAATATATTTTTCGTAATTGTGAAGTTCATTATTGAAAAATAAATATGTTTCAAATACCTGCTAAGTCGTTACATTGAGCCACCAAATTTTTCATTAAAATTTTCAATTTAAAATGACCGAAGATGAATGGCGAAAAATCAATTTTTTTAGAAAAATGTGAATTATGCATAATATGCGTATGAAATCATTGAAATATGCAAATTTTTACATAAAATGTACGAAAAATACATTTAAAATTTTCAATTTATTTACCCACCATTGTTTAGCTCGGATTTTTAGCTTTGTCTACTATAAATTGAGAGCATATAGAACAATATGCAATTCCTAAAACTTCCAAGCCCTACTCATAAAGTTTATTTTGAGTGGAAAAGATAATTTTCCTTGTTTTATTATTACACCACAATCCCTCATCCGATTAAAATATTTTTTCGTTCTGAACAGTCATTAAGTTTCGGGCCCTATATCCGCTTTTTCATCGGTGCCCCAAAATCCTAGTTTCGCCACTGTGATGTCAATCCAAAAGAGTTAAGTACCAGCCACCTATTATTCGGACGGTTTTCAACAATGTGACACGCGCCGTCTTAGTGAGCGCATGTCAAACTTGAGGTAGGTCACAATTTTCTCCTCCGCGAACACTTTGAAAAATGTCCTCACGATAACCATAAAAATCTGACCGGTGTCGAGACGATTCGTGTTCATTCAATTCGTATTAAGTCGGAACTCGGAACGAGGACCCAGTGGCGCCATCTAGGGGATGGCAGAGTGTACATTGGCGCCTCTATATTTTCCGAGTCTTTTATTTGCCATTCAATTTACAAGCACGCTGCACCGACGACCTAGACCTATGTTAATCGATTTTCTATAGTTTTATGATACAGCTAATATATTCTCATTACATTATGTAATTATCTTAACTCGTTCAATTGTTATAAATGCATACATTTTTGAACCCGTACATCATGTGTCACTGAATAAGATGATAACATTTCGGTGAATAAAAAACAGTTTGACTGAAAAATTAGCCCGTTTAAATGTTGACTGCCATACTGTAAAATTGAAGCGGCGTCCGCGGTACGTTACCCGACATAAACGTAGATATACCTCCTGTTTTGTATACGACAATAATACTACTACGGAAATGAATGAGTCTAATCCACGGTTATGGAACCCGATTTTAGTAAATCCTTAATTTTAAATATATTACTCGTGTTAACACGATACCGATTATATGCTTGTCAGAAAGGTTTTCGAGTAGGTAGTTTTTTGAACGTTAATTTCAACTAACCATTCATTTGTTTACATTTTTATAGGTATAACATTTTTATCATATCGTATTCTCGATTTCTCAGTCGTACGAAACTATTGGTCCAATGTTGCGTATCCACGTCCGTCGTGTATTTGTTTACACAAAATATAAAGATAACCCAGTTGAAGTGGCCAGAAATGTCGAACAGAATCGATGTCGTGTGATTTTGCATTAGCATGAAATGGCTAAAGCTAACTTGCTCGTTCCCAACGTAACCGTATAGGGCACATCACAATTACACGTATAAAATACAATATCAGCTAGAATATGTTATCCGAGGTTATGTCGTGCGTAGTAATAAGTAAACTAGCTGTTTTCGTCCCAGCTTGAATGACGTTAACGTGTTACACTGTTATTGTTGAAACGGAATTGATATTTTAGCTTAACCTAAGTCATAATTATCATTGCACATAATACAATAACGTATAATATCGAGTGCGTATACATTGAAACGTAGTCACTTTAACGCGCTTTAATTGATACGACTGTAAATTAAGTCTGTACGTCACATTGATAAAACTGTCACGTAGCATGTTATTATTGTGTACAATCTGGACGACGAAAACTGCAAAAAATTAACAAATTATACTGTTGTTACAATCGACAACTCTCGTTTCGGTACGTCACATACTTATGTTTTATCGAGGTCAATTCGAGATCGCTTGTAGAAGTGATATCACCGTAAAAAGTATATTTGTTATTGTATTATTGAAGTATCAGTTTAAAACTGTTTATTCGCGAAAGCAATCGATGAGAAAAAATTATTGTAGACCGTGTCGTGAATAACAGATATCGAAAGCTTTTAATATAAATTCTATGATTTCAAGACAAAATAAAACTTCAAGTGGAATTCGATCAATTCGGCAACCGAAAATTGGTTCATTTTTATAAATAATTTTAATACATTTTATATATTTTGTACATTTTTTTTTTTAATTGGCTAAATTTGTTCATGTGATGCTTTTAGTAAGTACTATTTATATAAGTACGATGGATTAAACTGATTTTTGCCAAAAATAATATCTTATAATATTATGTTATATTATAATGTATTGTATATGAATGTCGAAAAAATAATGGATTTTAATTTTAGTCCAAATTAGACATCTATATTTTGGTGCAAATTTCATACGCATTTTAAAAATGTTGGTAAAATGTACACATGTTGTTTATACTTCGGGGCAGTTTTAGTGAAAATTAACCTCTGCCGAAACCTCAGCTGCTCAATGATTAATGAAGCAATTGTGGAAGTAATATTGTTATAACAACACTTATAAAATTGTCCTCACCGCACTCGGTTTGTAATGGAATATATATAGCTACGTATATAACTACAATAAAAGTTACTCCACATGTTTTCCTATTTACTATTTTATCAACTTTGAATAGTTTTAGTTATATGTCCATATTATATTTGTAAGAGTTATTATAGATTTTATATAGTGGCGGTTCGTGTCTTGGACGACAGGACGATCGTACACCCTACGTAAAATTGAAGGAAACGACAAATTACCATTTAAATATCAAAAATAAATTGTTTTTCCTCGGACTTTTCAATTCATTCGCTTGAAGAAAGCATTATATCCGGTGATATTATTTATGATAAAAACTGTTGATCCATAATCAACGTAAATTTTTTATTTGGTAGATTGGTGTTGACAATTTCAGTTAATTTATCACTTGTTGTTGTGCAATTTTGACGAAATCATGTATGTTTTTTAATAAACCTCGATTGTACGATATTATAGTTATTTGTTTATAAATATAAAGTAATAATCGTAGAAACTTGAAACATTTATGCAATAGGAACTTATAAAAGTTTTTTTAATTTAGACATTTTCATAATTTTCATCAAACCTTCTTTAAAAGTATAAAATCACCCACCCGACCTTTTCACTTATAGAATCGTTTTTTTTTAGAGCAGCGGTGCATTGTATTTAGATGTCAAGCTTATAAGACCAATACAGATATATACTTCACCCCTTCAAGTTATCTCACCTTAATTGTATTAAACTGATCGAAAAATTTAAGCGTAACAATTAAAATCACTTTGAGTGACTGGATAATTGTATTGCATATACGCGGGTAATACTAATTAATTTTTTCCCCCAACACTTCGTATTTTTTCCACTACCTTCTTTACACATCAGCATCAAAATTATAAAATATAAGTATAAATATAAGTATAACATTATTAAAATAATAACAGTTATCTCTCGCTTGTTACAATATGAGCTGCAAATGATTGATAATTATGAAGAATGATTTGATCGTCATCTGATCATAATTTGATGGTACGTGATTGCAAACAGTGTCACTATACATCAATGTATTGCGAATATGACATTTGGGTTTCCAAGAAATCAAATGAACGTTCCCTTTCCAACGCCCACCTGGAATAATTATTATTACGGAATGGTTCTCAAAATACAACGATCGTCGATAAAGAATTTTCTTCGAGCTCTTCATAGTAAAGTCAACAAATGAGTACCAATTTAAATATATCTCTGTTCCGTTTTGTTTTGAACTTATCAATCTATCATTATGAAAACAATTGCAAAGTAAAGTTCTGAGTGTGGACATGTTATTGTTGTATTGACAAAGACAACTGTTGTCAAAATACAAAATTGTATTGATTCATTTTAAACGAGAGACAATTACTTTACATATTTCATAACTGTCGCATGGTTTCCGCGTCTTACTCGTTTTACACCCATTTGCCAAGGCAGTTTGTCCGATGTTCGGTTATCTAAAACTGTACTTCCGCGACAGTTGGACAATGTTTTTTTTGCTAGTTTTAATTATTTCACGTTTATTGTAACAATATACCCGAACATTTTGAATTTTATTTGCTGAAGTTTTTGTGAAAATGTTGATGTAAAGCGGAATTCAAACCACAAGCTTTCAGGGAATAACAACAAATCATTGCTGATGTTCAGCTCTCGTCATGCGTTTTTCACATTCATAAGCAACTGTAGTTACGGTATTCGATTAATAGTCATCAATAATTTCGAAAAATACCTACTGCCTCAACTCATGATGTTCAAAATAAGAAACGGGGTTCAAAAAACCAAACTAAAAATAAATGTTTGGTTAAAAGTATAGTAATTTGTTTGTACACATGTGAAAAACGACTTCAAATAAAAAAGGACGGATCGTTGAAATTTCCTTTCCAGAGAATATTGTGGAAGCTGAAAAGTACAATGCAATAAAATGAAAAACAATATCGTTCAGTTTCCCTTGAACCGCTTTTGACAATAGACAAATAAATTGAATATCTGAATTTTGAATGCTTCGTTCGGGCGTATTTTTATCGATGTTTTCGGAAAGAACGTGATTCTATTGGTCTACTGACAGTTTCAACCGAGTCACAACTCAAATACATATAACATTATACATTTATACCGAACTTACCTCTTCATAGTTCATATACACATGTTGTCTTGTAGCTACTAGCCAGTAGGTGTATGTGTTTAGTGTTTACGCCTACTTACAATGCGTACAAAAACAATAGTATACTACTTATTTCTCGGTATTTTTAAAAGGTTTTGCATCTTGTTATTATTATATTTATTTATTTTATTTTATATATTCCAATGAAATTTGACTGGCCGTGTATTATTTTCCTATGTTTATACAAGTGCTTCGGAAACATCTTACATTTATGTATATATATAAATGTCAAGAAAAAAAATCTTGTTTGCTTTTACGAATGGTTATTTCAATAATAACATTTCATTGTATACATAAATATAAATAGAGTGGACACATATTTTTGGGTTTTAAATCAATTGGTTTTTTATTTGGTTCATTTTCTTTATATAATACATATTATTATCGTAAAAACCAATCAATTGGTTTTCAGACGATACGCCGACTAGTAAAGTGAACAGTATTGTCCGTGTAATATGTGAACGATAAAGGACAGTGAGCCGTGGAAAGATAAAAACGCACTGGTGAACAATTTCGGCAACTTCTACGAGCAGAATCGTTTTCAATGTCCCAGAAAGTACGGTAAACACGAAGTGGTCGTGGTTGTGAACGGGTATCAGAATAAAAATTTATTAAAGCCCATGTTTATCCGTGTATACCCGTGTATATTGTTTATTAATTCATAATTAGGATTAATTTTAAATGTAAATATTTATAGAAACATAATGTTATGTTAAATTCCAATATTTAGAAATTTGTTATCAATAACTCTCAGCGGTATTTAAATGGGTATATTCATTACACGGACCTTAACTTAGTCTTAGGTAAAACACGAATATCCGTGCAGTTCATTACACACGTGCAATCGTGACCTCTATTTTGTACACGTACCGGCCGTGGCGTATCGTACTCTATTGATTATAACACGACCAATTATAAAAAAAGTGAAGCCTTTAGTCACCTTAGCCGAGTAAAGTTGTTCCGCGCAAAACACTTTTCACGACCAAACTATGACGCGGTAAGACGGCCTCTAAACACTCTAAACCGGTTGAAAAGTACGCTGTGGCCGTATGCTGTGTGTTTAACGAAACGGAGCGTATTGTCATCGCGCGCCTTTGTGAAAGGGAGAAAACAATTTTATTAGAAACGTATGATCCGAGTGATCAAATGATTATCATAACTAAACTGTTTAACTTGTCATCAAAAGTTGTATCTTGGCCTGTATTGCGTTTGGCTCAAGACCGAACAGTAAATGATAGATTTCGACGGTCGGAATATCTCCATTGCCAAGGTTTTGTAATCATCCGAAAAACTGGGCCGAGACCGGTACCCCTAAATTATTTACTCAACTGCTTGAACGTGTCCTATCGGTATACCCAAGGTATACAAATAATATCATATATTATTAACGGATCACACGCATGTGTCCGAGATTAGGTTCTGGACGTGTGCTTCCGTGCTTCCTACGCGCCGCTATTCCGTCTGAGCCCGGGATATCAAGTAGTATATCATTCTAATACAGTTAGCCACGCGTAATTGACTAATGAACAACGCTAATATTTTATTTATCGTCGTGGTACCCACCACGAAAACTGACAGACTTACAGGTATTGAGTCGCGGTATCTTGAAATCTCTGTGTGGTACCTAACTAAACATCGATTTACCTTGATAATTCGTGTATTATAGTATTTATTCCAAATTTGGACTAGAATCGTCGCGATTACACAATGATATAACTTATTCACAAAAACACAATAGAATTCATCTCATAGCAACTACTGTACATTTTAATGCCTACCAAGTACACTGCAGGCTTGTCTTCACCGTTAAGCTATTTTATTGTACTCACATTATACACTTTCATATGGTCGGTCGTATCGATAATTTTAAGGATTTAATATAGAATTATTTGTTCCTAAGCCATCTTAAACACGAAAAAACGATCATAAACTGAATTTATGGGTATACTTCAGAGGTAAAATATGATGAGATGAAAAAAAAACAAGAAAACGATAAACAAAAAGTGGTCTAAAAATGAAATGGAATAAGCAGACGTCACATCAGTACCTAAAATACATTATGGACTGTAAAGAACATAAACATATAATTTGTATCATTTTATATTAAATTGTTTTTGCACGATTGAAAGTATTTTTAAACAATGCGTATTGTAATGGCGAATGACACGAAAATATTTTACATGAAAAATATTGTTTTGTTCTTACCCCTTGGTCGAATAAAAATATCACCTACGCATAATAATCGCTTGACCATCATTACTATTTAAATTATCGTTGTTATTTATTTTCTTTTTCAATAAACCAAAATGTGTGCACTCGATGACTAATCACCAACTGTCAGGTTCGAAAAACTTGATCGCAGTATTTGACCAGCATATAAATTATTTCACCAGAGATTTCCAGAGTGTAATACATACTATATAACAGTTCTAAAAACGGCTTGAATTGATGTCTGAACCTAAACACAAGTGTAATTATGGTTATTAATCTACATACGTACCTACACGAGAATACGCGCTATAAATACTAATATATATGGCCGTTTGATGGGCATCGAAAACAAGTGTGTATAACATGTGTTCGGCGCTAAATTATTATTAAAACCCATTTATTTTGTTCTACCAACTATCACAGTGTTGATATATTACATGGTGTTACAATGTGTCGAGTTTTTTTTTCTGTTACGAATAATATTGGGTAATTTATGGTTGAAAATAATTACTCATTTGCGTCTTCGTTGACTAACGTTAATCAAATTATTCTCAACGGTACGCGGCCACTATGTTTTGTACCCTTACCGCGGTTGAAGCGGATCAACGGGTCTAATATAAACTATACTTACATACATTTATTATATTTATATAATTTTATTATATATATAATTTATTATATAATATGAATCACTGGCGAATAAAAGCAAATCGGTAGTAATTGTTCAATTTTATTTTTACCGTTTCGCGGAAATTGAGCAGGATTAACAGTATATCGAAAAACAAGTATGACCTTAGTGATCCGATCAATTAATTCATATTTACTGTCCAGTGTATAGTCTACAGTCAGCACAGTATGTGTTAAATGGTACCAATTTACAATGTTTTTGTTTTTGAATAAACCATTTTGGTTTATTTACTATAACACGTTACGGACGAATATTCTGATACGAGTTTTGATTAAAATTTGGAAGATAAAACATAGAAAAATATTTTAGCTAAACCGTTGAAAATAGGTTGTAACTTGTAACGTTAGTAAATATAACATAACATTTACAAATCAAAAACGACCACAAACAGTACTATATAACTGCGATGTATATACGTGGTTAATCTAACATCCTTAAATAATTATAAATATAAATTATAAACTATTGAGACTAACAATTTACAACTTAAGACTCGTGATTAAAATGTCTTAGGAATTACCTAAAGGTTATAGAAACAAATATCATAATGAACCAAAGATTAACATTAAGCGGATACAATTTAAGAGAGAAAGAATCACCTTGGTTCCACAATATTTAAGCTGATTTTATTGCGTCCGCAACGTTGTATAGTTTTCATCTCTGTTCGGCTTAAAACCTTTCCTGGTCTAAACGAATAGAGGATATTCTACAAAACTTTTATTTATTCCATTCAAAACATTTAATTTTTATACTTCATTGTGAGTATTATATCATACGCATGATAATATTTTTTATTATTAAACGACTTGCCAAAATTAATTCATCGAATAATCGATTGTTATTAACTCGAATAGAATAGTAAAATAGTAGAGTCTTTGAAATTACTACTACTACTACAAAAAAAAATGTTCTATATTATTGTTGTTCACCGTTGAAGCAGAACTAAAAAGTTTTCAATAAAAGGAGACCAAAAGTTTATACCATTTGTATTAGCTTCTCATAAAATTATTCAAATAATCATTGAGAAAGCCTAAAAGAAGAAATTATTTAATTCTGTCTTCCTGCAGAACATTTTTACTGCAAAAACAATTGTAAATGAAACTAGAAGTTTAAAATACACATGTATGTTGATTGTCTAATTTTATGTTTCTTTAATGTGAATAATAACTATTATTAAATATGAGATATATATAATCAAACGCGTATTTTTGAATTGCAAAATAAAACAAATTTGTATTAAAAAAAAATATGGTTTCATAAATAAGTTCAATAAATATACATAAAATATCAAACTATATTGTGTATAAGTGTGCTCAGGTGAACAGGTTTACAAGATTACGATTTACAAGTGCGAGTCATGTAAATATGTACAGTGCAAGTTGTTTGATCGCCAAATTTAGTAATATTTACGAAATACTTGAATGATATTATATTTAGTTATTTTCATTTGACTTTATTTTGCGAATAAATATGTCAGTACTCACATACTACATACTCATTACTCATAATAGTCAATACTCATATACACATTTTATTACTTATATTTTGAATAAAATCACGTGTTACTGAAGAAATCTCATATTTCCCAACGGCTATTTTTAAGTCTTTAGTTGACTGAACTTAAGATTTTTTGGATGTTTAAAGTTTAAAGTTTCTATGTGGACAGGAAGTATATTGTGAACATTCTTAAAAACATCATCTTTGAAAGTAACAATTGTTTAAAGTGTATTTACCAAGTCATAGTTTTCAAAAGCATAGAATTATAAAATATAAGATACAACAAATGGTTAATATTTTATCATTTCGAAATCATTTGATATTATAAAATAATAATTTTTTTGATTTTAAAAAATATTATCAATGGTTAGATAATCAAAATACACCCTGTAGAGACGAAAAGTTGTAGACTCGATAGCTAAAAAATACTCTAAAATTTAAGCTAAATATAATGTTACTGCTGTATGCACAATAAGTTATGAAAAATGTTATGGTGTTCCTTTGACATATAACATTATAATCATGCGAATATATTTGATACAAGTATATTATACGTAATATATATAAATTGTAAATATCATGATGATTACGTCCTTATTACGATATTGTACGATCAAAAAAATATTTGTTGAAATAATATGTGAGGAAAATATTGACGTTTACCATAAAGAAAATCATGTATTTTACTTCCGTATTAACGACGAGTACTAATTAGGTACATGATAAAGGTACATATCGTTGAACATTGTGTTCGGTACGGTAAAATGATATACATTGTCCTTATTGTTAATATTACTGAAACACTCGAAAATTACTGCTATACGCGTAAAATGTAATAAAACACAAGTCAACGCATAATCTGATATTTATAATAAACCTTTATAAATTCAGTTTTGTTTTAAAAATGTAATATACGTTTCGTCTGCGTGAAAATAAAAAACTAAATATACGACGTTTGAGGTGTATAATTAACCACCTCTTCGAATAATTGTGTTATCTGAGCTAACTACTTATTATATATACTATATATATATTATATTAAACAATATAAATACCATATAGTATTTATAACCAATGTCAATACCTATCATTACGTTCAATACATACATTATTATTTCGTCCAATTATGTTTGTCAATTAATATCATTGAACAGGTACTGAATATATTTAAGGAATAATTTAATTCGCAGAAGTCACACGATATGAACATAATAACACACAGCCTTTGCCGAGTCTTACCATAAAAAAGATCTTTGTATTTATATGCCTATTATAGTTTGATTCAGTACAATAATTTGAAGTTAGATCGTCGTATAATGTTTTCGTCTCTACACCTTAGTGTGCCGCGTGATTTTATTGATGAAGAGTCGTTTAGTTTAGACGTCTGCGCCCGTAGTTATAGTAAAATTAATTTATTTTCTTAAAAAAAATCAGAGTAAATCAGACGTGTTCTAGAAAGATCAAAAAAGCGGAGGAATGTTTACTTTTGCACGAATTTGAGAAAACCGATGAACTGAGTACTAAATGTAAACTTGATCCGAACACATTTTCACCAGTAGAACACGATCCGATGGAAATTAGAGTGCTTTGATATGTGGAACGTTCGAAGCTTTTGTAATGAACTTAAAGAAGTTAACAGAAGAACAACGGGTGCATGGACTGTTCGAATGTTAACGGTGGCGCAAGGCTGTAACGTTGGCGCGTGAAAGCCTCGACGCAACAGTGCTCTGCGTTGAAATGATGAAGCTTAAGGCCGCGCGCACATTGGATGCGTTTTCGTACAAATTTGATTCGTGCGAACTTGTACGTACACGTACGAACGATCCCGATCTACCAAATACTATGTGAGCGCGCATACTGGGTGCGATTCGTTCGTACGTATACGTTGTAACTCTGACGTACGAAAACAATTCGAACTTGTCCGGATTGCATTAACGTTCGTACGTCGGAAATGGATAAATGGAAAATGGATAGTTAAAAATGTATTAGTTTAATTTACCAACACATATGTTTATGGGATCAAAGTGTATCAAAGTATCACTTGCGTGACCTTTATCGCAGGGCATGGCAAGAAATATCCAAAGAAATGGAAATACTATACATTTTCCAAAAAAAAAATAAACTTTTAATTTAAATATATTCCCCGCACATTCATTGGGTTCTACGATAGTGACCACGAGACGCAGTCGTCTCCGGATGAGAAAATAATTATTTCGAAGATACAGATTATCCATTGCGTTCCGGGACGTCACGAACGCGATATCACCGAAACACTGACTATTTTACGGATGAAAACGTGTTCAGTCTTCAGTGTGCGCACTCAATTCGTACGACCACTATTCGTACGTTTTTCAGGAAACAAATTCGTATCCAGTGTGCGCGCGGCCTAAACGTCAAACGACGAGCGAACGAATCTATCGGCGGGACGGTAGAATATTATATTGTTCTCCGAAAGGTTCTGGACGTCGAACGACCGGAACGGTGTCGAAGACGGTCCGAGAATTTAGATGACCACCACGGGTTCGAAACCCGTAGGAGCGTGAAAAAAACCCGTAGAACGCAATGTGCGTCGTGGCGTAGTTTTTCCGCGTTCTATTGACGTGGTGGTGACTGAACAAAAAATCGAGCAGCTGCGTTCAGTTGGCAGTTCTATGATACGTAAAAGCACCGCGACATTATAATACTTACAATAATTAAGATATGTAGAATACGTTTAATATCGTGTATCGTATTTTCAGACAGCCATCGCAGAGGTTTTTAACGGCATTATAACGGTCTACTGCAGTTCGCAATGACGTTTTGACACTTCGCAAGAACATCGCATCGGACAATCTGGGCATTTATTACGTGCAATACCGGGAGTTTGTAATTTGCACCAACGCAGGCAGCCGAGAAACAATGAATTTCACCGAAAAAGTAGATGGGTATGTAATACAAATCAATCGAACATTCGACCGTTTCGTCGACGATAACTATTCGGGATCTCTACGGTTTCGACACATTTGTGTTCCATCAATCGGGCAACCAAAAATTGGTTTATTTTTTTAAGCCGTAATACCACGGTTCGTAATCAACGAATGCGTCAACTATGAATCATAGAAATCATGAAAATAGTTTTCAGTCAGATGTTTACGCTCCATTTAGGATGTGTGTTAGTCTGTACAAAAGTTTTTTAATAATAATTGTGCAACACGTTAAACTGTTTGCCTAAAATAAATTAGTGCTGGAACCTCAACAATTGACACTTGCTAGCGAGGTCCGTGAAATATATTATAAATCGACTTTCGGCCTTTTGGATATGTAGTAATAGAATATGTTACAATATTATCTTTAAGCCGTTTCGGATTTTTATAATATTTTAAAGGTAATGTTTATGTGTCATAATCCGCACACGAAAAACGTATCTAACAATAGGTATCAAAAACATGAATCAATAAAAATATAACAATAACAAATTTTCAAGTTTTAGAATTAGGTATAATACATAATAATAAATCTCGTTTTTTTTTTTTATTGAAAATCTACGCTATGCGAATTATAGCACTTTTACGAGCTCGAAGGAAATATTTAAATACAAAATAAATAAGACCAAGAGAACAACGGAAGGAGGATAGTGAAAATAATAAAAAAAAAATATAGGAAAAAAACGTTTATAATAAAAGTCCTTTTAAATCGTAAATAATTCATTATTAAAATGGGTGTCACATCCTAAGAATTCTTTCATTTAAAATTGTCCTGACGTATACGAATAAAAGTAAAATTAATTATACGCACACTTATATTTTAAATATTAGTGTTAACGATGTATCAATATTTTTAAGGTACGTTGATTGATTTATTATTTTTCTAGTTTTATTACAAATACACTAAATCAGTAATGATTAAAAATATTCCATGCTAATACCCACTTTTGAAAATTCAATCGCTCTCGGCTTTACAGCTCTTCAAAATAAATGTTTTCATATTCGGTAATATGTTATTTTGCATTACTAAAATGTACCTCGACACCTATTAAACGTATCCAATTATAATAAATTATACTTATATAAGTAAATTTAATTAATTAAGGATTTATTTTTTTTAAACATCGTTTTTGAATATATGGTTAATAAGAAATCTCATAATTTATAGTTTATATACATGATAATTCCTTTTTTTTGTGCTTAAATTATGCTTTCGTTCAAATTCCATTTACCATTACGTATAAAGATTTTTTTCTACTTAAAGAGTACCTATCTTTTATTCAAAAAATAAGTTCAATTCATTTATATTCACAGGATTAGGCCAACATTTTTTCGTATTTTATATTTATATAAAAAAAAGCATTAGTTCCTAATAACATTTCATTTTCATTTTAATTAGCCTTGCCGATAAGCATTACGGCTCAACAGTTATACTAAAATATTAATAAGGCCACGTAATAATGTCCACGGCAAATATTAACGGTTAATTATTTGAGGGAAAATAGTAATAATGTCTACGGATAATATAAACGGTTAATTATTTTAGTGAAAATATTAATAATCAAAATGACGTGATAAAAATGAAAATATAACGTCTTAAGAAGTATAATATTATATAGAGGTTATATATTATGGAAAACGGTCATACGACGGCGTGACAAAGTTTGTAGACGTTTGCACGATTAAAGAGATATGGTATCTTTAGAAAGAAACGATTTCAAGAGTGTTAATGAGAGGGAAATTAATGGGTTATAATGAGTGGATTTAACTGTGATACAAACCGAGACATAATATTTTAATGCGTATCAATACGGCATTTTGTTTATTATAAATAATATTTGCGTGCATCGTACGCGATACATCATATTCCATATATATATATATACAATAAAACCAAACATTTATCAAGTGGTTTTCGCAACCGTAATCGAATTACCGTACGTATACAGTCCGACTGCCAGTTAGGAATAGGAATACGTTATAATTTATCGATCATGGGATATCTTCGTGGCGTAGTCAACCCGAACACGGTGTATTTATATTTAAGGGAGTGAGTAGATAATATTCTTCACAGTACCGAACAAACGACGAAAAGTACCAATCTGTCATTACCACCGGAAATCTGAAAAAAGGGGGGGGTGCACCCGTTCTACGGCTTAGATACCCGTGGCACAACCGTGTTCGACATAGTCTTGGACCTTCGTCTATAATCTGTCGTCGTCATCGTCGTCGTCGCTACACCTACACTTGCACCGAACTTTCTGCCCACTACTCTCCCGCTACATCAGTTATAACCGTCACCAGTAGAGCATGCACTACTCCGTCAGCATGAGGACCGTCGACTTTCACTGACTTTGTGGACGCACGCTGCAGTTTGACGACGTATTAATAATTATCGAGCGAGCAATCTGATATATCAATCAATTAATTTTAGGAGAATATGTTTACGGACTATGGTACTAGAGTTACGACTTACGAGAAATACGTCGGCAACCATATTAAATTTAATCATAACCGAAAGGCCCATAAGTGAGGTGGGTACTTAAAGTTATTTGCCCGAAGCATTTTCGCATTATATTATCATAATCAAAAGAGAAGTTTATGTGCTTACAAACGATTTAGTATTGAATATAATATAGCGTTAAGTTCACAATAAGACTCGTGTAGCTGCTATGTAGCTGTTCAACAGTAATACCATCATTTAACACGGCACAATGCGCCTAAAAATACTTCATCTGGTTAAAACGCGTTTTTTTTTTCAAAAGCACATCATCACATTTCAGCGTATTTCGAAGTGCTACGCGTATTGTGTTTGTTTTATTTACAGAAAGGAACAGATCACTTTAGCAAATGACTGTTACCTATAGACAACAAATGCAATGTAGCATCATTATTGCGACTATCCGTAATACATTATGTAATCAAGGCTCATATTTTTGTTTTTTTATGTATTGTGCTAAATCAACAATAAAGCGATACAAATTGCGACAATTTTATACCGTAAATATTGTGTTCAGTTGACATTAAATGTGTAGACTGACGAAGCAAAAAAGGAACGGCCAACCGATTTCAAATGTAACGTAAAAAATGAAAATAACGCGTAGATCCCGCGATATCGATTTTCCAAATTTTTAAAAATTCTAACGGCTAGGCTTCTACGTCAATTGCAATTGTTAGAAGAACTGTCATAATTTACGTGAGACATTGAACGTTTCAATTCTAAAGGTACCTATTGTAATTGATTGGTATTGGAATAAGTGAAGGGAGCATTTGAAATTCGTGGTTAACACTTAACAGTACGTGGTATATAGATCGATAAAATAATGTGTGATTATTTTGACAACTTGACGTGTGTTGCTTAGGAAATATATTATCCAAGTTTCAGTTTAGTTGTTTATAGCCGAAGTTATAACGGTATTGTTCGAAAAGTATATCCCGCACTTTCATACTTTCTTATTTAATTACGCGACGCAATATTTTATAAGCCATAGATGCGGTATTATAATATTATTATACATGCATGTTTATAAACTTTAGGCAAATACGTTCGTCAAGGGAAAAAATCACCTGCGCAGTGAATGATAATTACAATATATTGTTGGTACCGTTAAAATTCTTTATGCATATAATAATGCGTATTATAAACATAGTGAAAAGGATAATTTTATTATTATTTTTTTCTTCTTTTTATGACAGCAGACCAAGAACGTTAAACTGCTATAAATGCCATTTACAATACTCAATGTACAACGCGATAAACACGCCACGTTATTAAACGAATAACAGACACGTGAATTACATTTTATCGATAAAATATTAGTTCATTTAAAAATGTATTAAATTATTTTATTTTTTATTACAGAGGATTTTCGAAACTGTAATATGTTATAAACTAATATCAACGCATTTGTTCGGACTGTTTCATCAAACGAGATGAGATTTTGAATAACATTTCTTACCTCGTATATTTGCTCGTTCTTGTCAACCTAAACGAAGTTTGATAATCACCACCAAAACGTTCACCCTTCAATAATTCACGTGTTTACAGTATATTATTATTATTATTATTATTAATTAAATCATGACAAAGTGTTGTCTTTGCGATGTAAAACAAACATATCGCGTTCCACGAAAAACGGAATCGTTTAGCTTGCAGTACACGATAATTGAATATTTTATTACGAAAATAATACATTTCCGTAAAATAAATGACAGTCGTACAGTCGTAGTACGTTTTATTATCAACTCGAACGCATTTCCGTTAATAAACACTGTTTAATTGTATTAACCTATATTTTTGACGCACGAGTAAGTTACCTAGACTTTTTGGAATTCAAAAGAAATCATCGAACAGTAGACTAAATGTTATGTAAATATGACTCTATTTAGCATAGTTGTAACTCGGAATGAACAGTGCATAATTTGTATTAGATTCAGATTTCTGAGTGAAACGATGAATGTATCGGTTTTATCATGGTGTGTGTGTTTTTTTGTGTCTGTGTACACGATATTGGCCAGAATGATTGCTCCGATGCATGTAATTCTGGTAAATTTTTAAAGGAAATTCCGTCCAGTTGGTACTTTGAGCTTATGATTTTTTAAATTTCTCAACAGTTTTCTAATGAATGAGAAAAACAGAGAAAAAATTGCAAACAATTTGAACCGAAACCGAGAACCGAATCCTGCACCGTCTAGTATTTTTGTCACGCACTGTCCACATGTTTATTTTTCATGGATACCAGACTTCTCATAAAAATTTCTCATTTTGGTTGTTATTAAATAGTTGATATTTATCATAGAGACTCGAAACTCATACATATACTGTTGATAAATCGTTTTTATATCCGTACTCACATCTAATAAAAATCTCATAAATAATTTCAAAACATTTTTTTTTTTTTGCAAGAGTTAGAACAAGGTGGAATGAGCATATGGACGAGTATTTCACTTAATGATCACACGCTCACACAAATACACACACCACCACACTAAGTAGTTCATCAGCTTTGGGCGACGACCACAACCACTCCGATTGAACTACAATATCCATTATATTATACACAAGTTCACAATGTTCGGTCGGTGATTACTGATTAGCAAGTATCGCAGCCCGCGAAATAGCTATTGTTCTCGATCCGTGCAAGTTATATTTATTTTACAGTAGATATTATATTATATACGGCTGAATTATGATATAAATACATTTGAAGTATTATTGCGAATTCCAAATTAAGTTATTTCGTAAATTTATATCATTATCAAACGTCATCAAACTAATACAAATATTATGTTCTAACTTTAATGCCCGGAACATTGCGTAAGAACTAAAAATATGAGAAAAGAGCACCAGAGTCTTGTATAATGCGATTACAATCGTTTTCAAATTGTCGAATACAACATTATCAATGTTAAGTTGTTCAGTATAATATTTCATTGCGTGCCTGCAATTAATTCGAGTTTGGTCTCACCGTACACTGTGCTCACTGCACTATTTAATAACACGTTTGATATAGAATAATAAACTTGTTGTTGTTAATGGACAGTAGGTTAAAAATGCAAAAAATATAAAAACAAAATAAAATATTTATGCAATTATTATTTTTAAATTTTTTTCTTTTTAAATAAAACTTAATCATTTAATGGTAAATTTAAAATACAAAATTATTGATGAAATCCTTATAACAATTGTTATTTAAAAAAAAAAAATAATATTTAAATATAATCAGGTCATTATAGAAATCTGTTAATTTCTACTTGAATATTGTTATATTTTATCGTTTCTGAATGCCTCCTTATCGACAATTTTTTTTGTCGCTTTAAATTTCGTAAATATTTTTACCTTTTTAGGTTTCGTCCGCGACTCACGTGGTTCTTATTGCTTTGTTGACGATTTGGAAATTCCGTTTTAAACTTTAATAATAATCAATATTAAAAGTGTACGCAAACGTTTGGTAACTTTATTTTAACAATAATGTTCAATGCACTTTAATCGAGGCTTTTACGGTGCATACACGTCGATATACATCGAAAAGATTATTCAGTAATATATTATTACAGTTGTTCACCGTTCAGCCGTCCATCTGTTGTTTGGAAAAAAATTACAAAATATCGGCTAAAAAGAGCGCAGAAATTTCGTGATTATCGAAAAAAAAATAAATAAAAACGTATCCCATCGGAACGCCCGCTCGCCCATCCTGTACCTATACGTGACCTTATTTCAACGCGGTATTAACTGGTCCGGTTATGCGTGGTTCGCACACGGAGTGATATTATCGAAATTATAATTTCCACTGTACGGGACCACTGCAAAGGTCGTCCGTGGAGATCACGAGAAGCGCAATCGTATCGTTTTGACTGCGACTGCGACGAAAGCCAGGCGGGGTACCGATTGCGGAATATTGTCGGGGCAAGTTCCGGTTTCCTGTTCCCATATTGTCGGCACGAGAAAAATCAATATCGCGTTCGGATAAGTTTGCCAACGGTCCGCTGTCGTTAGTCGCTCGTTCACGTATGGAAAGGATAATATACGAACGTACGATCCACAGGAGCACAACGAAAAGCTAACTGTCGTCTCGGGATTTATAATCAATGAAAGTGACTGCGTGTACAGCGCGAATTACGGTCGATTATTGGAATACACGGATTTTTATGACACAATAGTCACGTCGAACAACACTAAGAATAGATGAAAAATAATTTTTGAGACAAACAAATAATTAGACTGTGCCAAAACAAAATTGTTTTTTTTTTCAAATAAGGTGTCCTTCAAATTTGTAAATTATTTAAATATTTTTTTAATTATTGTATAAATATACAGCTGAGCTTCGGTTATTCGGTTGCAGTATAAATGTATAGTTCTATGAAAATTAATAAAATCTTTAAGAGCAATAGAATACGAACGCATTTTCAAACGATATTTTTCTATAATTCGTCACAATAATACGAGGGTACTATTTATAGTTGTCCCGTGTTCAAACGGCAACTGCCGAGGAAAATTTTTTTAAAATAACCGACCAAGAGTGGCTCAGAAATGAATAACGGAATGATGGAAATTTTATATATATATATACATATATATCATGCACAAAGTAAATACGTATCACATCGTACGATTGTCCAATTATATTGAACGCACGTTCTGTACGCGTCTTATCAACGTAACTCCTAAACAGGAGGTGTTATTCGTAGTTCTCTTACGGACGTATTAAAATACTGAACTCACTTCATGGTGTCAAGTATTAGTTGGTGCGAAATGGCAAACGTCTAGTAATAGTCCAGTCATAAATGACCGTTGTCATTCGTTCGTTTACGAAGAAAATACGTAAACGTTCCAGGAGAATATAACAAAAACAAACAAATACATTAATATCACGTGATCTATAATATTCAGTACAGGGTGTCCCACCGGGATTTACACAGAGCGATATCTAAGGAAATCTTACGGCCAAAGGCGAGTCATGATGTAGACTGTAGAACGTAATCAAAAGGATAACCAATAGGGACTTCAATCATTATAAGTCTAATCGTAAGGATTTCATAGACACGTCGTCGATAGCAGTTAAACTTAATTCTTATTAAATCCTCGTGTTTTGAGTTAAGCTCATTCCAGCTTTATTAACACGTAATAAAATATATAATTATCATATTTGTTTAAGCTTAAGCTTCTACTGTGTACGGTCGGATTTCGATTATTTATATTTATTATAACACTCAAATGCAATATTATAATATTTTTATTATGCGATTATAATATTTTAACACACGGAGATATTGCATCCTCCCAAAAAAAGCCCATCTCCCCAATCTTACCCTGTGCCTCCTTAAATATTTAACAAATATAAACAATATTTTTCTTATCAACCGTTTGTGATACGTACTGTTGAATTTCCGGGGCCATGAATTATCTCGAGTTACGAAGTTATTATCCTTACTGTTCGTTATGGTTTAATTATTTATAGCTAGCTCGAAAATCGTTGGTAGGAAGGAAAAACAGTTGTACGGGTGCGTGCAATGTTATAAAAAAAATTGTACACCTCCGCATCGCTATTGTTATATACATTTTACTCGTTTAATATTTACAGTTTACCGTGAAATTTAAAATACTGCTGCCGTTGGAAATGCTTTGTTTTAAATAAATATTTTATTCGGAAAAATTGTGTTCCAGAACGAAATAAACTTCTTTTCCGTATAAATATCGTAACAAATGTGTGTACACACACGTATAACATAAACAGTGGTGGTGTGCAAATAATGTGTAATGAACACACACGCGTGCATACATTGAATAAATCAGAACGTTGAAACATGAATGTATAATGGCCGTTGCATCGTGCTCGTCGTAGTTGGATTTTTATCACCAACTAGTTTTACAAAATACAAAAAAAAGTGTGCAACAGGAGTGTGAACGTACGTCATTGTCGTAGTATGACTTATATGTGTGTGGGCGGGTGTGGTATTTTTTTTTGGACGAAAAAGTAAAAATAAGTGTACCGGCGTGAACACATATTTAATTGTACACGTTCAAAATCGGATTGCGAAGGAAATCGTTAGGAAACCGTGAGTACATGTAGAGGTGCTATGAGGAGTATAGCAATAGAGCAGTGAGGGGTGTCACGAATATGAATGTTGAAGGAAGGAGAGGGAGAGAACAGTGCAGGAAGAAGGAAGAGCTGGTCGAATGGAACGGTAGATGAATCGTTTTGGCGAAAGTTAGCACGTTTAAATTGGTCTCCGTTTTAAACATCGCAATAGGTTGATAACATTTTGATGTTCTTGATGTTATTTAGAAAACCGTTGCCAGTTATATAATTTGAATTGTAAAATTCCGGGCCATCAATGGCTCTTGAGTATGAAAATGGCTCCTCAGCCTAAATAAGGGTGGCCTGGAGGGGGTGAGGGGGAGGAATTATTGTGAATCTTTAGACGCACAATTGTTTTCTCGTGTATAAATGTATAATCGTCGAAATTTGTCACATCGGGTGGCACTGCTTAGCGGCTTGATACGAGTACTGATACAAGTACTGACTGTACACCAATCGCAAAGCCGTAAGAGTTCCTATACCGTGCGGACAATACATTTGTGTATTTAATAACTTAAACTACGAATACAGTTTTTGAAGCTTCCAACTTAAAGTTTAATAGTATGTTTTACTCAACACAATGGAATATCTTTTAGCTCATCGATGTATTGAAAAATGTATAAAAAGAGACATTATATTAAACTGAACAACGTGCAGTATGCATATAGTTGATAGTAGACGGAAGGTACGGGAAAAAAGGGATTTCTTAAGACAAAATATGATAACGATCAACGTCTTGCTTATAAGAAAAAGTTATCATTAACGTTTTTAAAAATCTTTTAATTGAACAACAATAACACATTTAGGTATTTATCTTAGTTAAGACTACACCATAAAAAAACGATATTTTATACCTACCAATAGGTATTAATAATAGCTCGAGTTGCTGAAAACAGTTCTGTAAATATCAATGAAACGGGAAGGAAAATATTGCCAGGACAAAATTCGTGAACCATTTTTCAAAGACGAGTGATTCTTTTGCACATTTGGCTTTCATTACGGTGCATTTCAACTAGCTAATAATGAACAGGGTGTCCCGCTGGGATTTTTTTTTGCTGATAATTGTATTATTGTTTAAACTTGTGTACATGGGCTACACTATTTTCTTGTAAGCTACAACATCTTTGTTTAAAAGTTACAAAATAAAAAGTTAATTTTTTTATTTCTTTAATAATTAATTTATATTTACCAAACTGTGGTAAACAAAATCGCTTTTGCCCAGGGATGCTCATAAAAAAAAACAACCATAATTTGATTATCTCTATATTAACACGGGAGATATTGCTCTGTGTAAATCCCGGTGGGACACCCTGTTCATAATGTTATGTGCGCGTTAATCGGAGGGGGGAAAAACAACCATCTTAGTTATAATTTTATACAGTTATGTTATTGCGCGCGTGAATATCATCAAATGCATTTGTTCTTCGGTAAACCGCATGAAAATACGCCATCGTTATACAACACATTTTTTAACTTTTCTACATTCTACGAGATGTGATTTATTTCTTACGTATATTACATATACATATATGCGTTAGAATTCGTTTATAACGATAAGTATTCGAACAATACATCTAAACACACTAAAGCGTGACCGTGTTCATTGACTTGTATAATGATTATTGTCTGGTATTGCGCTGAAATGTTATTGAATAAACGTCTTTGTTTATCCAAGTCCATTTTCCTCAAACGTTAAAGATCAATCTTATTTTAAGACTAAAACACAATAATAATAGTAATAATAATAATATGTATGTGCAATGTGCATCGTTATGAAAAACTTTCGATTCGCAGTGAATTCGAACAATGTTGAACGTGCGTCTGATTCCTGCAGGGTAGGTGCACGGGGATCGTTTCGAAAACAATTCATATCGTTATTGTAAATATTATTACGATCTTGTTCACAAAAATAACACGATTCCGTCCGATCCACTCGCGCTATATTACGTCATCGTGAACGCTACAACGATGGTGTTTTATTTTTTTCACGGTTCTAACCTTTCTTAGGTAATATCGCACTACCACGGTATGATTAGTTAATAACTATTCGAAGGCATCGAAACGTTCATCGGAATCAAACGCTAACGTGTTGAGTCTAGAATACGCATAATAACGGTGTATTGCGTACAATTTTGAGTTCTTCGACGTTTTCGCAAAACTCTCGACGCGACACACCTGTAGATACTCACAGTCACGCGTGTTGAACTGCATAAAGGTGTACATTTAAATTGCCGCGTAACATTTAAACGAGAAAAGGTGATCGACGCGAAAACATTATCAAGATTGAAAAACCTGCAGACGGGTACATAAAACTGCAGGTACATTTTGTATTGAAATAAAATACGAACGGGAACGGATGTTTTAACAGTGCGCGCGGCGATTGATGAGAGTAGTCTGAACGCGAAATGTCACGTACGATTTAAAAGCAGATCCGCTAGAAAATACTACGTACACTATTACTATCGACAGTCAAATTTAAGATTATACGTTATATCGTGCGCTTTGATTTCCCGGTAACTCCATTTTTAACGGATTTCGGTTACAACATATACAACTACAGTAACAAGGGCTGGGATTTATATTTGGGCTTATAAGGAATCGGTGCGATTTAATATCCATACGAGACTGTCACGCGAGAATGTCACGCGTTATAATAGACCGTCGGCGATGGAGTGCAGAACAATATTAATAATAAATAATTATTCTATAGTCGACGATAATACGTGTACAGGGTATTCCACGATTATTTACACTGAGAGATATCTCCCGTGCTCATACAGATAATCAAATACGATTTAATCTTAGTTATTTATATAAGAATCCCTGGAAAAAGGCAATTTTGTTGACAATAGTTCGGTAAATATAAGTGTATTATCTAAGAATCCAAAAAAATAAACTTTTTATTTTATAATTTTTGTGAGATTCGAAGATAGCAATTTTGTTGACAATAGTTCGGTAAATATAAGTGTATTATCAAAGAATCCAAAAAAATAAACTTTTTATTTTATAATTTTTGTGAGATTCGAAGATAGCCATTTTATAAGGCTTATTTTTCTGAACATTCCGACGGTTCAACTTTCATTGGATCCATGGTTTTCAATATTTTTTTTAGTTTATACATAGGAATATAGGATATAGGAATAATGTAAATTATTATCATCTCGTCATTTTACCTATAAGGTCTGCTCACACCGTGTAAATAGTACATTATTATATAAACCATCAGAATTCTCAGAAAAAAAGTCCTATAAAATGGCTATCTTCGAAATGTATAAAACTTATAACTATAACTATATAAATAAAAGTTAATTTTTTAACTCCTTCAATAAGACACTCTTGTACTTATCAAACAAGTGTCAAACAAATTTCCTTTGCCCAGGGACGCTCATAAAAATAACCGCACTCGTAATTGTGTTTTAATATTTACTTTGATAAAAGAATATTGCGAGAATACGTTGTGTACAAGGATTCGTGAATTATTCGAGAGACCACCACCATAGTATATTGTTTTTTTTTTCACGCCGCAAAACGCATTAACACACAAGACTTACTCCATTGTTCGTTGTTTCGTAGCTTATTATCGCATCATTATGTACGAGTTTAGAGTTACGATTGTACGAATCGAACAATCGTTGTTACGTTGTACTTTGCAGGACGTAGTAACGAAACTAAAAGTAACCCGACTGTTATAAACGTTTTAAACACGAATTCCGCGTACGGTGGACGACGCCGAGAAGTCAAGAAAAGTGCATTGTTGAATATCGCGATTCAAAGTACGCGGACGAAAGCAGTAAGTTGTTCCGTCTCTGGATCCGTACGCCCGCGCAGTTGAAAGTTGGAAACCATTGCGATCTCGATTGCTGTTTACCGTGAATATGCCGGGTGTCGGGATCGCGACGACTCGTAAGACAAGTTTACGCCGCAGGGATCTCTCCGACGATGGGGATGACATCAAAGCATGAACGGTTCGTCTGACCGCGACCGTCGTAACAAGTCGAGTCCGTTGAAAAAATCGGCAATCGTTCCCGTCGACCGCGGTAGTGGTTATGGGTTTTCGAAAATCAGTACGAAGATTCACGATGATCGTATTATTGTTACGACGATAAGAAAATATGCTGTTTTATACAGTACACCTTTACTGGCGGTACCACGCACTGTTCAGCAGCGGTTTCCAAACTTTTTTCGTTTCAAGCTTCCCTGAAATTTAAAAGGAATCATAGCACCTGCTGCGAATAAATAAAACAATATAAGGCACAGGTTTCGATAATTGTTTAAAGTTTTTAAGTATTCAAATGTTTTCACGTGTATGACAAAATGGTTTAAACATAAATGTAATGACACAATTTTACTGCACGCCTCGCAGTTCGATAACCGCTGCTGCACAGTTACTAGATCGCCGGTTTTAAATCACCCACGGCTTTGGTATAATTTATCTCTATTTTAATTTGTACCTTTTCGCTAACACATCAAACGGTATGGAACACGATCCGAAGCGTAATATTATTTGCACGCGTGTTGGGAAGGAAATACCGTTTTTTTCCGCGACGGTAACGGTTGTATGGACTTGGAAATTCATAATAAACATTTAAATCGATTGATTTTATTCATTTTCCGACAAAACACTCATTTTATCATTCGGTTGATGTATTAATGAAAACACGATTATTTTTAAATGGAGATAATATCTCGGTTGCACACTATTTTTTTGTGTTTTAATACTTCAATAAATTCTATTAAACATCTCGTTGAACACGTTTTCACCTAAATTTTCACTGATTCATTGATATATAATTATTATCTTATTGTGGATTTCAAGAACCGCACTTGGACGTTAACACTAAAATAGTATTTTTGTTTATGCGTCCCGTTGAAATGTGTACATTCGACGTGTTGAATTTTCTAAGGACGCCTTTTCCTAGTACTCATACCCAATCTTACCTGACCTATCAGCTCCTGTTTTTTATTCATCATGTAGAAGTGACCACCGTTCTTGAAAACAATCATTTATAACGCACACGCAAGTGGCCACCGAGTTTTGAAACAAAAAAAGCATCATTGTATTGAACACAAACTGAAATCCTATGCATCTTGTAACGAACACATACAATGCTCACGACGCGCTGCTCAACAACAATTAACAGTATTGAATACGACACTAACCACTCTCCGCGATCGATAGAGCGCAGTAATCTCAAATTATAGTTTACGTGTCCGTACGTAATATATTGATAACCCCAGACAAAATCGTCGACTCTATACGCGCCGGCGACGGGTAAATTATATATAAGGCCGTCCGGCAGATATCGAGTTTACCATAGTTCTCCTTTGCCAAACTGGTTTCATCAGTAACTGGCTAGTGTGAGTAGTGCATCTCGGCCAACTTTGTGAAGGATAGATATTAGATACACCAAAGCATTCGGCCTAGACTGATCGAGACTGTATTTGACCAACGTGCTATCGTCGCCGCCGCAGCCCGCCGCCTTTAAGCGAGTTCTCGGCTAACCGTGTGACGGGAAAGCTAGAATTTCGGTCGTCGCCGTATATCGTCGTGTACAACGGACAGAGTGCGTAGAGCAACTACCACCGCCCGTGAATATTGTTATTATTGTTAACTGTTATCTCGCCGCGAATAATATCACTGCCGTCGAATTGTTTTCGCCGTAATCGGTGCGCCCCCGTGGTACTGCGTAATATCGTAACCATACCGCGTTAATTATAATTATATTGTTGATGCACGCATCAAATAGTAAGCAAAACCGTGAGTACGTTAAAACAGCATAATTGTGAATGTGATTTTGTATTTGTAAAATTCTCGAATAATATTGTATTGAAAGACGTAATACTCTCGTATACGTCGAACTATGTGTTAATGTCTGTATATGTTATTACCTGTTATATTCATATTATAAAAAGGTTTTGAATAAAGAATAAACATGATCACCATAAAATATTATGTATTATGACTTTTTATTTGTAATCAAGGAATAGGTAAGAATCCTAACCATTACAATCTTGATACCCCGAGTAGACGTACACTGTATATTCTCACGGTTTTATTGTTAATAATAGACAATAGTTATACTGAAAAATGTCAATTGGATGTAAATAACTTTTTAATCACTAATAATATAACAGGCCTTAAAATAGTTTATGATATTAGAAATTGCGTTATACTTAAGTTGTAGACTTTGATGAAGTTTAATACGAAAATTATTTCATATACATTTTAAAAGTCCATATAACTAAGATCTTTTTAAAGTTATTAATTTTGGTTGTAAAAGGATACAGTTAATGAGAGTAAAGAAATTTATGTATTCAATTTATCTTGTTTTGTTATAACAAGCTTTATAGTCAATTAATAGCGATGTCTTTATGAATAGGTAGAAAATATGGTAACCTCGTTAAGTTGGTTTTATTTAAGTTATCACATAAAAGGGTACGCGCACAAGTGGTAAAACACTATTTTATATTAATAATAATAATACAATTTGCATTATTGTTTAAGAACACGTAATTATAATATTGCGGTTTCAATAAATTATTTAGGTTTTTTTTACTATAATATAATACTATATAAATATGTATATAAATATTTTTAGTAAAGTCGCATCATTCTAACACACATGCAATGTTTCATCAGTTTAGTGATTTGAACAATACAACAGCTCAATCTTTTTAAATAATTTTACCATGAAAAACACGAAAATCTGGAAAAAAAAGCTAAAGAAAAACCGTGCAATATTATTTTTTACTGCACATTATTCGATTTTACATTTGGACTTGCTAGTGCATTTGACAAGACGCGTTTGGATAATTGTTAAGATAATATCTACCGTACGCTATAATGTATAGTATTCTAAAATTTTTTACCAATTTTATAACACTTGCATCATGAAGCTTCGGCATTTTATGGAATAACTGTATTATGTACATTTTATACTCGTCCCGCTCATTTTAGACATTCCATGGGTATTTCATAGAACGCCAGATTGCAACGCTTTGCCCGTACAACGTATTATAATTTATATAACACACGCATGCTGTACGGTCACATTAAACGGGTTCGGAGGCGTCCGATCCACGGTAATTGTCCTTTTTCGCGTGCACCGACGCCGCATTGTCGAACGACCGTACCGAAAGCACTGCGTCCAATTGTCAATAATGTTATGTATATGCAAAGTGCCCGGGGAAATGATTACAAAAGCATAACCGTATAACCGTATATCGTAATATACGAGTCGGGTACCGCCGCGAACTGCCGGCAGCGGTATCGATTATTACCATTACATTGCGCTATTGTTGTGCTATTACAGCTGCATGTTTTGTTTAATAAATTTACGAATTTGTAATCAAATCTACTGTTAGCGCTGCAGCGCTGCAACGCTGCACCTTTCTGCAAATACGATTGACGATAATATATTTTTATACGTATGAATGTACTTATGTGTTTATGTACGTTTGTGTGTGAGTGTGTGCACGTGTGTAATCGTACGTGTTTTTGTGTGATACGTCATATGTATAATGCGGATATTGTGCTAGAACAGTTCGGAATCAATTTAAATTCATTTTACTCGTCGCATTGTGACGGGAAAATGATTTTTTGTCATGCGTGCACTGAAAGTTAAACTTCGGATGTGAACCGATGAGATAGAAAGTGAATGTCTTATATCCAGTGGGCGAGAAAGACTATTTCCGACCCTCAACGCTTCACAAAATAAATAAATAGCAAAATATGATAAATATACATGTACATACGATTTCCGGCCCACCAAAATACACAAGCTCTTTAAAGTCTGCGACTTTAATCACATAATTTCTACTGCCCTTCTCTTCTACCTCATCTTCCTAGAAGACAACTCATTTTTTCTTTCTTCTTATCTTCCCTAGACTATTCCACTGCATGCCGATTTAATTCGTCTCCTTATCACTTGGTCAAACTATACATTATATTATCTATTTTATTAACTCCGTAGGTTTCCTAATTTAAAAAAAGAAAAATAATATATATGTCCCTGCCTAGTTTATAATTTTGTAAGCCCATATTTTTTATTTATATTGCAAGCTGTAATGTCTTACGATTATATAAAAAAAAAAAAGGCTTCGAGTTAAGTAGGTATAATGACACAAACACGTAATTATTATTAATTAAATGACGAATGATAAGCGAGATCTCACAGTATTCATTATTCATCATTTATTATTTGTTTAATCAGTATCAATTATTATTTCCGTTTTTCCATCTCATTATCTAGTCCTGATAAATAACATATTATATTACTATGGGTACTTTATAATTTAGATTTCTAGTAAAATTATTTCTCTTAATACCTGATGATTTTTCAGTCTCATCTATTGAACTGGATGAAAGGAAATAAAGCGCCAAAATTATATCAATACGTTTGGCACACACAATATTAAAAAAAATCGAGATTCTCTGACTGCGCCGTTAGTGCCCGTTACCATGGATTTTTTTTCGTTTATTAAACATTCCAACTGCTGCCACGCAACGTGACACGTCATATTATTATTATTATTATTATAATTACAAGAGCCAGTTATTTGAATAGTGACGATCAAAGAGGTATGTGATATTGCAATAATATGTCATAAGCGTGTGTAGTTAATCTGTACAACACATGGACTTAGTCGATCAAATTTATCGAAAAATAGGTGGGACTTCTAGGTCGGGTGAAACTTCATGGTAGGGTGAGTTACAGGGATTTGTAAATTATACTGCTATATTAGTCTTTTAAATTTGAAACCAATGGACGATTGCTTTCAAAAACACGATTCTAAGTGAAAGAGATCTGCAGTATCAGTTTATAATGTGTATATTTATAAAAAAGTAAAAGAAACTGGAATCCCAAAAAAAAGTTTTAGTCTTGATTGTCATTTTATCTGAATTTCAAATACCTAAAAATAGCATTAACAATTTTGAAATATATATTTTGAATTTTACACCATCACTAGAAAATGTTTACAGAATAAGTGTACAAGTTTTCTTTAAGAACTTCAATTCCTTCTGATAATTATAATTTGAGTTATGATGAAATAACTAACACCGTTTAATCGATATCCCAGAAATAACCGATTTCATCAAAATATGATTTTCTAACACTTATAAAATTTTGTTAAGTTTCTCCGGTAATTTTTTTCAGTTCGCTGAAAAGAGCAACTTCCTTGGTCTAGTATACTGCATGTTCAATTCTTAAGTATTGATATTGAAATGTTTATAAAATATTAAATACAAGAAGTAGGCAGATTTCGTGACTTTTATTGATTTTTATCAACATAATAATTTTTTTCAAACGCTTTTTAATAAAAATTGTGATTTCCAAGTACGCACGAGTAAGAACAATGCACGAGAAACTTTGTAAACAACATGTAGAATCGGAAAATTTTCCTAAAATTGTTGACAGGATAAGTTTTTCTAGGAATAACCGTGATGACATACAATAAAAATAAAAAAAAACACACATATCATGGTAAAACCAATAAATTCCTCGTTTCACTCGCAGTATCTAAAATATATTCATAATACGTCGTGTATGTAATATAAAACGGCGTTCTATCGTATTTCATGATAATTTGACTGCTGCACAACAAATATCTGTTGGTATACCGTAAACCACTCGGAAGGTATTCTGCAGGTTAATAGAAAAATAATTGCACGTGAAAAACAACGTAGTTGTATCCCGCTCGGATCTATAAGTATTCTACGAGGCGATAAATAATGCAAAATATTGCGAGGAGACATATTTTATGCGAATAAAAAATAAGTGACAGTACATTTACATCTACTCTAAGTAAATGCGCGCAGCTCACATCTCTAAGAGTGGATACGCAACGAGAGTTTATGTGATTTATTTGCTTTAGATTCCTGGCGAGGCAGGGAATTTATTAGTTTAACAATGACGAGTATATTTTTTTTTCACACGTATTACCGCATACAAATATATAATATACAACGCGTGGTAATTTTTCTTTTTCTATTACATACAGGAACATTACTACAAAAGTCCTATGTAGAACCGTTCATCTGCTGGGGATTTCGTTTATCCGGCGTTTTAGCCTAAATTCGAAATTCTCGACATTTTTAAAAAAATATTTAAAATAAGCCCGGAAAACTAATGAAAATCACGCGTATTTCCGACCAAATGCGACTTGATGGATTTGAAATGTTCAGAAACCATGACCTGTACCTATTAATTCATATAGATGATAGTATACAATATTATTTAAAGTCGTAGAATTGAGAAAAAAATATAAATATTATTTTAAGTTTTTCCAATTTTATATCGAATATTTCTTTATGACTGGAACTTTATTATGTCCTTAAAATTATTAAAATTATTGAAATATTACATTTTTTGGCCTTTATTAATTTTTTATGTATTTTAATAAACGGTAAAAGAATTATCAAACGGACAGGATATGTTTTTCAGATACAGTTGATTACCTATTCAAAGAAAAATCCACCTCAGTGGCCAATGACTATCCACCCTGCACTCAACTTGCGTAACTTGTTTTTTTTTTTTATACATCGTTTTTAAGTAAATTTTTGTTTGTAAGATTCAACGTGATTTTTTTTACATTTCTAACGAATTACATTTTTAATATGCTCCATGAATACAAAACGGTCCATCTTATTAGTTTTTAATTAAGATTTCTTTTTTCTTCAGCGATTTTTTTTTTTATAAATCCCGGGTCTTCTTTTTTTTGCAGGTTAAGACGAGATGCAAGACGAATTAAAATCCATCAAATCGTTATTTTTGTTATTGTTTTTGATGCGACGACGTGCGCATCTTACCTGAATTAAGCAAGTACCTCGAAGTAGTGTTTAGTTTTCACTATTCCCTCACTGATCGTCGGATGCAACTCCATCAACAATAAAAATTAGTTCTTCGGTTTGTTTATGAAATGTCCATTTTTATTACTATAATGTAATGTATAATAATTATTGGATACAAAAAATTCCGTTTGAACTTCATAGCTTATTTTTGTTTTCAATATATTTTTTAATTGTTTTCTTCTGCCCAGTTCCGAAATTTAATTTCTTCCGAATTAAAATAAAAATACATACCTGTAATTATAGTGTTGTAACGTTCTATTAAATTATAATTAAAAATAATGAAAAAACTGATTTTTTTTTCCGATATAATTATAAGTAAAATACTATGATTGGACGTTATCAATCCTTGTGGATAGGCAGTTTATAAAACAATCATCTGGTCAGTAAAACGGTTGTGCAGTGGAATTGAATATTATTATCAATTACTGTTGTCATGACTTCAGAAAGTTCAAATGTTATTTTCTCTGCCGAAAGCGGAAATACACAACTCAGACCATGCGAGGCGTTTGCAATTTCGTCTTGTGGAAAATCCGGAGACATACCGGATATTTAACGGTTTAGCCTGGGCAAACGTTTAAAGTGCTCTGGGTTAGGATCGTAGATGTCTGGTGATGGTATTTTATAGAAGAATTTTGAAAACAGAACTCGGTCGATACTGTGATTTTTTCTATGATTCACTACTAATTTACTATGATAACCATGTATTACTGTCGTCTAGAAAACGGTGTACTGCGTGAAAGACCTACCGATCTATCAATATGCAAATGCACCCGTGTACAAAGTGGATGATACTTGGAGTTTGTTTCTCAAAACTTCAAAACATCTTCTACACCGTGATTAAAATAGTTATACGTTAAAATGTATGTAATTAATCATATAAACGCAAGCGCCTACGGGCTACGACATGCTAGTATCGAAGAACGAACAAATCAAAACTAATTCGGAGACGTATATAGTGTTATGTCAACCAGTGATTTATGTGATATAACAGTAGTACAACGAACTATAGCAGTACAACGCTGAGAACGCAAGTTTTATACTTGCAGGGAAGCATCGCGTACATGAGAGTATACGTAAAAATAAACAAGAGACAAGTCTGACCTAACGGGTCATTCAAAATATCGCAGAATTATATGTTCAGATTTATTTGGAGAACTATATTATACACCGAACGATAAAAGGATTTAAAAACGTCAAACGCGAAACGCGCGTGTAGATTAATTTGTAAGTACGAGAAATAATTATTCAAAACGCGTATACATTTCTATTTCTACGTATTTCTATTTCTATCCTTTGGTTTTCACTCCAAAAAACAAATTAAAATCGCGCTTTGGTGCGACAAAACGTTTTATCGGATTCGTATACGTATATTACTGATGTGCGAGTTGTGCGCGTGTTGACGAATTACCTTTTCAATCTTTTAGATTAAACGTGATGCGAAGTAAGTTTAAGATTACAAGTATTACGTTTATATTTATACCCACCTATATTATTGAGATTTTTTTCTATCTGATTCGTGCTTTGGCACGAAAAAATGGCGTTAAAAGTGTCAAGTATAATTTTAATAGTATAATATTGGACATATATTATTCATAAACAGGTGATATCACATGACGTTTGAGTGGTTGCGTTGCGAAAAAAATGTTTCACCAATTTGTACAGACATTTTCAATGCGGAAAAAACGTGTGGAACAACACAACTAATACATCGGTAAAAATTTACAAATATACATTATTATTGAAATTCATCTAAAAAACACATAACAGTCTGAATTTTTTTTTTTTTTTATAACGATAAAGATATTAAGATTATTTAAATTAGGTTCACTTAAGACGTAACCGGTGCATCTACACGTATAATGTTCCATTTGATTTTCGCGTACAATCGTCTTTCTAAAAACTAGCGGAAAAGCTATGTCGAACCCAGGGTTTTTCGGCGATAACATCGTCTTAACCTCGTAACTTCCTGTCGTCTAAATCGTTATCATTTCGTTTGAAATTTAAGTCTATCGCGAGTATTGGACGCAATCGATTTTTCAAAGTTTTTCCGTATTGAACCGGAGCAGGTCACAGGCGTCCCCATGCGACTGTGTGTACGTTTTAATGAATTTCACGCGATGCGTCGTAAAAACTTGAACGCACGTCAAACGAATTTTCCCCCACTTTTCGTTGTCATTCATCGCACGGGCCGAGCATACCGCATTAATGTAATAATACATTCTACATCTTACTTTGATCTATCATTTTTTGCCCAACTTTTCGGACGTAAACCTCACTGCAACACACTCACTCCCGTGCACCGATCGACTGTTTTACCTTTTAATATATTGTGCTGTTCGAACGAACGTGGGCGGAAAAGTAAACAGTTAACTTGGAATTTCTAACCCTCCCCCCTCTCCGTTTCAACACGATCGTTAAGCTCACTCGTCGGGGAAGTACAATATTATTTTCTTTATTCTCGCACGGTATATACTATATATATATATATATATACTCGTATATATTTAGTGCTTAAGCGACGTATAATGTCAAGACTTTTTTTTTCAGTAAAATTTCAAATTTTAATATTTCATAGTTTATAAAAGTTCGCAAGAGAGAAAGTAACAATCTTCTCAAAATTCCACTTTGGTAATTAGTTTCAACGTGTATAATACACACACGTGTTTGAGCGCATTTAGATAAAACTTATCGCGATTTTGGTGCTCATATAGTGCACTATTATATTATTCAGGCCGATATAGAAATCGTACGCGGTAAGTGTTCACGGGTTCCATTGGTGGCTTTTAACGTCAACTTAAGGAAATATGATGTATTTCGTAAACATTTAAAAGTTGAACTATTTGCACACTACATCTCAGTGTATAAAAATAAAAATAAATTGGGGATACACGATTTTTTTTAATTCAGGTTCGATGTGGCCTGTAATTTCAAGTGCTCGCTTTTATAAGTGATAAGTTCACAAAATCACCGTCGTTTTTTCTCACGAAGCAGAATTTTTATCAAAACGGGACCAGCATTGGTTTATGTGACTTGCATAACCACGGTTTTAGAAGATAAGGTCAGGATATTTTCCATAACACGCTAGGGAGAAATACGGTCGCTTAGATAGAGGATTTTAGTTCGCATTTTATTCAGCAGTGTTAGTAACTAAACTTCATTAGGGTTATAGAATAGAAGGCTTAATTCCTAGATAGAGGTTGAAAAATAATTTTAATATTCTTTTCATTATTGAATAACTTTGTAATTTGTATACTTAAAAATATTTCAGGATATTGAATGAGTAAAATATGTAAATTTGTAGTCGAAAAAAGCAATGATTGACAAAGGAGATTGAAAATTTAAAGGTCATGCTTTAAAAATAGCGGACAAACAAAAAGTCCTCTCTAACTGGACACATCGATAAGGCAAGTGTCTCGACCTAGGATCGTGTTTGTAATCACAGTAATAAATTCAGTTGATTTCAAGGATATACTACATACATTGTGACAACGTGCATATAGCAACTTTAAGGTAGGCTACCTAAAAATAGTGCTAGAAAAGTTAAGCTTAAGTTACTTATGTAAAGTTACAAATTTACACGGACACATTTATGATAATTGTCATTTGATTTTCCATAAACTACAAAACCATAAACCAACCTAATCGATGTTAAGAATTAGAAAAACGCAAATTCACTTTCGACCACCGGCGGTGAGTGACATCTCTGTCCTTAAAGGAGAATATCGTTTTTTTGCGTTGTTTAAAAACGGGATCATGTATTTTAAAGTTTAACTATATCAATGCGAATGGGACATTATACCCTACGAGTCTGCGAGATCGTATTGTAAGTTTTAAATTTTTTTTCACCATTGCGCGGCGTAGCTATAATAACATAATAACATGTAACCGTTGCCACGGCTGGACGGTATCTTAGATACTAGTATTTAAGATACGTATCTGAGATACAATTGTATATTGTATCTTGAATCGAGATACATTATTTTAATGTTTCTTATGTATTTAAATATAAAAATATATATAAATATATAAATATCTTTTTATGATTGAAGATGCATTCAAAAATGATGTAAATATGTAATGGTAATTATTAATAGTTTATAAGTAACTGGTATCTATAATATGTTAATATGCGATATCATACTTATAATATGTGATAATATATTATTATTTTTCGGCATTCACTCGATACATGAACAACGTACACAATATTTGCTTATCATAATGCTTTTTTTATCGGTCGTAGTTTCAATATACCTATAGGTATGTAAAGTATTATATTTTTAATCAGTAAGTTAAAAAATATTTATAAAATATAACACATGCCCAACCTGATAATTACCTGCTGGGCTTGTTCATACTCCATATAGATCAAGTATTTCAGATGATACATTCAAAAAATTAGTCTCTATAAAAGGTAATCAGGAATTTATTTTAAAACATGGGATATAAATTGCTTGAACTATAATATTACCCATAATTTACTTAAATTTAAACATTTAATGGATAATAAGTAAACATTATAAATATACATATTTTTTTTTTCATTGTACCTAATGTAAATCAATAAACAAATAAATATGAATAAACGTATAAAGTATCTGATGCCTTAGATGTATCTTAGGTACCTGCATCTTGTATTTAGTATTTATAAAAATATCAAAGTATCTTGTACCCAGTGTTTAGATACTAATTATAAAGGAATCTTGTATCTTGTATTTAGATACTTTTTTGAGGTATATTTCTCGGCATTGATCGTTGCGAGCGGTAAGGTAAGATCAATAATTCTCGTCAATGCAAAAGTAGATTTACCTCTACGGTTTCTACCATATATTTTTTGTTTTTTTTTATTATTTTAAGCCGTATACAAATTAATTAAGGCTGCAATTTCCTTGACGCCTTGGACGTTTAAATCATTTCCTCTCTCCGGCAATACGTTTTCATCAAACCGTCGTCGCGGCGGCCATTCCTGAGCTTACGAGTTGGACACACACGCACACTGCACGAGAACACTGTGCACACACGAGTATATTATATTCATACCGAGACGCTGTGTTTTCAATAGTCCTATATTATTATTCTTGTCTGGTGCGGCGGGTACGGCGACCTACCGGACTCGGCCATGGGTTAAGTCTATCTTGTGGTGAGGTGGTGTCGAAATGGGGGGAGGAGGTGGGAGGCTGAATGAAACTTTACGAGACGATTATCCCGCTGAACCGGAATAATTTATGACGTATAACGACCGGAACCCGTTTTATTTTCTCCGAAGCAATTTTACCAACAATAAGTATAAAATTTACAATTTAGAAACTTTCGTTCGCTTTTTTGTTCAGTGTTCGATCGCAGTGATTTTCCCCTATTCACGTGTATCGCAAATGCTTGCCGACGTGCACGGCTCGGACGCACCATAACGCTGCCCGTCGTATGATAATGATACGTTTTGTGGTCAAACGTTAAACAAACACAGCAACGAAATATAATATCCAAACCGTCATTTATATACACGTATACATTGTACGCACTACCGCGTCGTAGATGGAACATCGGTCGAACGTATGTGCGGAGTGAGCGCTAAAAGCTTTTTCCAATCATTCGGCGATGAAATTTGTTCGAAACAAATTCCCCGAGATACGGAATAAATCTCATCGAAACGTCATAAACACTCGTATTCTCAGTAAATTTGCGCGTTTTTGAAGAAAATATGTAATTTTTACACGGTTCGATAGCATCAACATTACAATAAACATATGAAGAAGTTTAAACGGTTTTTTTTTTTTTTTATCGTAAAAATGTGATTTGGTTTTCGCTCCAATGGATTTTGATGAAGACGTGTTTCCTGTATTTTCGCACACAGAAGTCAACGGATTTCGGGTCTACCAATTCGTTTGCAAACAAGTAATGTCAATCCCTCGACAAATGTCCACAATAACACGCCTCTCACAACCCTCCTATTGCTGAGCCCAAAACTTTCACTTCTACTGCCTGTGGCGTAAATGATATCGATATTCCACATCATTTCAATTCCACATGACATTTCTCTACCCCCTAATTCTCTGTCAAAGCTTTCTTCTTTAATTACTTCTCTCATTTCTCTCGTTACAGCACTATATATTGAAGGAACTACATTTATCATAGGGTATTTTCGTATTAACACTATTCTATGATCATACCGACACCCTCAGATTATTCCGTTGGCTATAGATAAATTATATTTCTATTCCATACTTATTTAATAATTTTTATATACTTATATTATCAATGACACGCGATCGAGCGATCTACTATTATTATACGACCGTACCAAACATTTGAACCTCCGTATTTTTTGTATTTTAACCATCGCAATCAACTTGTATTACTCGATCCAATCATTACTAAGCGTATCATATGATATTTATAGTTCGATGCTTTCCACCTGAACGGTATTACGACAGTTTTCAGAGTAAAAAATAGTTTAATATAGTAAAATCTACATTTCTCGTGATGAACATAACTACTTCAAATCACATGATATGAATATTTTCAGACCCGCGAACTGCCTAAATAACTAGAAAAAGAGTCCAGTGTTATAAGATCACTCTGTACACTGCATAATTAGGCGCACGAACCGTACACACGTATGTATTCAAACAATAGTGCCGCTGATTATGGCGCGAGTAGTTAATTTATGATTTACGTGTAGTATCCCGTACGCATATTATCCAGTACACGGCCCGCACTGTCACTGGAAATTAAAGCAAAATGATACACCTCGCTCGGTGCATTGAACACGCATGGCCCATTACATAACTTAGGTCACACATAGCTATTCATTTACAACCGAAACGTATATTATCTGAACTACGATTTTTTGACCTACGAAGTTTTGATATTATTATCATAATAATATTATGTCGATACGTTCGGTACCCGTAGCGTGGCCCGCGCGGAGTGAAATCGTTAAATTTGTTTGAATTCAGTTACGTTATGCTGTCTACAAAATTATCTCTCAATAATATTGTTTTTCGAGCCATCAATCAGCGTAGCGAAGGGGGGGGAGGTGACGTCGGCGAGAGCAGCTGTGTACGATAGGCAACCAAACACTCACTTGTTCGCTCTTATCGCATTTATTGACATTATGCCATATTATAATAATACTGATAAACGAATAAGAATATGCAATACGTGTTTGGTGAGTTTGGTCGCCTATCGTATACGCGGTTGCTGCTGACTCGGCGTGTTCCCGTCTCTGCTGCAATTTGTTTTTTTCCCACCGTGCACGTTTTCATCAATCAACCGAATCCGAATTGTATTTTATCGCGTCAAGGTTTTTGGCGTTTCGAGCTACGGACGATTCGGTAATTAATTTACGTTCGCATCGATCTGTAACGAATGTCGAGAAGAGAACAACCGCAAACGGACACTTGTTGGTTATACTGTTGTGTTCGCTGTACAAGGTGTTCTACGACCGTCATATCACCATGCTCGTGAATTCCGTTAGGTGACCAATTAATAATTATTATTGATTAAATTAATTTATTCGTCGTGGCTCAAGATATCAACAATTGTTATTTCTGTAAACTAAATTTTGGATTTGGAAATACCTGTTAAAATATGTGACGGTTGTTCTCCATCAACTAGTGCTAAATGTTCAGGCCCCCCTGTGACGGATTTAATATGTTTTTCTTTGAAAAATCGTCGTCAATAGTTTTTCCGTGCTGGCTGTGATCAAGGACTTAAAGAAATACTGCAGTGCTGAAAACATTAATAGAGATATTGCTCGTCGAAGTTCAAATCTTGAAAACCCCTTCGTATAAACCGTCGGAAAATCAAGGAGGCGATATTATTGAAAACGAAATCAATGAGCGTAACAATCGTTCACGTAATCCCATTTCCTACAATTCCATCAAGTGTGAACCAAACCGGTCTGATATTCGAGTTGAGTCTGAAATTGCTCAAGTCAACGATGCCGTCAAATCTATTTTAGTTGAAACTAACGCCACATCGAATAAACTTATCCGACTCGGTCACTAACAAAAAGATAAAATACGTCATATTAAAGCAAAATTGTCAACTTTTCCAGCTTGTTCCGCTTTTACTATGAATATAAGAGTACCAATCGAGCCCAATATCAAAGGGATTTCACGGAGGAATTTCGAGATGAATGGGCTGTCCGTAACTCAAATGGTGAAGCTGGTTTAACCATTAAGTTTCAAAGGCACTCCTAATATTACACCAATATCTCACGCAAACATCTTAAATCTTTTGTATATCTAGAAGATGAAAGTCCTGTAGAGAACGAAAAGACGCACGCAATGGAATATTGATACTTATTGAATAAAATAAACAGTACACTTTTGGCTTACAAATCAACAAGAACTATCGCTCTTCATGAGCATTAAATTTAAGTTTAGTTGGAGCCCAAATTCGCCTGGAAAGGTGCGATTATCGTTACTCTACATTTTTATTTTTAATGGTACATATAATCATTATAAAATAATATATTAAATTTAATATTTATTAAATTAAAAATAAATAAATACATATATGAAATATAAATATATATATTATGATGGGTACAATAGAATGGCAGTGTTAACTGATTTCTCTGAAATTACTCATTATTATATTGTTTTAACACACGAATCCACCACTTGGTTAAGCATCCATTTATATTTAAAATCATAATAATGGCGACGGAAATTAAACGCTTCACTAGAGAAAACAATGTATTAACGAACTAGTAAACGAATAAATATGAGACGATTTCCATGTTATTAATTTACCATTGTTGTATTTTCCGCGAAAAATTTGTTCATGGTAAATAACCATAAATAAATTTAAGTATAATCAAAATTAAGGTGCACGAGTTTATTTAAATGAAAAAAAAAATGTTAATATAAGCCGTTAGACAAACATAAGTCGTAAAAATGATCGAAATTTAAATAAATTATAATAATTTATATCTCCGGTAAACCATGCCGTTAACCGCTTTATACCAGAGTAACCCCCGGAGTCGCGGTACCGCGGTCGTGTGCTGTCACCGGGATGTGGGATTAAAATTGTCGTCGCCATGAAAACGGTCAGCGACTTAAAAACTTTATGAAATACACACGCAGCCGTTTTCACTTTCTATAATATCCGTTCGGTAACCACCTGCAGCTATTATTATTGAGCGAACCAGCGGCGTCCGGTTTAAATTCATTTAAAGATTTCGTGTACTCATTTCAATATTCCTACACCTTGAAATCGTAAAAGTCGAGATCATCGGCAACTGCGCAGCGACGAGAAATCAGGTAAGTGCTACTTCGATAAGCTTGAAAGACCTACCATCACCTATATGTGCTCTCGAACCTTTGTAAACCCGAGTTCCGTCTCTAATGCAAGGAGGAACACACAACTCTCTCAATTTTACAATACATCTTATCCCTTCCCCTTTTCCGTCTAAACCATAACAATTCATACTTCCTCCTTTCATTTTAATTTTGGGTTGTTAAACAACAAGACACAACAGTACACTTTATAATAAGTTAAATATTATTGTATAAGATGTTCGACTTAATAAAATTATCTTCTGGAGTTTTTGTATCCTCTAATTCTCCTGGCTGCCAATAACATTTATCATTTCGCAAAAAATTGTACAAAACTGCCGTATCCAAAATAACTGTGTCCATGTTCTCTGGCTTCAAGTTGAATTTCTCGTTATAAATTTTAAATTTTTTTGCCAATATACCGAATGCATTTCCAACCACTCTTCTAGCTCGGCAATGGCGGTAGTTGTAGACCTTATTGTCTCAATTGTTTTCAAGCGCGTTCCCTGGAAACGGTCTCATCGTATTGCGAGTGAGAGGAAATACTTCATCGCATACAATCACATGAGGGACGACTACTTCGGAAAGTGGTAATGATTTTGATGGTCTTGTTCCAATGATTAAAAAAAAATAAAATAATTTTGATTCATCACGTAGAAGGTCAGGAAATAAAGTTTTAAACTCCGTGCTCTTCTCTTTTTGTGTTTATATCATGAACCCATAAAAGATTTCTTGTTCTTCTTTCTTCCTCATTTGCGGCAATATTCGCTAAATTACGAGTTCCTCATCGGAAGAACTGTCCATATTCTAATATAAAATAAATAAAATAACTAAATAAATTAGAAATAAACACACAATGTTACTTCAACGATTTCAAATGTATAGTGACGATTATTATTATAACTCGTATGTAGAGCTGTGAAGTAAAAAAAAATAATATTGTACTTGGATATTTTATGAAAAGGCACTGCCACTCGTCCTCTCGGGTAATTCGTGTTTTCCGGAGAAGTCGAAAAATAATAATGGAATATCGAGCCACGGTAGTTGACCTCAAAGTTGACTGATTAGAGGCATTTGAAACATCGTAATGCGAATGGAGTGAACGCTACTGCAGGTTCAATCACTACACAAACGTGATTTTAACGAAATGAGACTAGAATAACGATCATAAACGGTTTTTTTTTCAGGATTACTGAACTTTTAAAAAAATTCCACTCCTCGGAGATGAATAATAGATGTATTCACTCGATGAAAATCCTCTCGGTATAAGTATAGACCGCTGCGCAGGTACTGTGAAATTGAATAGAATAAATCTAGAATAATATGGAAAATCAGACGTACGCTAGAATACCTGAAAATGTACGTTACGCTGAAACGCAAATGTCTTATAAACAATGTAATCAAACGAAATCAAACGTACAGGGTTATATCGGCTTATCCGATGACTCGTCTTAATATCCCTATACAGTATCTTGTATGTTATGTTTGCGGACAGTGTAATATATGAAAATAATATGATTGTGAGACGGTATTGCATTGTTACATAAAGTTGTACACTTTGTCGTGGAGCGTTATACTGTAGTAGAAAAGTTCTGAATAAATTATAATGAATTATTATTATGTGCTTTCAAATTTATAAAAAAAGAAAAAAAACGTAGACAGGCGTTTTATATCGGGAGATATGGGACAACCTCTAAGTATGATAGAGAATTACATAGGAATCGACTGAATCTTGGAGCCTTTGCTACGTTCGGGGAGTTTCCATTTTACAGATTAAACCTTTACTTCTTACTTGTTATTAATCAACCATAAATCCAATATTAGATTTCACGCATTGAAACTCTCTTGAAAATATTCGGAATACTTTATTTTTGAACATTATTGATTTTACAGACACTTGAAAAAAAAAGTAAAAGACCTTGGAAAATTGTTCCGGTAATAACTATATATAGAGTAATAAATTATATTCTTTCGCATACCGTTATGCTGTAAAAGTTCTCTTTACTTACGTCCGATATAATTTACAAAACACGTGTTTATATAATTTTTTCAATTAAAAATATGAATTTATTATCAATTATTGAATATAATTTTCTGATAAAAGTAGACATTCCTAAAAAAGGCGCCAGATTATGTCGTTTATCAGTAAAATATACCGCAACATTTTAACCAGGACGAACAAATATGCGAAAAATAATTGCTGTAACAACTTTTTGATTTTAATTGCGTTGTTCTAAAACGTATTTCACGCACTTCCTCAAAAGTCGAAATACGATGTGTTAAATGTTGTAAAATAATCATCGCAATTTCTTAAAATTCTTATACTAATCATTATAATAAACAATGCGCTCGATAAGGTCATCAGTGCGTGTACAGCGTAGCGTAAAGAAATATAATATACATATAAATATGTAATTAATATAAGTATAAGGTGATTTTTGGCCGTAAAGTTAAGACTTTAAATTGGGACATTTCATTTAAGTTAAATTTATTACTAGAAAATAATAAAATCAATGTTTCTATAACTTTTTTTTCATTCCGGTATTACATTGAAGTTATTTCATCAATCAATATCAGATATAGGGAAATCAAAAATGTATACAATACCCACTTTTATTATAAATATTATTTTTTTCCTGGAATCAGTTTCGTCTTTTTAAACGTTCACATTGCGCGAGTAGTTACGATGTTTTGTTATGCGTTGTAGCCTCTACAAGGCTGTATTAAAGCACACCTGTAGTATCTAAACCATTTCCAAGACATTCAAAAAACGTAGTCACGAGATCGTATTGATAATCTCATATTGGTATTATTCAACAGTGAGGATTATGTGAATTACTTTTTCCAATGACCTTGCGACAACCAAAAAAAATTTGATTTTCCGAAGAACGTTTAATGTATTATGTAGAATTTACAATGTTCAAACAGATAAAAATACGAAACCACGATGATTTTCATCTGGACGAAATTGCCCTAATTTATTTCAATTCCCACATAAAACTTAATTGAGGTCAACACGTGCTCGTATTGGACATAGAAAAAAACTAAAGTATCACGCGAAAAGGTATAAACAATGGTAGGTAAGAAAAAAAAATGAAGAGATTAGCTCAATATGTTTAATTGAAATTAACGTAGAGTCCGAACTTATTATTTTATTTTTTAACTAGTGAATTCCACAGGATGGATCATCACCGCACTGACAATACAGCTATTGTATAGGTACACACAATTGCTTTTACGAGTAAACCGTCCGTTGATGGTTCATCGGCTTAGGCGAGATTTGAAAATTAGATATAGACAACCGTGGAGGCGCCAAAGTAGACTAATGCAGTAATGCCACTGCGTGTTCGCGTATAAAAATACATGCTCGTACACACACCAGGCGAAACGGTAAAAAATCGATAGGTATAGCGTATAATATGAGCGCACATGTGCGTCCTATCGTTTTAAAAATCAACGACAGCAGGCTTTTTTCATTCATGCGATAATACGAACACGCGGTAAACGATGAGACGAATAGAAAGACGCGAAAAAAAAAATTTGAATTATTTCAAAGCAACGATAAGAGAAATTAAATAATCGTATTTCCAGGGTTCCAAAAATTTTAATTTTTTCAAATCGAATTATTCGATAAAATTGATTTCAAATTAGTATATCTACTTATTGGTATATATTAATTGTTATTTATTGTCTCGGAATTATAAGATATATATTAGCTCGTGGTAATGGTCGTTAAATCTGTTGTTTATCCATTTCACTCGTTACTATATGGTTTTATTATATTTAATTTTTCTATTTTGTGAACCAATCGCTTACTAATATATTGTGGTAGAATATTGACTCAAAAATTTGCTCTACTTCTCGTTTACCCGTAACAATAAGAAATACAAGACAAACATAAATATTAAAAAGTAAATTTTTACACCTCCACGTTAAAGGCTTGAAACTCCAAATTACGCAGAGAGTGCAGCTTTATAACCATTAGCCCGTACGAATTTCCGCGGCAATTGAAGATATGAACACCTACTATGTAATTTGTTTTTTCGAAGGCAATCGATGAGAACAGTTCCGCTCCATGTTAATATTTGAGAGTAGGGCCACCGAATTTTCATCAACCCTCCCGCACCGTCCAGTAGAAAAGTCTCGGAATTTTTGTTATTTTAATAATAGCCAGTGCCGTTGGTCGATCTGATTTTATCAACGTCAAGCTCTCATATCCTCGAAAATATTATGACCAGTTTGGCGTACAAATGCAAATACATTTTTTTTTCTTCCCCTCTACCGAGATTTAACATTTCATGGTTACATCTCTACACTTATTATACAATATGTTATATAATTGGCACGCACAGAAAATTACATTTATAAAGCTCACACTATTACATTTTTAAACCAGATTGTAATATGAAATGAATTATTATTTATAAAACGATATTATATTATTGGCCGAAAGTGCAGTAACGAGGGGAAAGTTGATATCAGAGTTGAAAACAGAGACTTTTCAATTGGTATCTTTTCTGGAAGAGTGATTGTCTTGCAGTAAGCTCCATCTCAGTTGGGTAAGGTGCGATACGTACTACTGTTCAGTACTAATTTGAAAGATCGGTGTGGTATGAGTTGGTGACCAGTGCGTAATCTGGTTTACTTGATAACGACGGTGCGACTAATTTCTAGTGGTTGAAACCATGGTCGGGTGGGAATGAATTTGGTTATTGATCTGCATAAAATTAAATTAGTGAGCAACATCATGGTCTGTTGTTAAAACAAATTTTGGCGATGGTGAATTATTATAATTGTAGTATGACCGGTTGGCTGGTGCAATTTTTAAATTAGATCCAGCCATTCAAACATAATAATAATATGTACATTCGTATGAAATATGATAAAATAAACTTCAAAAATATATTCTATTTTTATAGTAAAAATGTCCACCCTTGATTTGGTTTATTATTGATAAATTAAATTGGTTTTATTTGATCATTTTTATCAAAAAGGTATGTAAAAAAAAATCAATACTAAAATAAGTTTTCAAATTTTTATTTTTATTTTCTTGAACAGAGTTTTTTTTACTTTCTGAAAACCGTATTGTAAAATGGCAATTTTCCCATTGATATTATTTTTGGGAAAAAATCTTACCCAAGATTATTAATTGACCGCGGACATACGGAGTTTCGTGAAATACACTGAAGCGCGTAGGAGTACATTATACGAGGCAAAAAGTCGTTTGTACGCGTCAAAACTAATCGAACCGAACGGAACACAAAATTATGGTGCACGTTAAAAAAAAAAAAATAGGAAAAAGTGTAAAAAAAAATGTAAGTGTATTTAACGGCGACCCGTTGGAAAATAAATCGTATTCCGAATTATGTGTGTTCTTTTATTTATGATAAAAAAATCTTCGCCGAAGATTTTTATTTTATCCTATCTCTCCGACCAGTGCGTATTGTAACTTATTTAATATATATAAATATACAGGGTGTCCCGTGGAGGATTTACCCAGTGCGATATCTCCGGATATAATAAAAGTATTCAATTCTGTTTTTTTATGTAAGATTCGTGGAGAAAAGGATTAAAAATACTTCAAATATTAAACAAATTATATTTTTTGGCAAAAAAATTAAATAAATCGTTTTTTATTTCATTAGCCATTTTATAGAGCTTATTTCTTTAAATTTTGAAACGTCAAAATTTTATTTTCAGCTTCTAGAAATATTGTGTTTTTTTTATAGGTACTATTAGTAGTAAACAATTATTTCTTCACTTTCTTAAATCTAATCTAACCTAAGGATTTGGAATAAATATATATTTCATATTTTCATTGAATTTATCGTTTTGGTTAAAAAAGTTAAAAAATGATTTTTTAATATTTTAATACTATTAAATAATACACAACTTTTCTACAAACTAAAAATATTTTTAAGAATCATGAGGTTTTTGTAAATAAAACATTGAAACGTCAACATTTTTAGAAAAATGACCTCTAAGAATTTACTTTTTTCAAATGTTTCGAAAATAATGAAATAAAAAATTATTTTTATGTGTTTTACCATAGAATGCGATTCGTTTAAAATTTAAAATACTCGGGAAGTTTTTGTCCCGTGACTCTTATATAAAAAACATAATTCAAATATCTTCATCATACCTAGAGATATCGCAATGGGTAAATCCTCTGCAGGACACCCTGTACATATATATATACGCGCGGCTTACCGAGGTCAAAACGATCTGATCCTGCAGAAGTTCTACGTGTGGGTGCCTATGGTAATGATTCTACTGCCCTGCAGTCAGTAAACGTCTCGCCCTACAGTAAAACGATCTCCATCGAACTGTTATGTTTACTTCGGTCGGGCGGTCGATGCGCCTAGAGCTCACACGCATCGCGATAGGGATAATAATCTCGTGGTTGGTCGAATCCACCAGAACTTGCTCTTAGTCCCGCTCTTGCAGCTCCCGATTCCGTCCGGCATGTTTTTCATCCCCTGCACCTCGACAGTATACATATACATATATCATTATCACAGGTCGTTGATCTATCTGTTGGATCACTAATCTGTAACCGCGTACGTGAAGTCGAATCACCCGCTTCATTGATTCCAACTCGTCTTATGTGATTAAATCTAATTAAATATAAAATAATTTGCGATTCACCTGCAGCGAGACTTTGCGAAATATGATTAAAAAACAAAAAGGTGGGCTAACTTCTCGTAGCCTTATTCCCCAAAAGATGCTGTCAAATCTCGAAATCGATACCGAACAATGCGTCCTGATTGGCTAGATTTTGTTTGCGATTCAACGGCTTGACCGTACGTACCCCGGATGCTGCTTCGTTGGTGTCGCAGGTTTAATGTTTGTTTTGACAATGTGAATTGCCTTCACCGAGATTGTGATTATCACTGAAAATTGTTTTTGCTAGGTGATTATAAATACAATAAAAAAAAGACTCCTTAAGTTTTGCCTATGTTCGCACTATTATATTTTATAAGAATTAAATTTAATTGTTGTACGTGTATTGTTCATTGTTAAATTGTATTTTATTAATTTATATTTTTTATGATGTACTGTTATTTATATACTTTAGTTTTAAAATTTGTAGATTCAAGATATTTTAAACATTCAATTCTTATGTATTTTCAATTAAACTATTTTTTTTAGTACCTAAATAATAATTACATATATTGACTGTAGCTTGACAACTATAAGACTCATACGAAGGGATTATAGACTCGGGTGAGTTTACATATAACCTTAAAGTAGTACCAAAAAAGACCCGGGAGAGTTTATCATCGGGAGAGTTACAATCGCCCAAATCGTCCAAAGAATTTTGGTGTGGTAAATATTCCGCAACGGCCGTGTTCGCGACATTTTAGCCTAAACGAAATAAACTCGCCACTCCTGCGATTGCACAAATGGTGATTTAACGCGGAGACATCGGAATGGGCTTTGTTACTACACCGCGTTTGAAATACACGACGACGTGAGCGGACGGGAAAACGACGGGTGAAAAAACGCGACGGACCAAAACGTACAAGTAATCATCTTACTCCGAGAACGGGGGACGAGCCGATTATTTATTTGGCCCACGTATGTTGCAGGCGAATAATAAATATACTCACGTAAAGTCGTATTCGAGGTAGTCGTAACGTTTATTTAGATTCCGGCGATGTTAAACTTCGGACTTCCAAGTATGGCGAATTCGTTTTGGTCATGGTTCACCCGATAACTTCGATAGCTTCTTTCGAAAGCGTTTATTTATGGTTAAATATTTCAAATACGATCCGACATTTTTCGGCTATTATAATAATCCTACCAACTACCAAATTAACGGAATATAATAGTTTAGCAATGAATGATGCATTTCTAACTGTGTTGAAATCAAGTAACAGTCTATCTCGCTAAAGCCAAGGATAAGTATCATGCAGCGTTCTCGAGTTTTAAATTTAAAAACCACCCGCTATCACGCATAAAAAAAGTATAATTTTAATTATTTTTACAATTATACGACAATGGCGATTGATTGAATGGGGAAAAACACAATGCGCTAATCTTCTGCGTTTATTATGCACTGTGTGGGCATACTTACATGGAATAGCATAGGAAACATTCTCGACAAATACATTAAAAACGCGAACAATGAACCTTATGAGTACATTAAAGTATAGCAGACTTTTAAAAACAACAAACAAGAGTACTATTAATATAGATATGCACTCCGTTCTTTGTTTGCATTAAAGAAATGAAAGACTAGAGGTATAAATCTAAAAATTTATATTTATCCGTTTTTCCTAGTAGGTCGTCGTGTTTTTCTTGTAGACGTTATGGATTTTTTTATAACAATACGCATTTTGATAAAACAACAGTAGCTCTAGCTGTACCGCGTGTACTCGAAGGGATCGTAAATATTTTAAACGCTTAATTTTTAATTACGTAACAATACGTACACGAATAATGTACATCCGATATTATAATCAAGGTTTATTTTTTTTATATATTCTGTGTAAAACGAGGAACGTGCGCTAATGTGTTTATTTTTATTTTTTGTCTGCGTACACGATTTGAACCGGAAGGATTGCTCCAATACGTACAAATATGTATGGTATTTTTCTGATGGGAAATCGCTTCAAATTGGCACTTTGGCGGAGTCACTTTTTTGATATTTCGACCGTTTTTTCCGAATAAATAGGAACGCCAGAGAAAAAATTGCAAAAAACTTCGACCGATCGACAATTGAATCGCACCGTCTAGTATGTTTCGTTACGCACAATCCGCTTTTTTCAATCGATACAAGATTTTGCATAAGATTTCATTTGTAGCCATCAGAAAAATATGTTTATCGGATGGTCGCAAACAATTTTAACTAGCGTTAGAACATGCATTGTGTATATCAGCGAATTTTTACTAGACGATGTAATATAAACCAATCCACCCGAGATCTTTCACTCGGAAACGTGTTTTCGAGAGCAATGGTTTCAAGAATAAAAAAAACAATAACCGACCTTCGAGTCTCATCCAACTTAGGAATTTCGTCCTTTTATTTTTTTTTGTTATTGGTATATTTTTTAAGGATGGTCAACGGAAACCGAAGCCTTTCAGCCTCTATTATGATTTTTTGTGTACAATATGTTTTTTAAGCTTGTGGGCATTTGGGTTGTTTATGTGTACACGTTAGGTGCTTGGCTGTTTATTATCTGTGGGTGGTCGTCCCGTTCAAAAAGCTAAACCGCTGGTTACCGAGTTTAAACCGGCCACTGTATCGAGACACAGCAGCATTATTCCACTCTCAGCCACGGCGCCCGCTTTATTTTGTATTATAGATCACAATATTGGTTACTTAACGGTTGGTACCTCAATTTTGCGTTTTCTGTTAATTTTACGGCACATCAATAAATCTTCAATAACGGAACAACTCATTCAAAAATATGTTCAGAAAAGATATACGTATTCTTTTGTTTCTGAGTGGAGGCGTTGAGAAAAAATACCAGTCGGAGTTCTGCCGTTTGAAAATTAACTTACTGTCCGTACACAGTAATACCACCAGAAGATCTCTGGTACTTTTTCAATGTTAAAACCGTTGCAATGATCAAAATATGGTATTGCAAGAGCAGCATAAAAACAACGATCGATGGGATTACCTAGACCTCCAGGACCGAGGACATCAACAGCCTTCATCTACACCAAAAATGCACCATAAATTATGCGCAAAATGTTCAACGTACAGTGTCCCCCCTATATAGACGGTTTTGCCGATAAAAAAATCTCTTTGATGTTTGTGTAACGTTCCCGTATATATTTCCGTGATACGACGGAATTATCGTGTTCGAACACAGCAGCATGAAGCCGCAAGCCGCGGTTCAAAGATATACCGGGCTCTCAAACTTACCCTTCTCCTCGCTTCATACGTTTTTAAGCCCCTTATCTTCTTACGGTTATTTGTCAACAAAAACATTTAGAGCACTTCGTAGTTTCAGTTCCGAGTTTGATTATTTAGATATATACACAGGGTGTCTCACAGGAATTTACACAGAGCGATATCTTCCGTGTTTTTGAGGATAATCAAATGCTGTTGTTTTTTTTTATGAGCACCCCTGGGCAAAGGCGATTTCGCTGACAACAATTTGGTAAATATAAATGTATTATTTAAGAAGTTAAAAAATGAAATTTTTACATTTTGAAGGTAACCATCTTAAAAGGCTTATTCTTTTGAAAATGTTGACGGTTCAACATTCAATTTTCATTTACTTCTAGAATTTTAATAATTTTTTTAGTTTACAAAATATCAAATACGAGTAACAACAACTTTATCAGCAAATTTGTCAGAAATTGACGATAAAAATGTAAAGTAATTTTTTGTAAACTAAAAATATTATTATAAATGTAAAAACCATGTATTCAATGAAAGCTGAAAGTTGAACCGTCGGAATGTTCAGAAAAAGAAGCCTACTAGGCTAACTTCGAATTTCACAAAAATTATAAAATAAAAATAAAATTTTTTAACTTTAATAATACACTTATTTTTACCTAACTATTGTCAACAAAATCGCCTTTGACCAAAAGTGCTTGTAAAAAAAAAAAACATGATTTATTTATTTCTATTATCACGGGAAATATCACACATGTATAAATCCCGATGGAATACCCTGTATATGTTATATATATTATATATATATATATATATAGGTACTTAACTACTTCTCGTATAATAAAAATGCAATAACAATATTGTAGTTCATCGATTGCTTTACTGCCATTCAAATCAGTATTACTATGTAATTGAATAATACACTTTGAAACGTCCGCTCATATTGCTAACCTAAAAATATATGCTCAGGATAATTCATTTAGCGTCCCCGTCTTTACACTTAACGAATAACCGCAAATTATAAAACAATAATTAATTTAATATAACCATTTTATCGTAAAATGCTCGTGCGTTATAACAATTAACAATACGTCGTATCTGCAGACAGATATTGTATTATAGTCAAATATCCGCTCCGGAATTTCGATTAATATTTTTGAGTCTTAAACAGAGCACTAGCCGATTTGGTCGGTCTTTACCTAAACGTGATTATACCCATAATACAAGTTACATTCGTTGAACCGTCGTTTGTACCGTGAAAACCATTTGTGCGCAAAATCGATCGGAATAACATTGTTTTAGGAAAGGAAAAAAATACTTTAAATGTTTATTAATCGAAAGGACATACGCGCTATGTGTGAGTTATTTTACGAAGACTTCGCGAGTTACTAAAATATGATTTTAAACGTGAAATCATAAAAACGTACCATAACCCTATACATGATGATTTTTTAACCATGCTCGTCCTTTTTTATGGTCATAAAAATGCTAATTTGTTTATAACTACTCGTATATTATAAATTATATTATATTAACTAAAATATTTTTCTTTTTTTTTATTGGCAAAATTAATTATTGGAAACTATGGATTGGGATGACTGTCTTCCGACCCGGTGAAATGTTATTTGCGTTTATCGCACTCGTATGTGCACAAGACCTGCAGCCTTTATATTGTTATATGTTAAAGTACAATTATAATATGGTTATGCGCGCTCGGGGAGGATGAAATGTATATTTAAAATAAATATAAGAGACTGTATTAGATAAATATAAATCAATGTCTTGCGGTGTTGTGGGCGAGGGAAAGAGAAAACCAAGAGAGCTCGTGCATTGTTGTGTTCGTAATTGTGTTATAACAGCGTACTACCCATATACGTATCGGCAACAATATATAGTATATATAATACATAGTACACTGTACACATATTATTATTAAATTCGCAAACGGCTAGTTGTACTATTCATAGTACTGTCGTACGTTGCGTATTATTACGTTCTTATACGTATTATATACGCCCGTCCTGAAGTTGGAACGTATGGGGAGGAATAAAAAAACTTAAGAACCTCGACGATTTGCATTTAAAATGATATACGCTGTAAATTGAAATATTCATGGAATCTTGTTCGAGCGAGTGCAACCCCTGTACCTATACGTGTGACGATATGAGTATGTGCAGCAGTTTTGTAAAATATAGTTGCACCACTGCAGTATATACCTCCTTTACACGTTCTTCAGCCTACCGTACACGAGTCAACCTTTTTTTTTTTTTTACTCTCTGTCCCTTATGCATTTCCTGTAATCTCAACTCAACTGTGCGATATTGCATTCACAAGTATTCTATAGGCTTTAATAGTATAGTATATTATCATAGTATTACGTTATTGCATATATAAGTGATAACCTACGCATAGTGCGGCAACGAGTGAAGTAATTTTATAATAATATAAATAATGACAGAAATATTGCAGAACAAACGTGAGTAATCTGGAAGTAAAGGGTCTTAAATTGCATTATTAAATTGAATAAACTGTGTGAAAATTGGTACCTACTTTATATATGTAAAGAATTTAATAAATTACTTTAATAAATTGATTGTATATTATGATAAGAATTTGTTTTTCTTATCACTTATCAAATTATTATGTATAGGTAAAATCAATTTATTAAAGTTATTTATTTATTTCTTTACATAATATATATATGTATTTTTTTCTAGTCCTATACAGGCCATTGAGACCTTTTGCACGCTTCAACCAAGTTTCTCCATACGTTTCGGTCCATTGCATCCTCTTTTTGCTTTGATTCACCGGTATCTGAAACATCTTTTTTCACTCTGTCCAACCATCGCTAGCATGGTATTCCCCTTGGTCGAATTTTTGTTGGGTTTTGAGTCAGTACGTCACGCATTACACATTCACCAGCCCACTCTAATCGTCTTGCTTTTAGGAATAATCCAATATTTGGTTTATAATATAACTTTTCTAGTTCCTTGTTTTTCCGTCTTTCATACTCCCCATTTGGGTTTCGAACAGGTCCGTGAATTTTCCATAGAACATTTCTTTCGAAGATGAGAAGTTTCTCTTCGTCCCCTTGTGTAGTGGAGACTATAGGTCTTAGGTAGAAGTTATAGAGTTTCTCTTTTGTGGCTTTGCATAATAATTTTGAGCTAAGAATTTTGTTCATGGTCAAATAGGCTTTGTTTGTATTACTTATTCTTAACTGGATTTCCTTATGCATGTGTTTCTTTGTATTGATGTTGACTCCTAAGTACTTGAAGTCCTCCACTTGCTCGAATGTGTAGGAACCTACTTTTAGTGCGGCTTTATTTAGTCTAGTCATTACTAGATATTTAGTTATACTCTCATTGATAGCTAGGTCCATTTGGTGACGAGTTATATATTGTATACAATTGGAAATTATAAATTTTAGACGTTAATAACTTGCATGTTGGGTCAAAGTAAAGTTCAAAATTCTTCAAGTAGAATGACTGTTTAATAAAATTATATTCTAGGGGTCATAATAAAGGCTATAAGTTTGCTTGTTCGGTCGTGCATAGAAGTTTGTAGATTGGAGATGATGAGGTATACTAAAATGGACTGAATATTATAGCTATGGGCAATCAATAATGTAATTTAATCTTTTAAACAGAAAAAGGGATACATCATTATTGAACCGTCTACGCGCGAATGATTCAAGGTTATGGCTAATTGCATCTGAAGAAGTGTTGATTATTCCCAATTTTTAACCCACCATAAATGAAAAAAAAAGAACATTTTCGATCTGCACAACGTGACCAGACTGATGACGAGGACTCCGAATAATTATCATCGAGGCATAAAATGACGCGGAAGTCCCGAGTTATTCGACAGTCATTGGTAGAGCTAGGATAGTCATAGTATAGGATTTTGCCTTTTTTGTCATGATTTACAAGTAATAGCGATTCAAGTACAACATGTGATTTGGTCATCAACGAGTTCAAATATGTGGTTTTAATTTTGCTTTTTTTGGACTTTTTTGGTTTTAGGTCATTTATTAGCACATTAAGGTATCTTTTTTTGATTTTTGGCCATTTTTTGCACTTTTATGAAATCTGAGTAATTTTTTTGCTATTTTAATTTCATTAAAACTTAACATCCGATGATTTTGATGATGGCTAAAAATTTGTAACAAAAATAATTTCTTTATTAACTTGTATTAATATAATTTGTATAAAATACCGATTGTTTATCTATCTCATTGTTGTGTTGATTATAATGAAACCACTTATATACAAAAATAATCTTAACCATCCAATACCGCGAACTATCTTAACCGTTGAATTGAATAGCACGACAGTGATGTGGTGAGTAACTACGTACACATTTTTTTTTTCAGATCTCTCTTCGATAATTTTTTACCATTAGGACATTTATACTTTATCATTATTAGTTTATAAAAACATATTATTATTATTTATCATTATAGTTTAAAAAAAAAAACAAGTAGGTAGTGCCTTCACTGGTTGGCTTCTTCCATCACGTTTTCATGTCAAATTTATACCTATATCACATACTCTTATTGTGTCCAAGGGTACAGATTGTGTATTTCTTATTAAAATAAAAAAATAAAAAACATTAGGACATTTTAAAGTTATTCTAAGGTTATTTGTTTAGGGTTTTTAGGTCATTAAAATCCTAGCTCTAGTCGTTGGTAACGAGATCAACGTGAACAGCGATTATATTTTGAATGGCGAGTGCAACGTAGAGAGGTATCCTTATACATTTTAAACCAAAGGGTCCGTACTCACTCCGTTCCGATTACTTATTAGATAATAGTTCAGCTTATACGACGCTGCACGAACAAAAAACGATGTGTAAAACTGTTCGAGACGTTCGAGTGAAATTAATTGATGAATGTCAAAGTAAACTAAGTATACTGTGCATGCACAGCGATCGAATAAAATTCCGCATCGTCATTGACATGATGACGTTGATTCTCCGGAGAACAATCTATATTATATAGTCATCGTTATAAAACTACCAGCGTTTCCGAACAAAAACAATCAAAAAGTTTACAAAAATGAAATAACGCACATTGAACAAGACACGATTCATCATCCTTATTCTCTAATGGATTTCGAGAAGTTCATATTGGAAAAAGGAATTATACACGGTTTACTTATTTGATATAATGCTGTTCCAAGTGATAAATATATATATAATTTCCGCTGAACGTTTTACGGCTTTGGATTGCCAATTTCGTGTGTTCAATGTATAAAAGCGTTTTGCACGTTGTCGTCAATTCGATAAAAATATTGTAACGTAATTGGTTTTCATTTCGGAATGGTAACAGCAACAAACTAACGAACTACAACGGACATGTCGGTTTTCTACACACGATATAAATGATTTTTACATATGCCGGCATATACAACTAGAAATGTTCAACTAACCTTGAAGTCATTAGCTTTCACATTTCATATTGAAAATTTGGAATTCTGAAGGCAATTTAATGACTTATGCTGACTTTACAACATACCTTATTCCAAAATTGATTGTCCTGAATGACTTTCACTGGTTAATATAGACACTCCAAATTGAATGTAAAGATCCTCGTCAACATCATTATATGTTCCAACTTGCAAACGTAACTATTGTATTTTCGCACTGGTAAACCGAATGTTATCTCTATAGGTAATACGATTAAGGATTTTGATTTCTTCTTTCACTCTCTCTCGGAATTTAAACATTGTATGAACAATAAACAATATTATATTATAGTTTATCATTCTAATAATGTTGAAAACATAATATTTAAAAAAATCTTTTTTTCGTAGTATATTTTATAACGTTTAAATTGATCTTAAATGTTTTATTTTGTCGCTACTTTTTATTGAACTTTACAATTAATTCTGAAATAACTCATCATGTACTTTTATCTCTGTACTCTGTGGCGACCGGGAGGTTAATAAAAAATATTACTCAGTCGGTTAAGGTGATGTTTCTCCGAATTTTTGTTCGTGCAACCATGAAAATTATGTTATAGCTTTAACAGTTTGAATACCACGAATATCGTTTTTAGAAATACGAGTATGTTTCCGAGTATTTTAAAAATTCAAGACGCTCATGATACTTATTATTGTTTGAAATATAAATACGCGTAACACAATTGTAAAATATATAATTTATTTTTTAATGCATACAATTATTACGAAACTAATTAAATATTCCAACATAATAATACTGTGAAATATTATAGAGAGCCAATAAATTTAGTTACAGAGCGTCTATCTAAATTAAAAAGTCATAATTTATTATTTTTAATTAAAATTAAGAATTGAATTACAATAAGGTGTATCATCCACAGAATATATTTTAAAGGGCTTTTATCTTTATTCGAAAATGCGTTGTTAAGGTACCTAGCAATAATGATTAATATCAATTTTTCGCACGAAAAAAAAGCAACTGTATTATTGTAAAGTGAAATAAACTAATAACAATAGTATAAGTATACCGTTTGTATACACTAGCACATATGAACATTTCAAGTTCGAAAATTGTCGAGACGTTTGATGTACGTTTGATACATCTGTGTAAACTTGTTGGACGTAAAAGAAACTACCGAACAGAGTCCTAGTTACATAATTATTTCGAAAACGTTGTACTGCATTTTAAAAACTGGTCATTCACATTAAATATCGGCGTTGCAGTGCTCTTCTCGTATTGTGCGGAGATCCCGAGACTTGAAGAATACTTACCCTTTCGATAGTTACTGGTGGTGAAAAGAAGCTAATTTTAAGGTCGTGTAGTCTGCGAAAGTCACCGATTGAATGCAATTATAAGATAATAACTCAGCTGACGAGGAACGTCAGAAAAATAAGTTTAACACCAATCGATTTAATACGAATACAACCGCACGAATTCGTACGAAATGTAAAATACTAACCGTGTCTGTACAGGTCAAATTAAGATAAATAATCGTTTTATGTTCGATAACAATGATTGATTATAATATATAAGATAAGTATACTTTGAGCTGGTTGGGAATATACATTTTACGCCACTGACACCGATGGGATTCGAGTTGGTCATTGAATGGCGTCTGCGGAGTATTCAATACAATAATATAAAACTGTAATTACCTATATGTATTATTATTTTAAAACGATCTTTAGCTGTTTGTCATACATGTATATTATAGTCACATATTTTGACATTTGTATATATTTAAGTACGTTTGCCAAAACAATATGTTCTTATAGTGAAGATTATTGACATATTTCAGGTGATAGATTAAAAATTTGAATTTAAGAACTAAAATATCATATAAATAATTAAAATAATCGTATAAAAACAAAACTCCTTAGTCGGATGAGATATAGGGATAAGTATTTTGAACTCGACTGTCGAAAAAACGAAGTACCATTGCTTTTGAAAAAAAACATGAGTGAAATATGTCGGGTAGATTAGTTAATACTTCTAAAGTTTGTCGATGTAGTAGCAAATTTCTTAATAAGGTAAGTTGAACTTTTAATGTTTCAAAAAATATAATTATTATAAGATTTCTATAACACTTCTAATATCGATAGAATATCAGCATTTCGATAATATAAGTAAATGTTTCAAGTCGCTATGGTAAATAGATATGGAACAATAACCAAATAAAGAAAATCTTTTATGCGTGAAGTATAAACAAGTGGAGAGCACGTGAAGTAATGTACTAATCAGTGCAGGGCTCGATTTTTGATCATGGTTAAAGTTTTTCGCAACTTTTTCTCCGTTTCTCACAGCTTTTCGGGAAACTATTTGGAAATATAAAAAACGACGCCCCTGTAAAGTACCAACTAGACGAAATTTCCTATCAGAAAAGTACCAAGTTTGTATATGCATCGGAGCAATCCTTCCTGTCGAAACCATGTACACAGCTGATACCAATACATTCCTCGTTTCACATTAAATCTAAAAATTAACTTCAAAACAAGTTTTAGTAATTTGTAACACAACTTTGTTGTTATTTGAGATTTTCAAAGCGGATGTTTTTCCATACACCGTTACGAGGAATTTGATAATGATGTTAAACAGTACGTTTTGCACTGGAATCAATTTTAAAGCACTGATCATTATATGCAAATAAATTACAGTTTCTTCAAAACTGAACTATTAATAGTTAAAAAAAACGGTGCAATATTAAAGAAATTAAAAACGATCACGATAAATAATGATGTGAATTGATATCTGATATCAGAAGACTTCACAGCTTATTCGTATACTATACCTTTTCGAAATGGTTTCTATTGGACATTTTTAACTACTGGATTAACAATAACGACCTGTCTAGAGTGGGCACCGAATACAGTTGAGATTTCCAATCGAAAGATCTTGCTGATTTACTGATATTGAAGACTTAATTGAAGATTTACTGTACGAACCATCGAGGTTCTCCTTCTACGTCAAAAAATGTGATAACATGAGTGTACATACCTGAAACAAAAAAAAAAACAAAAATTGAAATAAAAAAACGCATGTTCGCCGCGCTCTATTGAACGGGATAAAATGTTAACATTCCCTTCGAATGCTAAAGTAATTAACACTATTCGAATGCGTAGAACGTACAACTATGCACGCTCCATTGTTTAATGCATTTAGCGTTTTCCGCATTCGTGAGTGTACTTGGTAAAAAATAACCCTTCGGTGTTTAATCGTTATGTGTCAAAACGATGAGAAACTAATTTTTATCCATTGAATATGGTTATAAACCATGTATTGAGAACGAGCTATTTGTAAAACACGTCGTCGCGTATTTCACATATTTTTTTATAATTTTTTTTTTTTTGTAGAAATTCGATTATTTTAGTCTTGATAGTAAATTATACGGTGTACATAAAATGTATATGCACTCAATTTCACGTAATGTACTTCAAACGATATTTTATCCGTCCAACTACAATAATTATGATAATAACTTTGGTGAATTTTCCTTGGGTATTCGTTTGATGTGAAACCCATATAATGATAATAAGCTGAGGTCGTTGCGGGCACTAAACCTTTTCGTGGTAACACGATTAACTACGATAAACAATCAGAGTGAAAATATTGTGCAGGGACAAATAACTATCAATTAAATTACATGTAAAAAAAAAAAAATTAAATATTTATTTAAGATTTAAACACTAAAAGTACTATTGATTATGGATTATCAATTTGAAAATGTTTTAAACAATACGGGCTTACACGATGGAATATATATTTATTCGGAATGTATAACGCGATTCACTGTTCGTATGCGACATCATTTTGAATTACCAATAAATAATTATTTATTAATTACTATATGGTAGACCAAAACGTAATATATGCGGTGTGTAAGAAACACTTGACGCACACACCACCCTCTCGGGGAAAACCGTAACGTTTGATTATAGTATAAGGACACCGCGTCTTACCATTTTTAAGGGGAATAAAAGATATAATTTTTAATTAAACACACACGTTTTTAACGTTTAGGGTGAACAATTTTTTTCACAACCATTACGGTAATTGAGATTTAAACTGGACCGTTTAGTAATACTTCACCGTACCGACCGTCTGGGCCACCATAAGACAGCACTGGTAAAATATTACACCACTTCTAAATGAAACAGTCTATTCGATTGTATGTATTGTATCGATAAAATAACTTTAATGCGACACAACGGACACAGCGTGATAAAATATGTTAAATGAGTTAAAGGGGGAAAGATGGCTATAATAAAAACATAAATTAACATGTTGTTCATTGGGAAAGTGACGTAATCAATTCAAAAGAAGTTCAATGGGTGAAGGGTGACAAGTCTGACCGAATTTCTCTAAACGCATTAAATACACTCTACGATGTCGTGAACCGTATGCACCAATGACGTAACGAGATACAATATATTATCTATTACGTTAATATGTATTACGAAAAGTAATTAAATACATTTTTTAAATAGTTTTCCATTCGGTTTTAAGTTTTTTTTTTTTTAGATTCTGAGTGAAACGAGGAATGTATTGATTTTATCATGATGTTTGTCCTTTTATCTGTGTACACGACTTTGACCAATAGGATGTATAAAGAAAACTGATATTTTTCTGAAAATAAATTTCTCCTAATTGGAACGTTGAGAAGGTCATTTTTTGAATTTCTCAATAGTTTTTCGAAGAATTTATAAAAACAGAGTGAAAAAGTTCAAAAAACTTTAACCGAGATCGAAAATTGAATTCTGCACCGTCTAGTATTTTCGTCATCACACGCTATCCACTTGTTTTTTTTTTCATGGATAATTTATTTTTCATAAGATTTTATTTATTTGGTTGTTATTCCATGAATATCATTCGAAGCTACTCGAAACAAACATAATATATTATCGATATATCTATATAACCATTAGAAATCTCTTGATTTTCGAAATATTTTTTTTTTATATATACACAACAGTTGAACCAACCTTATTAAACAATTTTGTTTCACTACTATGTTGACCATTTTTAGAAACATTAATTTATTGGTTTAAAGTTTAAAAGACCCATTTCTCTATCTCACCCGACCTAGGAATTTCGTTAGCTTCCTTTTTTTTTTAACTAATAATTTCAAGTTACGAATTCCAGTTTTCAAACGTCATACTTAACGGTTTAATTGTATTACATTATTTTAATTTTAAACAATAAGTAAGAAAATCCTACTCAAACACTATTTGCAAATGCTAGTTATTAATGGTTCGACAATTATTATTTTCGTATATTGTATACAATAGTTCAATAAAATGCACAAAGTTGATTCGGTATCACGTTGGTAGGACCTTGTCTACAACAATACTACTTATTTCATCGATGAGAATTTTATGGTATAATACAAATATGTTATTTTACATTATCACGTTACACGGTTAATGTAAATAAATTGTAATCACGATATTATAGACCAGTGGTTGTCAACCTTTTTGGGTCCACGGCTCCTTTTGATTTTGAAATAAAATATACGGCTCCCATACGCACATTTATGGCGACACACTAGCGCGGTTTCTTTCGTGAGTACCATCACATGTGTACTTATGGAACGTGACACACTTGGGCGTTTCCACCGCGTTCTACCGCTTGCCGCCGCACAGCGCCGTTGCGTGTCGCGGTTTGACGGATGCTCGAACTATTTTTGACCGCGCAAAATTAAAACCCATGGTTTGCAATCACATGCATCACACTACAGCGGTAGCAACGCGCGTTTTCAGTGTAAAATAGGTACATAGGTATTTTCAAAATGAGTGTTTTCGACACTGAACTTTTTATTGTGGAAGTCGAGAAAGAAGAGTGCCTATTGAAAATGAATTCCAAAGAGTATTCTCTTTCTTCCCTTGGAGAATTTAAATCCCCAAAAGATTGTGCGATTGATATTACTTGCAAATAACGCATATAGCAACTATTGTAATCCATCCTACACAACATTTTTATAAATTTAAATAACAGTATTCAAATAGATAATATTAAATAAATTAATGTACTTGAAATTTAATAGTAATTTAAATTTATTAATTAACTTATAAATGAGGTAGATAAATATAATAAGGATTTTTTTTTACAGATTAGGTTAATTACTATCAACTATAATGAAAATCGAATTTACTTGTCATATATTTATATATTATAAACACTATGCACAACACACGTGGACAACTCGGAGCGTTAACCGCGTTGAACCGCTTTGTAGTGTGACACAAATTTACCGCGCGGTGCAACCGCGATAGTGTGGCGACAACCTTAAAAATAAAAATTTACAACTGATAGATTAGATTAGAGGCAAATCATTAAGTACCTACCTAATTATAAATAGTAATAGAAATATGCTATTCCTCGATATCGCAAGCACGGTTATCGACGGCCGATCTGTCTCACACATGCAACATGTAATATGTATTGGTGCGCGGAAATTTTATTTTTAGTTTCTATTGCGAACGCGGCTCCCTTGATAATAACCAGCGACGCCTCTGAGAGCCGCGACGCACAGGTTGAAAACCCCTGTTATAGACCACCAGTTTATATAATATTAAATATTATGTTTAAAAACATGTCGACATGAAAAAATCCATAAAACCTAATACTTAGAATTCGGCAATAAAATCAAGTTTGAAAAAGTTTTCAGAGAGTTGTTAATACTTTTTATAAGTATAATATGTATTTGCATATCAATAATACTTTTCGCCGAGTACTTGAAGTACCGTATTGTTAACAAATGTTTGAAAAACATTTGCTACGACAACGCTGTGTACAATATAGAGTCGAACAGTTTTGCGAAGTCTTCACTCAACTTCTCGCAATTTTCCGACCAATCGGCCATTCTTGGACTCGACGACTGCCGCACTTCTTTCGACTTCATCTGCTCCGTGCCTGACCGCTGCGCGTAACTCACACTTTTTTCCCCCCGGCTCATCATCGATTCTTCTCTATTACGTTGTGCCTCATATTTTTCGCTCGAACTAACGAGATGCGTTCATTATTTCCGAGCACACAACTGCACTATATACCCCTGCACCCGCGGTCGTAGGTCGGTGTCATATTTATATCGAATTTGAATACCTCATGTCCCACGAACACTTGCATTGTCCAATGTGCGACGTAACGGCTTGAAATTTATTCTTCAGGGCGGAATATTTCGCCCATGGCTCCGGTTCCATATCGTGTACACATACACAGAGTGTTCCACCGCGATTCACACAGAGCACAAAGCAATATCTCACGTGTGAACAGAGTTAATATAAATCCGTTTTTTTTTCACGAGCTCCCCAGATCAAAGTCCATTTTGTTGATAATAGTTGGGTAAATATAAGTGCATTATGAAAGAAGTTAAACAATTACCTTTTTATTTTATAACTTTTATCATGTTTTATTTACTGTATCAGATTTTTTCTAGTAACGCGAAGTCGATCAGAAAATAATCCTCGGGTGTACCAGTAGCATAAACATTATACATATCCATGTTAATATGTTGAAGGAATATGACCTCAATCAGTAATAAATTATTAAAATTTACATTTTAACTAAATAAATTATTTCCTAGGCAACCAAAATTTGTATTAAGTTATTCTAGGGTACCGTATTACTATGACAACCAATTCGTTATTTAGGGAGCGGTACATATTACAAATATTAATTTCTTAGCAATCCCTATACCAAACACGATTTTGATCGACTTTCAAGTTTCTGAGATCGTAGCTACGTGCGACGGGAGAGCTTATATACTCTGGAAGTCTTCGCGGGAGTCAACTCAACAACTTCCGAACGTTTCATGGCGATCGGGTGAATAGTTTAGTTACGCTTAAGGGATGAATGTGATATACATTCATTTTTATATACAGGTGTCCCAACGGGGTTTATACACAGAGGTAGCTACCGCATTAATAGAGATAATCAAATTCTGTTTTTTTTATGATCATACCTGGGCAAAGGCAATTTTACTGACAATAGTTTGGTAAATATAATTTTTATTTTAAAGATGTTAAAAAGTTAACTTTTTATTTTATAACTTTTTTAAAATACTGAAGATAGCCATTTTATATGGCTTATTTTTCTGAAAATGTTGACGGTTCAACATTCAATTTCCATTAATAATATTATCAGCAAACTTCATCGGAAAAATGGCGAGGTGATAATAATTTACATTATCTCTTTATAAACTAAAAAAAATTATTGAAAATCATGAATTCAATGAAAACCGAAAGTTGAACCGTCGACATTTTCATAAAAAAAGAAGGAATTTTACGAAAATGATAAAATAAAAAGTTTATTTTTTGTATTCTTTAATAACACACTTATATTTATCAAACTATTGTTAGCAAAATTGCATTTTCCCAGTGATGGTCGTAAAAAAGAAACAGAATATGATTTGGTTAGTCTATAAACACCATAGATATCGGTTTGTGTAAATACCGGTGGGGGCGCCCTCTGAATAATATCATGATCGAAGGATAAAATATTATTTCATCGTCTCCGAAACGATAAACACGGCGTGGAACCGATAATGTCTATACGAAGTCGTCATGAAGTTTATTCGGACGGAAACTTATCTATGGTCTAAATCATTTGAACGAATATTTTGACCGTATAATTTCATTCACAATACGAGTATACGCATAGTGCATTAATAACAAAGTCTCGGTGTTAGACATGACAGTTTCTGCAGGGATCTATCATACAACCCATTTTTAAGTTGTACTTTATTTATTTTTGCTCTCAGTAATAAAACTGTGTAGACTTTCAACGTTCTTTAAACTCAGACGGTTGGGAAACGCGTTCGAAATACAAATTTCGTCCTAGTGTACATAACAATTATTATTCATTTTATAGTTACAAAACGTGTTTACCGTGTGCTTATCGAATCGACAAAACCTAATTCCGAATATTTACTCGGAAACAGGACGAAATAATAATAATAATAATAATAATCAGATCGACGTTAGTGGCGACCGCGAGTTACAATATCTACAAATTATACGTACAAAGGCGTACGAAGAAATGTGCAAATTTTATGAGTTTGAAAAATCGATCTCGCGTGTTCTCTTTGTCCCGGACGAAATGTTTGGCTTGGAACAATTGAATAAAACATTTGTTGTTTCTGAAACCACACGGTCGGTGCTTCATGTACAGGTACGTGTAACACGTCATATTCCCAACACCGCGCGTACACCGGAAACCGTGTGCATTAGTAGAAGGGTTTCACAAATTTCCGGTGTAGCTGCTTGGAATCAGTGTTCAACCGTCTACGGATTTTCGCTGTTACAATCGCCTATCGGTAACAGTTTTCGAAATTAATAATTATTGATACAATGCAGCTGTATCGGTTGTTCAAACTCGTATCGTTTGGACCATTGGTTCTCAACGTAGGTGACGTCGCCTTCCGATGGGGGTGGTGAACTTGTTTCGGCTGGTAGGTCGTATGAATTATGTTTTCATTAAGACCTGAAGAAAAACAAAAACTGAAATACAAAATATTCTATGCGATGAACAACGCGCCATTGGTTATCTGTAATGGTCGGAAGTTCCTCGGTGAGTCGTGAGTCCATTTGTAGAATTTAAAACAGCAGATTTACAGACTCTAGAAGGATTGATCGAACGTTCAACTATAATGAGATGTTCAAAACCAGCTGCAAACCAAAAACCAAGTTGGTGAACACCATATCACCGTATCACAATTTTCACATAAAAAAAACCAATGATTACATTTTTTTCATTTATATCAGATGTAATACCTATTATATTTTATATATTTATTTGTTATTATTTAGATAACTATATGAGATTTCCTATATTTCTGGGAGAGGACTGGAGTCCCCTCAGTCCCCTCCCTGGATACGCCCCTGCGATTAATGTTGAAAGATGTGAAATTAATGTATCTTGTTTACAATAGCAACGACCTTCGATTACAAATTTCATATTATCAATCGCACATTAAACAATTTCCAAATGATAGGTATTTCCGGGCCTGAAATCACTCAAAAAACGCTAATCGTCCAACACAAGTGCATTAACAAACCACTACGGATTATGTGTAGATACTCTCTTTATGCGAACGAATAGCCCTTAGTTCGCACTTGCACTGTATGCGTCACGTGTTCTTCACTCGTAATATTTTTTAAAAACGATGTCTGTTCCACCATGTTTCCGGATTTGGTAACCGCGGTGGTATGGAACTCAAAGCCCCGCTCGCGGAATTTAAACTTTATACGAGAACGCATAATTACACATTATTTCCTACCACACAAGATTAAAGTTATAACTATAATCATGATTCACTATAAGAACGAGGACGGCCCGCGGTGTTTACGTCAGACGTTCGTGAAATAATCGGGATATCATGCCGTGTACGAAACGATTAGTCGAAACACTGAATAAGTTATTCGGCACAGTGCAATTCTCGCCGACGAATAAGCAACAGTTTTATTCCTACTTCAATTCGATTAATTTGAGCATTCGAAAAAAAAACACACTCTATTTAGATTATTTACAACGTTCTCCTGGTGCAAATCATGTTGAGGATTTTGACGAAATTCTAAGCTATATCAGTTATGACGTCAACCTCTGATAGAGTTCCTATATACTCTCGATGGACCACACAAACAATTATTTATATTTAAATTCTTATTAATATCGGTGCAGTGGGATACGTCGTAATTTAATCATTCCTGAAAGGAACACGTTTACATAATATGTTAAAAAATTTTCAGAGAAGCATATACTCCGACTACATAAGTATACGGGTATAATAGATCTCAGGACTGTATTGCCCATCAAAAACAATACGTCAAAATCAATCTGTTCTCCTGTATTTCTTGAAGCTTGTCGCACCTACACTGCGAACCGTCGATTTTTGGGATTCCTGCCACAAACCGAGCCGAACTTGATATTTTTGTCGTCTGTAGGATTTTGTTTTTAAACGGTAATATATAAACGCGACGGATATACATGTGCATGATAAATATTCCTTGTATTCCGCCGTACATCATGACGTCATCATAATGAAATAATAATGAAAATAGTAACAGTGTACAAAGTAAACGTATAATATTGAACGTGTATAGGATTTTTTTGAACATGTGGAAATAAAAACGAAAACGAGTGCACGTCTTACAATTTATTCGTAAGATGATCGGGAACCGTTAATGTTAAGGTATCGTAATATTTTTGACGTCGCAATGGTTGATTTTTTCTCTCCAAACGACCCCAGTCCCTGCTTGGGCATCGGTGACCCACTACGGGCTGAAATTTTTTTCTGGGCGAATCTGCGAACACACGTGTCGATCGGCGTACGTGGTGAAACAGACCGTTTTTCCGGGGATAGTAGACACAGGTCATAATATAAATACAAATATTTATGTAAATGCAAGGTGGTCGGTTAGGGTACAATGGCGGGATCGTTATCGGCTCAAACGGGCGGCGAGCCAACGAAATCATTACATACCATGTCGTGATGTGGCAATGGGTGAGACGAGAGATCCGTAATGATATTCATATTTTCCATATTAGTCTCCACATACGATACCAAGCGGCATATTCACCAATTAAAGGCTAATATTAAGAATAATAATCATAATTATAATAATAATTTTTTATTTTTTATTTTTATTATTTTATTTGTTGTTCTATTTTAAATGAAAATTTGTTTCATTTTCATAAATTATTTATTATATAAGAGTATACCTTAAGCAAATAATTTAATAATTTTTTTAATTTTAAATATAATATAAACACATCAAAATGCGTTTATGTCACAAGCTTATCTTCTAGTGACCATTCAACGTTTGAAAATTTTACTAGGCTTTACTTATTTTTACAATTGTATTTATTATAATTATTATTTTACATAAGAATATTTTTATTTATAAATGTCCCTACATTGTAGCTAATGAAAACGTTGCCGGGGCTTACTTAAACTTGTTTTTTCAGCGTACCCTTTAATCATCCTTGTAAAAACTTTGAAAAGTCTTACTTAATTTATATGTTTATACGCTTTAGCATGTTCCTTGCATTACATTTTTAAACAAATATCTGATATCAGGAAAAAAGTTAAAAAAAATAAAAAACGAAGTGTATGCCTAATTTTTCATTAGTAAAATTGTGTTTTCATAAATTATTTCACTTCAATAGTTATTACTTATTCAATATTTGTAATATAATATTTTATTATTTTATACGATGCATTTCTGAGTAATATGTACCATAGGTCTACGATGTATACAACATAATATAAAATATATTATTACAATACTTTATAGTTTATACATTACAACAATAATTATTATATATTATAAGATTATAATATTATAGTTAAATTAGTAATTAGTATTGGAGATATTTTATAGATTATTATATAGTATTGTTACTGTAATCAACTTTAATTAAGGGTGGATCCAGGGGTCCTGAACGGGGAAGGGAAAATATATATAAATTAATAAAAATAATTGATATGAAAAGGCAAAAAATAGGATTTGTCTTATTATTAATCGACGCAAAAATTAGTTAAGGTGCACAGAAAGCCTTCATATTGTTGACAGAAATATTGAAGATGGGTCTTATTATTTTAGATTGCACCAACTTTTAATTTTGAATGTAAAACTTAAATAAAATTCAAATCAACACCTACTAAACCATAATAAAAAAAGCATTTTGATTTACTTTTGAATCACATTTTTTCTGAGCTGGAGGCAGTTACCCTAATCCCCCCCTTGTATCCACCCTTGACTGTAGTATAGTATCTTATATTAATCTGTGTCATCGAGCGCTATTCATAATCTTATCGTGTTATAATTTCATCATTTTGAATAAAAAAAAAGGTGAAACGCATATCACAAAGACGTCATTATTCACTCAGTATGCAGTGTGTAGAGCAGTGCTTCTCAACCTTTTTTGTTATAGGGCCCCCTAAATTTAATGTAAAACTGTCAAGGCTCCCTTCCATGGATGTAAAAGCAAAAAATAAATAAAAAAAGGTCATCAGTATTATTTTTTTCAATGATATACTAATATACTATACTTACATGCACTAATTTCACAATTTCACACAAATAAATTATTAAAATGTATAGATGTATAAAACTTAAAAACATATATTATAAACAAAAAAAGAATTGGTAATAATAACTATAAAGAAATACAAAAATATTCAGTAATAATGTTGATTTGATTTCAAACAAAGGCTAGGTTAATAATAATAATAAATAATAATAAAAAATGTGAATTAATTGTATTTGATTTGATTTCAAACAAAGGCTAGGTTAATAATAATAATAAATAATAATAAAAAATGTGAATTAATTTTATTAATGTGACGGTTGGGATTGCATATTTTCGCATAACATATTTATGTCAGGTGTGATATTCGAAACTGAAATACGCAAGTTTGATTCTAAAGACTGTTGTGAAATGCATGATCTATGTTTGTTTTTTATAATTTGAAGTTGTTATTATTTAATAACAGTTATCTAACATTAGACTTTATCGACAATGATTAATCATATGGTCGGTTATAATGGTTATATAATCACTGAATAACCGAAAATATTTTAAATAAAAAAAATATTTCAAGGCCCCCCAATCATATAGCCACGGCCCCCAGGTTGAGAAGCACTGGTGTAGAGGTATTCAAACAATATTATCTGATGAACCACCATTATTGAATCGTATACGAACAGTGTACTGGATGACAGGGTCATGTACATATTTTATTCGCCCCGATTTCTGGTGATGGTCCAGGGGGGCACTTTAGCCCGTGTGATTTCTCGTCGGCGTTCATTCCGATTAACCTTACTCCGCGGTCGAGTCAGTCACCCTGCGATTGATCGGTCCTATCATGCACACCGATCCGACGAAAGGGCCGCAAATGAATTGACACGTCGATGCACGTCGATAAATATGGTACATCAAGCGATCTCGTGGCTTAAATATCTGAATGCGATTACAGTTCAACAGCACTAAGCCCGAAACGATATGTGGGACGGGAAAAGTAATTCTCCACGCCGAAACCGAGCATTTATAAACGTTAATGTATCGTTTCATTATGTTACCTGTTTCGACGGGCGGTTAGGTTAGGACGAGGGTGATAAATTACGGAAAGAACTTCTCGCACACGTGAGAGAAGTGCACTAGGCGGGCAGTTACGTAATCATAATTTTGGACCCAGTGCAATACCAACGTGTCCTCTGCGTTTATCACCGAGTGCGATTCCACCGTGTCCACGGATCATATTTTTACCACACCTAAAATTAGAGCTCGGAACTTGACGCTTTTAAAAGCACTAAATATGCATGCACTTGTGTGCTTAAAAAAGTACGAACACGCTTTAAAAATTAAGAATATATGCACTTGTTTGTATATGCATGTTTAATTTTTTCCACGCAAAATGTTCATTTGTATGAATATTTTATAAAACCACGAATGCAAATCGTACCTAGTAAAAGCAGCGTTATTATTAATTAGTAAATTCAAAGTTTTAATTTTTAATCATAATTAAAAGAAAAAAAAATTAAGTTTCGAAATCATTCCTTTAATGAAATTTAGATGTAACGAATGTATAAGTAGGTACTGACGTTCATACTTACGGCGGTTACGTTAGGTCTAGGTATAAATACCGTCGACAGCAGTCATTGAACTATTTTTATAGAAAATTATTTAAACAAGCAGTTATCGTTATAATATGATGGCAGGTAAAAACGTTGTTTTAAATGTCAAGCAGTGTTTGATTTGAAAAATACTACACGAGAATATTTGGTAGAACTCTCAACATGAATGGGTATAATGTTTTTTTATTTACGAATGCTCAAACTAAACTATCATAAATTATCAAATACGCTCTAAAAAATTTTAAAATCAAAAAATTTGCTCTAAAAACTAAAAATCACTAAATATGCAAAAATAGCTACGCGTAATCTTTTGATATTTTACTCGTAGTGTTTTGGAATTGATTTATAGCTCACTTATCAATGAATCCAAAAGTTCAAAATAGACATGCGCAAACGCAACAACTATCGAGCCCTGCTGCTATAATAATATATAATATTATCGTTTGCGATATTATTAAAACGAGAATATTATGATTATTATTATTACCGTAATCGCATCGAGTTCTACTCGACGACGGTTTTGTTATTACATATATTGTCGTAAAGGATTTCAATGACAATAATAATGTTGTTTACTCGCGTTTCGCGACACAAACGGAGAAAAATAAGCACTATTACGGTCGACAGCGGATCTTTTATTCAAGTAGTAGGTACGATTTTCTTTCTTTTCGAATCCGTCCTATGCATATTTATCGACTAACACCGAATTATAAAACACAGTATATTATACGAACGTCTGTTAGCGACACGGGCCGGCCAACTCTCGTAAGTAGGGTAGAAAACGTCCGCGATGAATTCTAATTTCAGGTGCGTAGGAATAATAATATTATATACTATACATTTAACCTTATTCGAGCATTTCGGATGCACAGCCACTGCAGCGGAAGTGGAATTGTAATATCGTAATATCGCATATATCTATTCGTGTGTGTGTGTGTAAGTGTTAATATTTTTTTATACATTTCAATATGAAATTATACAAACATAACGCGTGTGTTCAAAATGGCGATGATTTAATAATAAACGCGAGCACGTAAACGAAGTGATAAAAAAAAAAATGTTGGTAGCTCGAGGAAGAAAGAAATAGAAATAGTGCACACAATAATATGATATTATATTAAAAATCACACTTTTTGAGAGACGCGACTGTTTTCCGTTCCAAATCATTTTTAAGCTACACGGTTTTATATAAATGTTAATTATGACTAGGACATGGATTTTATTGCCCAGAAAAACCTCAAAAAATGCTATTAAAAAAATCCGAAAATAACTTAAAATTTATTTAAATTTATTTATGATCACTTTTATTTTTTTTTTTAACAGTATAGAACGTTGTTTGGTCGACTGGTCTTCTGTCTTCTTAATTATTTATCCTCAAATAATATTTGAAAAAAATCTCAAGGCATATTTTGCATTTAAAGAGTACCTGCTTCCGCCATCCATTACATGTACTCGAGAGACCCGTAACAACCGACAGTCGATCGCTTTTATCGGACGAAAGACTGACGGAACGACGACGACGAACAAGCTGCCGCGAAACGTTTCATCCGGAATGGTCAATACTCAAATTTATTACAATGATCGTATTCAATTACGTCTAGTACAACAACACCCCGCACGACTATACACTCAAGTCAGAGGTGTTCGTATAACATTTTAAAAATGTCATTTACGGTCGACCGTTGTGCGTCATTGTCATATTATGATTTCCGAGAAATATGGATTTATTGGAATAATCATCAGGACACTGGAATCCGTTTTCGTCAAATCTATTGGACATCGATTACTTCGAAGAAGACCGGAACTCGTTCATGTAAGTTTTCCTTGGTACGGTGTTCAGCTGGTCCCACGTCGTCGTTTCTTGTGGGATAGTAACGTTTCATTGAATGGTTTTTAAAGCTTGCGTCGTCGAGTTTACGATGAATTTTAAAGTTATTAAGCTTATAAGTAAGATCCAGTAAGCTTAGGCTGTAAAATGATTTCAAATTTAATTGTTATTTTAAGTGTTACTCTATCGTATACAATTACCGCCGTTTTCTGACTATGATAATATGGCCCAATATCGCATACAACATTTAAGATGATTTTTATTGACGTTTAGAGTGAAACAATTTCCGTGTTAAAATGATTATATGTTGCATGCTCATGAACTGTAATCGAATTGCGTAATGTTAAACATATAGATCAAGCTGAAATATTCCCAAACAACAGCGTTTATCTGAAGCAGCTGCAGCTTATCAAGTATTATTTTTAAGTTTCCAAATACGTTTACAGACGATTCTCCGTAAATTATAAAACCATTGTGTGATCGACAAAACAATAGTTTCAAAAGAAAACAACTAAAAAATCATCACAATAGTGCAATAAGGTTCGATAAATGTTAATCTAAATTTATATAATTATTGAAATATCGGACACCACAGGTACCTTTTATCGTCGTGTGCTAACCGCTTATGATTAATTGTGAAATTTTTAATTTCTAACATTTTTATATACTCGTAATTTGATGTCTAACACTACTACGGTAGAACTTGATGACCAAGTACTATGAAACTACAGAAATTTAGTTAGAAAACTGTCAATTTTTTAATGATCCGATTGCAATTTATTATATTTTGATAGATAAGTACTAGTATATAATCGATAACTCACGGGAGATTTTATATAAAACAAAACGATTTATGGTCGTATTTCTTAATTCTGGTTTAGAATCTTTTTTTACCGTACCCACTAACTAAAATGTTAAATACTCAGTAGTAGATAAACAATAAATGACCAAAAATTGAATTATTCACATGAGAAATAACTTCTTTGATAATATTTTAATGACTTATTTATAAGTTACAAGACATTCAGACTTGAACAGCTCATTTTCTAGATACAGTCGGTACCTACGCGTATATACTCGTATGAAATGTTGCATTCTGTGCAAGACGAGGAACATGTATTTATTTTTAATTATGTATTTTTCTTTATCTCCGTGGTTAAATTTTCGGATGATAATACGGCAACGCGAGTATCATAATACAATATCATCTAATAAGGTTATAAACCGTACCAGGAGTAGGTTTATGTATTTGCACATCGATATTTATTTTATCGTACATCAAACATTAACTTACATACACCCGAATCGGTAATTATAAATAAGAACATATATCAAATACTTTTAAAAATATACAATTCCAAGAAACTTAAAATGGAAAACGTTTATACATCTAGCCCAAAACAGTTTTGACCTTTTAAAATTTGACTTTCGAAACTTCTCTCATAGTAAACCTATAAGCATTAATATATAAGTACATTCCCTGAAAATGTCAAATGAATCGTTACGATAGTTTTGTTCTGCACTACCCTGCTTCATACGGAACAGTCTTGGCTGGGGCCAACATTTTCTAAAATCCCTTCTTGTTCTACATTTAAAGTATAAGAGTATCCATGTCAAATTTCCAGTTTTCTAGATGAGAGTGAGATTGAGTGGTATTTTAATTTTATATATAGATGAACGAAAACACATAGTGACCCAAAGTTTAAAAACGAAAATAATAACATTATCTTGGTTGATGAAACGTATTTATCCTTTACGACGGCGTATATATATAAACTCAGAATAATAATAATGTTATCCATGCAAATTTATTCTTCTCCCGAGGAAAAAAAAAGCAAATTTCACCATAAAAGATTTTCGCACTTGATTAAATTTTCAAAGTCAATATTTTCACAAAATGTCCGGGGAAGTTGTGTCTTTAGAAATTATAATTTCCGGTGGGAAAGGTGACAGGGTCAATGATCCATGGGGACCAGGGCGACATTTCTAATTTATTATATCTCACGCCTTGCCCAGAGGAAATTGGTCGATCTGCTACGCGCGAAACTAGGGATTAAAATTATTTGCGGACACTGCTTTACCTATCGGGTGTTTTAATGAATTTCCTCACGTACATTTGCCGTTAATATATACATTAATGAATTTTAAACGATACGAAAAGCCGATGTGATTCGAATAATATTACACAGTTTCATGATGCCATAACGAATACACTGTATATATTTACGTAAAAGTCAAAAGATATCTTACTCGCTAGCGAAATTATAATAATTTATAAAATTTAAAACCAGGAAAAAAAATAGAATTTTCAACGCTAAGGCACATGGTATACAGTATAATTCAACTTTAATTCGATTTTTAGCGTAACGGCCCGTACTAATAGAGTAAAATTACATCCGCTCAAACTAAATTACATCCAGGTTTAAAAAGGTTACATTCAAATGGTACTGCAGGATTGACAAAAAATAAAAAAATGTAAGTTTTTTATACCAAAAATGATTTGAAAAAGATGATGCGCCAGTAATTGCATTCGAGCTTGGTTGAAAATGAGTCGATCGGCATTTGAAAAAATTATTAAACTGCAACTCACAATAAATGACCAGGTACTAGAACGTACTTTTAATTAAGTATAACATAGTTGTATTATACTATTTACATAACTCGATATAAAATCTAAATCTACAGTTATTTTTTCGGTATTAATTTTTCTTTTTTCGAAACCCGGACGCTTTTACTGGATTTTATTGATTCCGCCAAAACTTCCGGTTTCCAAAAGGACTATCTATCAAATTTTCTGACAATTGATTCCACCAGCTAGAGTTTATAAATGTCATAGGTTCTGCGAGAAATTAAAATATATGTGAATATATGTGACCTTACTTCGGGGTGTATCAAATACATAGTTTCGTTTTATTTAAAATAATACAATTCATTTTTCGTACAAATAAAAAAAAACATTTTTTATATTGAGGTAAGAACCAGATAAGTCCATGACATACCAAGCTAGTCGAATGTATACCTAAATATAGATATCTTATATATATATATATACAATTATATATTTATTTTTTTGTTTTTCAATCCGGAGATTGGGTTTTAACAATTTTTCTTTTCACAACAAACGTCTCCTCCATCTTTTCCTGTCACTCCCTATGTCTTTGAGCTCCCTATATGTAATGACTCCTTCATACAAACATATATCAGTAAAAATGTTGCGCATAATCAATTCGACAACAATATTATTTGATGTAAAAACGCGGAATTCAAACATTGAAACGAAAAACACAAATATTTTTAATCATGCGATCGGCCGCCGCGCAAGTGTTATCCGTAGCCGAAAGTATCATTCATTACTGTTGAATCCAATTTTATTGCCCGTTTACGGACATGAACGCGATAGGAAATATACTATTTATTACAGCACTACGCGATTCGATCATTTTTATAGGAATAACAATAATAATATGGATCGAGGCAAAGTGTTCAATTCGACTATCATCGCCGATAAAACGTGTAGTATATGACACGTATTTAATAGTGTATAGTAGAAAGATAAAATATAAAATAAGCTGGACACATACAAATATATTGTTCGAATGTTGACCAATCGGAAATGTAAATGTACCTCGTACATCCTACAAACAGAAGTGAGTTTACGATTTTGGCACCTTAGGTACGCAAAATATTTAGCACCTTTTTTCTCGAAAATCCCTTTCACTTATGTGTGATAATAGGGATGGCAAACCCTAGAAAATCTTTCAAAATAACCCTTAATCGAGACATTTTACGTTTTCTTGCTATTAAAAATTATACTCAAAGGTGTACACTCCCCCCCACTTTTATTGGCATTATTTTACTTATGCTTTAACTACAGGTCAAAGAAAGTTTCCATTTCACCTCTCTATGTATTCCTAATAATTACATTTTGTATTATAACTGAACTTTAAATAACAATTTAACTCGCAGCTGTTTCGCCCCTTTGAAAAACTCATAATTTGGCGATCCAGGCTGATTGCTACCCTCGCCAACCCCTAAATATGGCTCCACCTACAACACTGTGGTTTCAGGCGTTCTATAAGATTAGTCGGCCATCGTTTTGGGGCTTCTTCATAATACATTTGGCTGAATATTATTAATAAGTAATAACACTTGTTTAACATGCTATCTAGTTCGATCCATAACAGTTTCGAGGTAAGGACCAGCGTACGCCTGTTGTAAACGTGTCCCGTGTATTATTATTATTATTATTATTATTATTATTATTATTATTATTATTATTATTATTACATTGTTGGTAGTGTGTCGTAATAATTCATGTACTAATTATAAATCGGTTAGCCGCACTGTACGTGATTTTTACTGCATTAATCGGATAAGGGTTTAGTGGGTTGCAGTACCTACGATGCGATCAAGTAGGGTTATGATATTACGAGTAAACTGAATAACAATTAGTGATGTCGCATTAAGTCTGTCGATAAATAAACCGTTGATATTAAGTATAAATACACTATACGCACTGTGCGAGGTAAACAATCATTTATAATACACAAAATGCATAATAAATATAATATATAGCTCTAGACTTTGGTACATAACCATACTCCGTGGTATAATAACCAACGTTAAAGAATCAAAACAGTTATCACGTGATAACATTTTATAACGAAAAGAAAGGTTATTGTTATAAAGGTTACGGAAGCTAAAAAAGTGACTGTATACGAAAAAAAGGGAAATATACGCAAGAAATTATTAAAAAATGTACAAAAAAAATGTTGTTATACGTATTCTCAAAAATAAATGTAAAATATGGAATAATAAATAGTGAGTATTTAAAATATCGACTGCGACGCGGATGGTTATGAAATAAGATTATTTTGGTTGTGGAATACTTAAACTTGCTCTCGGACAGTCAATTTGTGTAAAATAACCGTTTGATAGTGCAATTTGTTTTTAGAAAATAATAGATATTACGCATAGCTTTATGTATACGAGTACATACACGGAGATGAGTATTTTAATGTTTACATGTAGGCTACCGATTAGGTATACGGGTATGTGAAAGGTTACCGGATTAGCATACCCTTATTATTTTATCAGCTATTAAAACCTTATGTTTTTGCGAGAACAAAAATCGATTCTGATGTGAAAATTGAATATGAGATTTATGTTTATATTATGATTCAGAAAAAATGTTTTTATTTTTAGTCGCAAAAATATAAAACGAACTGTTACGATAAAAAAAACTGACGAATACTCGGTCGTAAAAACTGCGTAAAAAAATTAAATACTAAAACACGCTCGTTGTACAGCTTGCGTGTAGAATACTTTGAGGTGGTGGTGACGAATTATAACTTCAAAGGGCGGTTTTCCGTGCACTAAACGCGCCTATCTATGCGCACACACCCTACACACGAAACTGAAATGTTTTTCAACGTTCGCTCGTCTCGAAAAGCGCAACGCGAGTGTACCCGAACCGTGTTTATTTACATAGGGGTCGAAACGTTTTGCGAAAAGTGTGCGAAAAACGGACGCGCGAACGACCACATTTTGAGCGATCTGTGGGGAAAAGAAAAAAAAAAACGATTACGACAGTCATCACGGGTCTTGGACACGGATGTAATATATTTTAATATGTACATACATGGTCCTTGATTGCGGACCGCGGTCTCCGCATCCGTGGCGGTGTAACGTTTAGCAATACGCGCGAGGCGGACGCGATTGATCCCTTGGTAACTATTATTATTTACGTTTGCTCGTCGTAAAGACCGGTTTTCAGAAATTTTCCAGCTGTACGGATGCATGACATGTTTTTGTCTCGTACGTGCCACAAAGTTTAATCGCGATCGTCGACAGTCCGTCGTGTTAACGCATAAGTGTTTCGTCGAGATACATATTATATTGTTATTACCATTGCCTACGGTGGGCGGCTTCTTGGAAATTATCGGAATCTGAAACACGTACAACACAGCGACCGTGCTTCAAGCTTCAACTTCCAAATAAACTTGGAAACAGCGTTCGCGTTGATACTGTGTTGCTCTGTGAGTATAATTTCTATGTTTTCTCAGTATACTGTAATACGTTAAGCGCGAAAAATCGCAAGTACGCTTTATCTAATAATAATAATAAAAAGAATAGTCGACTGAAAAATATTTCTGACGCTCGCGACGACGACGGCCCGTTTGGATTGAAAATAATTAACATTCTCATGCAGCAGTCCTTTCTTCGTTTTAGTAACTACGTTTTAGTTATACGAGTTACCCACTGCAAAGGTTGAATTAATAGTCGTACCGGGATCGATCGAAACTGAAAATGGTTGAATATCTGATCAATCATTTTTTTCTCAATTAATTTTTCAACATCCCGGTTTCGTCCAACTCGGCAAATCGTTTAAAACGGAGAAAACTGTAGTTTTTTTTTCCCGTACATGATGCTAATGAGACTTTTATGAGAATTTTTTTTTTTGATAAGTTAGTCCCGAGTCTTCTTTCTTCTTCCGGTGCTCGTTTGTTTACCACTCGAAATATTTTTTCAATCGAATCACTTTAGTGGTGCAACCACGTACAATATTAATAAAATAACAATTGATTCCGCCCATGAACTTAAAGTATTCGTGAGTATACTACTATGTAAATATATATAGGTACGGTGAACATAACTGAGATTGATTTGGTTCGTTTAAAAAAGTATCCGTACCAAAGGTCACGGTATTCTAACGGCGTATTTCAATAATACGGAATGGTTTCTGTACCGAAAGTATTATCGTCGACGGAATTATTTTTTTCTATTAAGCATGTCGACGATTGATTGAAATATATATATATATATATATATCGCAGTATACATTGTGAAATGCTAAATAAAATTTAATGATAATAAAATAATAATATAAATCGAAATCAAATGGACAGCTGAGTGCAATGCTAAAACGTAAAACGACCTTAACTTTTATTCATTGTGTACTTTGTGCAAACATTTTGATTAATACAATCATTAAATGCGCGAACACAAATGTAAACAACATACGTCATATGATTTTATATTCTGACTGAGCGAAGCGAGGGACAAATTGATTTTGCAATAAAACTCTAAAAAAAAAATTTAAAAAAAACGAACAATTTCGTGTGGTATGACTTGAAAATTTAATTTAATTGATTTTTGTTTTTTGTTTGTAGTTTACATAGTTACATTAGAAACATAAAATATATATAAATAGAAAACAGGTATAAATTTATTAATAAAATGATAATGAGTGAGAATGGTTGCGAATATTCGGATTCGGATGATGTTGATTTTGGAGATGGATTGATATTCTATGGGAGACATGGTTTCAGTCTGCGTTTTCTTGTTTTTCACCGATTTTATAATGTAGAGCTCCTTCAATTGAGTTTAGTCTTGAGTGGAAATCTTTAAATTGTCCTTTGATCCATACGTCCATAACTGGTGTTCCGGTGTCGTTGTGGAGTTGCTTGTTTCGCATGCTATACTTAGAAATGTATTCCGTACAACCTGTAATTTTTTTATTTTTGTTTGAGATACGGCGGCTCGTACAGGGCATACATATGTTACTAAAAGTCTTATTATTGAAGTGTATATTAGCTAATGAGAATTTGATTTCTAGTGTTAAGCAGCAGCTTATTAGAGTATATAACATTTTCATTCAGGCGTGGCTTAATATATAATAGGTTGATTATTGAATTTTAATCGAGTTGGGTTTGTATTGCTTTTAGTAGGGTTTAGTTTAAGTTTTCATTTCATAAAGGATTCGGATATTTGGTCTAGTGTATTTTGTCGGCTTATAGTTCATCTTTCAATATTTTTATTTTGTGCTATAATGACGATGTTGTTTGTATACATTACTGATTGACATTTTGGTGGTTTCGGGATATCATGATAGAAAATATTGAACGGGGTAGGTTCAAGAACTGATATTAAAATGTGTATACATTGTCGTGCAAATTTAACAGACACAATTTGAATAATCTGGACTATCCGATGTATTAATAATACGGATCATATTTACACGACCCACTGTACCACATTAACGGTCACGTAAGTCCGAATGTGTAGAGAAATTCTATTTTAATTATTTAACAAAATACCAATGGTTGGTTGATCCGAATGATTCTGGTTCCGAAATTCTAGATTTGTAGATCAGAACATAATTATTTAAGTCCATATTTTATCAAATTAATTTCAACGTGTGTTTGGGCTGGATACTACTAGAAAAATTTCTGACCTATTTTCGATATTCACGAGTATTCAATCTCATTTCAAACTCATCTTAACAAAATTAACCACAAAATCGTTTGTGCACTGTTTTTTTTTTAAATTTTTTTGACATTTGTAATCGCCTAATTCTATACGTTTATCGGTTTATTAGTTTGTTACATTATATTTTAATTATAACGTCGGTCACGCATCTACTTCGCCAAACTACCAATGGCTTAGTAGAATTGATCGCTGAGGAAGGCGTAGTCCAAGTGACTTCTCAAAAACATAATAAAATAATATCATCCTTTGTGTTTCCGTGCAGCAGCGGAGAATTTCTCGTTTACAGTTAGTTATTATTATATTACTTTGTCCTATACACGCGCCAACGCAGTGATCTGCAGGTGCAGCGGAAACATGGACAAGGACGCTGATCTGCAGGACAAAACGATTCGGTCTAAGACCGCCCAGTACTCTGTGCAGAACCTGATCGGCTGGGGCCGGTTCTCGCGGGTGTACCGGGCGACGGACATGGCCACTGATAACGCGGTTGCGGTAAAAGTGTTGAACAGCGTCGATGCGGAAGAGGGCTTCTGCCGTGGCCTGCACGTGCAGGAGCTAAGGCTGTTGAACAGGTTGAAGAGCAGCCCGGTGCGGCAGCGGTACGTCGAGCTGAGGGACGTGGTGCAACTGGAAACGGGCGCCATTTGTTTCGTGATGGAAAGGCTGGGCACTACCCTGCACGCCGTGATATGCAACATAGGCACACTGCCGCTGTCCATGTGCAGGATGGTCGTCAGGCAGATCGCGCAAGGTACGTGACGGGGTTGCAAGGGCGTGGGCGGGGATGAGAGACGACGATTGATAAGGTTATCTCGATTACTGTATTAATTCCGTTCGAACGCCGGACGGCAATCATCACATTAGGAGGCGCTCACAGTAGTGATTAAGAAACTTATATTAAGAAGTTATTTTTACAATGCATTTTTTTGAGTTCTTCTAGTTATTTTTGCATTTTTTGAGATTTTTTATTTACTCATAACTAACCATAAGTCTGGCTCTACGCATGTTTATATAATACAGGTATATAAATAATATGCGACCATCTTCGTAGTGACGTGAAGTTTCTTTTAGTAGTCAATACTACCTACTGATATACGAATGGAAAATAAACTTTTTAAACGGCGAAACGTTCCGTACTATGTGAGTTTCAAATCCTTTGATGAAATTTCTATTTGATTGCCGCTTTGACAAATTTAATCGAAAGGGTGAATCACTCGCGTCCTTTGTACATTTTTCAGTCGTAAGACGACGGTGACTACGGCGATGGCAAGTATTGTTTAGTATCTTGTTTGCTCGGGGAAATGCTCGCTTTCTCTGCACAATGGGTGACAGCTGAATTAGAAAATCGTACGTAACCGAATCGGAAAAGACTTGATTCGCGCGCTTATTGCAACGCTTTTATTTTTATGATTATACATTATTTAGTCGTAGTACTCCGCAAGTACTTATGCACACGTCTTTGTTTGCAATATTTTAATTCCAAAACGACGGATGAGAAACAAATCATCTCCGGTAACGTAATATAAAACAAGTACGAAATATTGCTTTTGCTTTACTTTGGCGCTTTACGTCTCGATTGTCAATTAATTTTAAAATTAAAAAACGGATCAACGGTCGTGGGTTGAATTGTCTTATTTCAACAAAGTCTGAGACACACCGAACAATACGCGACTACTGACAACGAAAATAAAGAATATATAGCACACGAATCTCGACCACAAGTTAATTGTTACTGTTATATCGACGAAACGCAAAAGATAAAATCGTATACGTTTCGATTCGATTAAATTCGAATCGTTAACTTGTATTCATGCTCTTCTCTTCTACAAGGTTTGGCGGGTTTGAAGGTAATGGGCATCGTGCACGCCGATCTCAAACCGGACAACATAATGTTCTGCTCGGGCATGGGAAACAATCACCAGGTGAAAATCATCGATTTCGGTTGGGCGTTTTGTGTGAAGGATGCGCACACCATGCATAACACGAAGATCCAGGCGATCCCGTACCGCGCGTCGGAAGTGTGCTTCCGCGGCAGCCTGGGCCATGCCGTCGACCTGTGGTCGTTGGGATGCATCATGCCGGAAATAGTCACCGGTGTCAAGCTGTTCGACGCGACCAAAGAGGAACAGTTGGTAAAACTGTTCATCAGTTTGCTGGACGTTCCTGATTTCATGATATCCGCCCCGGAGAAACAGAGGATGAAAAAAGAGGTGAAACCCACTGACGGTTGGACTCGTTTCCAGGTCAGTTGAGTAGACGGCAACAATTATTATTTGGATATCTCTGTTGTTTCGCGTATTCGTTTTGACGTGAACTTAGGCCGTAATAATAATGGTCGATCTGGTTATGAGAATTGAAAAAAACGAGGGTGATAATGTTGGATGGAATGGAGAGTGCAGGTGACATTAGGGTATGAACGGGTGAGAATGTGTGCTATGTTAGTTGAGAGACAATAGTCTCCTGGGGTACAGAAGAATAGAAAGATTACTAAAATTGACAACACGAATAAAATACGACCGAAGCGTATTAAGTACCTAGCTTACTACTGCCTTTAATAAGACAACAATGGCGTTCACTAAGACTGCCTCAATACAGAAATTTAAATGTTATAGTAATTGCCATGCGATGAGAACTCAAAATAATTTTTTCTAATGAACACGCAATAGGTGTTTATTGATTGTTTACACTTTAACAACGATTTCATATTTATTGCAATTCAAACATTCAAATTTTCGATCAGTTTACATATTTCTACTACACTCGACATGAATAAAGTCTATGGCAACGTTATAAAATATTTTATCAATAACAATTAGATTTTCAATAATGTTATGTTATTTTATTTTTTATTCCTTATAGCATCAACCGCGACTAGACAGTTATTTGCTTAGTACACAATAGGCTCGGCACCCCATGTGGGTTTTTTTCGTTATGGTAAATTTTTCTGTGTTGTTGGTGAACCACGTTAGGGGACGGTGGTGGTTTCTCTTTCCGAAACGGTTATCCAGCCCGGAAATTGCCAGTGGCCGGATTCGGCAGCTGCCTTTACGCGCTCGGCCACTCCATTCCATACTACTATACTAGCATATGAGCGTATGTCATAGAGTATTATTAGAAACTTACCGTTAAGACACGACCCGGCCAAGAACCGGTGCACGTTAAGACTACCAAGAAAATCTCTGATTAAAATAATTTAAATCGAAAATTATTCACTTGCGAGATTCGGATCAAAGTGCTGTACAGTAATATGCTAACGAGTGTTTGGAGAGGGTGGTCGTAGTTCTTGTACAACAGACTGGCTGATTTAGTATAATGGAACTCCACTTATATGGCCGCTTCACTTCGTTAAAATTAAATTTACCAGAGGAGGGGAGCAAAAAGGGATCCTCATGAATTTACCCGATAAATTTAATCCAAGAGCCAAAAAAGCGTGATAACACCGTCCGATCACTTGAGAGAGTAATGCGTCGATGACATTAAGGGTTTAGAATATTGGAAGTAGATTTTTTTTTTTGGTTTTTAATGATTTCCATGATTTTTAATTCTTACGTAGGTATTATTACACGTTTCATTACATTTTGTTTTATACGTCATACATTTTCATGATTTGCATTGGCTGTAGTCGGAACCATAAAGGTAAAACACTTAAATTCAAAAATCAAATATACTCGTATTATTTTGAAACTTTAATTATGAATTATAAGATGCAACTTAGGCCGCACCGAATGTACCTACACGTTATGTTTTGGTTAGTATACATGACTACCAAAAACTGGTAAAAATTGTTTAACAGTTTGCAAGTTTTTCAATAGATATCGATTTAAAAAAAGAAAATAGAATGTGCAAACGACTTACGAACTACCGGTTTGTCCCACTTTTGAACTATGTTTATGTTTACTTTTTTTCAGTCAATTTTCTAGCTTCTAGTTTTCACGATGTAGGACATAGGCGATTATTTTCTGTACTGAACTTAATGTTAAAAGTTAACGCGTGACCCATCTCCGTTTGTCGAAAATAATGTAGTTTAAATAAAAAACAAAGGGTATCCACACTGGGTGTAAACGTTTTTGTACCACGTAATATTTTGTTTTCTAAAATAAAACGAATATAGTTTTGCGAATAATAATAGTTAAAATATTGGCAAAACTTTCGTTCGGCCTAAAACAAAAGTATAATAATATTGCAGTTGACCATAATATATAACAATTTGAAAAATAGGATTACAGAAAATCTCTGAATCACTTTTATTTCGCGATGAACAAAATGGCACAAAAACCACACGCACACACACAAACACACACATACACGCGCGCACACATGCTCACGCACACTCTCACACATGAACACACACACATATATATCGTATCGATACTGAAGAGACGTGATGATGGGGAGGACTGTCTTGTATTGGGCTATTAGCTGTTAACAAAGTGCGCTTTTATTTTTGGAAAAAACATCCTTTTTCCCCCTTTTTTACCGTAAAAATGTTCGTGCAATACCTCTCTAGATTGAAAATTGAACACGGATCGTAAGGTATGCTTTGGAATCTCTTAGTAGTTTCAAAAAATCTCAAATACGTTACATGATTGTTAAAACCGAGCTCGGCTAAGAATCTTTTTTCCGATTGTGATAATGTTAGAGCGATGGTTTTTATTCGGAGAATCCAAAAATCGTCTGACAACATTGTAAAAATTCACATTATTTTCGCAGAAAACATTTTTGCACATATTATTATTTCCCACGTCATATTTTAAAATGTTTGCGTTTTCACAAGACATAACGCTACATACGAGTATCGCTCGTTACATCACCGTCACATTGATAACAAACATGGAATTTAATTATTCTTTCAGTTAAATATTAAACATGTCATATAGTTTATAAACTTTTTCATTTCGGTCGACATTTTTTTTTACATAACACAGAAAGAGGGGATACATTTCAAAATTATTTTCGAGGACGATTAAATAATATTGTTTAAATGTGAGATTTAAAAAAAAATATGTTATTTAATGGTTATTGCGTTCTTAAATAATAACAGATTATTATTATTGAATATATAAATAATTTTTTAAAACTATTCAAATTTTCAACAAAATGAATAAAAATAAAAAATAAAATAAAATATAGATATTCCTTTTTATTGTATTACAATAAAGTGCTAAATAATACGACCGGTTTAGATTTAAAAATTCATCGTCAATTATAAAAAAGCGAATTCCGTATTTACAAATATAATTCTGATATTTATTTGTAATTGTTTGTCGATGGCCACTGTGTCGGTTGATGATGTTGTAGATATTTATGATGATATAGTTTTATATTTTTTATATTTTTCTTTTTGATATTTTTAAGCGATAGGAGTATAGGACTAATCGGAGCGATTTCGAGCGTAAAAAAATATTTCTGCACCACTGCTGCAGATATGAAATAGTAATATGTAATACGATGTACGGTCGCGTTGACGAGAATACAATTTTTTTTTTCAAACCGACATTACGGGTACAATATAAATATTAGACAATTACGTTTTCGAAACGGTACCCGACGTGATAATAATTAACCCGTCGCCTTACGCCATCGCACCGATATAATTATACGTTTTAATTGCCCGCGCTGCACGCTCGGCGTGTTTGTCTGCTAAACGCACATCTGTACGGTGCCGTTACGAATGTTCGTCGTCGGTACTTTTCAATAATATTGTACGCACTTTCCCCCCGCGGTCACCGCCGTTCAGGACCCCAACTGGTTTCCACTGCAGCCCCGGTCGCGTTTTCCGACACTACGGCCATACGGATAGGTGCAATACGTTCGAGTACGTTAATGTTTGTTCTTTTTTTAATTACGCGATGAGATCGTAAACAAAAAAAAAAAAAAAACTTCGATGAAACGCCTGTTAAACGCGCGCGTGTCTGTTACGAGACGCGTTCGAATGAAATATTATTAATTTGTTTTAGTTCGTCGTTCCGCCGGCGCGCACGATACCGTGTTCGTTCGCCGCGCGTCAAACAGTCAGCGTTAATAATGTATTTCGCGTTATTGTTTCCGATTTCGTCGCCGGCTGTCGTATTTAGAGGTGAAGTGGCCGGTGGAATAGATTCACCAAGCCCGCGGCGACGGATTTGCCGCGTTTAGTTCGTCAGCCGTAACAAATAGTATTACTGTTATAGCCGCGGCGGAAGCATGGGATTTCTCCTTACACATCGAACTATAACGTCATTTTAGAGAAAAAATAAATAAAAAAATAAACACCCCAAATAAACTGATAAAATATGCTTTTAGCCGACTAAAGTATATAAATTAATAACTTAAGCACAACTGCTATAGAGTTGTCTCAAAAGAGAAAACAAATACGCCGAGATTTGGAAACTTTAAATTAATAATCAAGGAACATGAAACAATTAGGTACCTATGGAGTTTTCGATTTACCCATTTATACCTTCAAAATCGATCGAACATGCTTTATTTACATGCTGAGTCTACGACGGACAAGTCAAAACAATAATTTCGATGAAATCACTATGAATAAATAGGGAAAAAAATTCAGAAAACGTCAAACCCAGCGGTTCTTAGACTAAAGGTTGATAACTTTTTACAAATCTAATCACGACAGCAACACGTACAAACTCAATCGCATTCGTACAAACGTGCAAGGATGCGGTTTCCTTTTTTTTTTTTTTGATACGAGTAGTTTGTGCGATCATTAAGAATGGTTTTCATGAAGTCTCTCTCACCCCTCACCTCTGATCGTTCGACGAACATTGGACCCCGAGGGTTGACCATTTTGCATAATATCAATTCGAAACGTAATTAATAGTATATAGTTATTTTAGCGGATCGAATAGATCACGCGACGCCCGCCCGCCCACGGACAGGCACTTTTCGATTTTCACACCATGAGTCATGTATTACGCGATAATATTACCTTGTACACCGGTATGGTAGGTACATATTACACACAGCTATACGTTGGCTTTTAGAGCAAATGTGTGCTGCGGCAACGCCCCGTTGGGAAAACATTGACATTAACGCTGAACCAGAATGAGATACACGTGCGGCCTCCAAAACGCGCATGTACGTATAGCGCGCGTGTTTTTCGCCGGTGTTGTGGGCGAATCTGAGTATCGCTTACGGCTTACGGCAATGAAATACGGGGTGATTTTTTAGACGTGCTCACCCCTATTTTTAGCCGTGAAAATGCTTTAAAAAAAATTTTTTTTCTTCAATTTCTTCAAACAACCATAAATACTATATGTGCTTCGCAATAGTTTTTTTTTTTCATTCCACCTTAAGTATGTCCTGAGGCCGCACTTGTATTTGTTTTTCAAATGGAAACACCGTATTTCTTACGCTAAATATTATTCAATTAATTTTTCAGGAATTTTTGACGTGACGTAGTCAAAATTCAGACCGATACTTTCGGAGTTATTCAAATTCAAAATTGCCTATGAAAAATGTAAAATTCGCGCTATCTCGAATTAGTATCACCGATTATAACTTAATATAATACGTATTGTAAAGCGCTATTTTCCTTAATAGTTAAATTAGAATAATTCCAAAACTACTCGTTCGAGTTTCGATTTGGATAATACATCAACATTTACAGAAAATGACACCCAAATTAAATACCGGGAATGGGGTGTTCCCGTTCGAAAAAAAAACTTTGGATCTCCACAAGACATACTTAAGTTGGCATGAAAAGCAAATCGCTGAGGAAATCGTGGTTTTTATGGTAACATTGAAAAAAATTAAGCGCGTCTAAAAAATCACCCCGTGTATGCGCGCCACACCTACTGGATATTATATTGCGACGTTCACGTGTTATAGCGCGATGTGCAGGTGGTAAAACCCCGGGGTATATCGGATTTAACGGTAAATTTGCATAGGTACACCACAACCGCGCGTTAGTAATAATCGCGGAATAGTGGTTACCTGATAATAATAATAATATACGGTTCGACGAAAAATATAACAACGGCGGCAGTAGTATGCGATATTGTTCGTAGAATAATAATAATAATAATTGTAATGTCCAATTCCGATTGTTGGACGAGAGTATAATCCGAAATAGTATGCACGTACGTATGTCGATTCGGGCGAATTACGCATGACGTCATACGAGGCTCATTTCAAATAATAACTATGCATACCGCGTGGTTTTTTTTTAACCTTTTTCGCCCTCTATTTTGGCCATAAAAATGCTTAAATCTGGACTTTCTACGATTTTGACCATACGAGCTAATTTCTACATTACTTTTTTGTTTCATGCCACCCAATTGGTGTGTGTTTCGGCGATACAAACTTGTATTTTTCTAATGGAATGACCCATTTTTTTTTCACCGTGGCATTTTATTAAGATCATTTTTCCGTAAACTTTGATGAATCGAAATAAAAATTCAAACGTATGGTTTTTGAATAATTCTAATATAAATACCACGGGAATCAGTTGCTGATTGCTAATTGCTACTGATTCGAGATAACGTGAATTTAAGCATTCTTACAGTCAAAAAAGGCGTGAGCATTGTTAAAGATTCACCTTGTATAATATATTTTTGCTGTAAAATACAATGGTATAACGAGCGCAATTTACATTTCGATTTCGTCCGATAAGTACTCGTTGGTCGGCCGTAAGTATTATGCCGTATACATAGGGGCGATATAATATACAAAGGTGTAGCGTGGTTCAACATCGTCGTTTTCTCAAAATCAACTGTAGCCCACGCTAGCAGCCGTCGAAACGTAAATACGTAAATAGCTTGAAAATACAATCTTCCCTTTACGATGTGTTCCGTATTTACAGGCTTAAACATTGTTTTCAGCTCGGGGGTGACGGATTATTTTTCCGTGGTAAACGTAGGCAGGTAATGCGTAAGCTGAGAGCCGTTTACCTCTGCCGGCCTGTCGCAGTACAACGCGTCCGGGTACGTACATTGTATTCGAGTCGTCGGCATTTTTCCAGAACGCGATATTGAAATATTTGATCGATTTTCTCGAAGCTAGTTTTTATTCAGCACTCAAGGACTAATATTAACACAATATCGACCTATATCAAGTTGTACCGTGAGCGGGGGGGGGGGTCAAACGTACGAGTATACGAAACATTATATTTTAGCAGACCATGGATATCCACCAAACGTACTCACGTGCAGCGGTCTGGTCGCAGAAAGTTTGAATTCAAATTTCTCGGGAAACGGAGGGGTGGAAAAAAACAATTTTCGTATTTTACCGCAACAATGGGTGTAATCGTTCTGCTGTAAAGTTCTCGGAAGTTTTTGAGACTACCGCTACCAAGTGAATCTTTTCAAGAAAACGAAAAACTCATTTAAATAATGCACCAACGATAAATAAATCTAATCTTGACCGCCCGGGGAAAACAGAAACATAAGAGCGCGACGGGTCGTACGGTATTGCGTGGTGCTTAGTTCGCGGTATTGGACAAAATACTTTAGAATTTGTGTTTAGACATGCACTGCAGAGACGCGTTTAATACGTAGATCAGTGTTTCCCAAAATATTTTACTCACGGAACCTTTGCAGGATCTTGAACATTTTGTGAAACCCCCATTAACATAACATAGTAACCAAGTCATATTTTCTGTATTATACAACAAATACTTAATAAGATTAGAGAAGAAGCTGGTCTCAAAGATAAGAGGTCTCCTTCTTATTCATAGTTCGTATAGTATAGTTGAAATCGAAAATTTTTTTTATGTTATACCAATTTATTTTACCCGTACTTCTGAAGGAACCTTTGGTGCGGGGTCACGGAACCTTTGGGTTCCACGGAACACCAATTGGGAAACACTGACGTAGATAATAACACACACCACTCCGGTTATTAGACTAACACTTTGCTCAAGGACACTTCCAATTTCACAAAACAATTTTTAGAAAATGAAGATATTTTTGGTACATTTTTGAAATGGGTTTTCAAAATGTTACTTGTGATTTATACTTAATATACAAATACTACAACTATTTTTCTCGCATTTCGCGTTTACCACAATTATACAAGTACAAGTATACAATAAAAAACCAACAAAAATAACAAACTCTTTAATGAATAACCAAAAATATCTCAAATGTTTACATAATAATCATGGTCAAACACATCACATTTTTTTTTAATAAATACACAATCATAGAATTTGGCGAACTACAAAAAAATCGATCCAACGATCGCATCGCAAGCCGTGTTCGCAACTGTTACATCAAAAATATTGATTGGAAATTTGTCCGCGACTATTGTGTGTTATATTTGTGTTTGCAATAAATTGTAATGTAATAATTTTGTCGGAAAAATTTTTCCACGACTTGTATGTTTTATTAGTGTCTTCAATTCGTACGTTACGTAATTTTGGTTTTGCCCGCAAGTCTCTTGGTTTTTATTACTCTGTCCGCATCTCGGAAACTCCGTTTAATAGTGCACCCGGAGTGACGATGACGATCGGTATATCATTATCTTAAAGCTAGGAAATGCATGACCTAAAAACCTTAACATATGCGTGCACTTATGCCCTAAAGAATCAATAAATATGGTGTGAAAATATGGATTAAAAAATTAAAATGTGTATAGTATTGAATAAAACTTTTTTAAATATTTAGATTATACTCAAAAAATTATAAATTGTCATTTGTAGGAGGAAAACTTGTAGTAACAAATAGTTGTTTTTCTTTTCCGATGTTTTTCTCTCTTTACTTTAAATTTGATTAGTAAACAATGCGAATGATCGGCGAGGAAAACACTGCGAGAACAATTTCATATAAATAAAACCATAAAACCTGCAACATCTCAGGTCCAGGAAATGATGTTTTTGTTTCAATAAAATGCTCAGAAAACTTAAATGTTTGTGTCGAATTTGCTTAATATGCTGCTACTAATTTTAAATATAAACACTTATGGGTATGAAACAAATTTCCGTACGACTTGAATGTTCGAAAGAATGATTGTTGAAAAACACGCAAACCCCTAGAATAGTCCGTAGTCCTGCGTATTATTATCATCCTTCGTCGTTTATTATCCTGCGATATGATAATTTAACTGTACAGCGGAACCACGATCGCTCTACTCGTCTACGTGGTGCGGTACGCACAAAGTGTTATAAATAGAACGCTGCAGGTGCTCCGGCCGGGGACGCATATAGGTAAATGAACTGGGTCAGAGCCGGAGGGGGATGGATGTGGGCTTTTACTACGTAGTCACGATAAAAGTACACAACGCAAACGCCGACTTTTTAATACCCATAATCGTTTCTTAGAACAGAAAGCTCAGGGATTACGAATCGCATAACACTTTGGAGTCCTCAGAAACAGAAAATTGTGAAAATCTACAAAAGAAGTCTAGAACGTTTCGAGTGTACCTTATTCGCTTTATTTTCATTATTTTATAAATCGATTAAATTGGCAATCAAACGGTGTGTTTTTTTTCCCCGGTAAGTTTACAGTGGAAAACGTTTTCTCTTAACGCGTGTAAGTGGTAAGCATCTTCAAAGCATATCGTTTGGAAAATACCGGTCGTGCACGCGCGTACGTAATACTGCATAGAGCGTGGTGAGTCCAATCGATATTCGAATGAAAACGTTGCTCGGTTCGAAACACGTTGTACTGTTGTTCGCCGCTCGTGTAAATAATTAGACAGGTCGGTTTTAAATTGAAAACTCGTACGGTAACCGTAGGTAGGTACAGCCATCTGTTTGAACGAAAACATGACTCGACCGCACGTGGTGGGGCTTGTCAACGACTGAGGTGAGCAGTAAAATACAGATGTACACAATGACGCGCGGTAAAAAGTAATAACGCGTAACATGCGCGCACCCCACGTATTTGCACGGACGCGCGTTTATCTCCCCTCCCCTCCCCTCCCCTCACACTATTACTTTACTCGTTAACTGTGTCCTCTGTCCGTTCGGCAATTTCTTCCCCGATTCCGTGTACGTAACGCTTTCTACCGTTCGCAGGATTTCATAGCGGGAGCGCACGGTCGACTATGCGATCCGCAGAAAACAAAGGACGTCGTGTGGTTCGCGGACCTGGTGTACAAGATGCTGAAGGTGATGCCGCACGACAGGATAACCGCGGCGGACGCGCTCTCGCACCCGTTCCTCACGATGCTGCACTTCATCGAATATCCGGGCACGTCGATGACCAGGAGGAACGTGGACATCATGAAGAGATGCGCGCTGCAGGACATTTGAGCCGTCGTCACCTTGCCGCTGGCAGTATCGCACCGTAATCGTCGATCGTTTGTTATCGTTGTCGTACGCGTTTAGTTGGAAATAAACGATTCGCGACTTGTACCACGTGTACGTCCCTCGTCGTGGTACCGAAGCGCTCGGAACACGCGAAGTGATTTTTTTCTTTTTTCTCTACAACCGCAAGACGTGATCGCCTTCCGAGCGGGGTCACGTTAGTGGGTGATATTTTTTGCAAAGATCCGTGCGGACTCTATAATAACGTGTGTAATAATGCACG